>OU015525.1:2453036-3653036 GCA_907165065.1 Caprimulgus europaeus | reverse complement strand
TGGGATCTGGGAGGGTTTCATGTCATCTTCCTTTCTCATCCACTCTTGGGAAGCTGTCTGCATGGGGAGGATCACTGGAGGCTTTCTGAATCAATATGGTATTCAGCATCTTTTTTTATAGGTCCTTCCAGTCACCAGATGAAATTCTGAAGTTTCCCACTCAATGGTTATCTATTTATTCTCAAAGTTTTATCTCCTTCCATTTTTCACATTACCACAGGTGCCAATGAAAGGCAAGGGACTCTAAATTATATATATTTGCTATGACAGAGCTTGTGCCAGCACTGAGCACTGACAATGCACATTACAGTTCAGCTCATGTATTTCTGATGGCACATTTTACAGTGCTATATATAAAGTTGTTATGGCATCTATTATTCACTGCCAATACAGTTCAAGTTAAAATAGGTTTTATATAACAGTTCAAAGCAATATTTTAAGAAATAACACTTGTGTCAAGGCTGCTGTGTCCTACCAGATTTTGACATTTCCAAGCAATAAAGATCTTTATCCAAAATGAAAGGTTTTGGCGAGACATCTCCCTTGCAGACTTCTCTATTTTTAATCTGCAAGCAATAGCAAAAGAAGCACATTTAAATAAAATGAACAGCCAGCTGAACTTTTGACATGGCTGTTATCCTTCTAGGTGGAAACTGTGAATGCTGAAATGTGCCTCAAGGGCTGTTCATGACAGAGAACCATGTCCCATTAACCTGAACCTCTGAAGAGATTTTGGAGATGTGGAAAACGCAGAAGTGGGAAAGAGTCATTGAAACATTAAGAAGAGGTCTATTATGGGCACAATTTTATGTCTGTTTTTCAGGATACAAGATGGGAAGAGAATTTATTTCCTAATTTCTTTAGCAATGAAAAGGTTTTATATCTCTTCTTGCAAAAAGGGCAAATTCAATGTCTCTTAAAAAAAAAATAAAAAGTACCAGTACTGGTACCAGCACCATCATCTTCTCCAAAGTTGTGTGCTAATCAGTGTGGCTCAGAAAATATGATGTTTTAGCAGTGCTGCTTAAGATCTGCAGGTTTCTGGTGCTAGATATGCAGAAACCTAAAAATCCCAGCACGACCAATCTACTTGTGTAAGATATATTTTGCACCGCTCTGTTCTTCATTCTGGTCCCCAAAGAGCAAAGGAGAACAAATGCTATACATCATTTTGGCAATACATTTAGTTTATTAACTGTTTTTGACTGTTAGTGTTTCCTTCTAAACTTTTTAGTTATTTACTGGTTTCAAAAACATTGGAAAAAACTTGTAAGGGTGACTATGAGCTCAGTGAGTCCCTTCTCTGTATACCCACAATTTCTAATGAAATTGGAGAAGTTTTAATGTGCAAGATGAGTCCTTTCACAAGAAATACATTCATGTGGGTCAACAGAAAAACAAAACTTAGTGATAATTATTTAAAAACACCATCTGCTTATTCAAATACAGCTGGGGACAGGTACCATAGTCCAAAAATCCATTTCATTTTCATTATATTTCTTTCAAAAGAGATATTAAATAAGATACAATTGCTCCTAAATTATTTCCTCCTGAAGATAAATGTTTAAGCTATACTTGAAATAATGTTTGTGTAATGTAGTCCTCCTTACAGGATGAACATGGATCTTGGATAGCAAAGCAAAATGAATGCAGTTATGATGGAAATAGGGGGAAAAAATGGTAAAAAGAAAGTGCACACATTCTTAGGAAGCAGAAGGCTGAACAACACTAACAGCTTAAATCAAATAAATTATTAACTATATAAGTTGAATAAGCTATTCAGAGGTAAATTCATATTAGGCAGAAAGGTATACAGGATCTACCAAATCAATAGATGCACAACCTGCCCAACAAGAGTGTTGCATTTATTTAGAAGTTATGTAGGACTGGATTCACTTAACTTGGTCAAATTACCCCACTATACCCACATGGTTCAGTGTTGCCCTATGCAGAAAAATCAGCTTGTAGAAGAGAAATGAGATTTAATCAGCAAAATAAGGATCTTTCTAAGGAGACATAACTGTGCCTCTTGATCTTCCAAAGTTGGTATGCTTGAGGCTGGCTTGGAGTTTGTCATTCTCCACTACCTAATGAACAAACTCTTTTTTTTTTTTCTTTTTTTTTTTTTTTTTTTCCCCCTAGGGCTGACAGGAGGTCACATAAAGACAGGAAGAAAAAGCTGGTGACTACATTTCAAACATAAGGATCACAATAATATCCTTTACGTCCACTACACTATCCCAAAAATACTTTTACAACCATCCTTGAAAACCAAAGTGCAGGATCATCCCAAAACATGTATTTTCTTGCAACAAAGCTCCCTAGAGTTTGTCTTGGTGGATGCAGAGAGATTCCTCAAGTATAAAAGCACAATTCACACCCAAAGATAGTCCATGTGGGAATATTTGTTAACAATTTCATCCCTAGCAATGTACACACGTCCACAAAGCTCAACCATCTCTATTCAGCAAACCATCACAGAAATTAGACATCCACTCACCTCAACCCACTCCTATAAAACTGTAGAAATTTCTTAAGTTGTTGATTTATATGTAGTTATCACTGGTTGCAAACAGAGGTCAACACCTCAGAGCAGCAGCCTAGAGCAGGAATGTTTGTCTCCTTTTTGCGCTGTTAACTCAATCACAATTCCTGCTATACTGCAACAAAAATCTATTCTGATAAAATTAGCTCAATTCAATTAAAGGACAAAGTATAGTCTTTAATTAAATGTTCTGATTATTCTGAAGCCCTCTTTTTTTGGTTCATCTTGAGTTTAAGCCTGTAAAAGCATACAAATGAGAAAGATTTAAAATGTTCTGGTTATTGCTTAAATTTGAGTACCGAGAGTCTCCTGAAAACATAAAAAGAGATGTATAAAAAGAAATATGTGGGATGTTTAACTTATTCAGACTTCTTTTTGTTATTTTTTTCATATTATATTTGTAGCACTTCTAAAAAAAAAAGAGAATAAAATTAGTATGTCTTTTAAATACATTAAGAACATCCAAATACTTGGATAAAGAAAAAAATATTTAATTATTTGAAAAACTTAACAAGCTATTTCCTTTCATCTACCTATTATTCTCTCTAATGGTAAAGCTGAATATCTTCTGTTTGTAACAAATTCCAGTTTCAAGTTTGCAGGCAACATGAAAGTTATTTAGCTGCAGAACCATGCTCGCTTTAACTACCTTACTAGAGCCTCTGGTATGGAAGAAAAACATTAGTCCATGAACACTAATTAATTTTTGTCATTTTCATTACAGGTCATATGGATTTCTAATTCTTCCTTCTGCCACTGATTTCCATTTTTAGAACCACCTGTGAATGTCTCCCATATTTAGTGGTGCTGTACTAGCAACCATGTAAATCAGCATTTCATTCATCATGTTGAACAATGCACAACACAAGGAATCTGCACTTCCAGCTTGCAAGCCCTTGATGGGAGAAGGTGACTGACCTCAATCTGCTGAATGGCCTCTTCCCGCTGACGGATGGCCTCCAGATCCTCTTCTGTGATTTCCGAAAGCAAGGCTTGATCCTGGTTCTGGTTCTGCCACATGCCATCTCTGCCGTTAAAGATCTTCTCATCATCAGGTAGGTCAGAGAAGGGGGTCCTAGGGCCCTGCTGAAATGGGAGAATGGGAAGAAAGCAAAAGAAGTATAAATGATGTTCAGTTTTACATAGTCTTCTTATGGGAAAAGAAAACAGTAATATAATATATTGTTTAAACCGTGGCAAAATGATGCCCCCTCCCTGGAAGTCTTGAAGGCCAGGTTAGATGAGGCTTTGAGAAACCTGGTCTAGTGGAAGGTGTCCCTGCTGATGGCAGGGGGGTTGGAACTGGATGATCTTTAAGGACCTTTCCAACCCAAACCATTCTATGATTCTATGAAAAGGCAAAGAGGGTGAGAGCAAGTTACATGAGAGATAATATATCAAGTCTTGAAGGCAGTGTTAGGACCTGAAGCCAGATCTCCTGAGCTATATTTGAGCCCCAGCAACCATCTTCTCTTTCCCTACAATTCTGACAGAACAAAATATTTACGTACATCTGAAAAATGACACATTACTTTGTTGATTTTCCTGCAGATTCTTCTGGAATTAGACACTTTCTCAGGCAGAATTAAAGCCTATGTGTTTGCCTTGAAGACTTCATGCTTCATCTTGGAACATTCAACATAACCAAAGATGCTATCTTGTCTATTTATGAGATAAAGTAAATATGGATAAAAAACACTTATAGTAATGTGACTGCATAGTCATCAGTTTGAGCCACTCACAGTTTAATGCTGCTCACTCTACAGAGTTGGCTTGATTTTGTTGACACATCAGATACTATTTTCTAGGTAGCTAGATGTTCATACTGCCTTTGGGAGCTGTGGCTGTATTCAGAGCCAGATTCAAAGAGTCTGTTTATGATCCAGCTGCATCTACACTGCAGGTAAGGGCAAAGGTTTAACAAGGTCTTCTCCTCCTCCCAGCCTTTAGCTTCTGTGCCTATAGGGACATTAGGTTCAATCTAGACTGGACTCGGAGAATGAACTGACACAAGGTTGGCTTGAAGAATCAGGAGGCTGAGACTGCTGAAGACTCCAATCCTACAACTGCATGAATATTTCACTTCAAACAACACACATGATCCTTTAAACTGGCCTTGAGCTGAGCTTTGACTCCTAATCAAAAGTTACAATAAAAAAACCAAACAATCCAAGTGCTTCTGATGCTCTGAAGTTGAAAGTAGAAATGTCAGTTGCTATAGCACATTCTTGACCTGAATATCCCCAAAGTCCCTGAAAGCTACAGGAGAAAACAAGCACAAGAATTCAGGGGGATGTTCAATTCTCTGAATCTGGGCTTATCTGAAGCACTAACACTGGGGTTTTTCAATGAGATGTGCCTGAGAAATATAAGTCTTTGCTGTCTTGCTGTCCCTAAGTTTTCAAATATATTAAATATCCTGAATTCACAGAGAGTGAGCAGTAACCAAGGCCATCTGGCAGCTTGCTGGAAGGGTACAGAAGGACTGAAGTACTGGAAGAACTGGGAGGACTGGACTGGAAGTTGCAGTGGAAACAATGCCAAATCACCACAGTAAGAACGAGAAGCTGAACCAAGCATGCATGAGGGAAGCAGAGAAATGAGGAAAAAAAAAAAAGTCACTTATAATATGTTTTACTTCTTGCTTGTTTTCTTAGAGATCTGCCTTGGAGGAACTGTGAAGAAGGCATAGATAAATGGAGTAATATTTAACTCTTAGCAATCATATTTAGACACTCTAGCTGGCTAGATTTTGAAGAATATCAGCCATCTGGAAACTTATTTAACTCTTTAGCTGTTCTTTAATTCTTTAAAAACTATATAATTTCTACTTTTATAAAGTAAATAACTTCTGTAGTTGCCTAAATCTAGCCTTTGCCTAATGAAAGAGATTCATCATTATTATCATCATCATCTAGTTGCAGACAAAGAAAACAATACCATGTGATGAAGGAAGAGGGGTGATGGGAGAAGTAGAAGCATACAGGAAAATCAGCAGTAAACAGTCAAGTATCTCTCAAAAAATATAAACAGAAGATAAAAAACTTTGACATTAATGTCTTGCTTTGTTTCACTTTCTGCTTCCCTGGGACCTGTTATCTACAGAGAAAGGGTGTGTTACACGAAGGAAATCATCGTTTAAAATTAGGTTAAAAATTCATTTGCACTCTAAAAGACACATTTTAATAGGATTAAGTTACTCTGGGGGTGTTTTATTCACTAATTATTACGTGCCTTGGATACTAACTTATTTGGTAGAGTGTTTCACTGCCAAAAGCATATATTAATGGACTCAAGAAAACAAACAAACAAACAAAAACCAACAAAACCTTGGGGCATTCTAATGCTTCATTTACAGTGACAGAGGTGTCCTCTCATCTTCACCAGTGGGCCAACTAGCACATGCAGAAGAAGTTATACTGCACAATGCCAAGTAGACTGGAAAAGCCTAAGTGTCTACCCTCTGAAGACACAGGAAAACAAATGATCTAATGAAATTCTTGTACTACAGTCACAGTAAGGATGCTATGCCATGGAGCTAAATGCACATAAATGGACACTTAAAGCCATGCTTTCCTATGCAGATATGCATTTCTGTGAAAGATGACAAATTAATAAGTTATCAAATGTTTCCTGTTCTTTTCTGATGTGGGAGCTCTCCACAGCAGAGTCAGCAATACAGCAACCAACTCTTCAAATTATATTAAACACTGTAATACCACAGTTGTATCACAAATACATTTGATCCTGGCCTGTGTCAACTCAATTAGTAATCTCTACTTGTTGGTCCTGTTATCTGTAAATAATTCAGAATCACAGAATTGTAGTGGTTGGGAAACACCTTTAAGATCATTGAGTCCAACCATAAACCTAACACTGCCAATTCCACCTCTAAACCATGGCCCTAAGCACCTCTTCTACCCATCTTTTAAATACTACTAGGGAAGGTGACTCCACCACCTCCCTGGGCAGCCTGTTCCAATGCTTAACTACCCTTTCAGTGAACAAGTTTTTCCTCAGATCCAATCTAAACCTCCCTTGGCACAACTTGAGGCCATTTTCTCTCTTTTTATTGCTTGTTACTTGGAAGAAGAGACTGATCCCCACCTCACTACACCCTCCTTTCAGGCTATGCTCCCCCAGCCAGCCCTAGATAATCCAGACAGTGTGATGCAAGTGATGCTGCTCAGTCATCTCTTACAAAAGCCAGCTATTCATGTGTTTAAATAGATAATGGTCTAGACACAGATGTTTTTCTCTAAACAAAGGAGTGGCCTAAGTTAATTTCAGAGCTGCTGAAGGCAATTACGTGAGTTTGTATCCTTAATATCTTTCAAGAAAATCCAACCATAGCTTCTTAATGAGTGAGTAAATCAGGAAACAATGGGATGCAGGGGAACTGAAATTTCCTTTCAGACATAAAAATGGCTCCATAGTAAATTTAAATATAGTCACCATGACCTGCTCTCAGGATATGTATGGTGTCTGGCTGCACTAACAAGTGAAAAGCAATTTTGTGTTAGTTAATGATACAGTGCCCCTCATTTCTGTGATAAAATGAACAAATCCTGGATTTGAAAGTCTGAAGAAATCTAATGACTTTTAGTACTTCTGATTGAAAACTTCATATAGCTTGTGGTCTTTGTTCCCTTTTGAGTTGTGCTCATTGCCATGTATGACAAAATATCTTATTTATAGCAAGAAAAGACATGATGGAGGGCTCTCACTGAGATTCCACAGATAAAGTTCCTTTTGATAATGTCCTGCAAGGGGCTATAACTCCCTATACAGGCATTGGCACATTAAATTTGATTTAGTGCCAAATTTTCTGCCCTGTGAATCTCTGTGTAATTTTCTGCAATTTCCTTTCATAAATTGTTAATTGGATGCGTTTGAAGTTGTTCTTTGGTTGAAATTTGCCTGTGGCAGATTTTTGTCAAGACGTATCTATAAACCAAACTCTGCCTGTGAAAAAAATGATAGGAGAGAAAAAGTTCAGTATATTTGATATGCTCAGCAGTTCTTTTAAAACTAAATTCTTAGGTCTGAGGGTCATGCTATGCTGTTATTCATCATATCTGAAAAATTATGCCCAGGCACAACATTTTTTCTGTTGGATAAAATCTTTTCACTAGGATATAATCGTTGCTGCTTACAACTACATTTTTTTATCAGATTTATTCTACCAATGGGGAGATGCTAGATGAATCTGCTCATAGAGAAGGAAAAAAAAAGGTTTTATCTTGATGGTGACAACTTCTGCCAGTATCAGTACATTAGCAGCAGTAAAATCTTTGCATCAGAAGCTGCATATCTGACACCCCTCCAAAGATGATCCCCTTCTAGCCCTCTGCCTGCCTTACTCCTCATTTGTACATTAGAAGGGACAGAAGAGGAGTGTTAACACATATATTTTCTTCTTCTTGTACACAGCAATATTACAAGATTTACAGCCCATGTCACATAAAATCTCCAAGCAAGGAACTCAAATGACCTCTCTCCTAGTTCCCATATGATCTTTACACAACCCAGAAACAAAAATCTAACATGAACCCCACCTCATATAATATCAACCAGCTTTCATGGTTCATCTTCAGAGAGTCAGAGAATCTCCTGTAGCAGTAAAATGTATGATGATACCATCTAAAACCTGTAGTTCCTTTTCACATCTCTAGCTTTATCGATGCCATTTCTGATTGCTCATTGCAAAATTGTTCCCTTATCAGAAATTAAGGACACAAAATGTTGACTGGAGATGGATGAGAAATGGCTCTTACGGCCAGTGCAATGTTCAGTGATTTCAAAAGAAAAATTCTTTTCCATACCTCATCAAAACCTGGAGATAGAGAAAAATTATAAGACAGAAAGGAAGCCACACACATACACTCCCTCCAGCTCAGGTTACATAGAAGTAAAATAATTAAGGTGCCCAATGTGAACTGCAGTGAGATGTTCCTCTCACAGTCTCTCCAAAAAGAATTGTAAAAGTTGATGTAAATAATTAAGATTTATTGGAGCTGGATTTACAGGCTCCAACCATCAGATGAATAATGAAACACTACAGGGATGGGGGGATGAAGGGCTGTGGAAGACATTCTCACACTTCTACCTTCAACTTCAGCATAAAGGTTGTTGAAGAGGAGACTTAGTTGAGCTCAGTGACTGAAATTAGACAATGTGAATCAAATTCTACACCATCTCCATCCACTCTGACTTCAACAAGGAATTGTTGAAACAAGGGTTTCATTTCTGACTGTGTATGAAAACATGGGAAGAGTATAATCATAGAATCACAGAATCACAGAATGTCGGGGATTGGAAGGGACCTCGAAAGATCATCCAGTCCAACCCCCCTGCCGGAGCAGGAATACCTCAATGAGATCACATAGGAAAGTGTCCAGGCAGGTTTTGGATGTCTCCAGAGAAAGAGACTCCACAACCTCCCTGGGCAGCCTGTTCCAGTGCTCTGTCACCCTTATTGTAAAGAAGTTTCTTCTCAAGTTTAAGTGGAACCTCCTGTGTTTCAGCTTGCACCCATTGTCCCTTTTCCTAACATTGGTTGTCACTGAGAAGAGTCTAGCTCCATCCTCGTGACACTCACCCTTTATATATTTATAAACATTAATAAGTTCACCCCTCAGTCTCCTCTTCTCCAATCTAGAGAGACCCATAAACCTAAATAATGGATGATCTTAGAACAGATGTGGCTGTTGGTACCATCAAAGTGCGGAAGGTGGGTCTCCTAACTGGACTGAAAACCTAATTCTGGAGAATGAGAAGGGACACGAGTAAATTTTTCTGACTACTTCTTCACTCACATACACATTTTAAGCAGTTTGAGCTGTCCTCATCATCACTTGGTTGTAAGACACTTGAGACTGTCTTTGATATGCACAGCACAGTTAACAAATTCATTATTACCTCCAAGTTTATATGAGCACAGGTATAAAAAGTCTCACTGACATAGGCTACTTTTGTACTATATACTTCAGGTTTTTCCAAAGAAATCTTTTGCAGCCATGAAAATAGAGTATTTTCCAGGTCTTACATGGCTCAGGTAGTAAACCAGGGAAGAGTGCTCTGTATTCTCCAACCTCAAGAAACCTCCTGCCCTTGTAGCAGGGATATGGCCAGCTTAAGCAGTAATCAACACACCTCCCACATCTCCTGCAAACTATCACATCTCCTTGGGTAATGTTTTGACTCAGACTTTCACACAAAATGTAAATGCAGAGATGTTTATCTCCTGCTTTATAGTATGTATAGACATATAAACAGCCAGGCTACACTTTATGAGGATATCCTATTCTTACTAGCATCAAGGCTTAGAAATTCACATTTTATTGCATGTAGAATAATGAGACCAGAGTGCCTGCATTAAAGATCTATAAAATACTATACATGGAGGGCCACTGTGCAGAATACTGCTGTAGTTACGCTGCCTGCCTGTGCCCAACACATTTTTAATAGCGTGTTGGCACTGCAAGCTGTCCAGGACAAATATGGCACAGAACAGCCCATTTGACCTGCCTATCTACAATGTACAGCTAGGTTAAGAAGACAGATAAATCGGATTAGATGATCTTTCTCAAACCATCCTTCCAAAACAACTAACCTTGCAAACTCAATGAGATTTAGAGCTGTATCTCACCAAGCAAAAGCCCAAAGCAATTACAGGTAGAAAAGCCTTAGGCAGGCACAGAACAAGCAGCCTGGGACTTCTAAATCTTTTAGAGGAGTGAAATAGTGATATTACAACTTTGCATTATCTTTCACACAGAAGATCACAGCAGTGATTGGTAATTTGAGCTCTGTTATCTTGGGAGGAGCTTCCCACAAAAACGGGGGAAGAAATGCAATTACAAATTAACTGTTGTGTGCTCTTGCCTTTCACTCAAGCATGGGCACATTGAAAACTCCTGTTAACAAGTACAACTTTTAAGTGGGATATTTTCAATCTTTCCTGCGTGCATCACTAACATGGGCAAATACAGAAATGCATTCAGCGTTTTCTTCAAGTTATGTAAATTTGATTGCTCTGCAGCAATGTAGCATGAGGAAAAACAGCATGGGGAAATCAGCATAAAGGGAAGGGTTGAAATGCATTTTTATTTAAATTAACTAGAATCTCTCATGTGTTTCTGTCTTCACTCTTGATCAAGTTGTCTATTTTTGAATGATGAGAACTTGAAATTGAGCAAGAAAAGCACAATTTTTACCAGTTTCCTGCTACGGAATATGCAAGAAATTACGAGGTTTAGGGAAAATGTAATAGCAGAAACTATTTTGCTAGTTCACTCTTCAGCATTTATAAATTTAGTTGCTCAAGTCTCTGCAGTCATGAAGACTAAGAAAATCCATTTAGTCTCCTGGAACTAGAATAGACTTAGTAACAGTGTACTGAGTTCATACCTCCTACTGTTTTCTTCTTCTTTATTTTTCCTTCAAGACTTTATTACTTCACCAAATTCATTCCAAGCAATCCTGACCCCATCACCTAGGGCTGCTCTAGTTCAGAGTCGATCTTACTGTACTCAGGGTGAGAGAATTAAATGACATGTCTGTGGCAGATGAAGAAAAAGAAAATAAGCCAGGGGCCTGAGGTTTAGTTCTCTGATAACCAGTGTGCTTTTAAGAAGCACAGTGTATTTTCACCCCAAAGTGAAGACCAAATTTAGGAGGAATGGCCTTCCTACTAGGCTGAGAAGGTGGGGCTGACACTGATACTTTGCTCATGGAGATCATCAGTTTCTAGGGGGGCAAACTTCAGCTGATCATGAGGGCAGCATTTTGTCATGTATTTTCACCCTGAAAAATTCTTACCAATGTCCCATAAGGGAAGAAAGGGGCAGGTTGTGCTGTTCCTATTTCCAGTCCTTCTATTTTTTATTTTATCTGCCATGCAAATAGATGGTGCCATGGGGATGTGAAATAGCAACAGTGAAGAGAGGTATAAATTTCTCCTCTCCGTAATCTAACATCCTTTTCTTTTCAAACCTATTTCACTGAATGACTTCATTCTGATCACACATGTCTAAACTCAGCCTTCATTGGTCAATGGTCATTGGTTCCAGCCAACATGGGTTCATGAGAGGAAAGTCCTGCTGAACAAACCTAATTTCTCTCTATGATAAGCTTACCCACCTAGTTGACCAAGGGGAGCCAGTCGATGTAATCTTTTTGGATTCAGTAAAGCTTTTGATACTGTCTCTCACAGTATCCTCCTGGATATAATGTCCAGAATAGAGCTGAATAAACACACATTGTTATGGGTGAGCAATTAGCTGATGGGTCAGGCTCAAAGGGTTCCAGTTAATGGAGTTACATCAGGCTGGCAACCGGTCACTAGTGGGGTCTGTGAAGAGGAGGGGCAGGCACTTATCTCCTCTCTCTGGTGACCAATGACAGGACCAGGGGAAATGGCAGGAAGATGTGCCAGGGGAGGGTGAGGTTGACCATGAGGAAAACGTTCTTTAGGCAGAGGGTGGTGGAGCACTGGAACAGGCTCCCCAGGGAGGTGCTCATGGCACCAAGGCTGACAAGATTCCAGAAGCATTTGGCCAACATGTGCCCTCAGACACATGGTCTGAATGTTGGGATTGTCCTGTGCAGGGACAGGAGTTGGACTCCATGATCCTTGTGGGTCCCTTCCAACTCACAACATTCTATGATTCTATGAATCTCAAAGCCAACTGCCTGTGCTATCACCAGCTTTAGGTGGCACCTCTATATATGCAAAACAAGTGTATAAAAGCTTTTTTAAGACTGTCACAAAAGAGAGCATTCACTGGTATTTTTACAGCATCACATCACATTCTTAAAGCTGTTCCTGCGCTTTCCTAGCTGTCTGAATTATATTCTCATAATTCTCCATCTCTGCACAACTCTGCTCCTGGCACCGTGTTTTGGCTGGCACTGCTGGCTGAGAGCTGTACTGTACATCTTCATCCCTGGATCCTGATGCTAGGCAGAAAACTCCCCTACTCACAGCTCCCTCGCTGAACATCTGAAGCACACAGCATTTGTGTAAATGGACCATGCTTGAAAGAGCTCACAGACACATCAAGACTGTCTAGAAAGGACTATGTTGTCTCTGTCTCCTGATGTATGTGCTGCACAGCTGGTGACCAGGTTCCTGCTAGAAAGGCAAACAAGAAGGAGAATGAGTCACTGGCTCACTTGTTAACACCTGTCTAGTGCAAAAAAATGTGAGAAATCTTTTTCCTGGGTTCACATGGAAGCAAGAGCCAAATTCAGCTTGATTTCCTGCAGCAGAGACAACCTTTGCACAGGCACAGTGCCACTCTCTAGTATGGAGCAATGGAGAAGTAGGAAGATGTTGGAAATAAAAAGTATGTCTTTTCAAGAAATTGACTGCTTTTGTATTACATGGAAGGTATGAAAATGGGCAGATTCACTGAATCCTAGTAGCTGTTATGTAGAATGGAGCACTTGAATTTGCTTGTTAGTGGCAAGGCTAGAGTATATTTTTATGCCATGCACCTTGGAGAAGAGTCACTCCTATTAATCCTCATCTCCTCAGGTTTTTTTGGAGTGCTCAGGCACAAAACATGGTTAACTCCCACAAAACCTCTTTGGAAGCAATCTTTTAGTCTCTGTTCATTACTGGCCTTTGGCAGGATTTCAGTGGACTGCTCAGTGTTCAAGCAAATGTTTACAGCCTGGTACTGAGGAACACTCTCATTTAGTGACTGCTCTACACGGCAGCAGAGGACAAAATGAAATGGCCTCAAGTTGTGCCAAGTGAAGTTCAGACTGGATATCAAGAAAAAATTATTCACTGAAAGGGTTATCAGGCAATGGAAAAGGTTACCTAGGGAAGTGGTTGAGTCACCATCCCTGAAGGTATTTAAAAGATGGGTAGACAAGGTGATCAGAGATATGGTTTAGTAGTGACAGGTACAGTTGGACTCTGATCTCAAAGGTCTTTTCCAACCAAACGATTCCATGATTCTATGAAATATCTGCCCATTTTAAAGCCCCTGAACTGTCTGTGTTCACAATACTTCAGCTACTGCCTAAAAGCCTGATCCCAAATTGGGACAAAAACCAGAGGCAGCTTTTCATCACCCACCTAGAGGAGCTTCACTGAGCCTTGTCAGGGTAGGTGGTGAGTTGATGGGGATGGAGATGGAGAGAGAAGACAAGGGTCCTGACTCTTTGTGAGAGTGGAGTCCACCTTTGTGGGAGAGAAGGAGAAAAGTGGGGGCTGATCTTGGAGCAGCAGGATGGGACAACACCCATTCACCCCACCACAGCTTCTGGTACCACCCATGGAAGAACTCCAGCTTGAATAATGCCCACATTGTACTGAGGAAACAGCAAAATGCTGCAGCACAGAAATGGCCACCTCTGCACTGGGACAATAGCAATGTCTTTGCAGGCAAACATCACCTGTTTTCATTTACAGGCTTTTCTCAGCAGCCTTCTATTATCCATTGGATTTCACCACAAGGGATCAAGACATAAATGGTCTGTCTTCAATTGCAAAGAATGCTCAGGCCTTTGGTCCAGTTCACAGTAGATTTTTTTTCAGCACTAACTCAGAACAAAACAGGGGAGTTATCACAGGCTGGTGATCTGAAAACATAAAGTCAATGTGATTTACTCAAAATGATCAAGCAAAAGAGTCAGAGCCACACAGAGTCCATTTGAGTAATTAATTGGTGACTCCCATGTGGCACCTCTGAGAAAGCAACCTCTCAAAAGAGAGAAAATCAAGTCTGTGGAGTGTAGGGCAGGATTGTCCCATCTGAAATAGCAATTCCAAGGAAATGTGAAGTCAGCAGCACACACTGCATGGCATGACATCAGCAAAAAAGCCAAACAGACCAAAACCAGAAGCTGGGAAGTTCAACAAGAAAGTGTCTCAACAGACCCTTCACATGTGCATGGCAGTGATGGAAGATGAGGGAACAAAAGTTCATATTTCCTCTATGCCATGTAAACTTTATTTTATTTTTTTTTAAATTTACCTGCAAATTTGCTACAATAAAGCCTATTGATCCAAGTCTGATTTCAGGCAGCTGCTTGTAAGGTATTATGCTAATATTATACACAAATCCCTAATTGTTTTTATTGTTTTTCTTCAGGATATTTTTTATGTTTTAATTAAAATACAAAGATAATAAAAATGTTAAAAAAGATACAAAGTGACAAGATAGCTGCAGTGAAATGAGAGACACCAACTGAATCAAAATGAAAATAATGAAAACCTAATTTGGGACTATCTAGGAGCACTGCTATACAACAGACTGTCATGGATTAGGGACAGGATCTGTGTTCAGTCTCTGGTGAACCCTTTCACAATGACCAGACAGCATGCAAAGGGTTCATCTTCTCTTCTCTCTTCAACAGGTTTGATGAAAACTTTCTACCTCTAGGGAGAACTAATTAGACTATGCTTTTTGACTAAAACTGCCCAGAACTGAAGCTGTCATGAACATCTCATATAAAACAAGATTTAGAAAGCAAAAACACCATTAATATGATGGAGGAAGGGATCATTAACAAAGACTTGATAATTATGTTGGGCTGCTTCCCATCACAGGCAGTGGTGAAGATTTGCCTGCCTTTTTTCTAGGGTTCCTTTTTAGATTATCTAACAAAGGATAAATCCAAGCAAGGGATTCTGGCATGTTGTTTTTATGAAATCCCCTTATCCCACATCAGTTAAATGTGCAGGTGACCTTAAAAACAGGTGGATGGATATTTCTCCACTGGTTATGCTAGAGATGGACTTGGGAGCAATTACAAACCCCATCCTGTTAGGAAAGCCATGAAGACAATCCCAACACAGCTTGAATGGGTTGTGTTTTCAGCCAGCTCAGCTGGATTTGGAAGAGCACATCTGTCTATGCTTATTATAGATTTTCTGCTGTTCCTATCTATCAAGAAAATAACCAAAGCCAGGAAAGCACAGTCTTTACGGGCTTTTCCTTAAACATAGAAAACAAAGTAGGGCTTTAGCAAGACCAAGCAGCTTTATTCCAATGCTACTTGCTGTTCCTGTGTGTTGAAATCAAGAATTGCTCAGAGAGCAAGTTCCTTGGTGTCTTGTAAGTGACATATGTGCTCAAGCTAACAAGGGCTGGGCTGAAAGTGTATAACCTAACAATCAGAAATTCCTTTTATTATCTCCCCATGCTTCCTACCAAAATATTTTTTGTTTTTTTGCTTTCCTTCCAGACATGATATATCCCAGCTCATTGGACATAATCATCCAAATGGCAATGCTGGGAGGAAAGGAAGATACTTGGAAATTAGTATTTGATTCTAGTAGTTGTATTTTTAAGTGTATAATTATGGCACAGCATTGCATAACAGAGCCTATTTAGATATGGATTTTTGCAATTAAAAGGTCTGTGGCATTTGTCCCTAAGGAAATACATTCAGTGAAATAGAGATCATATTTTTTACTAAATTGGTGAAAAGGTTGGTGAAAAGGTTGGTAAAAAGAATTGGTGAAACATAACATGTCTGGAAAGAAAGAAAAAAAAAACAAAAAATAGTTTAGTAGGAAGCATGGGGAGATAATAAAAGGAATTTCTGTTTGCTATCCCTCTAAAAGTGCTTCCACTGAAGTCCAGAAACATCAGTGAGGAATTTTGCAGTGGACATTCTTCCTACCTGTCCTAAACACATCCATGCAGGAGGGGATGAGTCTGGTTTTTCTCCTGACCAGTGATAGTCCCTGTCTAACATAGTCGAATCTCCCTATCTGTAAATAACCTTAAAGAAAAATAAATTCAGCTGAAGTGAGTTAAATGTTTGCCCTGATTTTTGTGTGCTGTGACATCAAGGACTGACATGGATCTGAGGACACTGTTTTACTGGAAATACTTAATAACTAGTCAACTTTATTTGGAGGATGAAAATTTCAGTCACAAGAAAAATGAAGAGTGGCAACTTGAATTTCAAGTCAAATGAAGCCAGGATATTTACTGCTTTAAAGAAAAACAGAAGAACAGCAGCAAGAAAATCGTATTTTTCCTCAAGAATAGTGATATAGTCATTAGAGATCTAGACAATGTCTCAAAAAAAGAGAAACTAAAATTATTAGGTAAATTTAGTCATAGACACTTATTTGTGACCTAAATGCCTGCAATGTGAAATAATAAAAATGGGAAGTATAAACATTGCTAAAGGCAACAAAATCTTGTTTCTGAATTAGTTTGTCCAGGGAGAATTAAATAGGATGAATCCATCAGTTTGCTAATATATCCTGTATGAGTTCTTTATAGGGCAAGACAAAGTGAATTGAACCTTCCAAACAGTGACAAGAAATAGGAAATTCCAGTAAAGGAAAGCAATGCAGACATGCTTTATTACCCTCATGTGCTCCATGCTGTCTCTGTGATATACGTTTACAGAGATGTTAACCTTTCTTTAGCTCAACCATTTAGTCCCATACCACACGATTAGCATACAGGCTTGATAAAAGCTTTCATGAGGATTGAGAAGCTACCTAAAATGTTTGCAAAATAAAACATGCAGGGAAAGGAATTAAGATAAAAAATGCTGAAAGGTTTTCAGCTCAGTGCCTCTGGAACGTGACATGTTACAAAATTGTCCAAAATCTGCATTTTTTCAGTGAACATCTGAACAATGTCCTAACTGTGTCAGAGGCAGGAGAGGCTACAGATAAATATTCACATAATTTCTCCCACGCATTTTTATTGGAGCATTATTATTATTTATTTTACTTACGTTTTAACTGTGCTATTGAATTTCCAAACTGATGGGGCATTAACCATCCATACAATTGTTCTTTATTAGCTTTAGCACTTAACCTACACATTTATTTTCTCACATCAGGCCGTTCTGACTTCTATCATTTAACTCAGTGAATAATTCACCTGATCTTCATTTATATTTTCACCTTGAAAGTATTTATAGACTGTAATCATGTCTCTATTGATACTTTCTTCAAGACTACTTAATTTAGCTCCTTCATTTTCTTATCTGATATGTATAGACTTTGTTATTTTGATATGTCCTGTTTGTATTCTTTGTTCTTCTCTCTGTATATACCAATACCCTTCCCAAGCCATTAACTCCAAGATTTCATTGCTTGTGCCATAAAAATACATTTCTGTTAGAAACTTTCACCCAAACACAAGAGAAATTTTGTCAGATGTTAAAGGCTGCTCTGAAAACTGCTGTATGGGGCTTTGGTTGGTGGGTTGATTGGTTGCCTCTTGGTAATATTCCTAACTATTTGACCTAATCTCAAAGGGCTCAAATTTGGATACTCTCCATCCCTACAGTAATAAAGGAAAAATGAACTGATTCTGCAAAGCTAGAACATACTCACTGAATTAAAATCATATTTCACTCCTCAAAATAGACCTCTGGCTCCAAAGCACCCTGGAATAGGATCCTCTCAGTGGAGAGATGACAGCTTTCTGCTATTTCTTTTAAGACTAGAATACACCTCAAGCTTCATAATGCCCTATTAAATAACTACTTATTACTGCAAATTTTATATATTTTTTTTTTACTTACTCTTTTTGCAAGTCTAGACCTATGGCCTCAGCAATGAGCTGCTCCATGTCATACAGCACACATGTGCATGCAGTGGTGCTCAGTATTTTCTAGTATTATAACATATTGTTCCTTGGTGCTCCTTTGTGTGTGTGGAGATGAGATTTTTAGCACATAATCTAAGACTGCACTGCACAAGAAGCTCCTAACACATATGGCTGTGCGCATGGGTGCAGGCATGCACTCTTGAGACTGTCCTCTCTGTCCAAGAAGCCATGAATATCTGGGGGAGAAAGGGACTGCAGAAAACCACAGGAAGAGTATTTGCAGGGAATTTATTTCCTTCTGCTCCCTGTCTACTCAAAATAGCAAAGAAGGCTTCTCCAGCAGGTACTTCAACCCAAAGAAGTTATGCTCTTGCTTATTTACCTTTTATTTTACCTTTTCTCCACTGACTTTCTAAGGAGTGATACATTGCTAATAGAGCCAAGGAGCTATATGCTGTTAACAGCTACCTAAAGTTAGATGTCAGTTTGTCCCACCAAATATCAAGTGTCTCATTCAGTGCACTGTTAGAAAGAGGCATAAATTAGGCAGATGCTGGTTCAGGACTGGACATATAACAATCTAGGTGGGATCCCTCTTAATTAATTTGAGATGTTTGCACAGTAGATATCTTCATCTGGACTCATCAGCCAAACTGAACTGCCAGAAATCCACCTTGCCAAGCTTTACATACCCATATTAGAAGTACTGACCTCCAAGCTCCTTATTAAGACTCCCATTATATTCAGTGGAGAGATGGTCAATAAAGTCAATGGAGATAAGAGCCCTATTCTCCAGATTAAAAAGACTGACAGCTACTTAACATGAGATTGTGTCGTACACTATAAAGAGAGCTTTGAATGTCAAGCTCAGAAATAGAGACCTACACTTCACATGCCTAGGTGTGGTCAAGGGAGACTATGGAAAAAAAGAAAAAAAAACAACAATAAAAAATCACCACGCAAAATCCCAGATACTTTTTTTTTTTTTCCCCAAGAGAAAAATTCATCATACTTCACTCAGATGAATACACTAATACGTGTCCATTTCTCTCATCTGACTGTAGAAAAAGTCTTGTTGCATTCAGAGGTAGAAATCTACACTGTGGAATAATTAGCAGAGATTCCTTCAGCATACATACTTTAAAAAGAAAAGTATAAATGAATGAGGATCTGAGCAACCTGGTCTAGTGGAAGGTGCCTCTGCTCATGGCAGGGGGGTTGGAACTAGATGAACTTTAAGGTTCCTTGCAACCCACATCATTCTGATTTGATTCTGATTCTATGCATGGTTTGAGATCCCATTAGATCTATTTGGTACCACATGTGGACATTGAGGCAAGATAGATCTGAGACGGTACCCTAGAACCTGCCTGGATTCTCTCTTCGTGGAGAAATCCTGTATTCTCTTACATAGCACATTTAATAGTGGAAAACATGTTTGCAATTATCTGGTCAGTGTAACCAATAAGTGACAAAAACACCACTGTTTTACTGATGTGTGGTTTGTTTATTCATGTTTCATATAGAATGACCTTCTATCTCATCACACAGAAGGCTGAACCATATGAAATGCTGAATTTCTTTTGACAAGTTTCCTCCAGCTGGTGAAATCTGGAGGCAACCAGCATCTCCCCCATAGACCAAGTCCTTAATAGACTTAATAATACCATGAGGATATGAAGTGATCTATGCTTTATGTTCACACTGTATGATATCACACTGCATCAAAACTTTGATAGATGCCTCTGCTATTTGCTCATCCTTAAGGAGCAATGACCCGAACATTAGCATGTCTAGTAAATTGTTCTAATGTGTGGTGAAAGGGGACTAATGGATACAGTAATTGATTGTTTGATGGATAGCTGGGGAGCCCTTTGATTATGAGTTTTTGCTATGGTCCAAGACATTTTCATTCTCCAGTTAACCCAGAGCTGATTGCTTGCATGAATTATCTCCTTCTCTGCCTGCAAATATCATTCTCTTAATAAATATTTCATTAGAAACAAACTAGTGGTGGGGAGAGAGGAGAAAGCAGATGCTCATTGCTATGTCTTTTGAAGATATTACAGAGTCTACAGAACAGACACAGATTGTCCATGAAATGTGCTCAGGTCAGACAGGAGGTCTTCGCTTCTGCAGGATTTAGTGTTCAGAACAATGCAAAAGGCAGGAAGAAGCCTGAAGGTCAATTTAAATCCATCAAAGGAGGCCAAATATGGCCCAAGAAGGATGTACAGCAGTAGGGAAGCTGCTGTGTTAAATTTGTTTTCCTCACAAATCCCACCTTTCTCTCTTCCAAGCTCCAGGTTGAGCTTTCATGTTACAATAAGAAGGGGTCCTAAACAAGAAAAAGAATATCTGCAAGAAAACAGAGTTATAATTCCTGGTATTTAGTTGCTGAGGGTTGAATTTTGATCCTAGTGAAGCTGATGGCAAAACTCTCATGGATATCAATGCGGGTTTTTTTGTTCCTTTGTTTTCCTATGATGATTCCTCAAAAGTTATTTACCACCTCTAATTAGCTTTATTATATCTATTTATTCAAAACACCTGTACTGAGCCTTTTGGTTTCATTTCAGCTGGTTACTTTTTAGCATGGCATATAAGTCTACTTTTTTGTTACGAAGGTTGCAATTTTCTCTCCAAATAGACTACCTTGTTCTCCTAAAGGACAGTGTAGAAAAAAGGCAGAAGCAGAATCAAAGGAAAAAAGACTCTGTTTTGCCATTTAAAGTCCTAATCCCTGATCAACCCTGTTTCATAACCCTTCAAATTTTCAACTATCAAGAGAGCGACATTTGCAGAGAACACTTTGGACCTCCATAGGCTCCATTGAGGAGAAGAACTTTACAAACTAAGCTTGAGTCAAAAGTAGTTTACTATGACATAGAAAGGAGCCACTACACAAGCTAATCCCAATTTGCTTCAGTGCCACACACTTAATATGCTGAAAACGGCTGCAGATTTTAAATCCTCTTTTATTGAAAAATTGTTGATGAGCAAAATACACAACATTGCCTATTACTCTCCACCCTATGTACATCCCCTGGGCACTGAGACACTCTTATCTTGTTTTCCTAGCTGCTCCTCGAGAATATTTATATTGTTAGTCTCACAATAGGTATCATCATGTCAATAAGCACAATTTAAACATTAAGAGTATGGTTATGAGCAGAAACACAACTGATCGTATCACACGCTATAAACAGGGTACACATGTCAGGGAAATGGCTTCAAGGCTCTTCACTTTTAATTCTGTGACAAAACTTCTAAGGGAGAGGAATGGTGTGAGCAAAAGATAGGGGAAGAAGGAGAGACAGTGACAGAGGAAGAGGGAGAACTAAACAAAACAGAGCAGGGACTAGCAAGAGTGAATGAAAAACACAGAAGAAGCTCAGAAAGGGGGGGAGTGGGACAAAGAGGAAAGCAAACATAGAAGTGAATTGAAAGGAAGCCAAAGGCAGATCCAGGGTGCCTCCAAAATGCATAGATCTCCTTCTCAGGTAAGATAGAGTCGGAGATAGAACCATCTGAAGATCTTCCTCAAAGGGAAGGAAACCCTCAGTGGTGCTGATGTATTTCAGAAGCAAGGATGGTAGGAGGAAGGCAGGGAATCTTTCCAAAGCCAGTGTAACCATTAGGGAAGTGCATGCATTACTCCTGTTACTCCTTAGTTACCATACCCAAGCCAACTATTGGGGAGTAAAGTCCGCAGTGGCTGAGCAGCAAATTCCATTTATAGACAGAAATTTCTGTCTTCTCCAGCAGAAGTATTTGCCACTAATTTCTGAAGTTAAACAAAGATCCTGCTCATCTTCTGTAAAGGAAACTTTCTTGCCACAGGGGACTTACAGTAATACAGATTAAACAATGGGTATAAGAAAAGAATTGGACAAAAAACTCTTTCCAAGTAAATACTAAACTCTCTGCTGATCTGAGATTGGATTGAATGAGGAAATAGCTGACACAGTTAATGTTGGACATTTATTTTCCATATCAAACTACAGAAGCAGACTGAGTCCATAATATTAGTGCATATATTATCATAATTTTTAAGCTGCACACTGGCTTTCTCCATGGAAAGTGCTCTAAAGACCACTGACACTGCCTGCTGAGGGAGGTGACACTTTCCATCAGTAAAGGACCATCTATCTGGCTCAGCATTTTAAAGTCCCTCATAGGTTTACTTTACCATTCTGCTGGAGTCTTCCTGTTTGCTTCCACCATTCACACTTTAACCCTCACTGCTGCTTAGATCAAACACAGCTGTGCAAAAAGTATCTAATCTATAACTTTTTCATCTATTTTCGGGTATCATTTGGCAAATGGAAGGGGATGAGACCAGTCTGATCATACCTAAAAGACAAACACTTGAGGTATTTCCTGGTAAAATCTCCTCAGGAGATGTGTTGATTTTCTAGGAAATTTGTTGAAAAAGGATGTGTTGATTTTCTAGGAAACTACATTTGGCTGAGTTTTACAAAAGGCTCTGAGCATTGGGTACCACCCAAAGTCCCAGGATTTCTTCCAAGAGAAGTCATGTTACTTCTTTTGTCCTGGATAAGTGTCATCTTTGATAACTCCATCCTGCTAACCAAAACATGTCTATCATATTGTAGTGATGATAGTGGTATTCTCCTCCTTCAGTCTCACCTATCATGGGGTGGCAATGCCTAGTCTAGCACTCCTCGGAAAATGTTGACTTTCTTAGAAAGACATTTGAGCCCTTCTACCCCGACTTATTCTAAACACACCTGGTAGGTCTCATAACTAAAGTACCTACACAAAGAGACCTCAGAAAATTGATTGTGCAGGAACATAAATTTTGACTTAACAAGTGATTAATAAAATGCAGAGCAACATCCCCAGATTTCAGGCAAAGAATATATAATCATTCAGTGGTGTTTATGAAACATGTCAGGCTCTGTCAGGAAGGAGAGTTATAAATAAATGTGAGGTAGATACTTTAATAATGCTATTTCATATACATGCAATAATGAACTTTAATTATTTCTTTGGGTTTCTTTCTTCTTTTACTGTAGCAGATGAGTCAAGCCCAGATGTGTAATGAAACTGATATTGGCATCACAGCATTTTCTTTAGAAGTGGCTGAAAGAGCTCTACGGATCAGCTGCCAAAACATTTCTTCTCCTGTGGGGTTTCCTTCATGCATCTCACCCAGAATTTAATTCCTCCACATATGGCATGAGTGAATCACAGTGCAAGGAATTTTCCTGATGGAAAAGATTTTGCAGACAAGCAGTCTTCTCACATCACTTGTCCGGCAATGAAGCCAAAGTCATCTTTATCATACTTAGTGAAGCAACCTGCCAAAAGGAACCAGTTGCCATGGTATATAAGGAAGTTCATGCATATCTTTGCATTCAGAACCTATGAAAGCTAATTTAGAGCTTATCAGTAACCTTATCACCAAATACTTGTGCCAGGGAACAAGGAGATTTATCTGTTTCCTGCTGCGATGTTGGGAATTAACGAAGGATATCAAAAGGAAATATTAGAGATATTAAATATAATGATGTTGGATAAATATGAAATATCTCATTCCTTCTCTTCAGCAGACACTTAGGGAAATGAACAGAGCAATGCAACACATCACTCCTTTTATAAAATATCTTCCTGTCAATGTCTACAATGAGTACGTGACTTTCATGAAGAAGTCCTATGAGATGAATCTCACTGAAATATTCTCATTCTTCCTTCCAACTTTCCTGCTCTGTAAGCAAGGCCAATGGCAACAAAACCCTCCTGAAAGCAACAGAGTATGTTCCTCAAATCCCCACAGCATGAAGACACCATGACCAAATTCCTCTAGTCCAAAAGAAAGAAGCTTTCAAGCTCACTGAGGGCTACCCAAAAGTATTTGAATTCATTTGTCATGTCTCTCAACTCCATACCCAATGCTCCAATTTTAAAGTGGAGAAACAAACCCATGAAACAGATAAAGTGCAGACTCCTTGCATGTCAAAAGTCCTTGCATTTGACAGTTACTCAACCTGTTACTCTTTGTACACACCCCCAGACCCACCAATTTCCTTTTACTTCTGAGCATCATAAATAAAAACAAAACAAACAGAAAAACCTGCAACACAAAGCAAAGCAGATAACCCACAGCACTGGTTACTCTGGGAACAAACACTTAGTGTTTACAACAGTGACAAAATCAAACCTACTGAGCAGTACAACTTGCTGCATGACCTACAATCTCCATCCTACCTCTGCCTTTTTCATAAAATGGGGATGGGTTGTTCCCCCTGTAGAGTTCATAGAATCATAGGATGTTGTGAGTTGAAAGGGACCCACAAGGATCACCGAGTCCAACTCCTGTCCCTGCACAGGACAAGCCCAACATTCAGACCATGTGTCTGAGGACACATGTTGGCCAAACGCTTCTGGAATCTTGTCAGGCTTGGTGCCATGAGCACCTCCCTGGGGAGCCTGTTCCAGTGCTCCACCATCCTCTGGGTGAAGAACCTTTTCCTTATGGCCAACCTAAACTTGCCCTGGCACATCTTCCTGACATTTCCTCTGGTCCTATCATTGGTGACCAGAGAGAAGAGATCAGCACCTGCCTCTCCTCTTCCCCTTGGGAGGAAGTTCTAGACCATGATGAGATCTCCTCTCAGTCTCCTCTTCTCCAGGCTGAACAAATCAAGTGACCTCAGCCTCTCCTTGTATGGCTTCCCCCCCCTAAACTCTTCACCAATTTAGTGACTCCTCTGGACACTCTCTAGTAGCTTTAGATTGTTTTTATCCTGTGGCACCCAAAACTGCCCCCAGTACTGGAGGTGAGGCCGCCCCAGTGCAGAGCAGAGTGGGACGATCACCTCCCTCAACTGGCTCGCAGTGCAGTGCTTGATGCAGCCCATGACGCCGTTGACCCTCTTGGCAGCCAGGGCACACTGAGTTGAAATAACTTAATTTGCAAAGTGTTTAAGTCCTGCAGGGATGTCTACTAAAATTTAGCATTGGAGAGTTTCTCAGCTCATCTTCTCCTATTTCATATCAAGTCTTAAATACAAACATCTCTTCATAAACAAAGAAGCTTAATAATAACGCATTAAAAAACCCCAAAAAACCCCAAGCCCCCAAGACTGCCATACCACACTTCTTTGAACATGTTCTTTTGTTTTGGTGGTCAGTTTATACTCTCTAATGTTTTCCAGACTCTTATAGTTGGGAAGAGGAAGAAGTACCACTGGCAAACTGCAAAATTCAAGAGGGCAGAAGGGGAAAGTCAATAAGGTAAAATGGTGATTAAAGGGATTTTGAGTGAACTCAAGGTTCTACAGAGGGACAATGCCTGTAGGCTTGGAAGCAATAGGCAGTGCTAGGAAGAGAAAAAGGTTTTATAACATTGGGTGTCATCAAGCTCAAAATAAAATGCATCTCAAAATGAGCAGGATTGGTGTAGGACAAGAACACAAGTGATGTCCCACATGCCAAAGATGCACTCTTGTAAAATGAGAGGTATGAGGGGCATAACATAAAAACAAAAGAAAAAAAAATGCAGATCCCAAACTCAGAATTTTTAAACAAAAAATGTGTTTCTCTGTAAAGAAAAAGCCCTTTCTCCCCTCTACTTTTCTGCAAAACCCTCCCTCATGCCCCACTTTTTCCCATCTTGAGACTGCCTGGCAGTGAACACCACCTGATACCATCATTACCTGTACTCACACAGATGAGCTGAGGTTTCTTGTTAATTTAAACAATCTTGAACCTTTCAAACTCAGATTGCAGATCAGCACTACTCCATGCTGCATCCAGTGATATGTCACAGTGTCTCCCTCTCCCATGTATTAGACACACACTTATGGCTCTGCAAGATCCTACCAAAGCCTAAGAAATCTGCACTGATGGGCAAGGTCTACCCCTACCTTTGGAGTGTCAAAATGATGTGAATTGGAGAGAAGGAGGACTTGTACAGCCCTCTGGAAACCATCATAGATGAGCACTCAACCAACTGAGACCAAAAATATGGAGAAGGGTTAAAAATGTGAAAAAGGACTTGGGGGTAGTAGGTGATGTAAACCTGGACATGAGCCAGCAACGTGCACTTGCAGCCCAGAAGGCCAACTGTAGCCTGGGCTGCAACCAAAGAAGCAGGTCAAGGGAGATGATTCACCCCCTCTACCCCGTTCTGGTGAGACCCCACCTGCAGTGCTGCATCCAGCTCTGGAGTCCTCAGCACAGGGCAGACATGGACCTGTTGGAGCAGGTCCAGAGGAGGCCACAAAAATAATTAGAGGAATGGAACTCCTCTGCTATGGAGAAAGGCTGTGAATGTTGGGGTTGTTCAGCCTGGAGAAGAGAAGGCTCCAGGGAGACTTTATTGTGGCCTTTCAATACTTAAAAAGCACCTATAAGAAAGATGGAGACAGTCTTTTTGGTAGGGTCTTTAGAGAGTGGACAAGGGGAATTTGTTTTAAACTGAAAAAAAGTAGATTTAGCTTAGACTGAAGGAAGAAATTTTTTACAATGAGGGTAGTGAAACACTGGCACAGGTTTCCCAGACAGGTAGTAGAAGCCCCATCCCTGGAAAAATCCAAGGTCAGGCTGGACAGGGCTCTGAGCAACCTGATCTGGTTGAAGGTGTCTCTGCTTACTGCAGGTAGGGTGGACTAGATCTTTAAATGTCCCTTCCAACCCAAACCATTCTATGATTCTATGATTCTGAAACACTGGCAAATTCCTGATATTGCCCAGAAGATGTGACCTAAAGCTAAAAAAATTTCCTGTTTAGGAACCTTAAAATTATATATGTATATACACAATTGCATTAATATTGCACTTATTTCAACTCTACTTAATATTTATGCTCTACCTCATACAGAGAACACATAGCAGATTGTTACTTATTGCATTTTTCCACCACCAAATAAGCAGGGAACTTGCCTTCAAAAGAAGCATAAAACCTCCTATTCAACCCAGCTCCATACAGATTCTCTCCTCATCTCAATGATATTAATTGACAACAAGCATTGATGGTTCATCAAGCCTTCTCCACCGCTATTCTCATCTGATGGCTATAAAACAAAGCTCCTGTATCATACTCAGTGAGTCCAATGCCAGCAGATGGCACTCCAAATTGTGCAGCATCCTCAGCTTCCCTCACCCCATCCCCAGCAACTGCTGGAAAAGGTTTTTTGGTTTTGTTATGGTTTTTTTTCTGTTTTGTTTTTCTCTGCCTGTCTCTTTAGTGGTGCTTTTAATAATGCTTGAATACAGGGGTCAACAAAGTAGCTCACACAATAAGACCATCAAACTTCCCAGTTCTCAGCTTCCAGAAGAGGTCAGTATGTCCTTCTGCACACAAAAGCCACATTGCCACTCTCTTTCCTTGAATCTCTTAACCAATTACAAACTGCTGGACACAGAAAGAGAGAAAACACCTTCCTCACTCACCAGAAATTGATTGTGTTTGCAAAGTAGATGTTTTGATTACTTATTTTTGTTTGCTGGATTTTTTTTTAACAGCAAGCATCTCTGTTTCCCAGCATGTCACTGCTAAGCTTCTCATGCAAATGTGCTTCCATAACGAAGAAAAAGGGAAGATGAAGGGGAAGGGGAAGGGGAAGGGGAAGGGGAAGGGGAAGGGGAAGGGGAAGGGAAGGGAAAGGGAAAGGGAAAGGGAAAGGGAAAGGGAAAGGGAAAGGGAAAGGGAAAGGGAAAGGGAAAGGGAAAGGGAAAGGGAAAGGGAAAGGGAAAGGGAAAGGGAAAGGGAAAGGGAAAGGGAAAGGGAAAGGGAAAGGGAAGATCTGCAGATCAACATATTCAGCCATATCAAGTGCAATATTGAGTTAGGAACTATCTTTGACATTTCATGCAGGAGCTTCCAGGCTGAGTGAAGGTAGAAAACTATACTGAAGCTTTTCATTTTAACCAAGTGAGGGAAGCAAACCACAAGCCCTGGATCTGTTGTGAGCTGTGGTTTGCTTCCACAAACCACACTGGAAGCAGGGTGCCCAGCTTTGCCCCATGGACAATTGGGTTTATGGAAAAAAAGCTTTTTTTTTTTTTCCCTATTTCCAGCTAATTTCTCCATGCTGAAGTATAGCCTCTATCGGTTTCCCCATGCCTTGGTCTTTATGCCAAGGAAGACCTTAGAAATCTCCCACCTACAGTGTGAGTTTTGCTTTGGGAAGTCACACAAAAAGGGACAGAAGGTCAGCTTTCCTTTGCTTGGTGCCCCTTGGCAGTGCTGCACTGACCACAGTACAACTGTGTGTTTTCACAAGACTCTGACCCAAAACACATGAAAATAAATAAAGGAAAAAAAAGAAAGAGTAATAACTTATTTTTCTTTTATCGAGAGAAATACTGCATCTGTGTAAGATATCTGAATGATCCATGTGGGAAAAAGGCCCTTGAGGGAAAAATTCTCTTTGCTCTAGCATTCCCAGCTGCCTTCCAGCATCTGGAAGAGAAAAGCAGTCAAGTTGAGCAGAGAGAGAGACAAGAGATGAGAATGAAGCCTTAGCTGATGCAGGGAGCAGAGAAAAAGTCCTCTTGCACCAAATCCATGTGATACAAGGCTTGTCAGAGTGGCTGGCTGCCTAAATGCTTATCCCAGTGTACTTCATGGTAACACAGCTTTAATTAAAGTGTGATTAATGAAGGGGACTCTGCAAAGCGCTACTCTGTTTTACTGCAGGGGAAGATGCATTCTTGTCATCTTACTGCTGAAATGACAAATTGCCTGTTTGAACACCCACAAGAAGGGAATATCCCTCATAGCTGGGCTGCATCACTCCCCCCAGGATTCATCCACAGTTTAGAGGCATGAAGAGGCACACGGGCAATGCTAAGCAGGTACCAGTCATGCACCATTGATTTACTTCTGACAGTAGCAATGATGAGCCACACTCATGGCTCAATCTTTTAATTCATAGACAACACAGAATATCTCGAGTTGGAAGGGATCCATAAGGATCATCAAGTCCAACTCCCATTTCATTCCCATCTATGCACATGAGATCATGTCTTAGCAATTTTCAGCAGGGCTTGCCCATGGCACATGTTGTGAACCACCACCTCATTTCAGATTTGGGACAGTGGGACATAGCTGAAGAAGGCTCTTAAACTTAATTATATACTACATAAGCACCTTCTCAAATTGAGAAATTCCTCAGTTATAAAGGAGAACCACAATCTGTTTTTAGGTGAACATGCATTTATTTTGCTTATCACACAGACTATCGCTATCAGCTTAAAAATAACAATTTGAAACATCATCTGCAGCACACGCCTTATCTCACCAATCCTCATCTACTTTATAAAGAAACTAAATATAAATTACCTCTCTGATATATGTCCAGCTTTATGGTTTAACTCCAAAGGTATTTGAGCATCCTGGGTTATTGTTAAAAGTTAAGACAAATCCCCACAATAAACCAAAAACATCAGTGGAAGCTTAATTTGTCAAAATAACACAAAGCTGGATTACAGTTTTCAGCTGGGCACCAAAACTAAGTAACAGAACAAAGAATTCAAATTATAAGCCTGGTAAATGCAGTAAATCAGGAATAATTGTGATCAGTTGAAATGGTCTGAGATAGCAAGTCTATCTTACTTTGCCAGGTGATGCCAGGGACTGGTACATGAAACAGCTGGAGCATCACACAGCATTTCACGGATGAGATACAGTATAGGGGTGATAACAGCACTCCCCTTTACATAGGAGTGAAAGGGGTTAAATATGTTTGAATTATATGGTGGATATAATATTGGTTATTGAGACCCTGAAAATAAGTCAGATGGAGCCCTAGAAACGTCACTAAATACAAGTCTTGTCTTCACCCTGGTGAAGCAAGGGTTAACCTATTTCCAAACACTTTTTTTTTTTTGGTGGGAAAATACCATGGTCATTCACTTTTAATCATTTGATAAATGCAGCCATCAAAGTGGGTTTAGAAGAATATGATTTTCTTCCTTTCAATAATCCATTTCCACAGTGGGGGGTTTAAATATATTAAAGAACGCTGCATTCACTTTGGAGCAAGGTGACACACTCAGTAAGGTTTCCCATTTGTTTCCACAGTTACTGTGTGATATCTGCCAGGGCAAAAGTCAACTTAAACTCTTGCAATGCAAATTCTGTGAGGTGGGACTGAGAGAGAGGAGGTGGATGAGGTCATACGAATATCCCCATCACACCAGCAGAAACCACTTCCACCTGCAGTGGACAAAACCACCCACTTATATCATCAGGCTCAGGTGGAAAAAAAAGAGGCAAAGACAGGAGAGAAAAGCCAGTAGAGTGAACAAAATTCAAGCTTACAAACTGATGCAGAGCTTTATTTTTTATAATTATCCTATTGCCATTGTGGCTACACATGTCCTACAGATCCAGCCTATTTTTATCAGCTCTGAGATCCTAGTCTGCATTTACTTTCCTCTTAGAATGTCTCAGCACAGGTCTGTCAGTGCTGCCAAAGGTGAGCCTCGCTGCCCAGAAAAGCAGCATGCGAGGACAAAGCTCTCTGAAGAAGGTGAGTATCCATCCAACTGGCCACACCTGTCATTGTATTTATTTATATAAATAGAAAGAGTGTCCAGAGGAGGGCCACAAAGTTGGTGAAGGGTTTAGAGGAGAAGCCATATGAGGAGAGGCTGAGGTCGCTTGGTTTGTTCAGGCTGGAGAAGAGGAGACTGAGAGGAAATCTCATCATGGTCTAGAACTTCCTCCCAAGGGGAAGAGGAGGGGCAGGTGCTGATCTCTTCTCTCTGGTGACCAGTGATAGGACCAGGGGAAATGACAGGAAGATGTGCCAGGGGAGGGTGAGGCTGGCCATGAGGAAAAGGTTCTTGAGGCACAGGCTCCCCAGGGAAGTGGTCATGGCACCAAGCCTGACAAGATTCCAGAAGCATTTGGCCAACATGTGCCCTCAGACACATGGTCTGAATGTTGGGATTGCCCTGTGCTAGCAGAAGAGTTGGACTGGATGATCCTTGTGGGTCCCTTCCAATTCACAACATTCTATAATTCTATATTAATATTTATATTATTATTTATATTAATATCTATATGTACAATTATATTTATATCTATACTATATTTATATTTAAGTAAGTGCAGATGTAGATGTAGCTATGCATATCTACATCTGTGCCTACAGATATACTCAGCCATGTCAGCAGCGCTGACCAGGACCATGCAACAAATTGCTGCCCACACTCATTCTGCAAAAAGCAATATTCATGAGTAATCAGGAACCACCACTCCTTGAAACCATGGCCATATCTGATGTAACAGGTTTGAAAGACTTTTCCTACCTTTATGGGTGCAGCAATCCCCTCTGTGAATGACCTTGATTTGGCCTGAGGATGTGAGTATTTGCAATATCCTTTAAATTTAGCAGCTGGGAGGAGAAAGGAACACTGCAACTACGCAGGCAGCTACCACAAGCAACGATGAAAAATATATGCAAAGCTGTCAGCTGGCTGTGGGAGAATAATAATGTGGGTACCAGTTGAGTTATGTGATCTGTCCAAGCCTCTGGATACAATACAGATTTGCTCTCCACAAAAGTGCTTTCTCTTATTAACAAGGAATGTTTCATCCCATGACCTCAAACGCCTCCACGCAACCCCAGCGTCACCATTTCCCACGCACAGCTCTCCTAGTGGGGTCCTCACTAGTGTGGGGTGAGGAAAAGTGGCTCCAGGATTTAGGAACATAAAAGCAAATGCTTGCAGAGCTGGGTGGTGTGGTTGGCTCATTCCAGACAAAACAGCTCTTTGGTTTGTGAGACGGCTCCGGCAGTGACTCAGAGCTGGTGTAGAGGAGAACAGCATCAGTGTGGCATGTGAAGCCAACGAGCTGCTGTGGAGGAGGCTTCAGACAAAAGAAACTCTTCCCCTGCCTTCATCCTCTGCCCACATAAAAAACCTCTGTCCTTTCTCATTCAAACAAAAAAGGAGAAAAAAAAAAAGGAAAAAAAATGTTAACCCACAAAGAAATAAACAAACAAATAAAAACCAAACCCTCAACCAACCAGAAAACCCAGCTAATGAATACACAATCCTTTGCTCGGGTGCTGATATAGGCAGCTGCAGTTTCAAGCTACATCAGCAGACACAGGCAAGCAAAGCAGATTTATCTCATGACAGGCACTTGAGAGGGGATTGCTAAGGGAAATTTAGGATGCTGAAGTTGTTTTGACAATTTAGGAAATGGCAGGTTCACCCCTAAACCTGGTTATACAGATTTAGTCTTCATATAGATTTGCTCTTTTCTCATTTTTTCTCCTTTGTACAGTAAGGGGCTATATGTTATTGGAAGCTCACCTCTCCAGACTCTGCAAATTTCCTCCTTCAAAGATACAGTAGGATTTGGGGGTTTTCTGACATGTTTTTACATGTAATATTGAAGTCCTGGGCACGAAACCTGCACGCAGCCACAAGCAGCAGAAAAAAATTTCCCAAGGGCTGCGGTGAAGGTTTTATTGCCCTTAAGGATGGAGGATTCTTCATTTTAACTCTTACAGTTGCAAAGTTGAAACATCAGAGAGGGAGTTTAATGGTTAGTTAGTGAACAAAGCCCACTTGCATTTTTTTTCCAAGATCATGGGCATGCTGAGCAGGGGAGTACATGGGCATTCCCATCTCAGACCCACAGGAAGTACTTTAATGACAGTAATTTGTGCCATTCAAAATAAATTCCACCTCCCTTGGGAATAGAAGGAGCAAATAAAGAAAATCAGGTATGAATCTATCTCCATCCACTTATTAAATCTCTGTATCACAATCTATTTCCCTACCCCTAAACAGGCAGGGAGAAAAAAAATTGCCTTAGGAAAATTGCTTTAATGGACACCTGAAAAAAAAAAAAATCCCACAAAAAAACAAAAGCCCACACTTCAATAAAGTAAAGAAAAAATAGCTGTGTGATTTAAATGCTCCATATTGACAGCCCTAGGAACAGAGGAGTGGGTTGATTAGAATATGGCTTTTAATGGATGTAGAATCATTTAAAACAAAGTTGGCATTATCGAAATACCACTTTTTACAGAAGTAGCTGCATACCAAATGACCTTGAAAAGACACAGCAATTACCACCACACATGCAAGATACATTATTGTCAAAGCTCAGGCTTGATTTTCTAAGATATACCAGCCAGACTGGAACATTAGGAACTGGGATGAGTTCTAAGATAAGATGTTAGCGTCAATAAGATAAACACGTAAATGAAAAGCTCCATTCAGCAGGGCAAACACTGTCTTTTGATTGTGAGAAAATCAATTTTGCACTTTGGAAAAATACACATCATAACTTCTCTCAAATGTTGAAGTCAGTTTCAAACTGAGCTTGGGACTTCCAGTACGAAGAGTAACTACTGCATTACAAAAAGTCATCGTTAATTATTGTTCAAAATAGCCTGTTGGCATTTGCTTAGCCTGCAAGATCCTCAGGGTGGCAGAATCTAATAGCTGTGCTTATACAGCATCTACCATGATAAAGACCCTGTAAAAATAGAAGCTCAAGTAACTAGAGTCATTACACACACACATACATATATGCAGTTTATGCAGATATTATTGCCAAGAAATTATTCTCCCATAAAGACAAAGATTGGATCTTGCTGCCCCAAAATGAGAATTTTACACTAATCACATAAAAAGAACAACTTCATAAACACAGGAAGAAAGAGAGAAATTATGTTTCCTGAGAGAAGGAAGTCCATTTAAAGCATGAATAAATTGATGTAGTCAGGAGAAAGAAGCTTGTATATGCAAATAGAGGTTTATTACCCATTTTTGTGCTCCTAAGAAACTTAATTTACTGACCTTTGAGAGAAAGGTCAAGTAGGCTTATGGAATAAGAAACAAAGGCATCTCTTTTGGTAACTGCCATGTTCCAGAGCAGTAATTATCCATCCCTCTTCCCGTGAGCAGCAGGAAATGAAGAGGGGTGCCATTACACTATGACAATTACTGTAATTTTAATTTCTAAAAATTGCCAGGAAAGTTTCCTCTTATTAAAAAGAAAGGGGGAAAAAAAAAAAAGAAAGGAAAAAAAAAAAGTATGTTCAGATTTTCGGTGTAGTTTTAGTTCTTTTTAGTGTAGTTTTAGTTTGAAACTCATTCCTCAGCTAAAACAAATGTACTTCCCCCTCTCCCACTCCTTTTGGGGAGCTGCCCACAAAGTCTATGTGGTAAGAAAGCTTTACTCCTCATCAGCTGAGAAGATAGATGGCTAAGTGTGGTCAATGGGAATCCAGGAAAGATGGAGGTGGACCGAAGACATGTCATAGATGCCAGAAGGATGCACAAACTGGGCTGTCCTTGTTAGGCACCACCAGAGATGTATTCTTAGGAGCCCTCAACTTTTTAGCCTAGTCTGCTCTTGGGTTTAATATCACTAGAACTTATTCAGTCATGGCCACAATAGCATATTCTTCTTCCTATGGGAAGTAGGTGATGTTAGATGCACAAAATTTGAAATAATTGAAGGATTCTTTTCATCTCCTATGCTCAGAGGGATTATTGGCTAATTTGTGGATTTTCTGCAGGCTATCATTTATTAATTTAATATGATGGATAATCTATTCTGTTCTATTACAACATTATCATATTTCATTACACCCAACTATTGTCCTGTAGGATGGACTCAGCCCAAGAGGACAGGTCTCCTCAGACATCCAACCCCCCCTACTATGGACCACACTGTCCCAGGCTCTGCATCACTTTTATGGGGGACACCTGAAATACCCTCTCTCCTAGAACAGACTCTGCCTGGAAGGAGGAATAGCTGCTTTGCACCAAGGCGTGTCTGTGCAGGGGGAGAAGGTGAGATTCAAGGCATGTCTGCCCCACAGGAAAGCAGGAACCAGAGGTGACCATATCACCAAATACATTAACGTCTCTGCTGTATGCTGCAACAGCATTTCTCATAAATAGAAAGCTGCTTTCCAAGGTTCCCCTGTGCATTCCCTTAATGACACTTCTGAGGTCTCATTTTGGCCACTGGGTGAATATTTAAAATTGCTTTCACAGATTCAAGGGAAAGGGCTTTTTTTTCCAAATAGTTGTCACAGCTCATGTTCAACGATGATCATTTAGCACAGTAAAAATTTATGTCCTTCAATATATGCAGTAACACACCTATAGAACTACATCGATTTGTCTACACACAAATACATTCCTACAAACACATATTTGATTAAGAATTTATATAACTTCAGGCTTCAAGGAGTTTTGGATCAATGCCTTTATTTTGCTTTGATAAATAAATAAACTCAATTAAACAGTATTTACAGCAAACCATGATGGGCAGGAGAATAATTTTCCTGAAGCTTCACTTTCCAATTTTTACCTGTTAGGTGGATCTAGGGAATCAATTACACCCTAAAGGGAACTTATTAGAGTTTGTGTTAACAAACATCTTACCTTTCCCACCCACCAACGGAAGAGAAGAATTACAGCAGCATGTATATAGAAAAAACTTGCATTCTGCAAACCTCTTACAATTTGCTCTAATAAATTAAAGCATAAATAAATAAAACAAAACCCTGCAGGCAAGCAGCATTTGAATCAAGACTGGATCTGCACCAAGACGTTCACCATGCAGTCTCACAAGACTCATAAACCAGGTCCCCTGAACATATGTAGTATTTTGCTTTACTGTATAGGGTGTTAACTTTAATGCCTTAATATATGCACATAGTGGTCAGGTTACAGTTGCTGTGAGAACTATAATTTTTCACATCCTCACCAACCTGCAGATGGAAAAAAAAATTCACTTTCTTCCTTTTCAAGTAGTTTGCATGAAACCTCACATGTCCCCAGCCCAAGCAATGTCACTGCATGAAAAGTATGTGCTCTTGGGTGTGATCAAGCCTATTTCTGAGTCAGAAGCATCTTACCAAGGACTTACTACAACCTCCTCCTTTTTCCTAATGCACCAGAACCAACCACCAGCATTCACTTGCAAGTGACAGCTATAAGAAGAAACAATCTGCAGCTGATTCAGTTTAACACAATTTCTGCTGATGCTGCCTGATTCACACCAAATTTTTGCTGCTACAGTTGGCTAATAAGTTAGATCCTACCTGTTTCAAGGCAATGGGGTTTGTTTCTGCCCTATTCTTCCTACAGCTTCCCAGTACTCCCAACCCCTCCATCAGAGAAGGTTGTTCTTTGAGTCAACCATTTTCCATACTTCAAAAAAGCTGAGAGCATTCAGGCTTACTCCAGGTGCAGGAGTGTATAACAGCCCTTCAATAATTAGTCCTCTTCATCCTATTAGCACTGGTTAATAGCTGGGAGTGTCCCACATCATATGGAACAGCCATGGTCATGCAACCTTGTGGTAGCCCTGGCAAGACCAGTTATTCCCAGGTCTTCAATCTACTTCACCAACAGTAGTTAACAAAGTTAGTTAAAAGTACAAGAAGTGATGCAATATGGTTGGCATAAAACCAAATCAGATAAATTCCACAAAATAAACCCCCTTATCTCTGAGCTCAATCATTAAAACCAAAAAAATATGTAATGTCCAGTGGATCTGACCACAATTCAAGAATATGCCATTTGTGACCATGCACAATACCCACGTCCAATACAGATCACTAGTTGGTGGACAAAAATAAGCTAGAACATTTCTATAAATGTAGAGCTGAAAAGCAACATCTGTGGGACCATCACTCCAAAGGTGGTGGTGGAAACCCTTAATGAGGGTAAAGGAATACATTAGTCCTTAGTTTTATTGACACTACCACCTAAAACCAACTAAGGGATAAGAAAGTCTGGTGTGGAATGTAATTGCTTGAAACCTGCCTAATATTAAAGATTTGGTCCACTGATTTGTGGTAATGGTAGGGTCTTCGGTGACATTACAGAATCACAGAATTCCCTTGATTGGAAAAGCCCTTTAAAATCATCCAGTCCAATCATTAACCTCACGCTGACGAGTTCCTGACTAAACCATGTCCCTCAGCACTGTGTCTACACGACTCTTCAATCCCTCCAGGGATGAGGACTCCACCACTGCCCTGGGCAACCCCTTCCAATGCCTGATAAACCTTCCCATTACATCCTTTTTTACCAAGAAGCATTAATGTCACAAAGAACAACTATTTCTTATATACACATTAAGGAGGATCTAGAAAACTGGGTGGCACAAAAAGGTAGAGAATGAAGATTCATCAGGAAAGTAGAAAACCTGCTAATTGTCCCTTAAAAGAAAAGAGTATCAAGAATATCAGAAATAATCACTGAAATCACTTTTTGGTGGCATGATATCAGTTGCAAATACCTAAAGGCTTTTCAGTGTGTAGGACTTGAATCAGAGAATCATAGAACCATAGTGGTTGGAAAAGACTTTTAAGATCATTGAGTCCAACTATTAACCTACCACTACCAATCCCATCTCTAACCCATGGCCCTAAGCACCTCATCAACCCGTCTTTTAAATACCACCAGGGATGGTGACTCTATCACCTCCCTGGACAGGCTGTTCCAATGCTTGACAACCCTTTCTGTGAAGAATTTTTTTCCTGATGTTTTCCTGAATTTTTCCCTAAACCTCCCCTGCTGCAAATTGTAGCCATTTCCTCTCTTTCTCTCACCCATTACCCAGGAGAAGAGACCAACACCCACCTTTCTCCACCCTCCTTTCAGGTAGTTGTAGAGAGCAAGAAGGTCTCCCCTCAGCCTTCCCTTTTCCAGAGTAAACAACCCCAGTTCCCTCAGCCTCACCTTATAAGACTTGTTCTCCAAGCCCTTCACCAGCTTTGTTGCCCTACTCTGGACAAGTTCCAGAGTCTCAATGTCCTTCTCGTATCGGGGGGCCCAGAACTGAACAACCTAATCTCTACTGGAGTCATACTACAGCTAACTGATCTCCTGATATCAAACCTCTCATTGAAATCTGTGGAGATTTCTTATACACACACACACGTATCACATATGCAGTATTTTTTATTATTACTTACATATTTAGCATTTTGCATTACTGTTTATGAAAGAATACACACATACACATATATCTACACTTACCTATACACATACATATCTTTACACTTTCAATCATATTACATATGTGCACAGCCATACATATGTTTAATTATATTTTATATATATACACACATCACAGAATCAGAGAATCACAGAATATTAGGGATTGGAAGGGACCTCGAAAGATCATCTAGTCCAATCCCCCTGCCGGAGCAGGAACACCTGGATGAGATCACACAGGAAGGCATCCAGGCGGGTCTTGAATGTCTCCAGAGAAGGAGACTCCACACCCTCCCTGGGCAGCCAGTTCCAGGGCTCTGTCACCCTCACAGTAAAGAAGTTCTTTCTCAAATTTAAGCAGAACCTCCTGTGTTCCAGCTCACACCCACTGCCCCTTGTCCTATCATTGGTGATCACTGTGAAGAGCCTGGCTCCATCCTCCTGACACTCACCCTTCATATATTTATAAACATTAATGAGGTCCCCCCTCAGCCTCCTCTTCTCCAAGCTCAAGAGCCCCAGCTCCCTCAGCCTTTCCTCATAAGGGAGATGTTCCACTCCCTTAATCATTTTGGTGGCTCTTCGCTGGACTCTCTCAAGCAGTTCCCTGTCCTTCTTGAACTGTGGGGCCCAGAACTGGACACAATATTCCAGACGTGGCCTCACCAGGGCAGAGTAGAGGGGAAGAAGAACCTCTCTTGACCTACTGACTACACCCCTTCTAATGCACACCAGGATGACATTGGCCTTCCTGGCCACAAGGGCACAGTGATGGCTCATGTACACATGAAAATAAATATATGCACAAAACAGTAATGTATATACTCTGGTTGTATATAGTATTTTTCATTGACAAAGTCCTAATATGGGTAAAAATATGCATCGTACATTTTCATATGTACACAATAGTTGACCACAGTGTAATGTAGCCAAAGAATGCAGAATACATGATCCCTCAAAGGGAAGAGGAGGGGCAGGTGCTGTTCTCTTCTTTCTGGTGAACAACAATAGGACCAGAGGAAATGGCAGGAAGATGTGCCAGGGGAGGGTGAGGTTGGCCATGAGGAAAAGGTTCTTCACCCAGAGGGTGGTGGAGCACTGGAACAAGCTCCCCAGGGAGGTGCTCATGGCACCAAGCCTGACAAGATTCCAGAAGCGTTTGGCCAACATGTGCCCTCAGACACATGGTCTGAATGTTGGGATTGTCCTGTGCAGGGACAGGAGTTGGACTCATGAACCTTGTGGGTCCCTTCCAACTCACAACTTCCTATGTTTCTATGAAAACTGAGGTCAGAGATTTGATAAAAATCCCTCTTACTTCCTTCTATGCAATTGCACTTGGAGTGTGAATTCACTTGGCCTACGGGCTCAGCTTCAAGGGAACAGGGTACAGGAGTGCTCTTTAACATATTTCAGAGTAAACAAAACTTCCATCAGGAATGGAAAAAACAGCCCCATGAGAACAGAAAAACAAAGAATAATTAAACAGGTCTTAGGTCTTTTTTCTTGGGTCCTGTATCTTCCACCTCCAAAGATGTCACAGAATCTCGAAATGATGGGAAGGGACCTTTGGAGATCACCTAGTCCAACCAATGTTGTACATTCTTATTTGAAAGCTACCTCACTGTCTTCGATGCAGGTAGTGGGAGAGCACCATGCTCTTCAGCATCAGTAGTGGACTTAGAAAACAGCTCTTTTTTTAGCAATATTCTTGCTGTTAAACATAGAGAGAGGTGAACTTACCTGTTTGGTACTTCTCTGCCCAGTAGGAAGCAAAGCTTTGGATTTCTCTGCTATTTTCTGTAAAAAAGGGGGGAAAAAAAAAGAAAAAGGAAAATGGCTGAGAAAACCGAGTCTAAATATTTAGAGAAGGAATTATATGAAGCTATTTCTTCTTTTTTTAATAAAAAAAGGACATAAAAAAACCTTATTATTTAAAAAAAGAAAGGGAATTTAACAGCATTGAAAAGTTTGGTCTTGCAGGAATGAAAAGTATTCAAAGCTTCCAGCATGACAAGGTTATCAAAATTGAAACACACATTCAAGGAATGACAGCTAGGACGTGGGTAAGTAGCAATTTACCACTCAGATTGGTTTCCTGACGCAACCGGGCATTCACAAACTGCAATGGCTAATTTTGGCACTTCTGAATTGATGACAGGTTTAAAAAAAAAAAAAAAAGAATCTACATGTACAGTTCAGATGAATTGTACTCACAAACATTAAAAAAAAAAGGATAAAAAAGTGTGTGTATATGGGGGTGGAGCCCTTTACCTAAATGCTTCCAACTTTTCATTTAAGGGATAAAGTAATTTCATTTAAGGACCCCACATTTTAGGTTTTTGAATAGGACAGAGAAATAATTAAAAATACGAGACAGCACTAGAGTTAATGCAATGTTATTACATGCTGTTGAAGTGCAATTTTAAGCGCTTTTATCTATTTATTTATTTATTTTTTAAGCATAAGGCAGCAGGTGATGGAAAATCAATCAGTACAGAGTGTTTCTAATAGAGATAAATCATTAAGTGCACGTTGCCAGCCAAATTTCATTACACCTCTGTAATTACAATATATTCTTCCTATGTGTTGCAGATATGGGTTAAACTCACTAAAGAAGTATAAAAAAAAAGCAACTAGTGTTAGTCCAGGTTGTATTTGCACAGGATTCAATTAATCCAGATATATATTCAAACTTGTTACTTCAGGGGAGAGAAGCAGTTTCAGGATGGTAAATTTAAATCATTATTACAGTCTTTAAAAGCAAAGCAAATCTGCTCATCAATAAAGCCTCCCCAGGGTAAAGTGGGAGAGCAAGAAGCAAATGAAAGAGCTGGAGTTTAGGTTTTGTTTGTTTTATTAAAAAGCTTGATCTTGGTGACAGGTCCAAACTATAAGATGTGTTTGGAAACCTTCTGGCAAAACTATATAACACAACAGAGCCATGAAGTGGGTTAACGTTGACATTAGCAATGTTGCCTACACATTTTCTTTAAGTAGAAAAGGTGAAAGGGGCATTGTGCAATCACTTCTCTATCTGAAAGTGGAGACACACCAAAATAATGTCATGGCTAAGCCAGGGGTACCACTGAAAGTCCACCAGACACACAGCTGGGAAAAATACATTTGTTTTCCATTGCTGCTGAATTGTTCTACACTTCCATGTGTGAATATATTCCAATGTAATGAAAATTGCTGGAATGGTAGAGTAAGAAAAGAGGGAGGAAACTACACATGAGCAGCTCTATGGAGATGTTCCATGTTTCTGGAAGCCATACTCGTGCCCACATAACACATTCCCAAACTCACATATGGAAGAGCAAGCAAGTCCCTCACCTTCTGCACAGCTCCGTATCTTTGGATGGCATCTGACAGTTGGTTTTTCAGCCTGTCCAGCTGAAGCCGCTCTTGCTGTTTTGGAAAAACAAAAGCTTGGTTAGCAGGTTTGCAGAGATAAATCAAGTAGTAAATTCTGTCTGTGACCATGGGAAATAGTCCTGGTCAGAGACATCAAATAAGCAAGGTGGGTACAAAGACAAGTCTAAATATTTAGTTTCAGTGGGGCTGCCAGGATGCTACAAGGTTTTATTTTAGGAAAGGAGGACAAGATGCTTTGCTTTTGCAGGCCAAAGTAACTCCAGAAATGCCACCTTGGATATTCAATATATCACTCAAGTCATGACTACTGTGTGGTCTGCTATCTGAGCTGGACATCTTCTGTGGCAGTGATATATAGTGGGTCATTTTGCTGTCCTGCTTATTGCATGAAGGGGGTCTCACACTCATACCAGTTCTTAAAGGCTGTGGAAAGAAGAGGGGCAGGTGCTGATCTCTTCTCTCTGGTGACCACTGATAGGACCAGGGGAAATAGCAGGAAGATGTGCCAGAGGAGGGTGAGGTTGGCCATGAGGAAAAGGTTCTTCAGGCAAAGGGTGGTGGAGCACTGGAACAGGCTCCCCAGGGAGGTGCTCATGGCACCAAGCCTGACAAGATTCCAGCAGCATTTGGCCAACATGTGCCCTCAGGCACATGGTCTGAATGTTGGGATTGTCCTGTGCAGGGACAGGAGTTGGACTCGGTGATCCTTGTGGGTCCCTTCCAACTCACAACATTCTGTGATTCTATGATTCTGTGAAATACAAGGAAATAAATGCCTTTCTGCCATCAAACGAACACGAGGATTTTAGCATGGTATTCTGCTTCTACTTACTAAAATCCAGCCTCAGATTACCTGCTGGAGATGATAACCCAAGGGAACCTCCTAGAAAAAGTCTTTTATTTGATGATACCCCATGATGGATTTCATCATCTCAGTTGATGGCAATGAGTGATTTACTGGACTTCAGTTCCATCAGCCACAATAAGATCCTTTTTTCCTGGCCTAGGGCCTGATTGTCAGAAACCAATTTATCTCCACATTTTTCTAGGATATCTACCCAAAATATCACTGCCTTTGTGTCTGGAGCTTGCTCCAGAAAGACACCAAACTAGGCTTTAAACAAAAGTGTTCTCAGAAGGAAGACCCCAGTGCAGCCTGATGTCACTATCCAATGTGCTGCAAAATTGCTGCTCTCAGATGAAGTGACTAAACCCAAACAGCAAAGTGTCTCAGGCTAATTCCTAGGTGATGGAAATTCTCCTGGAACTATTCTACCCTCTGAATCTCAGACTTCTGATGTGCAGGAGCTCAGCTGCAAAGAAGTGGGAAGTCCCCTTAAAAAACAGGTAGTAAACAAAACCCAACCTACACTAAAGCTACTAAGCAGAAACATTCATTTTTCAACAATTTCAGCTGTTTCAGACAACTGCTTAAGTATACAAAAGGAAATTTTATAAAGGATAAGATAAACATCTTTAATTTTTAATGGTAGTATTTTCATACACAGAATATCCCAGTCTTACAGTTCTTCATTCAAAGATTTAAAACCAATTTTAAAGCAGGGCAAGTATCATTATTTCCATTCTACAGATAAAGGTCTATAAACCTTGTTTGTTACACATGCAAAATAAGATAAGACTGCCACCCTGGAGAGCTGATCTGATGGTCCAGTACTCATCCTATAAAAACATGGAATTCTAGATAGGCTTCTCTATATAAGTCCTTTGAGGTTAGTTTGAAAGGAAGCCCTAAAATAGCCATGTGATAATTTATATCAGTCTCCTGCCTTGTATCACACTAATCCACTTACATCAGTATCTTTGCTGCTGAAATACTATCAATTTGCTCAGTTGGGCATCCTGACTCCAATAGCTCTACCAGCACCTGAAGATTCAAGGGAAGTTAGAGAAACTCCCACATGCACCTTGTTGGTGGTGTATTACTGATGGAAAATAAGGAAAAAAAAAAAGAAATGTCCATGTGTGTGTGCAAAGCAATACACAGAATAATGGATTGGAAAGGACTGACCATAAAGCTCTAAATTAATTGAAAGTTTTTCATGCTGTGTGAAATTTTATGGGAGGAAAGTTTGCAGTGCTACCCAGATCCTCAAGAGGGACTTACCAACCAGCAGCTGATACCCACCAGAACTATTTCTGTATAAGGGAGAAGGGCTACAGGCTTTATAACAAAATTGGTAGGTTTAATTACTTAAGCTGCACACTGTTAGAAAAGAAGTGTTAAAAAAAAAAAATTTGTTAAATTAATTGACCAGGGAGCAGAAAGTTATTATCCGATGCCAATAGAGAGCATCAAGTTTCTTTCTCGTATTGCCATAATTGTTTGTGTGTCTATTTCCTTCAGCCCTTAAATATTCTCCCTTCAACTTATCAGTTTTTCTCCCTATGACAGTAAAAGCCTTTCTGCTGAGAGTCCCCAGTGGATGCTACATGGTCAAATAATGACATTCTTGTGTGACACTATAATTGGGTTTAACGTGACCTTGCCTGATTTCCCTTTGGACCTAATTTATGTCACAAAAGGGAGCCAGGAGATCAGCACAAAAAAGCCCAGATTCCCATATCTCCAAGAAAACTACTTCTCTTTCATCAAGTTTTGGTATAATTATTATCAGAGTATGGAGGAAGAAGGAAAAAAAAAATAATTATTGTAGTCCACAACTGATCAAAGCAACACATTAACAAAGATCAAAGTATTAAGGTTGATGCCTGCATGAGGTCAGTGTCTGCATATTGAGAACAGTCATTCCAAGCTTCCCTCCCCATCCTCTGCAGTAGATCATCACCCATTATTTTGGTTTTTTTAGGCAGGCTGAATTGCACATGGTCCTTCACCAGTTACAAAGGTAGCCTGGAGTGATTCAGCCCTTAAATCCTTATCTCAGATGCCTCTTCTCAAGTGACATAAATCCAGGCTGTAAAAACCACTTGGACAGAGATTAGTTGTGTGTTAAGAGCAGTGTTTTTTCAAGGTGGAAGGATAATGAGAAGAGAATTGAATTAATACAGGACTTTGGAGAACACCAGCAAGCGAGTGAGGGTAAAGCAATTCAGATAAGTTTCTGACTCAGAAACTATATGGACACTGGAAGCAAGAGCATAACAGAAAACTGCTAGGCAGAAGCAAGTGGAAAATAACTTGTCCCTATTCTCATTTCAGTTGCTGAATTATCTGTTAGGTGGGTGAAACTTCTCAACTCTCGCATCAGCTGGAGTTTGCCCCCCACAGTAAGTTTCTGTTCTTCCCCAAGACACCACAAGCCAAAGTCAGGAGGAACATATGGGGTATAAAGATCTTTGTGGAAAGGTCAGAAACCTTCTTTTTGTCTAATGTTTGCACTAAGGACCAGAGCATGGGGATCATTCACACCCCTGTGACAATGATATTCATATCAGTTGAACCTACTGATGACAGAAGACAAGTCTGTCCATATAACAGATGGGGTTGCTGTGGGGTAAACTGTAATTCAAAGTTCTGCTCTGATCTGGCCACAGACTGTAGTACTTTCACCCAAACTGAGTGAGACCCTGAGACTGTGTGAACCAGTCAAGTCTTTGTTGCTGATTCTTCTTAATTTCCAATTTCATATGATCAAGTTTTGGGAGAAGAAATGTTTTTTGCAGCTGATTTCCCACTGGTAATTTATAAATGCAAGCTACGCTTACTATGTAACAGGAAAGGAAGTTGTAACAAGACATGGGGCTCAACAGCTTTAAAGCACCCACTACTGCTTCTTTTTTTCATTATTACTCCTTCCATAAGCCCCAGCACTCTCCCCCAACAGCATCTCGAATGACACATACCCTGGATGAGCCTCTGACAACCTCAGACAGCTGCTTGATGGCTTTGGTGCTAGTCGTGATGGTTTTATTAGTCTCCTGCTGAGTTGCATGCCTGTAAAAGAGGAGAAATGATGAGAACTGCAATTGAAATTAATTGCATAATAAGATGCTTACAGAAATTTATCAAGCTGCAGAGCATTTGAGACAACACAACACAGCCCATGGAACCACAGTAGGACTACGCAACTCCAACGCCTTGACCAGCAATGGCAGCCAGAAGGCTGTAGGAAATACTAGCAAGGAGTTGCCTAAAATTCTCCTCCTGTTATCAGCAAAAAGACAACAGCTGTGGACCTGCAAAGTCAATGGGAGAAGATAAGGTGAAAATAAGGGATGGGCAGGTTGCGAGTCCATCACAGATGGTTGGTATTGCAACTAAAATTGGCTAAAGAAGGGTTATACATCAAAACGAGATGGGACTGAGGAGTTACCTCATGACTTGCCCAGGAAAATTTTGTGCTCAGAAAATAAATTCAAAGAGAAAGAAACTGAGCAGGACAAATTTACTTACACATGATCATCTACCTGCAAATGACATAGTATCTCCAGGAAAGCACTGTGAACGTGAAGGTGCAGTGCTGCTTTACAGGCAACAGGCACCAAACCTGCTGAAACAGGCAGGTAGGGAGCCAAACCAGTCATGGTTGCCCCTCTCCTCTACACCTCAAATTCCAGTACCATTATTTCTTGTAAGCACTGGCTGCTGGCTTCGCTGTTTGGGACCACACAAAGTAGAGGGAAGAGATATAAATGCTGCCCAAAGGTTTTTATTAGCTCAGTTCAGTAATTCTCAAGCTTTATAAGGTCAACAGGGCATTTTCAGCCTCTAAGCTTCCCCAGGGAGTATTTCACATTTTTTTATACAAAAAGGAGTGGTGGTTTTTCCACAATGTTTCAGTAAAAACTCCAGGAAGGCTCAAGAAACACCTGGAGAAAATAGTATTTTTTCTCCCTCAGAGGACACATTTGAGTCATGGTTGTATTGAAAAAACTCATTTGTTAGTGCTTCTTTTTTCAACGTGGGTGGGATGTAGAGTGAATGGAAGTTCTCTCATTAAAAAATGTTAATATCACTCTTTATGGTCCCTCTGTCCTGAAGACCCATGGCCCATTCTGGTGCTTCAGCTCCTTCCTGTTCTCTGTCAGGATTGATGGAGACCAACTCTTTCAAGACTTAAGTCAACTCTCTCAGCTCGTATTTTGAGGAACAAGGCCAGTCCCCAAACAGTCTTTACCAAATGCAAGCTTAACTACAAATAAATTGAGACCTCTCAACAAGTGCTCTGCTGACTGTCATTTCCATCTGGTCAGGGTAAATGGACAGAGACACCATGATCTGTGATATTCACATCCTTAGCAAAGTTTTGCAGTTTTTATCCACTTAAGCAAGATGTCTGTGCAGACAGCTCAGGTGGGAAAGCTGTCTAGGATAAAAGTACACTTAATTTGATGCATTGTACCTACCAGGTATACAATGAAAGCTTAGTGTACCATGAAGATAACACCTCTTAGCTGCAGAACAGTAGTTCAGATGTACATTAAGGGTTGAACAAGTGCACAGAAGGCATGGACTCATTTGGCACCATACAGGAAAGAGAAATAACCTTACATGAAGACAAGACTGGATCTGGTTACTAGTTATTCTGAGTTAAATTAAGATACCACTTCTATATCCATTCATCAAAATGTACTTCATTTATTTATGAACCTAGGAGCCACTGCACCAGTTGACTAATTATATCACTTGTAATTTGTGATGGAAGAGGTCATATATACCACAGACAGGTATTCCATAGCGTCATCACAAGAGAGGGACCTGGGACTTGAATCCTGTCACATAGCCTGACTTGAGGAGAACACAGTTATCCTGATCCCCAATCTTTTAATGAAGTAAGTCTTGCCACCAAGTGCATGAATTCTGTAAGCAGCAGTTTCAAAACTGAGACTTCCAAAACTAATTCCTCTTAATGCAATGCAAGATGCTAGAGTTGATGTCCAGTCATTTTGTAGACCTCATTAAATTATCTGCCCACAGAACGAGTCAGGGATTTACATACCAGCAATTCCCCATCCCCAAAGTAAAATGGTTTGTTAGGTTCATGCATCTGATCCTACGAAGTCTCTGAAGTTAAATAAAGTCTCCTTCATTTGCATTCTAATGTAAATTTTGTAAGCTATCTTACGTAATAAATCCACGCTGTGCACAAACTTTGCACTGAACTGCTGCAAAATAACTGGGAGCAGGAGTACAAAAAATAGAAAGTTCTGCCTTCCACCTCTTAATTCCAAATGCACTTTAACCAACATGCTGGTGCTTGATTTGGCACTTCCCACTATGTTGTCAGCACAATTAACTTCTTATTCTTCAGTCTCAGGGATATGCTCAGGAATTAGACAGTGATTATATTTAATTTACATTAAATGCTATTAAGATCTTCATTAAAAAAGAGGCCTTGAAACTCCACTCCCAGCAGCATTTTATTTTAATATGTAATGGTAACAAGATATGTCACTATTATTATTATTAATATTATTATTATTATTAGCTTTCTTTTTGTTCCTCTCCCCATGGAAGTGTGAAAGTTAATTAAAGGGGTGTCTCTGATGAATAAAATTTGCTTGTGAAAAAGAAGAGTCCTCTGCACAATAGTAAGTGAAATATTCAGTTTGTGGAGATACTGAGTACCTAAAATACGAACGTAAATACCTCTCTGTCTACAGTGTTACTCTGAAAATCACAGAATCACCGAATTGCTTAGACGGGAAAAGGCCTTTAAGATCATCAAGTCCAATCATTAACCCAACACTGAAAAGTCCCCGACTAACCCATGTCCCTCAGCACTGTGTCTACACGACTCTTCCATCCCTCCAGGGATGGGGACTCCACCACTGCCCTGGGCAACCCCTTCCAATGCCTCAGAACCCTTTCAGCAAATAAATTCTTCCTCACATCCAATCTCAACTGCCCTTTGTGCAACCTGAGGCCATTTCCTCTTGTTCTGTCCCTTGGTCCTTGGTTGAACAGACCCAGCCCCACCTCTCTCCACCCTCCTTGCAGGGACTTGGACAGAGCCAGAAGGTCTCCCCTCAGCCTCCTTTTCTCCAGGCTCAACCCCCCCCAGTTCCCTCAGCCGGGAACTCAGCACACTTGTGCTCCAGACCCTTCCCCAGCTCTGTTGCCCTTCTCTGGACACGCTCCAGCACCTCCATGTCCTTCTTGGAGTGAGGAAATAAGCACTCTAAGAGTCAAAACAAAAGGATCTCTTAGGAGGAATATGATCTTTTGCTGTGCATTTCTGAATGCACAAAGATTGCAAAGACAATGCATTAAATAATGCAAGACATGCCACACTGCTGCCTAAGAGTTTCCTATGGCTGCTGTTTTCTTTACCAGAGGAGTACAGTCCACCAAATCCATAATCCCCAGCATACAGCTGCTTACAGTTTGTTCTTTGAATGGTCATATCTGTAATTTATTTATCTAGTTTAAAAAAGAGCATAGCAAAGAAGCAGAAGTGATGATGGCTGCTTCCCATCTCCGCAGGGACAGAATGAGGGAGCTTCACTACTATTTCCACTGATTCTTTGAGACACTTGATAGAATCATTGAATGTTGTGAGTTGGAAGGGACCCACAAGGATCATCGAGTCCAACTCCTGTCCCTGCACAGGACAATCCCAAGATTCAGACCATGTGTCTGAGGGTGATGAACAAATGTTTCATGAATGTTGTCAGACTTAGATGAATGACCAAGTGAAAAACAAAAATCAAACCCCAAATGCAAGAGCAAAGACCAACAAGGGAAAGACTACTCTCTGCCTCACCATGCCTGTGACCACTCACAATAGACCCAAAGAGCTTTGTTTTCTTGTTCCAGCAGGAGAAAGGCATTTCCATTTATAATACAGGATATGGCTTATTTAACTTTCATCAGATCCCTAATATAAGAGCAATAATAAATTTTTCAGGTACAGATCAAGGATATCTTTACTGTACTCACTTAAACTCCATTAGATTTCATATTTCCTTTAGCACAGTATAGATACATAGCAATGGCATAGTTTTAGGCCATTAAAAGCTGGGTGGTTAAATAGGTTTGGCTACAGTTAAGCCAGGGATCGCAGCATAACTTGAAGTGCATACTTGTCTTTTGCACAGCAGCTGTAATGCTTACCACTCACTGCACTTTTCTTTTATAAAAAGAGGTAAAAAAATAAAGTATTCAAAGCAGAGCACTGAGCTGCATGATCTTAAGCAGAAATAGGTCGAGTATTTGCATTTACATATATTCCATTGTTGTTGGAGACATAAATATGTAAAAATGCATCAAGCATGCATAAGGAAATTGTCCACACCATAAGATTTTAGCCAATCTCTTCCTGTCTGAACTGGTTTCTAGCTGGGACAGAGATAGGGTTTTTTTTTTAGTAGCTAGAATAGCGATGTGTTTTGGTTTCAGCCTGGAATTTGTTATTAAAAAAACCCTGTTGATAGCATACTGATGTTTTCAGTTGTCGCTGGAAGTCAAAGGACTTCATGTTTTTGCTAGTCTACAGGTGCAAGGTCTGGGAGGGGTGAGAAATTTTAAAATTAATAACCTAGATTGGCATTTGGATATGCTAGTGGGATATTTCATATCATACAACATCACGTTCAGTATATTATTGAGGGTGTATAACTCTCTCTGGGGGGTCTATTCCTCAGGGCGGGGCCCTCTCTCTGTGGGTCTCTCTCAGACTCTCACTCTTCTGGGAATGTGGTTTCAGTTTTGGGATTGTTGCTCCTCCAGGATCATTATCTGAGAGCTTGGTTGGCGGGTGGTGAGCAATTGCATTGTGTATTGCTCATTTGCATATTTTATTAGTTCTACTATTATAATTATTATTTTAATATCAATATTATTTTAAGTTTTATTTTATTTCCATTATTAAATTATCTCAATCTATGAATCTCCCTAGCCCTCCAATTTTCTTCCCTATTCCCTGTGGGGAGAGTGAGCAAGCGGCTGTATCTGGTTGCTAGCCAAGCACTAGTCAAGTGAAACCACCACACTGTCTTAGAGCTGGATATTGTGAAGGATTGATGTCTGTAGGAGCTGATGACAGGCCTCAGCAAACTATAAATAGATGTATCTAAAACTTTATGCATTGGCCATAGACACATCCATGGAGTAGCAAAGGATACTTAGACACTGAGGCTTCTCTTCCCCTTTCTCCACCTAATCAAGGTGTTTGACTTCAGATCAAAGCCAACAGAGGTCTTTTGTGGTCTGTAGAGAGGGATACCTCCAAAGGCACTGCAGAGAAGTCCACCCTTCAGCTGTAACCCACCCCTGTTGAGTGTTTCCTACACAGCCAGGATGATACTAAAGCAGAGCTAAGGACACTTCCAGAAATGGGTGATCCAAACTGATGTGTTCAACAGTTCTGTTAGCAAACACTTATCTATAGGGTGGAAACTTGTGCTGCATTAGACCACTATAACCTACTGCTCATAGACAGCCCTGCACCCTTTCCTCAAGGGCTGCTGGCTCTTATTCCACATACAGAGAGAGATGAACACAGTGGGCATCTCTCATCTACAAGTATTTCTTGCAGAAGTAAAAAAAGCAGGAAGATGAGCTAGGAGGACAGGTTGTTTCATCAAGCTCTGAAGTACCTTCACTGTATCACAGAATCACAGAATTAGAGTGGTTGGAAAACACCTTTAAGATCATCAAGTCCAACCATTAACTGATCACTACCAATTCCACCTCTAAACCATGTCCCTAAGCACCTCATCTACCTGTCTTTTAAATACCACCAGGGAAGGTGACTCCACCACCACCCTGGGCAGCCTGTTCCAAAGCCTGACTATCCTTTTGATGCAGAAGTTTTTCCTCAGATCCAATCTAAAACTCTCCTGGCACAACTTGAGGCAATTTCCTCTCATTCTATCGCTTGTTACCTGGGAGAAGAGACCAACACCCACCTCCCTACACCCTCCTTTCACGTAGTTGTGGAGAGAAAGAAGGTCTCCCCTTAGCCTCCTTTTTTCCAGGCTAAACAAACCCAGTTCCCTCAGCTGCTCCTCGTAGGACTTGTCCTCCAAACCCTTCCCCAGTTTGTATCATTACAGTCACCAAAAGAAGAAAGGCTAAATCTACTTGTTCTGGCTCCAAATTAACATTCTCAACTCTTTTTTGTTTTTTAATCCCCTTTCTCCTTTAGGACCTGGTTGAAGATGTTGAGAAATCATTTCCAACAGAGTAAAATAAGAGCTCTAATTCTGGTCTGTCAGCAAACCCCTTTGCATGGGTGTAAATCATTCAGCAGAGTGAAAGTCAGGAGAAAAAACAGACTGCTACTTCCAAGTTTCAAGCCACACAATATTCTATGATAAAAGCATCATAGATTTCCAATTTGCCTGTCACTTGAAAGTATTAGGAGATGTGACACTATTTTTCTTTAGGGAGCTTAGGGGATGGTCTGTGGTTTTGAGGAAACAGAAAGGGAGGTATTTCAAATCCACCTGGCACGGGTGCTATGTCATCTCTAGGGATGAACATGGCTTTAGGTGAGCAGCTACATTGTTCAGCAGTTCTGGATTCAAGTATATGAATTGTAGTCAGATAGCAATCCTGATAGATTTCATCACAAAAAATGCAACCAGGGCAATATAGAACAACGCAAACCCAGCAAAATTTTTCACCTTTTGTTTTGCATTGCTTCTTAAAAATAAGTAATAAAAAATGAAGAAGCTGTTATTACTAAAATAAGGAGAATTTACTCCCTTAGAGAATTTGACCAGTCTTTGTAAGCAGCTAGTTACTCATTAACCCGCTACCAGAAATTCAGGTTTGTGTTTTTCAACTAAATTATCTCCAGGACAGTATCTAAGACCCCCTCTTAACCCTGCATCACCTACAGATTAGTTCAGCATCGCTTCAAACTCCATCTGTCAAATCATTACTGACAGCTCAGAGAGCACTCAAAACAGGACCCCACGGGAAGCAGCTTAACAATGTCACAGCCGTTAGTCACTTCTCACATTATTTTTCCTTCTCCCACCCATCCTATTCCCAAGTAAGTTTTAATTTTACAAGTTTTACTTTATTTCCTAATCAAAGAGCCCCTTGGATCCTTTGTAAATGCCTTACTAGCACTGAGCTATATTACACCTCCCTCTCTCATTATCCAATAAGCCTCTTAGCTTATCAGAGACAGAAATTAATTTAATTTGACATAATTTCATTTTGATGAACCCTGGTGCCTACTGTTCATGATAGTATTTTTTTTTTCCCCTCCTCCAGGTGCTAACTTCTTTTTAACTGTTCTTGCAGCTTAGTTTGTACAGAAGTAGACCACCTTCCTGCATCACATTTCTGTAAAAAACAAGCAACTCCCTCCCTTTCCAGCCCAAGGACCTCAGCTGCCCTCCGTGAGCTCTTAACATTCACCAGCGTTCCCGCTCTTGCCCCGATAATCCTTTTAGCGCCCTAAGATAAATGGCATCAAACTGTGACTATTCTGATTGCTTTGCCTCTGCTTTTTAATTCCACTGTGCCTTTCTCATTTTTGCATTAACGAACGGACCAAGGTTTAACATCTGTCACGGAAAAGGTTACTGGGATGTATCCCCGCAGCAATTCTCAGCGGCGTAGTCAAAGGTGCCTGTAACAACACCAGAAAGCAACTAAGCGACATCAAATCTACATATAGTTGTTACCACGTTTTTCTTCCCATCATTTTACTGCAGCTCTTTGCTAAAGCTTGGACCAGAGCCCTTTCCAGGTTTTTCCAGATGCATTAAGGCTCATTTAGGACTCTGTAGCAGGAGATAATGGAGCCAGTCAATTTGTAAGGAGAGACAGGGAGAGATACACACTTTTTCAGTCATGCATGTAGTCCACAAATAGAGAAAACCTTTTCTATACTATAAAAGTGTCAGAAACTGTCCCCCTTGCCTAAAATTTTCAGAGACCTGGATGTTGTCTTAGGGTTTTAACCTCTAAATCTTTTTGGAAACACTATGTATGTGGACTCCAATATAGAATCACAGAATCACAGAATTGTTTGGTTGGAAAAGACCTTTGAGATTATGGAGTCCAACTGTTCCTGTCCACTACTAAACCATATCTCTGAGCACCTCATCTACTCATCTTTTAAACACCTCCAGGGATGGTGACCCAATCATGTCCCTAGGTAGCCTGTTCCAGTGCCTGATGACCCTTTCAGTGAAGAAATTTTTCCTGACATCTGATCTGAACCTCCCTTGATGCAACTTGAGTCCATTTCCTTTTGTTCAATCACTGATTACTTGGGAGAAGAGGCAAACATCCACCTCTCTCCACCCTCCTTTCAGGCAGTTGGAGAAAGCCAGAAGGTCTCTCCTCAGCCTTCTTTTCTCCAGGCTCAACAACCCCAGTTCCCTCAGCCGGGAACTCATCACACTTGTGCTCCAGACCCTTCCCCAGCTACGTTGCCTTTCTCTGGACACGCTGCAGCACCTCCATGTCCTTCTTGGAGTGATGGGCCCAAAACTGGACACAGTATTTAAGGTACGGCCTCACCAGTGCTGAGTACAGGGGAAAGATGACCTCCCTGGTCCTGCTGGCCACACTGTTTCTGATACAAGCCAGGATGCTGTTTGCCTTCTTGGCCACCTGGGCACACCGCTTGCTCGCATTCAGGTGGCTGTCGACCAACACTCCCAGGTCCTTAGACAAACTTCTTATAACTTGCATCTTTCAGAACACAAGCTGGAAGCTACAGACACAAAATGCAATGAGCAATATATCGAATTCCAAGGACTTCATGCAGATAAAAAGGATGACTAATGTACCCACTAAAATGTGTTTTCTCATAATTTATACTCCTGTGGAAATCAACTCCTGCATTTCAGAGAAGAATCAGAAACAAAAGAAGCCTTTATCTCCCTATTTAGGAATTGCCCAGCCATAAAACCTTCTATGGCAAGAACTTACTAAGTGAGGGGCTGAGCCAGGGACATGCACAGGCTCTGCATGTCACTGCAGGAGATGTCAGTCATACATATTGTATTTTATTGTATTTTAACATTCACCCCAGTGGCTATATTCCCATGTCTAGCTAGCGGTCCCATACAGTTTTAGGGTCACGGTTGGTGTTAAAAGCACCACTTCACACTATGTCAAGTTTTCTGTCATTGATGGATGTTTTCTTTTACAATAATATGTCATGCTGCTATGTTATCAACAATATGGTAATACACCTCCCCTGACTGTATGCACCATAACTGATCATAGAATCACCTTTAAGATCACTGAGTCCAACCTTTAGAAAGACCTTTAAGATCACTGAGTCCAACCATAAACCTAACATTACCAATTCCACCTCTAAACCATGTCCCTCAGCACCTCATCTACCCATCTTTTAAATACTACCAGGGAAGGTGACTCCACCACCTCCCTGGGCAGCCTCTTCCAGTGCTTGACAACCCTTTCAATGAATAAATTTTTCCTAATATCCAATCTAAACCTCCCCTGGTGCAACTTGAGGCCATTTCTTCTCATTCTATCATTTGTTACTTGGGAGAAGAGACCAACACTCACCTCTCTCCACCCTCCTTTCAGGGAGTTGGACAGAGCCAGAAGATCTCCCCTCAGCCTCCTTTTCTCCAGGCTAAACTCAGTTCCCTTAGCCGCTCTTCATCACACTTGTGCTCCAGCCCCTTCCCCAGCTTCGTTGCCCTTCTCTGGACACGCTCCAGCACCTCCATGTCCTTTTTGGAGTGAGTGGCCTAAAACTGAACCCAGCACTCAAGGTGCAGCCTCACCAGTGCCCAGTACAGGGGGAAAGCAATTTAGATAGACTGGATGGAGTGAGCATGGGTGTATAAGTGTGCAAGAACGTGTCCTACACACATGTATGTAGCAAAGACGGGGACAAATGGACAGGAGATAAACTGCACCGCAGATTAATTTAGCCTATTATCCTTCCCACACTTGCTCTCTTGGTTTTAGCCTTTAACATGGGTTAATACTCAGTATGGCACTGTGAAAAGTAAAGATGAAGGGCACTTTAGTGATGTGAATGAGTGATCGATTGCTTTAGCTCTCCTTGAGAAACTTCACTGAAACCATCATTAATAAAAGAGCCAGCACTTTGTACCTTGGAGCATGAAATGTTTTAGTGAACAGAGATGTAGATCTTCTGAGGCTTTACTCTGATTTTAAAAGATGCTTTTGCTGTTTCATGTACTTTCTTGCCACCAAAAAATTTGGTGGCAAGAATTTTCAGAGCAAATATACACAAAAAAAGAATCAATCACACAAATTTCTGACATGTAGGCACTTTTACCCCAGAAAATATGTTTCATTTTTTTTCAAAAAGCCAACTTAGCTTAAAACAAGGCAATTTTAATTGAAAAATGAATCCTTTCCACTCAAATGACTGAAAGGTGTTTTGTTATTTTGTGAAGTGAGCAAGAAATCAAAGGCAAACAAAGAGCTTGAGACACTTTTCAGCTTGCTGTTATTATTTGTGTATTTCTAGTTAGGGGTATTAAAGCACAACTGCTCCTATGTGTATACTTAAATTAAGCGATGTGCCTAAACCCAGTTCCTTGATCAGGATTTAAGTGAGAAAGAAAAGGCATTAGCAGTGATTGTATGACTGAAATTGTCAATGTGTAGCAAACACACTGTCTTATAAACCTATGAAAAATGTCCACCCTTTAACTAAAAAGAAATCTAAAAAGAAAGGCAATGACCAAGCAACTCTTCCATAGTGTAAAGTGCAAAAATAGGTGATTTATCTTCTCTGAGAAGTTCAGCTTTAAGAATCAACAGGCAAAAATCCAAGAAGCGCTGCAGCACTATACAAACATGAAGGTTTCTTCTTCTTCAACCATGGCAGAAGGAAGCAGGTCAGCAAAAGAAACACATCTGATGAAGTTACACTGACTCTCCCACTCCACCCTAGATGACAAATGAAGGAAATGTAACCATAAACGTGAGCCAGCAAGTGTGCCCAGCTGGCCCTGAAGGACAATAGCACCCTGGCTTGTATCAAAAATAGTGTGGCCAGCAGATCATCCCCCTGTACTGGGCACTGGTGAGGCTGCACCTCAAGTGCTGGGTTCAGTTTTGGGCCACTCACTCCAAGAAGGACATGGAGGTGCTGGAGTGTGTCCAGAGAAGGGCAACGGAGCTGGGGAAGAGTCTGGAGCACAGGTATGATGAGTTCACAGCTGAGGGAACTGGGGTTGTTGAGCCTGGAGAAAAGGAGGCTGAGGGGAGACCTTCTGGCTCTCTCCAACTCCCTGAAAGGAGGGTGTAGAGAGGTGGGTCATCTTCTCCCAGGTGACAAGCAATAGGACAAGAGAAAATGGTCTCATGTTGCACCAGGGGAGGTTTAGATTGGGTGTTAGGAAAAATTTGTTCATCAAAAGGGTTCTCAGGCACTGGAACAGGCTGCCCAAGGAAGTGGTTGAGTCACCATCCTTGGAAGTATTTAAAAGATGTGTAGATGTGGTGCTTAGGAACATGGTATAGAAGTGGACTTGGCAGTGCTAAGTTAATGTTGGACTCAATGATCTAAAGGCTCTTTAAATGATTCTATTCTATGATTCATAAAGCTCAGAGACAGCTTGGAGGAAGGTTTGATACATGCTGATTTCCTTAACACTTAATGTGAAGACACTTTCTTAAAAACACCACCAAAAGCTAGTTAGATGTGAAGTTTCTTAGAAATCCACCTTTTAGGCACTGAAGAAAGCCTTCATAAGCCTTCATATTGAAGTTAATAAGTGTTGCACTGTAAATATAAATTGTTTAAGCTGTCTGGAAAATGCAATGGACTGGCCTTTACAACAGATATTGAAGATGGATGCAAAATCCACTAATGGTGAAGTATCATGCAAAGGAACCAAGCATTTAGCAAACACCTGATCTATTCAATTTGCTTCAGTACCACCACTGGCAGAGGCAGTGGCATAGCTTTTGGCTTCCAAGACAGGTGTGTATGGATCCCACAGCCTAAGGTTCTTTTTACATCTCTTTCTTTTTCACCTGGAAATTCCATTTATGAGCACATGATGATTTTGGGTTTAGCCACCCAGGATTTAAATACATCTTCCCAGACAATTCTGCTTCAAACATGACTAATCTGTAGAGTCCATGTTCAGTGAGACCATATCCTTCTAAATAGATAAGCATTTGCTGGAGCTCTCATGTGTCACACAGTACACAGACACACACCTTTCTGTCCACAGAAAACATGATCTTAACACAATTCTTTTATGTGCTCAAACATGCTCATGTTCCCAAACCAGACCCTATAACACCTGCCCCACTGTCCCACATCTCACCTCCCTGGTCTCAACCATCACTCCTACATGTGCTTCAAGGAAGCAACTAAATTTTCTGTCCCTACCATTTCCACACACCTAACAATACTGCACCAAAATAAAACACCAGTTTACTACTATACTTCTACTCTATATCATCTCCCTAAAGTCCTATGCCCCATTGAAAATCCATATATTCCCACAACATGACCCCAGACACATCCCCTGAGCTAGGACATGATCTCCTGCCCTACTACAACTCCATGCTTTCACTCCCTTCACCTGCACAACTCCAGCAAACGAGACTAAGCTATTAAGACTTGTCACTCTGGTCCTCTGATCACATTTCTCTGATATGGGATGCTCAAAGCATCTCCTCACTTAAAATCATCTCATCACCTAAATTTCATCTGATGTTTATACCCACTCCTATATCCTAAGCCAGAAGTGTAGCTCTCAGCCCCTCTGGTACAATGATACTGGGACCAGACTGGGAAGCTGCAAACTGCTGCAGCACCAGTCAGAAAAAATGTTACCTTCACAGCTCCTTCCAAAGGTGGTTGCTTCCACTACTGCTGAGTATGAGGGAACATCTGCTCTAACTAATGGGATTTCTGTTGACACTGGGTATGCTTTACCTTTGTGACCAGCTCCATTAACTCCCTGGGAAGAGCAAACACAGAGGTGTTAACTGCTACCCAACTGGGTCATGTTTTCTCTCTCTCATTCTCCTCTTCCTCTCCTAGAAGGGATTTTGGAGTACAGTGATACACAGATAGGGAAGCCAGCTGGACGACAGAACTGTTTAAAAGTACAAAGTGAAGCGTAGAAGTTGAAGTTGATAATTGTGCTGGTGCTTTCTGAACACACGCCCTTGAGGCGCTTGTGCCAAGATCTATTTTATTTTTTTTCTGATTTTTTTTGAGCAAGAGACAGGAGAAAAGGAAAAAGTGAAAATAATATATGACAGAAAACAGCTTTAAAAAATGTTTGCTTGAAAGCAGGATTTTTTTTGTTGCAGCTTTATTTGTTTTCATATTGCACTTGGTTCTCAAAAAGCATGGAGATGACTAAAAGGAATTGTGCTGGGAAGAGAAATGGATCTCGGCAGCCTGTTTACCACCTATTGCTCTATCCCATATACTTCATATGCCTCTTTAAATCTGACATCTCTGCAACTTTCAGAACATAAGGGCAAGCTATGAAGTACAAGGGAAATTAATATATTTATCCTGCACAGAGAGCAATACACTCAAAATACAGAGTTCTTGATCTTTAAATATTTTTCTTCCTATCTCCTTCATTGTCCTTTCTATTCAACTTATGTTTCACTCTGCCTCGCATCGCCTTTCTAGCAACACTTTAATTTAGCAGGCAGAAAAATGTCTTTGTTTCTTTTTAGGAATGATGGAGTTTCCAAAGAAGAATCAAAATCTTAAAAAGAGATGCTACTGGTGAGACTTCTCTGTTCACCAGCCCCACATTTCATCAATTTAAAGATCCTGCAGACTCTCAGGTGACAATAATGTGTTAATTCCTGCAAGTCACTCTTTCCCACCACCCTCCAGCTGACACCAGATCATAAAGCAGCCTAACAGTTAGATTACAAAAACACAAGGCACTTTATTAGTGGATAAACACCCGCAAGAGCAACCATGTGAATGAAGACCCTATTTTGTGGGGCAATAAATTTTGTACTAGCACCCAAAAGGCATTGCTATTACAGGAATTGTGCAAATCACCATCCATGGTCCATGACAAAACATCTTAGGTTGTGGCCAGAAGGACTTGTACTTCCAGAGGGTGAGCAACAATTAAAATGCACTGCCAGTGGTCCAAAAAATTAAACTTCAAAGAGATACTTCCCTAATAAGAATGGGACACAAATATATAATAGATACACAAACAAAAGTAAAGATCTGAGGAAGTTCATTATAAATCAACAGGTTTATTTCAGGTAAAGGCAAGATTATATTTTTTTCTGCTGGCAGAAGGCAATGGACCAAGCATATAATGAACTCAGATACAACAATTCTTTGTTTACAGTGAGGGACAATGGAAATATCCAATTGTTCCAACCCATTCAAATGTGAAAACTCCAAGTCCTGTTATCAGAAGCCTCTGCTGCTGATAGCAAATTTCTTCTCCAAGGAGAAAATGGATTCAGCTTAAGAACCACTGTTAAGAGTCCAATGCAGGTACTTGAAAGAAGAAAATTACCTGATAAAAGATCAATAATATTTCTCCTTTCCCTGAATTGAGGTTATGTGCAGAATAAAATATTCCAGGGACTGATTCTCTGTTGCCTTGCTTCAACATCAGCTACTGTAAATGTAACTAAGCTAGGAAATTATGTATTTACGACCATATCCTGAAAATCACATTGTATTTGTGCATGTATGGACACACAAAGAAAACAGGGAAAGTCACACTCAGTGCACTGTAAAAGCAGACAAATCAGCTCAAAAAAAAATATTTCCTTGCATTCTTGGTGCTTTAAATCAGACTTTCATAGAAAATTTTAAGGATGCTAGGATTATGCAACAGCTGCCAAAAAGTTGGGCACATGGATCCATCTGACAAGTTACTGAAAGGAATAAAGCAGCAACATCAATTAAAGGCCTAATGCACCACAGAAGAGGTGTTACTGAAGCACATGATGGACAAATAAAGAGATCTTTCATCAAAACAAGGTCATACTGAAATGCAAGAAACTAAGGGGAGAGATTCTAAATATATATATATATATATATATATATATATATTTTTTTTTTTTTTTTTCCCTTTCTTTCACAAATGGACAGAAGAGTTTGTTCAGCTGAAAAGTAACTTCTGGAGTATACTGAAAATTTGGAGAACTTCAAGGATATGAGATCTTGGGTAAATGATGATGGCTTAGCTCATAAGGAGCAGAAAGGGATTTTTCCCTCCTATTTGTTTGGCAGCTAACACAGGTGGTGTTAGCTGCTCCTGGTGTAGCATCAGGAGGCACATGCCAACTCCAAACTCCTGGACTGCTTTTGAGCAATTGAAATTAATAATTCTATAGTTTTCTAAATAAAACTTTTTCCTAATATCCAACCTAAATTGCTCCTTTTCTAGTTTAAAACCATTACCTCTCGTCCTATTGCCACATGCCCTTGTGAACAGTTCTTCCCCAGCTTTCTTATGGGCACCTTTCAGCCTTTAGTCCAAGAGTCACTATGTCTACGTAGCTGGGGATTAGCCATCAAGAAACAGTCACACAGTGCTAAGGGAAGTCCATAATTTTATTTTAAATCAGTCTGAAATATCATGTTATGTTTCCTGTGTCCCACTGAAAGTTCTGATAGCCTTTTAAAGTCCAAACAACTCCTTTACTATTCTCCAATCAGCCTGGTACTGTCCAGGACAGTAAATTAGACATTATAAAAAGTTTACTAGAATTGAGACAACACTCTGTTAAGGAGAACCCAATAGCTCATTAACAGCTGTTGTGAACTCCTGAGAAAATCTGTTTGCAGATGGGATGGTTAGAGGAAATTCAAAGTATTTCAGTTCATTATTAAAAACGCAGAGAATCTTAGTGTCCATCTGAAACCAAACAGATGTGAAGTAATAATAAAAAAGTAATAAAATTGTGGATTTGGGAGAAAGCACTGACCATAACAAAACCTCTTTCATAGATGTTGGCTTTTTCTATGTTCCCTGTGAAACAAAATCAATTTCTTCTGTTCAAATAACTTTTTTCTTATCTACAGGACACAATGAAATTTAACACTACTAGTTGGTAAAAGTATTTCTTCAGATGTTGATTGAAGGAACAATAAGCTTTTTAAAAAACGGGGAACGGGTGAGGTGCCTGAGGACTGGAGGAAGGCAAATGTCACTCCAATCTTCAAAAGGGGCAAGAAGGAGGACCCGGGTAACTACAGACCGGTCAGCCTCACCTCCATCCCTGGAAAGGTGATGGAACGACTTATCCTAGGTGCCATCTCTAGGCATATCAAGGATAAGAGGGTCATTAGGGGCAGTCAGCACGGCTTCATCAAGGGGAAGTCGTGCTTGACCAACCTTCTAGACTTCTATGAAAACATGACCAGGTGGCTGGATGATGGTAGAGCAGTGGATGTGGTCTATCTTGATTTCAGCAAAGCATTTGACACGGTCTCCCACAGCATCCTCGCTGATAAATTGAGGAAGTGCGGATTAGATGAGCAGGTAGTGAGATGGATTATTAACTGGCTGGTGGGAAGAAGCCAGAGAGTAGTGGTCAATGGGGCGGAGTCGAGTTGGAGACCTGTGTCTAGTGGAGTCCCTCAGGGGTCAGTACTAGGACCAGTATTATTCAATATATTCATAAATGACCTGGATGAGGGAATTGAGTGCACTGTCAGCAAGTTTGCTGATGATACCAAGCTGGGAGGAGTGGCTGACACTCCAGAAGGCTGTGCTGCCATCCAGAGAGACCTGGACAGGCTGGAGAGCTGGGCAGGGAAAAACTTGATGAAATATAATAAGGGCAAGTGTAGGGTGTTGCACCTGGGCAGGAACAATCCCAGGTTCCAGTATAGGTTAGGAAATGATCTCCTAGAGAGCAGTGAAGGGGAAAGGGATCTGGGAGTCCTGGTGGACAGCAGGATGACCATGAGCCAGCACTGTGCCCTTGTGGCCAGGAAGGCCAATGGCATCCTGGGGTGCATTAGAAGGGGTGTAGTCAGTAGGTCAAGAGAGGTTCTTCTTCCCCTTTACTCTGCCCTGGTGAGGCCACATCTGGAATATTGTGTCCAGTTCTGGGCCCCACAGTTCAAGAAGGACAGGGAGCTGCTGGAGAGAGTCCAGCACAGAGCCACCAAAATGATTAAGGGAGTGGAACATCTCCCTTATGAGGAAAGGCTGAGGGAGCTGGGGCTCTTTAGCTTGGAGAAGAGGAGGCTGAGGGGGGACCTGATTAATGTTTATAAATATTTGAATGGTGAGTGTCAGGAGGATGGGGCCAGGCTCTTTGCAGTGATGACCAATGATAGGACAAGGGGCAATGGGTGTAAGCTGGAACACAGGAGGTTCCGCTTAAATTTGAGGAAGAACTTCTTTACAGTAAGGGTGACAGAGCACTGGAACAGGCTGCCCAGGGAGGTTGTGGAGTCTCCTTCTCTGGAGACATTCAAGACCCGCCTGGACGCCTTCCTGTGCGAACTCATCTAGGTGTTCCTGCTCCAGCAGGGGGATTGGACTAGATGATCTTTCGAGGTCCCTTCCAATCCCTACTATTCTGTGATTCTGTGATTCTGTGAAAAAGCATGAGGAAAAAAACCTTAAAGAGGAGATGTTTTCATACCCTGCATTTTCTACCAGTCTCTTCTTTATAGAAAAATTAAAAAACTCAGGTCACCAAAACCTGCTACCTTCCAGGCACACATCCAACTGTTTCACATCAGATATCCTTTCTGACACTCTTTTTGTTTTCTGTTTCATAATTGACTCCAAGGACAAGTTTTCCTCCACTCTGATAGCACTGGTGCACACTGCTCCCACAGAGGGTACTGCCATTTATTTTTCCTTTTCAACAACTATTTAAAAAAATACATTAATGAACCAGGTTGCTTCTGTATTATATTTTTGGCTTCTTCTCCACCTCAGTTCCCCCTTCTGTAATACACAGAACTAATTTCTCCTTCTTTTCTCTTCTTTTGTGTCCCTTGTTTATCAAGACTGGAGGTTCTTGGGAGCATCAGCCAGCAGAGCAAAATGATGCTCTCATTTAGGCTCTCACTGCAATACAAATACTAGCAAACAATATTCAAATCTTATTTCAGGACCAAGATGTAATTGGGTCTGAACTTACCTCTGGTCTTGCACTAACATAATTCCATTAGCTTTAATGGAATTACTCTCAATTTGCACTGGTGTCTTGAATTGAGCTTTTGCTTTTCAGGATTTATATATTTTGTTTTCCTACCATTAAAACAAGAAGCCAGCCAAAATAATTTCCAAGTCTTCCCCCCCACCCTCCCCAAGAAATTCAAGCATTATTTTAGTTTATCTGTGTGACCTCCACTTGCCATCAGCCATCTAATTATTCACAGTTCCTGCAGGACATTGCATTCCATTATCTTCTATTTATAATCTAAGATGTCTGAGAACAAAAGGGGACAGGGTTCTCCAGTATATGCCTTTCTGGCCTTGTTACAGATTTTCTTATTCATTTCCAGGTGCTTTCTGCATATAGACTCTCCTTTAACCTCCTGAAATTTGTGTTAGATGTTTTAATTATAGCTTCCCATGACCCACCTTGTGGCTATTAAAAGGAAGATTCAAAGAGGCACCATAGAAAATTTGTGGCTTAGTAGAAACATAAAAAGCCATTTTACATCATCCAGATTAGTTCAGTCCAGGTTATGAAACCATAACTGGTGATCTGGTGGGTAATTAGAAAGCAAGAGGTGGGAGATGGGCTTCCAGTTCAGTCCACTAATGCAAACAATTATCTAACCCACACTCTGTAAATAATACTAAATGATTTACTTCTTGGAAATATAGTGGTGGATTAGGTTTGTAAATTAAAAAGAAAGGGGAAGGATAAAATAAAGAACTGAACATGCTTGGATACAGTCACCAATTGGGAATAATCCAATCAAATACAGGTGACTACATGTCATGGAAGTGTCTGTTTCTCTTGGTTGACTAAAGAGTATTTATGTGTGACCAGCTCAGTGAAAACACCTCTGCTGAAATGTGAGAATCCTTCACGGTGGGAGGGGAGACCTGTTCACCTCCAGCATCTGCCCATCTTGGCAAGGTTGGAGCATTTCCTTCTGTTCTGTGAACATCTTGGAAAAAGCAGTTAAAACCCCCTTCAGATACCTACTCAACCTCTCTTTTATTTCACAAGTGGGGGTCAAATGTAGCTTACCAAAGCCTCAGTGGGTAGTTGCCCTGGTTAAGCACACTCAAGGCTAATTTTTCATTTCATTTATTTTCTTTTAATATTTCTGGTGTTGACTTCTTATTATCTCTTCTTATCACTTCTCTTTCTGCTAGATTTAAGAACTCTTTAGATGTCACTACTTTTCTCCTTAAAGGTGCTTCTAGTCTGTAATTAAGTCACTTCTCAGCCTCATTTGTGATAAACAAAACAGACTGTGCTACAAGGCTCACAGAGAAACACCTTTTTTTTTTCCCCTAGATCTCAATTTTTTCTTGTGTTTCCTTCAGAAACTTTTTTTATTTAGTTTTGCCACAATCCTTTAAAACTGCAAACACTGAAAACATTCGACTGTGTCCCAGCACACAATTCTGAATTTTATACAGAAAATTAAAACAAATAATCTTCCTGCTCCAAACTCACTATTTCAGCATTCATACACCCATGAATGCCAATCCTGGAAATTCCTGATGAGTTCCTTGATCCACTTTAGGTCACTGCTTTGCAACAGGTATCCCTGTTTTATAAGCATGGTTCATATTGCTTTCTCTTATCAATAACTTTATGTTTGGCTATCTGGAAATATGCTGCTAGAAAGAGCTCAGCCTAACACCATGTCCATCTCCTTCAGTTCCCTCAGTAGCTTCACTGATCTTTGTGCCAGCTCTGAGTTTTAGTAGAAATATTTTTACAAGCACTGGGTGCTGACTACTGAAATCACTTATGAGGATCAGGTCTGATGGAAAACACAGAGAAAACCCATTAGAAAGGTTCAGTTTTGACTCCTGTTAACTTTGGAGAAAGCTGTCACAATCCTTATCCTGCCTTTCAAAGTCAGTAGACCAAGGAGGACAACCCCTCGTGGGTGTGTGTCTGCATGTATAGTGGGGAATCACAGAATTTCCTAGATTTGAAAAGACCTTTAAGATCATTGTGTCCAATCATTAACCCCACACCAAGAAGTCCCCGACTAACCCATGTCCCTCAGCACTGTGTCTACACGACTCTTCAATCCCTCCAGGGATGGGGACTCCACCACTGCCCTGGGCAACCCCTGCCAATGCCTCAGAACCCTTTCAGCAAAGAAATTCTTCCTCACATCCAATCTCAACTGCCCTTGGTGCAACTTGAGGCCATTTCCTCTTGTCCTGTCACTTGTTCCTTGGTTGAACAGACCCACCCCCACCTCTCTACACCTTCCTTTCAGGGAGTTGGAGAGAGCAAGAAGAGGCAGAGAGATTTGGGAAATATTTTTGCTGTTTTTAAGTGACAAGGGAGCATTTAGTTCTTCACCAGAATGAGACCTGGACATTTATCATTCTCCCTTGAATTCCCTCTTCCATGAAAAAGGAAGCAGGCTGTATAAGCCAGAGGAGACACAGTATATGCCAGGCAGATCCCAACCTGGACAATGAGGCAATGTATGGCAGCAATGCCTCCTGTGTGGTCTATATATAACCAGATGGACCCTTGATAAGACCCTTCTCTGAAAGAGAAAACCCTCAATTCATTTGGATTAAAAAAAAACCCAAAACAAAGTAAAACAAACAAAAAAAACCCAACCAAAACCAATCAAACAAATAAAAAACCCAAACCAAAACCCAACAACTTTCCTAAATTTCAGTCCTGAATAATACAATTATTTACAAATTACTTACTTATAATTATACTTACGAACAAGTACCATGAAATTCAGTTAATAGATAATTCTCCCTGAATGTGAGACGACTACACTGGGACACTGAGCTTGTTGTACAAGCCATACTGGACTGCTGATGGATGCTCACACAGACCTTGCACCATCTATGAGGGCCAAATAACCTCACAGCCCCAAAATAACTCTTCCTGAGTGTGTGAGTGGTTGAACATCCTCCAAGAGTGCTCAGCTTCACAGAAGTAATCTTCTACATCCAACAGTGTCAGGGACTTGACACCTTGGTGGCACATCTTTACCTTCAGCAGGCAGAGAGGAACATATGGCACTTTGTCCCCTCAGCACAGAGTATCACTCCTGGTACTAATGAGATAAGTGGAAGTGTCTGCTATTGGCAGCAATGGGACATGAGGAAACAACACATCACATTGTGCACAACACTGTTAAAAAAAGCTACTATTGTGGAGCACCAGTCCAACCCACAGCTACAGCTTAATTAAAGGAATTTAAGAGTCTTAATTAATATCACTCAAACCCTTACGTATAAAAATCCACTTGAAGAACAACAAGGGATAAAAATTCTTTATTTATTCAGTGTTTCTTGCTAAATGTCTCTGAGCTCAGCTTCCTATCAGCTGAGAGCATCAATCCTTGCAAACTTTGCTATGCTCCTTCACCAACCTCAGCCTAAATCAGAGTGACCTGACAGAAAAAAAACCCAAAAAACTTCAATGTGTGCATTTCCCCAGATTTTTCAGGGATAGGGAGAGGTTTTCCTCATTCTGCTTGCTGAAAATAAATTGTTTTAAGAGCTGGTATGCTTCTAATGCAATCCTGTTTCTTTAGAAAGAACATGCACAGAGACCTGTTCCTTGAGTGCAATAAAATGAGGAGGAGGGAAAATAAATAAACAAATGGAAAATAAACAAACAAACAGATAGATAGATAGATAGATAGATAGATAGATAGATAGATAGATAGATAGATAAACAATCAGACATCAGTTTCTTTTCAAGCTGCCTCTCTGGCAAGCTCTGTGGCCCAAAGCCTCCTGTCCATCCGAGTGCTTCCATGTCCACCCCTCCAGTTGCTTTTCTTTTGCATTCTGTAGGGTGAGAGCTTTTATCATCTGCATAATGGAGCTTAACCGTTCCTTCTGGTTAGCCTGAAGAAAAGGCAGCCTGTGTACCTGTCAGCTCTGGGAAAGGGAGGTTATCCCTGAGTAGTTACACTTACAGGAGCCAGCCAGCAGATTTCTAAACACTTTAAAAAATAAAGAGTATTACCTCTGAAACCTTTCCTGGCTCTTTGTTTCTGTAATTACTGACTGCAGAAATAAAGGTGCTGCTAACGCTGGGGTAAAGTGTGATTCCACTTCTCATTGACTTCACATTTCTGCGTTGTCTTCTTTTTTCTTTTTTTTTTTTCAACTAATGTTCTTCCTTATGCAAGACCTTGAGTATTTATTTTGACAGCTTACGTTATTCAGCAAGCAATTAAACTTTCAAATGTATTGTGTTCTCATAGCTTAAAATAGCTTTGGCAACATCAGTTGGGTTTCTCAATCCTCCACAGAATGAAGATAAAGAACATCTCTGATGATAGATTTTTTTTTAAGGTTGCTTTTTTTAAACAAACACAGTATTTTAGAGAGTCTTCATGTTTTGACATCCTTAAACAAACCAAGCAAATACTACCCATGGAATTTCCCAAGGGGTTAAAATGGCAGCAGGTTAATGGAATACAATATATGATAATGGAAGAAAACAGGAGGAGCTTGATGAAGATGACTACATTGTCCAGCTCCCCAAGTTCATCTTGTTCATGACCCTGCCTGACCCCTGCACACTCATAGAATCACAGAATCATAGAATGCTGTGTGTTGGAAGGGACCCACAAGGATCTTCGAGTCCAACTCCTGTCCCTGCACAGGACAATCCCAACATTCAGACCATGTGTCTGAGGGCCTTGGCCAAATGCTGCTGGAATCTTGTCAGGCTTAGTGACATGACCACCTCCCTGGGGAGCCTGTTCCAGTGCTCCACCACCCTCTGGGTGAAGAATCTTTTCCTTATGGCCAACCTAAACTTGCCCTGGCACATCTTCCTGCCATTTCCCCTGGTCCTGTCATTGGTCACCAGGGAGAAGAGATCAGCACCTGCCCCTCCCCTTCCCCTTGGGAGGAAGTTCTAGACTGTGATGAAATCTCCTCTCAGTTTCCTCTTCTCCAGGCTGAACAAACCAAGTGCCTTCAGCCTCTCCTCATCTGAATGCAAAACAGAGCCCTGAATGTCTTTTGAGTTGTCTCAAATCAACCCCATGAAACCTCTGTTGGAAGAAGTCTTTTCAAGAACACAAGGAAATATAAGCTACCAAAACAAAAACTTGCAGTTCCTCCATGTTTCCAAATACAACTCCAATGCTGTTTTCCTTCTTTCACCACCCCCCTAAAACTCCAAGTTTTGCTAGCTGCAAAACAAGCTCTTCTGTCTTTTACTTTTCCTTTTATGCTGGCAATCACCACCCACGTAAGTGCCACCTCTGCTCGCTGCTGGGGCTGGATGTGCAGATACACATTAGTGCCAGTGTCACTGACCTGCTAATCCCCAGAGAGAGCCTTCAGCCAGCAATTTGCTGTTCAATTCGAGGACAATGTTAAGGTTACTAATTTGCTTCTCCCATCAGATGGTGCTTAAGGAGAGACAGGACAGCTTTTAGATGTTCCTGCTAGCTTTTAAATGAGATAGAAAGCATCAGGACAATATGCACGTTCTAAACCACAGGCTTTGGGCTTGTTTTCAGCTCTATAGTGTTGGAGAGGAGAGGAGAGGAGAGGAGAGGAGAGGAGAGGAGAGGAGAGGAGAGGAGAGGAGAGGAGAGGAGAGGAGAGGAGAGGAGAGGAGAGGAGAGGAGAGGAGAGGAGAGGAGAGGAGAGGAGAGGAGAGGAGAGGAGAGGAGAGGAGAGGAGAGGAGAGGAGAGGAGAGGAGAGGAGAGGAGAGGAGAGGAGAGGAGAGGAGGAAAAGGGAGGAAAAAATGGGAAAAATGGGAAAAAATGGGAGAAGGGGAAGGAGGAAGAAGGAAGGGGAAGGAGGAAGAGGGAAGGGGGGAAAGGGGCTTCAAATACTTGGTCACAGAGAATAGAGGTGAAGAGTCCTTCAGTTGACAGCCTTAAAATCTAAAATTTGCCTTAAATTTCCCAATTTAATTTGCAGAGCACTTTGTTTCCCAAAGCGATCTTCTGCAGCCCCAGTGTATTGCAATACAGTCCCACCCAGGAAACACAACAGCCCAAATAACCTGCAGAAAAAGGAGATTTTTTCCTCCTAGAATACCCTGGACAATCTTCCTATTTTCCCAAGGCAACGAGCTGTAATTTGCTATAGTTGTGGTGGTCTGAGAACATATGTAAGACAACACTTTTAGGCAGAAGTAATATTTTTTTAAATCAAAACTAGTGTAGAACTGGAAGAAGCTTTAGGCTTACAAGACAGGTCTTGCACATATGAAGAAAGCTCACCTATTTTCCAACTCTAACACTTGCTGTAATAAAAGAGACTGACTTTACCTACAAGCCCAGCAAAAGCAACACAAGCTCTTTAATACCCAGTCTGAGCTAGACCAGGTCTCGCTGAACAGCATAGTACTGAAATATCTGATAAATATCTTTATCACAAAATTGTAGTGGTTGGAAAAGATTCCACCTCTAAACCATGCTCCTAAGCACCTCGTCTACCTGTCTTTTAAATACCACCAGGGAAGGTGACTCCACCACCTCCCTGGGCAGCCTGTGCCAATGCCTGACTACCCCTTCAGTGAAAAATCATAGAACAGTTTGGTTGGAAAAGACCACTACGATCACCTAGTCCAACCATAAACCTAGCATTGTCAAGAAGTTTTTCTTCTTAGGCAAAGCCTAAACTTTATCTTCTACCACAGTCTTCCTCCTCCTCATTTGATACACCCACATGATCAGCACAAAGTACTACTCCCCTGACTAGCTTTGCAAATCCAGCATTAAGGCTGCTAACATGCACAAGTTTACAACTATTCTTTTTTCCCATTAATATAAGAAAACTAATGTAAAAAGAAAAGCTACCCCTAATTTAAGGTTCTGCAGAGGAAGCTCATTTGCAAAACTGATGAGTCCCCCTCACTGCCTTCTCCTCTCTTTAATCTGCACAGAGAGAGGGGCACAGCATGCCAAGGACCTCAAATTTGGTCTCTGAAAGGCAGCCAAGGTCATAAAGCCCTGGCATTTCAGATTAACCACAAAATTTATGGCCTCACCCATGGCATCTCACAACCTTTGAGAAAGTGGAAAATGGTCAAAGATGGTGGATGAAGGAGCATGGAAATGTCTATTTGCTCAGGCAGGCATGGTTGGTTGTTTTAGTTGTGTTGATTTTTCTTCGTTGCATTCACCACTGAACATGTTAATTCCTCAGCATTGCCTCTCAAATCACACAAGCTTTACTCCATGAAGAGCTACATCCAGTCTACAGGTCTTGTTTTAGGTGCAACTCATCATTCCTACGGCTGGAGCTGGCTTTTATCAATCTGTGATTTCAGTAAGAGAAATTTCTTCAAAGAAAAAGCCACAGTGATTATTTGGGTTGGAGAAGTGTCCTTCTTCCCTCCTCTTCAGAGATCAATGCCATCCTGCTTTTCTTTTCTGAACACATACCAGGACTTTCAGTCCAGTATCACATTAGCTCACACTTTGCTTTCAAGTAGCCCCTGGAGAGGAAAAGCCTTCTCCTCCCATATCCCTCAAAGACTGGATTATGGAGGTCAGTCATCACAAATCTGTTTGCATCCCAAAGTGACTGATTGCCACCCAGACTGTCCTCAGACAAGTAATGAGCTGCAACCATTAGTCTAATGTATGTGACAGAGAAAGTCTAATTAACAAATTATATTTTTATATGAAATTTAAGATTCAGTGTGTGCAGATGATTATCTGGAGTTTGAATACCACCCTGCCAGGCAGAGAAAGACAAAATGTTTTAACTCCCATTAGTTTAATAACTTCCTAATAGTTTAGTTCAGTGCCAGGGCAATCAAAATTCCCAGGGGAGAACACTGCGAGATACTTTGGAGTAAATCAAGGTACATAGGAGGAATTGGAACAAGCATCAAAAAATGAAGGGAACTCCAGAAGATTCCCAGAAGGAAAGAAGAAACAAAACTCTCCAAAGAAGCATTAGTAGATACCACACCATGCCTTACATCAGACCCCCCTATACTCTATCTCCCCAGCAACCTTCACCCTCAGAGAGCATTTACCAGTTGTAGGACTCAATACTCCATAAACCAGTGTGTGAGCAGCCCTGGGAAACACTATCATGATCTCATGCATAATGGTGGAAAGGCCACTTTAACAGAAAGTGGTGTGGCCTTTTTTCTAGAAGCCTAAGGAGAAAATCAATCTCCAGGCCATGAGCTTCAGTTGGCGATGACAGCAGAGAGGCCAAGGAAAGCCTGTTCTCTTTCTTCTGGGTGGAGGGCTATTTGGAGAAGCAAGGGAGTCAAACACTGAATTAGAACAGGGATGAATGTTGTGAGAAGCAGTCTATTGCCCAAGCTCCAAACTTCCCCATAAATCATCTCCATCATCTTATGTCTACTTGCCATTTCTGAAAGTAAAGGCTTCCAGAAAAAGGCTTTCAGGCATTGGAAGGGGTTGCCCTGGGTAGTGGTGGAGTCCCCATCCTTGAAAGGAATTGAAGAGTTGTGTAGACATAGTCCTGATGGACATGGTTTTGTCGGGGACTTGTCAGTGTTGGGTTAATGATTGGACTCAATGATCTTAAAGGTCTTCTCCAACTGAGGCAATTCTGGAATTCTGTGATTCTTTGAGTGGGGGGAGGTGGGACAAAACACACAAAAGCACACAGCTGCATCCACAACAAAAAGATGGGAATAAATCAGATTAAATCTGTATTACTGTGAGTTGCACATGATAACCTTTCCAAGTATGCTTTAATTACTCCACTTTCAAGCAGTCCGTACCCAAGTCTCACCATATGCATCACTAAAACTTTACAAAATTCCTCTAACTGCCACCGTTGTCCCCATCTATGCAAAAGAAAAGTGGTCAAATCATTTTAAAACCCATCCAATCCACATAATCTAGGTAAATCTGGAGCAAAATTTGTCATCGAAACCAATACAACCTGTGTACCTCATTAGGATGCTTCAGCAACCTTCCCAATCCTCATTCACACACTGTGGGTATTTTAACACTGATGAAGCATATAAACTTATTCAGGAGGACTGGATAGATTTGCAAAGACTAAAGTGAAAAGTGCCCAATAATCTCTAAGCACTCACAAAATGCTGGCTGCAATGTCACTTGCATACCTTGAGCATGATTGATTGTTATAAGCCTTTGATCAAGAAAATGTTTTATTAAGGTGGCCTTATCAAATCCCATGTGACAGAGAGTCTCTGAAACATAGTTGTCCATGTGTACAGGCAACAGAAATGTGACCTCATAGGAAAATATTGATCTGATATTTTCTCTTAGAATCATGGAATCATTGCATCTTGGATAGGACCACTGGTGGTCATTTGGTCAAGCTCTCATCCAGCTTCAAACACATACAAGGTTCTTCAGGGCTTTACAACCAATCCTATCATGCACAAGAGCAGATGGGTCTGACTGCTAAACTGCAAGCAACTATCAGATATCTTGGTGCATTTGTGAAGACCTGGGTCTCATGCAAGAGAATAACCACACAGCACCCATCTCCTGCTCTCTCTTCTCCCTCTCCATTTCCTTCCCTCCTCTGTTTTCACACTACCTTCTAGTCACCTAGTTTAAATAACCTAAATATAAACAGAACAGAGTTAAATCAAGTTCAAGCTAGGCTTTGTAACCACAAGTATACACTGAGGTTTATATCTCATCTTTCCTTCATCACTAAACCAAACTGAGGCCATATCTACATCCAGCTGATCTAGAGAAAAGAGGACAAGAGGCAGGAGGAGGGGAATCCTAGTATGGAAAAACTAAAGAGTTAAAATTTTCTGTTTCCCTTTGATATATTTATTTTTAGTGGGAATAATTTGTAATTTAACAGGTTTTTAAAAATGGTGAGCATTGCTTTCACCTCCAATAAAAAAACAAAACAAAATTCCAAAACATTTCCAGCCTTAATTAAACAACTCAAATCTTCACTTTTTCTCTAGTGCACAACTTTCTTTTCATTCAGGGACACATACATGTGCCAATATAATTTACATCCACTTGAGGAAGAGGAGTTTTTGACAATAAAGGAAGCTATAAAAGACTTTTTGGTGGCTTGTGCCCCATATTGAACAGCAAGTACCATTTATTTCTTATCCTCAGATTTAATTAATAATCCTGGAAAAAGGGTCACGAGGAATACACCTTTGAAGAACTATAATGCCTGGCTCTCACAAAACATTTCTAATTAGGGACACATAGGTCACTCAGAGTCATTCATTGGGAAAAACAGTTCCCAAATCTGGAAGGACTGGGCATAACACAGTGTCATTTATTATATTGACCTTAACTCCTAACACAGTCTCCAAATTAGCCTCAATCCCATTTTTCTAGGATAATCTTGGTTATTGTGATTTGCCCACTAGCTATGAACAAGCAGGTCACTATTTTTATTTTTTTTTTTATTAGTCACATCAACATTTGTTGTTTCTGCTCGCTGGTCTGACAAGAAAGGTAGTCAGTAAATATGATTTTGCCATAATTTACTAAAAAGCCACAGGCTTTGGCCTGACCTGACACTGCAGGGTCTCAAAGACTTATCTGAGTTTATCTTGACCTGAGCTCACCTGGACTTATTTTAGCTGCAATAACAATTGTCTGGACAAATGCAACCATCTAAATATGAGTTAGTTTAGTGTCAGTTTATAGTAATAACAAGCAGTTATTCTGTCCATAACTCTACAGTAAAATGGAGTATGGAGGAGTGCAAGCATGAGATGGTACCAGACATCTAGTCCATAAACTCAACTCATCATGGTTCATCAGCAGTCATGACAGTAGGTGCTACCTTGTGAACCAGGTAGAATCTACTTCAGAGAGAGAAAATAACAGAAAACCTGAATAGCTGGGAACCAACAAGACAATAGTATTGGCAATAACATTTAAAAGTGTATTATTAATGAACTTTTCTGGAATAATTAGATAACTTGGACAATCAGACAGTTAAAACATTAACTGGACTAACAATAAACTATGGCTCCATATAGATGGTGTACTCCCTTTTGCCCCAACAAGGTTTGAGAGAGTAGCACAATGCACAATGTTGTGATGTTGCAAGGTGGGGGTCACTGGAAGATGTTAGGGACATATTTCCATGCAAATTGTTGGGCTTGATGTATTCTGCTATATCCTTCAGTCCCTGGACTACTGCTATAGCGCTGACCTGAGAGATACAGCCCTGTTTTGAAAGTGAAATACTGATTCTGACAGTGACTAAAATACCTCCCAGCAATCTTTCTCATTCTTATTACTATTACAACTGCTTCTAGCACAGCTGCTGTCCCAGTGAAGTAAACATTGTAGGAGTTTTACATACCTTATTTTGATATTCAAAGGACTGCTGACTAGAACTGTAATAAATACCTGGAGCTTGGACATCACTGCAATGAAGGCAGGACAGAGATGAATTTAGGTATGTGCCCAAAACCAAGTGCTCAGACTGCAATGAATTATTTTAGGCTTGGAACTTCACTTGCAATATTTCACCCAGAAACACCGGCTTTAGCCAAGGACTCAAGTCAACGACCAAATTTAAGCCTAACTACTTCACCAGGCTGAAGGGTAGACCTAATCCACTTTTATAGAATATTTGTTGCCATGTTATTATATAATTTAGCTCAATTTAAGTGTTCTTTGCTTTTGGCTTGGTTTGGGCTTGTTTTTGTTTTGTTTTTGGTTTTTTTGGGTTTCTTTTTTAATGTGCATTTACACAGAAAACTATTTATTAATAACAAGAGTGCTTTACCTGAGGAAGAGACCCATGATGGGGCAGGGACACTCCAGAGGGACTGGACTTTTTGCTGTGCACATTTTCAAACTAGTCAGATTATTTATAAACTATTTATAAACTAAATAAACAAGTAAATAAAGGACAGCAGGCCTTTTTTTAGCGTGTTTAAATCCTAATTGCCACATTAAGGAGTGCTGCACACCCACCATGCACATCGCTGCTGGAGTGTTTAGGAACACACACCAAACTCCCTTCTGCAGCATCTCTGCCTGTGCAAAGTCTGGCAGAACAGAGCAAAAGAGGCTCTTCTTAGAGAACTTACAATAATAAGCACAGTGATGTTTTCTGGTCAGAGACAAAGAGCTCAAATCTGGAGGTGGGATGAGCAGAGGGAGGGACAATGGGTTTCACAGAGAGAAGGGAAGGGAAGGGAAGGGAAGGGAAGGGAAGGGAAGGGAAGGGAAGGGAAGGGAAGGGAAGGGAAGGGAAGGGAAGGGAAGGGAAGGGAAGGGAAGGGAAGGGAAGGGAAGGGAAGGGAAGGGAAGGAAGAGAAGAGAAGAGAAGAGAAGAGAAGAGAAGAGAAGAGAAGAGAAGAGAAGAGAAGAGAAGAGAAGAGAAGAGAAGAGAAGAGAAGAGAAGAGAAGAGAAGAGAAGAGAAGAGAAGAGAAGAGAAGAGAAGAACACAATATAATATTTCACTTTGCAGCAATCTACAACAATCATCTAGTCCAACTGCCTAATTCAGGGCTGACCAAAAGTTAAAGCAAATTATTAAGGGCATTGTCCGAAAGCCTGTTAAAGACTGACAGGCTTGGTCATCAACCATCTCCCTAGGAAGCCTGTTTCTGTGTTTGACCACCCTCTCAGTAAAGTAATGCTTCTTAATGTCCAGTTTACACCTCTCATGATGCATCTTTCAATCATTCCCACATATTCTAACCCTGGATACCAGGGAGAAGTGATCAGCACCTCCCTCTCAACTTCCCCTCCTCAGGAAGCTGTAGAGAGCAACGAAGTCACCCTTCAGCCTCCTTTTCTCCAAACTAGACAAACCTAAAGTCCTTAGCTGTTCTTCATGGGACATTCTGCCAGCCCTTTCACCAGCTTTGTTGTCCTCCTCTGGACATATTCAAGGACCTTCACATCCTTCATAAACGATGGGGTCCAAAACTACACACAGTATTCAAGGAGAAGCTGCATCAATGCTGAATACAGTGGGATAATCACCTCTTTTGACCAGCTGGTCATGCTGTGTTTGATGAACCCCAGGATGCAATTTGCCCTCTTGGCTGCCAGGGCACATTGCTGACTCCTATTGAGCTGGCTGTCAACATGTTTTCTCTACCCGTGCATTCCTGGTTTTCCCCTTACAGAATCATAGAATGGTTTGGGCTGGAAGGGATCTTTAAAGGTCATCTAATCCAATCCCCTGCAGTGAGCAGGAACATCTTCAACCAGATCAGGTTGCTCAGAGCCCCATCCAACCTGACCTTGAATGTTTCCAGAAATGGAGCATCTACCACCTCTCTGGGCAACCTGAGACAGTGTTTCACCATCTTCATTGTAAAAAATTTATTCCTTACATCCAGTCTAAATCCTATTTTAGTTTAAAACAATTTTCCCTTGTCCTATTGCTAAAGGTTCTGCTAAAAATTCTGTCTCCATCTTTCTCATAGGTTCCCTTTTAAGTATTGAATGGCCACAAGAAGGTGTCCTCAGAGTCTTCTCTTCTTTGGGCTGAACAACCCCAGCTCTCTCAGCTTTTCTTCACAGCAGAGCTGTTCCATCACTGTGATAATTTTTGTGGCCTCCTCTGGACCCAGTCTAACAGGTCCATGGGTCTTGGGCTGAGAACTCCAGAGCTGGATGCAGTACTGCAGGTGGGGTCTCACCAGAGTGAAGCAGAGGGGCAGAAATACCTCCCTTGACTTGCTGGACACTGTTTTTGATTCAGCCCAGGATCTGGCTCATGAAGGTGCTTGGAGAGTGAATGGCTAAAATAACATGGACTATTGTAGCAACATCTTTAAAGAGCAAGGTTTCAACATCATCTAAAGGCTTGAAGCCTGCTCAGTGTCAGTGTCCCGTGCTTTGTTAGAGGCATGGGGTCAGGGCTCCTCGTTTTTTTTCTCTGAAAACTCAAGAGCAAGAAGAATGGAGTAACACACCAAAGTAGTCATTCTGCACTGCACTTTTTAAGACATTGTTACAAATTATTCAATAATACAATATTTTGGGGTATACATAAAGATGCACTAAAGAGATATTTCAGAGTGGAATTGCTTTAGTATCTTCAGTGCCACAGAGATACAGAACATCTTTTTTCTTAACACCTTTCCCCTGAATAAAATGGGGTTTGAGATGGCCTTGAGGCCAGTCTTCAGGCTTCATAGGTAAACAACAAGGACTGTATATTTTTTTGTTTGTTTATCCTTATCTTCACCAATCTAGATTTCAAAACTCAGAGTTAAATGTTCTACAATACACAGAGCTCAGGTTCTGTAGTCATGTGTTAAGAGCACAAAACTAAAGAAAGGAAAATGATTTTAAACAGGTTTAAAAAGGATCTGTTTGTTGTTTTTTCCCAGACTGAGTAATCACAACTGTGACAAGTAAATTGGATTAAAAATTACCTCAGTCCTAAAAAAAAAAACAAACCAGAAAGCAAACCACAAAAAAACCCCAACCTTTTTTCTTTTCTACAACTGGAAAAAAAACCCCAAAACAACTCAAAACAAAACAAAAAAACCCAACAAACAGCTCATAACAAATAGTACCCACCTTTCCCAAGCTCTCTGACATTTATATACTGAGCAGCACCCTCTTTAAATACAGAACCACCTTAGTAATCTATACAAACCCCAGATGGGCAGACACCTAACTATATGCATATGCTTTGATCAGATCTTAAAGCTTTAGTCAAGTGAATCATTTATAAAACTCGTCATCAGTGGGGACAGGGAACTAAAATACCTATGAAATTGGCATTTAAGAAAGTCGTAATATGTGACTATATTAAGTCTTTAGGTCAGAAAAGCATCAAGAAAGGGGGCACAAGAAAATAAAGCAAATTCACAACTATAATAAATAATGATGCATGGGGTACAAATCCTGTAGATCAGAGCACAGATGTACTACTGCATCCACCAAGGTGGAAGGCATTGGGCTATAAAAGTCACCTCTGTGCAAAGCAAGAAAGCTCATGAAGAAAGTGAGCAATTTTTGTTAAGCCAATTGACGAGGGAGGGAAGAAAGGCATGAAAAAAGTAAACATGAATGCTTCTGGGTACATATGAAAGGACAGAGTCAGCTTTCTGCATTTTGTTCAATTTTATTATGTATAGCATTCTTTTGAAGTCAATCCTGTTCTTCATTTCACCCAGGAATTATTCAGAGTTTGTGTTTTCTAGGCATCTTTGCAATTTTACAATCATCTCACACCGTGCCAAGGGTAGTTTAAAATGTAATATGAGGTTCTTTACTTACGTTATTTATTTTTCCTGGTTGCTTTGAACAGTGTTTTTTTTTCTTGCTTAGGCAAACTTTGATTTCAACTAGAAACTCTATTCCTCCATGAAAACAGGAGGCGATGGGGAAAACACTGAGCCGTTCACATGCTTGTCATAAATCTCTCCTCTCTCACAATAAACAGTCCATCATGTTCCAGCTCCCCCTCATGCTGATGATTTTCCCACTCTACAAATGCCAGATTTAATGCCTCCTTCAGCTCCTACTCCCCTCTTTGTGCCTTCAACTGCACCATCATTTATGAATAAAATGCTGCCTGCATCATCATTTATTAAGCTACCACAATTTCTTGATAGGTCCAACAGCTCATACTAATGTTAATAAGACACTGTCTGTACAGAGAAACCTCAGAGAGGAATGTCACATCAGAAACTGTGGAGCCTCTCATGGGAGACTCAAGTGAAGGATGCTTTCTAGGGCAATATTCACATATAAGGCACCACAAAGCTGGTAACCTTGCCTGTTTATACTCCTTTTCCCATTTTCTTTTTGCAGGGCTTGGGGAGAACCAGTTGCTATACCCCAACGGTGTTAGGGTATATTCTGGCTCCCATTTAACTCCAGCTGACTCCATAATACTCCTACTCAGGTGTTAATCAACATGCAATGCATCAGATTTGGCCACAACCCAGCTTCTGGTGAACAATTCAGAGCATCCTGCATTTCCTCACTCCAAGAAAGACATTGAGGCATTGGAGCGTGTCCAGAGAAGGGCAATGGAGCTGGGGAAGGGGCTGGAGCACAAGTGTGATGAGGAATGGCTGAGAGAACTGGGGTTGTTTAGTCTGGAGAAAAGGAGGCTGAGGGGAGGCCTTCTGGCTCTCTACAACTCTCTGAAAGGAGGGTGTAGAGAGGTGGGAGTTGATTTCTTCTCCCAGGTAACAAGTGACAGGACAAGAGGAAAAGGCCTGAAGTTGTGCCAAGGGCAGTTTAGATGGGATATCAGTAAAAATTTATTTCTTGAAAGGATTATCAGACACTGGAACATGCTGCCTAGAGAAGTGGTTGAGTGATCATCCATGGAGGTATTTAGAAGACAGGTAGATGGGGTGCTTAGAGATGTGGTTTAGTAGTAGACAGGTACAGTTGGACTTTAATCTCATAGGTCTTTTCCAACCAAACAATTCTATGATTCTATGATTATACAACAGGGGAATCAGCTCTTTTGGTCATGATTTTATTCTAATTTAGTTTTTCTTTAATACTTATCAGCACTGAACAATTTCTTAATGCTTCAGAAAATGTAAGTTTGGGCTGAGCCAAAAATACTTATGTCTTAAACTTGACCATTCCCTCCAAAATCTAGGAAAAAGATCAGTTTGACCAGTCTGAGATCATATTCCCTGTGAGCAGCAAACCTTTAAATAACAGAATTACACTCACATGCAATTACACAGCTATAAATTATTTTGCTTGGGGCTACTTGTTGTTCACCTTGAGCCTTGCAAAATACCGAGGGAAGAGACCAGCGAGGCAGGTCACCAAGGGGCACTTTTCAGTAACACTACCCAACTGCACAGGAATAATCTCCTTTTTTTTTGGAGCAGGGACAGCTCATGCATAAACCAGATCTTCCCAGGATTCTCTATCTTGCAGCCCCTGCTGAATGCAGTGAGGGAAGCAGGTGCATGTACAGGTTTACGTCTATTATTTGGATGGGTAGATTGGCAAAATTACTTGGACCAGTCTAGGGAAAATGTGCTTTCTCTGAAAAGGAAATCTGGACAACTGTAAGAAGAAATGCTCTGACTTTCTAAGAGCTGCACAACCACTCTGTGATCTCGCAGCTGGATTAAGGAATATCTTCAGAAGGAAATGTAATGTGTTTTGCTTTTAGCAGGATATAAGCATCACTGACAAGCACGAGCATCTCTATTCTCCTCTTTTTCCATCATCTTGCCAGTTGACAAGTGTGAGAAGAGTACTGTACATACTCATTTAATTTCTAAACAGCAAAGGAAAAAAAAAAAAGAGGATCAGTAGTTGTAAATGAGAGAAGATCCCAACACTAAAATATTAAATATTTAATTAAGTTTACACATTGGAAAGGGAAAAAGAGGTGTATAAGCCTATAACTGTATATCCTGGATATCCACATAAAGTAATCTCTTATTCTTATATTTGTTACCTGTATGTTGCAAGACAGAGCAGGAGGAAGCCTTCTCAGTGGCAGCAAAACTACTGCAGCAGGATCAGGCACTGCAACTGCTCCACTAGCCATGAAACTGTGACCATTAAACCACAGTTGCTTAATAGGGTTTTAGGTTAATTAAAATCCGAAATAACTTTGGGTTTTTTTTTTATTTCATCTCCTTCCATACCTCAAATCATGTGTCTGTCTGGCCACTCCTCACCCTGACATAGAAGACATTTAGAAGCACAACACATAATGATTATTATATATAGCTAATAAAGTGGTTTACATATTTATGTAAGGGTGCCTACATAGTGTTCATAGACACACACACACACACACACATAAATATATATATATATATATACACACACATACACACTTTCATAGGCTATCTAGAGTTATACTTGGAAAAAGAATTCAGTTAAATACAAAAATAATGCTGGTTGGTTATACTGATAGAAAAGCAAACTGATAGTTGGTTATGCTGGTGGAAATAAACTGATCCCCTGTGTCTTAATAAAATCAGGATGAAATAGAGCTGACATTTCCTTGGCTGTGACTAATAAGCACTAAACAGCATATATGACGTGTACCTGGAACATTTCTCTCTAAAGCAATGGTCACAGCTCTATGGGTATGACTGGGATTGCTGGGTGGCAACATTACACTCCATCTCCAAATTCTCCTGGCTTGGTGTGTAAGTGAGCTTAGATCTGGGAAAAAATGTGATTCAAAAGCCCACAGCTGTCTACACAGAGAAACCACAGCAGGAAGAGTTGTGTTATAGGAATTAGATGGTTTTGGCCATGACTTGCTTAGAGTCACTTCTCAAAATCGAGATCAGTTCCTAGCATTAAGCTATCTCACATATCCCCTCAACCAAAGCAGCTTGGATACATTAAAATATTTGGCACATATTGCCCTATGTCTCTTGGTTTCTCTCTCCTCCCACAACCATGAGCCACATGATGTTTCCTACAAGGTAAGGTGGAGAAAAACACAGTGAGACAGAGGTCCTGGAGCCCATCACCTCCACCCAAAGTATCCATCCATCTTTAATTTTGCCAGAAGCAGAGCGGATAGAAGCATCCTGACTCCTCTCAGAGGCTGTATGCCTCTTGTGGGATTCACCTTGGATGACACATACCCAGTCTGATGCCCAAAAGTACTTCTAGTGCTGTGACTAAACCGCTTATCCCGAGAGCACCAGCAGCAAACTGCAGAGACCAGCTTCCCACTGGGCAGATCAATCCTGTTGTCAATTTATTTGTCAAACATTTTGCTGTTTAAACAAAGTTAGGCAGTTCAGGAGGCACACACACATCTGACAGCTTTCAGAGGAGCACCTTCTAAGTTTTCTTCCTTTTTTTTTTTTTTTTTAAATTTCCTTCTGACTCTGTTTTCCCTCCCTCATCTTCTTCCTCTATGTAGAAAACCACTATGGCACGTAAAAAGCCAGAGGCAGCAGTGCTCTTGCTGGAAAAACAGATGCTTTTTTAATTGTCCATCTCTCAGGCATAATTGGTTGAATGAAGACACACATAAAATAGACTGTAGCACATGTGTCAAGGGAAGAAGCTTTCCTCAGCTGATGTGAGAATAAAAAAAAAATCCCCCTCTACCAGCCTGAGAAATGCAATAATTTAGCTGGATGCACTCAAATTCACTTTTCAATTCTATAATTAGTGTGGTCTGGTCCTGTAATGTAGTAACCTTTACCTTGTGACCCAGCCTTCTCTTTGTATGGCTTGTTAGCAGCGTGGTTGCTCAGGCATTAGTAAGAAAAAGAAGAGACGCACACAAAGCTACTCAACGGCTGCCACCCATGGTAAGGGAGCACCTGGGTAAAATGCACAGTCATCTATCTACTCATCTACTTAAATCTAACATTTCTTGTCCTATTCCAATCATATCTATATAGAAGATAAAGGTTATTCCTTTTTCTGGTCTTTTCCTCATTGCCAGAAACCTTTTCTCTTGTCATCTCATTTAGATTTAACCAGGATGCAAAGACCCTGCGCTCCCAGTTCTGTATGAAATCATATTCAATAAAGAAGATTAACAACCAGAACGTTGGTAAAAAAAAAGGATAAGAAAAAATAATAATAATTTTAAAAAGTTACTTCTTTTTAATTAAACTTGGTTTGCTATTTGACTGAACCTTTCATACGACATTGCTTCCCAACTTCGTAATTAATTCACTGTAAAACCTTAAAAATTCACAAGGCTTACTTTGTCCACCTGCAAAATGGAGAAGTAAAACTAGGACTTAGATTTGCAGCATTTCTACTGAGGCTTTTAAAATGTCTGTTGCTATAGTACTGTGAAATCTTTTTACAAATGAGTCTGAAATATTATCAGCATTCCAAGAGGTAATTACAAAAGAAAAAAAAAAAAAAAAAGAAATTACTATTTTTTCTTGTGTCCTTTACAATCTTTAAACCTAGAGTTGTAATTGAAGTGCAAACTGACCTTTATAAATTGTACAGCATCACTTAAATACATTATTCTACAGGACTTGGGGGAATTTTCCATGCTCAGCAATTAAATAATCTGACTTTTTTTCATTTATGTTCTTCAGACAATGTGACATAGCTTGATTTTCCCTCTACTCCAGACACAAATCAAGCAGGAGAGGTTGGGTAGCTTTATCAACCCTATAATCTAAATCTCCTGTCAACTTGCTGCTGTAACCTGGTTTTTGGCAAATAACTCATCTACTTTGTCCACCTTCTCAAACATCTCAGCAGCTAATACTAATCCCATTTGCAATCTGCTAGCTCAGACGGTTCAATGGTCTATGTACAGAAATGATCTATCAGAATCAGTGGAACCATCTGAGATGGTTTCATCTCTAACCTTGCCATGTAATAACACAACTGCAATCATGTGCAGTACCATGAACACAAACCACAAATACCAGGCATCAGACTTTGTTACTGGGTGATTATACTGAAAAGAAACAAGTGCACTGAGAGCTTCACATGGGAAGCAGGAAGCCCTCAAAATATCAATTTCATTAACTTCTTTCAGCTCCTGGGAGTCCATCCACAGACAGTAGTTTTAATAGTGCCCAACCCATGTCAGCACCACTCTCTGTCAATACAGCCCCAACTTCTCCTGCTTCAGCTGAGTCTGCACTGTCATAGAACCATAGAATCACTTAGGTTGGAAAAGACCCTTAAGATCAAGTCCAACCCTAAGCACCACATCTATACATCATTTAAATTCCTCCAGGCAAAGCAACTTTACAATCTCCCTGTTCCAATGTTTGACAACCCTTTTGGTGAAGAAATATTTACTCAGATCCAATCTAAACCTCCCTTGATGCAACATGAGGCCATTTCCTCTTGTCCTATCACTTCTGTCCTGGTTTTGCTAGGATAGAGTTAATTTTTTTTCCTCAGTAGTTAGAATAGCCATGTTTTGTTTTCAGTGCAAGACTTGCTATGAGAACATCATTGATAAAAGTACTAATGTTATTAGTTGCTGCTGGAGCTCCAGGCCATTGTGTTTGGCTGGTTCACAGCTGCATTAGGACTGGGAGGGAGAAGCATAGTGACTAGAAACCCAGAACTGGCATTTGGATGAGCCAATGAAATATTCTAGATCACATCACATCATGTTTAGTATATTATCTGGGGCTGACCAGAAAGTGGGGTGGGGGGAAATGCACGTGGGTTTTTGCCCAGGCTCTCACTCTCCCAGGATTACAGTTTCAGTTCTGGATTGTTGCTCCTCTGGGATTATTATCTGGGAATGGGCTGGGCTTATTCAGCAGGTGGTGAGCAGTTGCACTGTATATTTTATTTGTATATTTTATTACTGTTATCATTATCACTACTTTTTTTTATTTTAAAAGTTTTCTTTTATTTCTATTATTAAACTGCTCTTATCTCAACCTACAAGCCTCCTAATCCTTGCCCCCAATCCTCTCCCCTATCCCCTGGGGGTGGGGGGGGGGGAAGTAGGTGAATGGCTGTGTTAGCTGCTAGTCAAGGGCTACCCCAGTGAAACTATCACAGCTTGTTACTTGGGACAAAAGACTGACCCCCACTTCTCTACACCCTCCTTTCAGGTAGTTGTAGAGAGCAAGAAGGTCTTCCCTCAGCCTCCTTTTCTCCAGGCTGAACACCCCAGTTCCCTCAGCTGCTCCTCATTACACTTGTGCTCCAGGCCCTTCACCAGTTCCATTGCTCTTTGGACATGCTCAAGCACCTCCACATCTTTCTTGTAGTGAGGGGCCCAAAACTGAACTGAGTATTCAAGGTGTGAAATCTGCAGCTGCAGTGCACTGCTGTCTTTCTGCTCTCATCTCCTTCCTTCCACCAGGGATAGTTTCACCTGAATGAGTGACACTAATTTACCTTACCCTATCCCACAGGTAGCATCGTTTGTGTCACCAAATTTAGAGCAACCTGTAACCTGCCTTTCCTTTTACATCTTTGTTTAGTCATCTCAATTAGCTTCCTCTGAAGTCCTGCATAAAGCCATGCTCAAAAAGGCATCTAGAAGTAGACTTTTGTCTCAAAGGTGGTACAAGCTTACTAGACAGTATGGATCAGCTACATGCTACTTTTGGCCACACCTAGGATTTTTCTGTTTGCACCTCTCACAAGTCAGCACCAGAAACAAAAGCTGCTGCTTCTTCTTCTCCTGCTCTGTTTGTATTTCTCCCACACTCCAGGCTCCACTTCCATGAAGCAAGACTGGATTCCAGTCACAATCACCTCCTCTCGAGGCAACAGATTTCTCCATTTTTCATCCAAAAAGGAGGATATTATCATTTTTTAACACCATCTAAAAGGGTGTTAGACAAGACTTTGGCACACAAGGTTACCGTTTCTTGCAGTTTAAGAGAAAGAAAAGGAGAAATACAGTTGAAACTAAACATTTATTCGATGCTCTGCCTTTTGAATGCTTTAACAAGTTTGCTTTCTTTGTCTGCACCTTTCGTAACATGGTTGTTGCCATGGGACCAAGTGGCACAGCACTTGTGGTACTCAAATTCTCAAACTTTATTGAACTGTTTACTGTTGCAAAGTGCAGGGGGTCACATGTACAGTCTTAACCTTCTGGATTTATTTACTATATTAATATTAATGAAAAAACTTTTAAAGGAAGATGAGAATTCATCCTCAGCTAGCTTAATCCCTAAGGACATGTACTGGGGACCTAAGATTTTTTTTTTTCCTCTCATTATCTTAAATCTAGATAGAAAATTCCCAATTGTTGACATTGGAATCTAGGAAAGAAGCATGCCATTACTTGTTCATTATTCTGCAAGAGTGAACACATGAAGATCACAAGATGTGAACAGGCAACCTCTCCATGCACAAATTGCATCTGCGTTTTGTGAACAGAGAATATAAGGAGACAGCAATATAAAATGTCCTGGTAAATGAGTATAAAGCCCTTGAGGTTTAACTTTCTTCAAAACAAAACACACATGCTTGTCAAACACTTGACCTTCAGCTTTGTTATTCAAGAGGAGGTCCCAGACCCATGGCTGATCATAAACATTTTCTGGAATAAATCTACTAAGTAAGTCACATGTTAAACTCCAAAAGCTGTGACATTACTAACAACCAGTCAATGCTGCATTAAAATTATAATTTCTTTAAAGCAGCCTTGGCTTCTCTTTTATTTTTTCTGTAGTTTTCACCTGGCATTATTCACTTCTCTTCCTCCAAGACATTTTCCCAAAGAGCATCCTCATCTGGCTTATCTAGTTCAACTTCAAACAAGGTAGGGGAAGGGGTTTTAACCCAATCCCCTATGAGAATTCCTTCTGATCCCCCATTACTGCTCTGTGGAAGTGTTAATTGCCAAAAAACACCTCCTTACTCAGTTAAAACGTCCAATGTCTACGCTAATTGCCCAAAGATTTAATTAACACTTGGTGGTGCCTTCTGCAATGGGAAGATGGATGGGTGTCTCTTCACAGAGGGCTTATTATGGTCCTGATTGAACATGGTGCTAAAGGAATCATTTACTAGAGCACTGCAGTGAAAAAAAATCACAGGAAGTTTCATCTGAAAATGAGGAAAAACTTTACTATGAGGGTGCCAGAGCACTGGAAAAGGCTGCCCAGAGAAGTTATGGAGTCTCCTTCTCTGGAGATATTCCAAACCCACCTGGATGTGCAGTCCTGTGCAACTTGCTCTTGGTGAACCTGATTTGGCAGGGGGGTTGGACTAGATGATCTCCTGAGGTCCCTCCCAACCCCTACCGTTCTGTGGTTATCAAGCCAGAGTGACTTATCCAGCAAGCCACAGCCCAGCAGATCCTCATACTCTTCTCTGAGATTGGACTCTACTTTTTTCCTTTCTTTTTTTGTCCCTCAAAGCCAGAAAACCTTCCAGAGGATGCTAATTGCTTCCACAGATAGCCTGCAGAAAAGCAAGTGAACGGATCAGCTGAAGCCACAGATCACAACAGACGTCATTCTCGTTGACAGGACTGCTGCTCCTGGCTTCATGGCCAGACTAAGACTCAGGGAATAAAGGAGACCTTACACAAAGCCAATACAAGTATTCCAATAAATATTAGCATGTTTGGATTAGTGTGTCAGAGCCCTGAAGGACTCCACGGCAGAATGGACGCTCAGCCCTGACAACCACGCACTTCATGCCCACATACATGAATTATTAAACAAACTTCATCCCACAGGTCCCTCCAGTCAATCAATACAAACTGCATCACTGAATGTGTAACTATGGGCATAAAAACTCACCATAAACACGCAGCCATCCTCTCCTGCCTCCAGAAATTTTTTTTCTTTTCTTTTTTTTTTGGTCTAAAAAAGTTCACAAAACTTCTACTTACAAATCCAGAGGCAAGTCACTCCAATCAGGATCTCAAGTCACTAGATAAACTTCCTGCTCATGGATATTTCAACCCAAATAATAATAATAATAATAAAATATTTGCCCTCTGCAGGCTATGCTAACAGAATGTGAACTCATCTTTCACTATCTCTAACTCTGCAGGAGGAAAGAGGCAAAATGTTTGAAGTTGGTTTGTTTTTCACTGCAAGGGAGGATGAATTTTGATCTGTTGACTCAAAATGCCAACCTTTAACCTAGCCAACTACAACATTTCATTCCTAACACATGAGAATGCCAAAAGAAGTAAACTCAAAATTAAAAAGCTAGTGTTTTAGGTAATAATAAGAGGGGAGGTCTGCATAGTTGTCAATGATTAAGCTAAGAAAGGCTTCTGAAAAATTAGCACAAGTGTTGCTGTTATCATGGTGGTCCAAGAGACAAAAAGGGAGGGAGTGGTTTGTTCTATTTATTTATTCCTCCTGCTGTCACCCATCAAACAAAAAATAAAATAACATCAGCATGAGTTCAGCATTTCCCAGATAAACATCTCAGAATAAATTTATGAAAAGACCAAGCATGACAGTATTTTTACACATCGAAATATCCAGTTACACTTCTGGTAGTGTAAAAATTTCTTGCTACAAATAGAATGCTTGCTGGAAGATGCAGCTGGCTTCCAAAATAGGAGTGTACACATTTCACCTGAGGCAGCAAATCAAAAGGGGTGCATGAGGTAGGGAGAAGGTTTCTTTTTACAATATCTAGTCACTGAAAACAACAGTCATCTCTCTGTTTGCCCAGAACTGTGCCCTGAATGGCATAGAGACCATGGGACCTTACTGTAGACTCCTTTTCTTTGGAGTGAATGTGCAAGGACCTGTGCTCATGTTCCGGTAATCAACTTCTGTTCCTCACCTTCCCTGAAGATGTTAAGCCATGGTATTTAACCAGCTGAACCTAGAGCTGATGGGCAAATCTGCAAACTGGAGATGGAAACTGGATACATTGCTCCCATACAACCCAGTTTTCACTTGCAAGGCCACCAGTAGTGAGCGGGCTCCCATAATCTTATTTCCTTGACTCACTATGTCACCGAGAAGATATCAGAAACCACAAGCTGAGACATGAAAGCATGAAAAAAAATGACATCAGAAGCAGCACCAGTAAGAGACCTTCAAGAGGAGATAGTTGTTTACCCCCCAGATGCCATCTTTCCTCGTCCTCATGCTTGCATCTCTTGGACCATCCATCACTTGCCACAAATAACTAATCATTGCTCCATCACTTCATGGCTTAAAATTCACAGCCTCCTTCCAAAGGCTATCTTGACATGGGAATACTCTATTGCCTTGGCCAAGGTTTCTGGCCACCTCAGACCTCTGGCAAGGGCAATTTAGGAGGAAAATACTGAAAACAAAAACTTCTCTGACAGATTGATTTGTAGTGACCATTAGAAACTGTTCAAGCATGTGAAGGGATATTCCAAGGACCTCTCTAAGCAGGGAAAGTGGTCAAAAGTAGATGGATTTATCATAATTGGAGAGTTCTGCAGTTCATCACCAGCTTTTGCAATTTATCACAGAGATGTCACATATCTGGAGCTCTGGGATTCTTAAGGGTGAGATCTGTCACATAAATACAGTTATTAATGCAGCAAGTATATTATACAGTTAAATGCAAATGTTGCAATCTGGCAACCCATTTTCACTGCCAAATCTAGAAGGTTTTTCATGTCAGAAATTGATGCCAGCAGCGATAAATGCAGGATAGATAAAGTTAATCCGACTGCTTTGAGTTGAACAGGGAAAGTATTACTTTGAAGGGTTTAACATATTAACAGAATCAAGACGACATTTCAAAATATTTATGGAAATCTATTTTTTTTTTTAAGCTTATACAAGCAGTATAACAAAACCATATAAAATATTATTAAATCCTGCCCTTAATTAAACGTGCTGACACTTAAAAGCTTCTGTCTGATTTACTTCAAAAAATCTTCTTTCACTAAATTATGACTTTAAAATATCTTTCTGCTCTACATGAATCTGCATTCCAGAGGAATTAAAATATTTTTCACAGCTTTAAAAAAAAAAATTAAAAAAAATTAAGCTATTCCTCCAACTTATCAAACATAAGGGATAGGAAAGGAAAAAGGAAACAATACACATAAATGATAAAATGAACTGAAGAACAAAGCATTGCTTTATGTCCATTCAGAAAAGCTGGGGGGAGTGTATTCATCCACCTCCCCAGCAGGTTGGTGAGGTTTCTAGCCATGAGGACAACTATTCAGCCTCCCTGGAGCACACACGGAGGAAGGTGGGTATCCAAAGTTCATTTCAGTCCAGCTAAAGTACAAATGACCCCACAGCTCACAAATTAATAGAACAAGAGGAAATGGCCTCAAGCTGTGCCAGGGGAGGTTTAGATTAATTATGAGGAAAAAACTTCTTCACTGAAAGACTAGTCAAGCACTGGAACAGGCTGCCCAGAGAGGTGGTGGAGTCACCTTCCCTGGTGGTATTTAAAAGATGCGTAGAAGAGGTGTTTAGGGATGTGGTTTAGAGGTGGAATTGGTAGTGTTGGATTTATGGTTGGACTCAATAATCTTAAAGGTCTTTTCCAACCACTGTGATTCCATGACTCTACAAAAAAAAGCCAAAGGTTATTATGCTGCTTAGTGTAATATCAGTTAGGTGGGAAGAAATTGAGTTGTCTTAATCACTCACCCTGAAGGTACACTACCAGTGGCAATTCTCTCGTTTGATTCAGGGTGACATCTACTGTCATTTGAGATGTCCTAGTGTGCCACCATGCCTAATGCTGTTATTTCAGAGGTGGAAGAACAGCAAGTCCTGTGTCAAAGCTGGCAGCCCCACATATATGTCTCAGACATCCTGGGACATCTCAGGTCGCAGTGTCAATAGTTCCAAGAGTCATCTAGCTTATCAGGATAAGCTGAAGCTTGACAGACACCACAGACCAAGCTCACGTAGACACCTATGCATAAGGTGTCTTAGCCATAATGAGAGTGATGTGAACAACCTGTGTCAAGCAAGCACCATGGCTGGTCCAATTCATCATAGACTTATTGATTATGACCTAAATGTCAACATGTTTCAAAAGTTCTTCTGTAAATCCAGCAAACCACCTCTGACTGAGCTTGAGCACATTGAAGAGCTCATTGCCATTCTTTAGTTGATTCCTGCTCTTTATAGATGCTTCAAGATTGGATAGGGATGCTTCTCTTCCCCTGAGCATCCCAAATGGGGCACTCTGCATATGTCACGTTGTCAGTGCTTCACCATAGGTATAACTTGATTTCAGGGTTGTGTTGTGGCAAAATAAACCAGTGAAGTGATTTTACTCATCCCCCCCTCAAAAAATTAAAATAAAATAAAATAAAATAAAATAAAATAAAATAAAATAAAATAAAATAAAATAAAATAAAATAAAATAAAATAAAATAAAATAAAATAAAATAAAATAAAATAAAATAAAATAAAATAAAATAAAATAAAATAAAATAAAATAAAATAATTCTGGTGACGTGGCAAATTCCCTGGGGAAGAGTGAGGAAGATGGAGTTCCCTCTAATCCCAGCAAAGAATATGGCAAACTATATTATACATTTTGGCACAGCTTGCATGCCCAGGGAACACAGATGCCCTGTGAGGTTAATGTTTGGTCAAAAAAATGGTATGAGCAGCAATCCAAAAGCTGCATTTTTAGCCTCTTCCAGGACCATTGCCTTTGTCTCACCCCAAAGCAGCTCAGATCTCAAACTGAGCTTTCTATTTGGGAAATACTTTGACATTTCTGCACCATAATCAGTTCTGCAGTCTAGCCCTAATAAAATCATTAACGTATTATAGATCAAAAAGCATGCACTTCATCAATATTCTGCAGATAGTGAACACTTTGTGGGTGTATATTCACTAAAACTGCTGACATGGGACACTCAGGCTGTGGCCATAGGAATTCTCTGCCATACACCAGGATTGTCATGTCAATTCAATCAAAGAAGCAGGTTTATTTTCTCACACTGTACAGGTATGGAGCTGAGCCCTCTCTCAGTTGCAGAAAAAATCCTACATATTTTAATAATGTGCACATTTAAAAAAAATAATAATGTCAATGGAAGAAGGGAGATGGAAGCTAAAATTTGGATTTTTCCTCAAATCAGAAGAAATCAACTAACTTTTCAGTATGGACACACTCAAAAATCTCATCAAGGCTAAAAGCCCCCAAAATATCCTTCTTAAAACTCTTCCCTAAACAGGCAAATTCTTTGGCAAGTGACTAGTAAAGGACTAAAAATCACAGAATGATGACTCATGGGCTACATCCCAGACACACTTAAAAAAAGAGTAGTAAGCTGTGACCACAACTCAGTGCAATATTGTTCTTCACTTTGCACATGCAATGAGCTAAGGTCAAATATCCAATAAGAGGATATACTCCTCACTGAGGTGAGCAATGCAGTGAAGCCTGGTTTGGAGAGCATGGATGGCTGCTATGGTCAACCAGTCTCCACAGAAAGGCATCAGGATTCTTTATGCCACTAAAAGCTCAGTCTCATGGCTTCAAGGTAGCCATCAAATGCTCCTTGAAACTTCTATGATCACCTTTCTTTTCCTGAGGTCACAATAAAACTGGGTCCAGTTGTGAAAAAATGCAAGACTTTTTTTTTTTCCTTAAACTTCCACCCTAATCTTTGAGGGTGTTGGGAGACTATCCAGAAATACTCACTCACAATAATAGAGACTGGTTTTCACTGTCTCTTAGAGATAGTGCTTTATCTGTACATTTAATTTAATTAAAAGCTAGTTACCTTCAGTGCCTAATGTCAGAGAACCCCTTCATCCTACACCCTCTGGCTAAGGAGGCAGATAAATGCCTTGGGAGCTTGGAATATTAAACCAAAGGTCAAGAAAAAAAAACCAACAAAAACCAACCAAACAAAAAATTTCCTGCAACATTCAGTAGTTCACAAGACGTTTGTAGTCAAGCATCACTGGAGAAAACTCAGCATTGTCTACTGGCCCTAGTTCCTCATCCCAGCTCCATGCACCTTCTTTCCTTTTGCTCCCTTTCCCTTCCCAATTAATGCAGGGCCAGTTGCATTCAGCCAACTCCATCTAGAGCTTCTTATGGGCATTTATGTTTCACTTGTCAGGACTTCCAGCTCCAAGCACATAGCACACAAGTATTTGTGCTGGCTCTGGGAAGAGCTTCAACCAAGATTATTCACTACTGGGTCTTATATGTACCCTACTCACACATCAGCAGCCAAGTCTGTCTTGTTGACACTCCATTTGGGATGAACTCTTCCAAATTCACTTGCCACAGATACAGTCCTTATTCTGAACGACTCAGCTATCAAAAGGAGAAATACCATTTAGGAAAAGGAGATAGTCCAATTTGACAGTAAGAAGCCTGACTTCATCTGATGCCCTTGTAAGTCTTGTGCATAAGAGGCAGAAAGTCTTCATGAATTTAAAAAGGAATCAGGCAACTTTGGGCTTTTTTTGTTTTTGTTTTTGTTTTCTGACCCTGCAGCTAGATAAGCAAATACTTTTGCAGTATATGGACTATAGTAGCCAAGTGTCCTATATGGCAGGACCACAATTCACCATGAATCCCTAATCTCAAAATACTCCTTCTCCCCTCGCCTGCCTGACAGTCTCATTTTAGGCAGAGGGATAGTCACCTAGCTGGTATGAAAATAAAAAATATGGCAATTTTACTATTTAGATATCTACAGACACTATTAGTTTTCTAATAGCCAAGGCTATAGACCTACCACAGAATCACAGAATTGCCTCGATTGGAAAAGACCTTTAAGATCATTGAGTTCAATCATTAACCCAATACTGACAAGTCCCCGACTAACCCATGTCCCTCAGCACTGTGTCTACACGACTCTTCAATCCCTCCAGGGATGGGGACTCCACCACTGCCCTGGGCAACCCCTTCCAATGCCTCAGAACCCTTTCAGCAAATAAATTCTTCCTCACATCCAATCTCAACTACCCTTTGTGCAACTTGAGGCCATTTCCTTTTGTTCTGTCACTTGTTCCTTGGTTGAACAGACTGTCCTCAACCTCTCTACACCCTCCTTTTGGGTAAATGTAGAGAGTGAGAAGGTCTCCCCTGAGCCTCCTTTTCTCCAGGCCAAACAACCTTAGTTCTCTCTACCAAATGTTCACTCGTCACTCCTAAACCATCTTCCACGTTAGAGGATGTTCAAGGAGAAACATGCATCAGCCTTTGAAGGAAAGGGGTCAAGTGGCAAAGGAGGAAGATTAAGCCATGATTTGCAGCCGGGGAAGCAGAAAGCGCTGCTTCAAAGGTCTCACCTGAAGAGCTGACCCTCTGCTGTTCCTGAACATAGAGATATATGCAGCACTGCCAGCTCTCGTGATTCATGGCATACTGCTTTTTGCTGGTGCAGCTCTCGTGAGAGGCAGGCAGAGATGCTTGTGGAGTATTCAAAGCTGCTTGCCTACATCTGGTAATGAAACTGGGGGGCAATGCGAAGGACACACTAGTGTTAGGACAGGACAAAAGAATGATAGGATTGAAGGGAAGATATCTGCTGATCCTTCTTGGCTTGGCACTGTTCAGTCTGGAGATGCAACAAGCCAAATGGAAGAAATTAGGAGAGACCTGCTAGAGTATGGGGTGAGAGGATGAACCAGGAGGGTGGAAGGACACAGCTGAAGAAATTCTGGGGCTCACAACAGGGGCAGGGAAGCACAGTTACAATAAAAATAAGCTGCATTTAACTATCTCGACAATTAATGATAATTCAGAGATCAAAAATAATTATTGCAATTAGTGTGTTATGCATCTATTTATGTAACTGCACAGGAAAGAAGAAAATTATCTAGCCATGTTTTTGAAGTGCTCTGAGGAGTCAAGGAATTTATTCTGTAATTAAAAAAAAAAATAATAGTTCAGGAGTGCAAGCACAATAGCTGCTCTGCGTGGTAGAAAGGCTTTCCTGGGTTAAGGATCTCCAGCAGTTATAGGGTGGTTTATGCTACAAATAATTTTGTTCATGTAAACATCTTTCCTGATTACACCAATCTCCACAGACTGACTCTTTTTCTTTCACATCCTCTCCAATCTCCTAAATTTAGTTCCAAATCTTCTGACTATTATTACTATAACTATTTTTAATCCTCCAGTTTGCAAAACAGAGTATATGTGAATTAGGGCAGATCTGATGCGCTGATGAACGCAATGGATAGGAGAGAGAAGGAGAGAGATTGAAAACCAGTCTGAGAGTTTATATTGCATTGAGAAGGTCAGTCAAGTCCACCAGGCAAATTACTGTGTATAAAGCCCATATAAAGAAAGAGAAATCACATTCTCCCCTTTGTTCACAGCCAAATCTCAGCAGGAACTGCAGTTGTATACCCAAAATCAGAGCCACATCCCAAGTACTTGATTTTTGCATGCAAGCTGCATTAAGGGAAGCAGCTTTAATAAGTTGTGCTACATTTGGAAGAGCCATTTTAATTCTCTAATTAGCATGCACACAATGAAAACTAACTGTGCGTGTTTGTGTACACACATCTCTAGAAGAGGGAGTTTAACGAACTGTATCTATTGCAGGCGCAACTGAAGTTTCATTTTCTCAGTGTTGTGCTGTGTGATGCAGGTTTCAACATCACAACACACTTTCCACCTATAAAATACCTTTTGCTCCTTTTTTCCCCTTTTTTTAATTCCTTTTTTTTTTTTTTTATCTTGGATTCATGGTCTTTGACAAGTTAGGGGTGAGGAGAGAAAAAAATAAATTAAAAAGCTACACAAGCATCCTACTCTGGTTTCACATTAAAAATCAACAACAACAACAAAAACCCCAACCCAACAACAAAAACAACCCACAACAAAAAATAACAACACATACAAAACCACAGAAAACCCTCTTTCAATGTGGACCATCATTTTCTGTTATCTACCTACCACTCTACCACCTGAAACCAGCACAAGCAAAGCTTTATACAATCAATACATGTCCTACCATCATTAATCACCAACAGAAAGAAACAAAATGAAGTAAGCCTGATGACAAAAAAGTGTCCAACTATAAAAAAAGGACAGAAGAAAGAGTGAGGATAGATGAGGGGAAAAAATGAAAAGGCTGGGATAAAGAGAAATATGCAGTAATTCAAAACAAACTCACAGTCCATCCTGCAGCTCCTGAGTATCATTTGAGGTTCCCAGAGATCGAAGGCTTCTTTCCAGAGAGGTCACTGTCAACAGCAGAGACACAAAAGATTAAGACACAGTACACTTTTCCAGAGAAAAAAAAAAAAAAAAGTTTTTTAATTCATTTCTTTGTCTTTTAATTTATTTTCTTTCAAAACAACACAATGAAGCAGTGTTTGGGTAGATAACTCATGACACAAGGAAATAACATCTTGCAATGCATGTTACCCAAAATGGGTCCTTTGGATGCAGAAATGGTGAATCCACATGTCATGGTTCAAGACATGATGGGACATGACTGATTGTAACAGCAAGAAAATCTCCACCCCATGAACTTTGCACAGATCTTTGCCAGCCCCAAGCTTTCTAACTCTTCATGTCACAGCAGCTGCATGAAAATCTCACAGCTGGAGGCATTTCTGCTTTCTGCCAGGAGATCCAGGCAGCACATGGGAGTGGAAAACCACTGCTTATCCTCCTGAGGAGCTCCATGCCCTGAGGACTCACACTGCTGCACGTGGAGCTTCTCCATTTGGAAATGTGCCCTCAATGAAGAGGCAAGAAATTACATAATAACTATTTATTGCTCCAAATAGCAATTAAGAGGCTGAACACCATTGTCCATTCTAATATCTTCTGTCTCATTGTTCAAGACTAACACTCAAAATCTTTTCTATGTTTTGGCTCAGATAAAATGGGTGCTTCACTCTGATCTTCTCCTGGGTTTGAGCTAGAAAGCTTCTTGGGCTTTTCTATCAAGAGAGAAGAATACTCTACCCTGAGGGCAGCTGGAAGCTGGAAACATGGTTTATTTTGCAATACACAGTGACTTCAGATTTAAGAAATATATCTGTGTGTGTGTGTGCATGTGTATATAAAAAAGTGGCAGAAATCTAGGACTACTGTTGCCTTTTTACACCCTTGAATCTTCACTGGCACAAATTCACGCTTAAATTAACAGCAGGTCACTACTTTTGGACTTAGCATATCAAGTATGCAAAGTACTTCAAGATCTTCCACAATGAAAAATGCTAAATAAATTACATTCTTAATATTTACATATGGGATTTTCTCAGGACGCTTCCAGTTGTAAAAATTCATAACCCATTATCAGTCACACTTCAGTATTTAAAGAAGGAAAAAAGAACAGATTAGAAACATGGCTCAATTATGTCTGCAGAAATTTAAGAAATCCTCTGGTTTGGGCTTGGCCTGTAGCTTTGAACAAGGCATGTAATTACTTTTCCACTGACAGACAAAATTCCCTCTACTCTTTTGGGCTTCTCTGGGTTGACACCAAAAGTCACCAAACAGCACAGAATCATAGAATCATAAATATATTGGGTTGGAAGGGTCCCTCAAAGGTCATCTAGTCCAACCCCCTGCAGTGAACAGGGACATATTTATTAGAGCAGGTTGCTCAGAGCCCCATCAAGGCTGACCTTGAATATCTCCAGGGATGGGACCTCCACTACCTCTCTGAGCAACCTGTTCCAGTGATCTACCACCCTCATATTGAAGAACTTTTTCCTAATATCCAATCTAAATCTACCCTTGTCTAGTTTAAAACCATGACCCCTCGTCCTATTGCTACATGCCCCCGTGAACAGTTCTTCCCCAGCTTTCTCATAGGCACCTTTCAGGTACTAGAAGGCCGCTATAAGGTCCCCCCGAAGCCTTCTGTTCTCCAGGCTGAACAACCTTAATTTTCTCAGCCTATCTTTATAGAAGATAAAAAGTAAAAACACAGCATAAAAAAGATAGTGTAAAAAGTAACTGATGTGCCTGGACAGCATGAGTATTCAAAACAAGCTGGAATACCACCATATATCTTCACTCCACTTGCTAGATCTCAATATTAGATTTTAGCATAGAGTTTGGTGATTCAGGAAGATAAAGCTGCAAGCCATTGTCTATAACTGAGCTAATAATTATTATCCTTTGCTAGACATACAATGTTTTAAAGAATACACTGAGAGGTTTCCCTAATAACCATTTGCTTCTCTAGGAGAACAGCATTGATCCTGCAGAAATCTCATAGATATTATAATTCCCTCTCTTCCCTCTTCCACAATCCTCACAAATCAATCTCCTGTGCAGCCTATAAACCATTCATTTCAAAGATAAAATTTGGCATAATCTAAAAACACTTCTGGGACCATCAACTCTGCAAATCAAAGCATTGAATTTCTAAGAACATGTTAATGTCATGTTTGAAACTCCAGAAGGGAAAACAGCAGCTACAGCATCCAGGCACCTTTCTAACCTGAGCTACAAAATCAGGACAATTCAAAGTAAAATTACTCTGCCAGCATCTTCCTACAAATGAGGAGAAGGTTAATGGTAGAGAGATCTGATACACAAGTATCTCTCTGCAATAACAATAGAGACCTTCACTACTGCCTGTTTTGGAGAAGAAGAGAGTAGAAAGCAGTTTTCTTATTGCACAAAGCTATTCAAGACCTCACATACACAGTTTCACACAGGCAAATTCAAGAGCTTTCACATTTGTTAAATATTTTGGGAAACACACAAGCAAAATAATCCAAGACAGGAATGCAAGTGAAGAGGAAAGTGCTTATCAGTCAGGTGAGAAAATGACTCAGGTTTAAGTCTCTAGCCTAAAATTTTATCAAATATTTTAATTTGTTGAGCATAATAGTTAGACCCTCACATAAAGGTCAGTTCTCTGGAAAGGACAGAACAGCCAAAGGTTGGCATTTGATACGGCTCTTACCTGGGAAATAGCAGAACTGAGACTCAAACATGGGTCTGCTGGATCTCAGTGGGACTGAGCTATTTTGTAATAGATTTAACTTGATTTGGCCAAGAATTGCTCTATCAAAATCTGCACAATTCCTGAGCTGAATGTGGAAAATCCCTCCAAACTCACCAGTTCTGACCAAGCAAGCAGTAACTCTACCAAAGGAGCAACACATCAAGATGTCCTGGAGAAATATTGTGAAGTCAGTGTTAAAACATATGTCTCACTTTAGAAGCTTTGTACACTTAATTTTTAAAAGTCATATGCTAGTCCTCCAGGATGAGGCACATTCAAAAGAGATCACCACTGTTGAATCTGCACCGATTTACATAAATTGAGAGTTTGGCATCAGTTGTCTATGCCATTGCAATTCTTAAAGTCAATGGGGGATAAGAAACCATCCTGAGATGGCAATGGAGACTTTATCACACCTGGGGGATGCTGAAAAATCCTTTGCTCAGCCTCTCGGATCAAGGTAATGGGACTGTGTATGGCACCAACCTGTCACAGGGAGTCATTAATGAGACAGTAACAGAAATTACAGAGGGAAGAGACCCCATAGAGCACTCAGGATCTCCATCTGGCCAGAAGAGGTCTGATCCATCCAGTATATTCTCCACTGATCAGCCCTCTAGACATGATGCACCAAACCAACCCCTTTTATGAGTGTTATTTATTTTACTTATTTATAAGGAATTTACTGAGAAGCAGCTAAAAGCTATAGTTTGAAAGAAATGCAAAGTCTTAATAAAAATAAGTAGAAAAAAACCCCATCAATAAGACAAATTCAGCCAGTACTTGAGCTTCTTTTTGTGTTGTTTGTTTGTTTGGTTGGGATTTTTTTGTTTTGGTTTGTTTTTTTTCCCCTTGAAGCAAAAATAAACTAAAAAAAATCCCATAAAACTCACATAAGTCATAGCACTATCAGACAAACTTCTGTATGCTCAACAGGGACAGCCTTCAAAGAATTAGAAAGAAAGAAAGCAGATGTAAAGAAAAAGCCCCTTCTAGCCCCTTGAAACTTCTGTAACACATGGGATAAAAAATAGTCTGTATGGTCATGACCTGGCAGAAGAGTGATCCAGTAGCCCATAAACATAAACTAACTGTCCTGGCTAAGATTTGTATTCAACACATGAGGAAGACTTCCATTCCAGGTGTGTGGTGTGGCCTCCAAATGCAATAAGGAACCTGGAAAACCCCAAAGAGGCCAGGGTAAGGCAGGAAAAAAAGTAAAAGAGGAGTTGTGATTGGATTTATGCAACCCTGAAGGACATTCAACATACCATGTCCCGCTCAACAGGAGTACAAACCATCATCTAGTGAACATCTGCAATGCAGCTGCTCGTTCCATGCTCAGCCACTTGCATAGTGGTACACAAACAATAGCACTGACTTTTTGCTACATGCTCTGAGATGGAGCTTGCTGGGTTTCCTGAAGAGACCATATGGTAGAGTTGCACAGGGCAGAAGGGATCATGGGCATCCTTTCCCATTTTATAACCCTGCAAAGTTCTCCAACTAATGTGGATTAGCTCTGCCAAATCTTAGCAGTGCACTCAGCATCCCTCTCTTGAAAAGCTTTACCCACTTTTGGGGAAAAGGCTGTGAAGAAGCCACACACAAACTGAATGAAACTGACTTTAGCAGACAAAAATATAATATAGGTGGTGAACAGAGCAACAACAGTAGACTCTCTCATGGGCATTTCTTCAACCTAAAAGCACTTTAAAAAAACATTATAAATTCATAGATTCATAGATTTTAAAGGCCAGAGAGAGCAATTCTGATTATCCAATCTGATTTCCTATCATAAAATTTAGCCCCATCACATCAAGATTGTAGACTGTAGCTGCACTAAAGTATATCTTATAAGAAGACATTTGAATCTTGATTTAAAGGTTCGAAGCAATGCCAAATCCATGCCCTCAATACACAGTTCTAATGGCTAGTTATCCTTACACAGAAAGATTGAATTTGTCTCGCTTTGACTCCTATCTCCTGATCTCGTTATGTGCAAGAATGTTAGATTAATGAGCTCTATGCTATCTATTTGATGTCTTTCCTCCCAGAGATGTACTTACACACCACGATCAAGTCCTCTTAGATGTCTCAAACAGAAGTTCAGATAGCATGCATTTTAAAGTCTGATTTGCAGACTTCAAAGAGCTGTCGTAGCTCTTCTCTGTACCTTCTCCAATTTCACCAAATAGTTTTAAGTACAGGCACTGTCATTACCTGCTTCACAGAGCACTCAATACAGACAACTCTTACCAGAAAGCACACCATCACACACTCTATACCATCTCAAGAGGAGAAACAACAACCACCAGAAATTACTCAAAATCTGATCGAATGGATTAATGCAATTCTAACAAAGAATAAAAATAGAAACTTGATCGCAGCATTTACAAAAAGATGCATCTTAAGGTTTTCTCAGGATTAAACTCTACTACAGAAGGAGTTGTGATTACAGCACAGAGACACACCAAGTTAGCCCTAACCTGGCTAGTTTGAGTATTAATAGTACACACAGACTTGCGAGCAGGTTGTAAAACTTCACACTGAGCCCTTGGTTTGGTAGCAGAAGTGTTACTATCATTCATCACTACCATTGTCAAAGTAAAACTACTAGTGCTGGAGCAAACAAGATTGATGCCAATACAGGTATTTCTGAGAGTTATAACATGATTATATAATCTTCTGTAAGCCAAGTACCAGTGGTCACAGTTGGGAGGTTCAAGTTGCCACAGTGGCCACAAGTCCAAGTCACAGCATTGGAGTTTTCTCAAGGAGAAGCTCAAAAAAAGGCCCTGGGGGTCATGGTGGTGGACCCCAATTTGAACATGAGACAGCAATGTGTCCTTGTCACAGAGAAGGAAAATGTTATCCTGGGCTGCACTAGGCAAAGCATTGCCAGCAGGTCAAGGGAGATGATCCTTCTCCTCTACTCAACACTGGTGAGGTCACATCTGGAGTCCTGCGTCTGGTTCTGGGCTCCTCTGTACAAGACGGACGGGCACATACTGGAGAGAGTCCAGTGAGGGCCACAAAGCTGATGAAGGGACTGAAGCATCTCTCCTGTGAAAAAAGCCTGAGACACCTGGGTTGGTTCAGCCTTGAGAAGAAAAGGCTGAGGGAGGATCTTATTCTTGTCTATAAATATCTGAAGGGAAGGGGAATAGACAACAGAGCCAGGCTTTTTTTAGTGGTGCCTGGTGCCAGGACCAGAGGCAATGGGCACAAACTGAAACACAGGAAGTTCCCTGTGAACAACAGGAAACACTTTTTTACTCTGAGGGTGATCAAGCAGTGGCACAGGTTGTCCAGAGAGATTGTGGAGTCCTCATCCATCAAGATATTTAAAAGTTACATGTACATGGCCTTGGGCAACCAGCTCTAGGTGGCCCTGCAAGGGCAAGGGGGTTGGACAAGATGTCCTCCAGAGGTCCCCTCCAGCTTCAACCATTCTGTGATTTTATTAATTTCCCCACCTCTGCATAACATGGTTGTACTTCACCCCAAGCACAATCAATCCCATTATTATTTTTCAGTATCCTAGTGGACAGATACCACTGGCAACTACAGAAACAAGGAGGCACTAAGATCCTCTCTTTACACCTAGCCCAGTCCTCTCTGTCACCTAATCTACATAGACACAGAAAAGCCCCAAGAGAGAAACCAGCCAGGTGATTCAGAAGCAAATTCAAGGTTCACTGTAATATCAACACCTGACAATTTTAGATGTTTGTCAGGCACCGGTGTATTTTAGAACTGGGATACCATGGCACTAAGGAAACAAAGCTAATACAGAGTGTCCAGAGGAGAGCCACTAAATTGGTGAAGGGTTTAGAGAGGAAACCGTAAGACACGAGGCCTGAAGTCACCTGGTTTGTTCAGCCTGGAGAAGAGGAGACTGAGAGGAGATCTCATCATGGTCTAGAACTTCCTCACAAGGGCAAGAGGAGGGGCAGGTGATGATCTCTTCTCTCTGGCCACCAACAATAGGACCAGGGGAAATGGCAGGAAGATGTGGCAGGAGAGGTTTAGGCTGGACATTAGGAAAAGGTTCTTAAACCAGAGGGTGGTGGAGCACTGGAACAGGCTCCCCAGGGAGATGGTCATGGCACCAAGCCTGACAAGATTCCAGAAGCATTTGGCCAAGGCCCTCAGGGACATGGTCTGAATGTTGGGATTGTCCTGTGCAGGGAAAGGAGTTGGACTTGATGATCCTTATGGGTCCCTTCCAATCCACAACATTCTGTGATTCTATGATTCTAACTACCACTCAACAATGTTAGTTTATATCTACAAAATACATCCCTCCAGCCCAAACCAACAAAACTGAGAAGCCACAGCACGTCTCCAAAGGAGGCAAGCACTCTGTATCTCCAGGGTCCAAGGACACATGATCAGGAATATCATCTCTGTTCAACCTACAGAGTAAACAATAATAGAAGAGTTTTGGTGTCGGTGTTTTTATGAGGGAGAAAGATATTTTGCAAGCTCACATGACAGGCTCTGAATTGTTGTGCTGAAATACATCAGAAAATGAGTCTGGCTTGTTCCACCTTGCTGTGCTCTAACTCTATTGTAACAGATGACACAAGTAAAAATAGAAAAGGATGTGGTCTCAGCAAGGATTAGAATATATCTGTGCCTGTTTTAAACATATGGTGGAATATTTTTACATCTTATAAAGAACTGTGTATTGGACATGTGCGAGTGTTCGTGAGATGCAGCAGCAGAAAAACTGCATTAATATGTGCTCCCTGACAACAGGAGCTGCCATACACCGTGTACATGCACACGAGTCATCAGCAGGACAGCACACAATTGACCAGGAAACCTTTCATTATACGCACCATTGGAATTAATTCGGAAGACATTGGCTGAAGTCTCTTGAAAAAGTTCCTGTAGTTCACTGGGATCAATCTGGGTGGCTGTGGAGACAAAAAAGGAGAAGATATATTAATAACAAAGACCACCAATCACTCTGAAAGGTGCTCACCTCCCAGGTGATCTTTTGAACTGGGATGCAGGTTGCTCCTCACTGCAGAAATTTAGCCCAAGTAGGTGGTCTGATGTAGCCATACACAGTGTCTGATCACATAATTTGCACTGGACAAGCAAAGACCCATCACAACACCGTCAGGACAGAAAAGACGCTGATGCATCACACAGAATCACACAGAATTGTAGGGGTTGGAAGGGACCTCAGGAGATCATCTAGTCCAGGGGTTCTCAAACTACAGCCCGCAGACCGGATACGGCCCCCCAGGGTCCTCAATCCGGCCCATCGGTATTTACAGAACTCCCCGAAGACCCCCCCCCGCCGGGGGTTGTGGGTGGAAACCAAGCAGCCACAGATGACGTCCTGCCACTTAATCCGTGCTCCTGGCTCTGCAGCCCCCAAGCACCTGCTGGGACTGGGCTGCAACCAGCACCTCGTCTTCAACCTGTCCCCCCTAGGGGGTGCCTCTTGGCAACAAACCGCACCACTGCCACCCCGCCCTCCTCCTCCTCCTCCACGATGCACGGCGGACGAGAGGTGCGGGCATCTCCTCTGCCAGGCAATCTCAGTCAGCAACCTCTGGACTGCAAGATCCAGCCAACTTGGGCGAATCGCCACAGCCTCGGCCACCCTTTCCGGACTGCGTGGCTGGGCTGAGGAGGAGGGTGGTGGCATCAGCAAGGTGGGCGATTCCCCCATCTCTCCCTCCCTCCCTCCAGCTCCCAGGCAGGACAAGCAAGCTAGCACCAGTGGAAAGCGTGCACCATCATGTCAAAAAAAAAGACAAATCGACTCCAAGTGCAGGATATTCCAAGAAAAGTGGACTTCTGATTATTTTTTCACAGCGTACAAAGAAAGAGCTGTTTGTCTGATATGCCAGAATTCAGTGTCTGTGTTCAAGGAATACAATTTGCATCAACACTACGAAACTCATCATAAAGATAAATATGATTCCTTCATATGATATTTCTCTAACTTCATTAAAGCTCATGCACAAAACCACAGACAGTTTCAGGAATTTCTGTCTGAGCCAAATGTTGCCTATAAAGATATTCTGTACCACACAGAAGTCCATTGGCTGAGTCAAAGGAGAGTTTTGAAATGATTTTATGACTGACTTCCACAGGTTTATGATTTTATGCTTTCTGAAAACAAAGAAGTACCAGAGCTCAAAGATGCAGAATGGAAATGGCACCTTGCGTTTCTGACAGATGTAACAGAGCTACTCAACAATTTCAATGTCCAACTTCAAGGAAAGGGGAAGCTCATCTGTGATATGTATTCACATGTGAAAGCATTTCAACTCAAATTAGACCTGCTCATTAACAGAACATGAGCACTTGCACCACTTGCTACGACTAGCAGTGACAAATATGGAACCTAACATTGACCATCTCATTAGCCAAAAGCAGGCCCATAGTTCACATTGAAATATTATTTGTTTTTGTTGATTACAGTTGTTCTTCATTTTAAATATTGCATTCTTTTTCCTGTTTTTTGTGCACAAATAAAATATGTGCAGTGTGCGTAGGAATTCGTTCATTTTTTTCCAAACTATAGTCCAGCCCCCAACAGTGTCTGAGGGACAGTGAACCAGTCCCCTGTTTAAAAAGTTTGAGGACCCCTGATCTAGTCCAGTCCCCCTTGCCAAAGCAGGTTCCCTACAGCAGGTTGCACAGGACTGCATCCAGGCAGGTTTTGAACATCTCCAGAGATGGAGACTCCACAACTTCTCCGGGTAGCTTATTCCAGTGCTTCAACACCCTTAAAGTTTGTCTGGAACTTCTGGTGGTCCAGTTTTTGCCCATTGCCTTTTGTCCTGACACTAGGCATCACAGCAGATACCACCCACACGGATGGAGACAGCATTTGTAAGAATCATTAGCGATTGGAATATAAATTACTTCTACTCATTTATAAATTGGGAATGTCAGAGCCATAAATGAATGATAAACCACAAACACACCAGCATGGTTAACCATTGCTTTCCAGAGCAGGAGGTCACATGAGCAGGTCCTGCCTTCAGAAATGGTGAGGGAGCAGTGAGCAGAGTGCAATTGCTCTGTAGGCTCAAAGTTTTTGGGGCAGGAGGTGGGACCCCAGTGGGTTCTCCACCACATAAATCTTCCAGCCCTCAAGAGAGGCTCCACTTCCTGCTATTTCTTCCTGATGGCCCGACTGCAAGGGTCAAAGAGTCAGTGCCAGGAATTGCTATTGCCATTGCCCAGACAACTGCTCTCAGCTTCATTCCCAAGGTCCCACTTTGGCCAAGGCACCCAAATCTGCCCTACAAGGAGAACACTCAAGTGAGGGTTTGAATGTTTGGCATTTTGGGGTTTTGTAGGGAAGGTTATTTTTGTTGGCTTTATTTGCCAACTTTAAAAACCCTGAAACTATCCTGAGCTTCTCCACAGCTTCATCATCCCCAGAGAAGGAACAACATGAAGCAAACAGTTGTTGGGTTTTTGAATGGTAATAGTCACCAGAAAAACATTCATTTATACCTGTCTTTGGCACCAGCTTTCTGGCAGTAACTTTACAGCAGATTTTCCCATGGTGTAGCCCTATTCTGCTTCCCATCTGGATCAGCTTTTGCAGGTTTCCCAGAAGCTTCTCTTATCTGAAACTTTGGTCAAGTCCAAAAACACTGCAGGGCTTGTTCACTCAACATGCTACAGGACATTCAATCAGCCACTGCTATTAGCAAGCTGAAGCATTACAGAAACTCAAACAGGAGCTATGATTCATATTTTCAAGTCAGCAAATTGTAATGATGACATATTCTGCATCCCTTAACAAGATTTCCCTAAGTTAAAACACCATGTGCCCATTCTGCCTTTGGAAGAGCAGAAAGTCAACAATGGAACAAGGTGAAACCTATGAATCTTGAATAAAACGAGAAGCCTGCTTGATGCACTGCTCAGATTGGTGCTGAGGATGCATCTCCTAGTGCTTGAGGACAAGCTCCACATCCAAACAGTATGATCAGGGCATTTTCCACTACCTCTCACACATCTTACCCACAGCAGCATTCACGTGAGATGATTTATCCCTCTACCAGCTGTAAATAAAGTCCTGGATCAGTTTGTCAGGTTAACACAAATCCAGGGCATTAAATGTTGTTTAATCCAAACGCACAGGGGCTCATTGCTAGAGATTTTCCCACACTTATTTTCCTGCAGTTCCTCCTAAATCAACTGTCCTGGACACTCCTTTTCTTTGCTTTAAATATGAGGCAATGTAATACAAGAAATTAGCTTGGACTTATCCATCCCCCAGGAATTTCAGTTGTTACTAACAAGATCCAGCTTTCAATAAATCACTGCCAAAACAGCAGCACAGGACAAGATTTCTAGATCTGACCCCAGTTTTGGGAAGTTTTTCTTGGATTTTCAGTGTGCTGACACGCTCTGGGTTAATGATACAGGAGGATGGGTGGGCAGGACATGGCTTCAGCTTGGCTAATTTTCCAATTGCATGTGCTGAGAGGACCAGTCCACACATTTTGTGATAGAGGTTTTTTTGATGGGTAGGGTTTTTTTGTAGGGGAAAGAAGAGGAAATGGCTTCAAGTTGCACCAAGGGCAGTTGAGATTGGATCTGAGAAAGAATTTATTTCCTGAAAGGATTCTCAGGCATTGGAAGGGGTTGCCCAGGGCAGTGGTGGAGTCCTCATCCCTGGAGGGATGGAAGAGTCATGTAGGCATAGTGCTGAGGGACATGGGTTAGTCAGGGACTTGTCAGTGTTGGGTTAATGATTGGACTGAATGATCTTAAAGATCTTTTCCAATTGAGGCAATTTTGTGATTATTTGTTTATTTATTTACATTCCTTTCTTTGAAACACTGAATTTGCCTCAACAGATTTTTAGCCAAACCCAGTGATCCTGAGTCCACATACACTAAGGTACTTCGCTGAATGAAGCCTCAGATGAACCAGGATCCAAACAAACCAAGAGTTAGAAACACATTCAAGTCCTCAATTGGACTCAAAAGACCCAATGAGGAACAGTATTGCATTAAACCCCTCAAAAAATAAGGACTGAAGACATCAATGTGCTTCCACATGGGGACACTCCTGCAGATTCACAGCATCCAGTAGGTACCTCTGGGGAGTCATTTAAAATGCCAAAACCACCACAAAAGCAAAGGTGAAATATTTTAAATATTGCAAAAGGCAGGAGAAACAGCAATGTAATTGCAGATTTCAGTGCGTGCCTGCATTTTGGAGTCCCACAACACCATGAGAAAGAAATATCAAGCAACACTGTGTGTCTAGAGTTGGTCCATAAAGTCAAAAACTACTCAGAAATTCAGGTGGTAATTTGGGAGGGTGGGATTTATCCAACCACTCCTGTGTGGTCATAGGGAGACCCATTTGCTCACCCTGTACTGTATTTCTCCAATGGAAAAAATATAAAACACAGCAGAACAATGTGTCAGGATCACACTAATGCAAATACTTAACTTTTTCAGACTCAGTATATTTATTTTAACCAAATGCAAGAGGATTAGAAGATGGGCCACAAAATCGTTGAAGCGTTTAGAGGGGAAGCTATATGAGGAGAAGCTGAGGGCACCTGGTTTGTTCAGTCTGGAGAAGAGGAGACTGAGAGGAGATCTCATCATGGTCTAGAACTTCCTCCCAAGGGGAAGAGGAGGGGCAGGTGATGATCTCTTCTCTCTGGCCACCAACACCAGGAGCAGAGGACATGGCAGGAAGATGTGGCAGGGGAGGGTGAGGTTGGCCATGAGGAAAAGGTTCTTGAGGCAGAGGGTGGTGGAGCACTGGCACAGGCTCCCCAGGGAGGTGCTCATGGCACCAAGCCTGACAAGATTCCAGCAGCATTTGGCCAAGACCCTCAGGGACATGGTGTGAACGTTGGGATTGTCCTGTGCAGGGACAAGAGTTTGACTCAAAGATCCTTGTGGGTCCCTTCCAACTCACAGCATTCTATGATTCTAAGACTCTATGTTTCTATGATGAACTCTCCCTCGAAGGCCTGAAATCTCAGTCCATAAATATCTAATATAGAGCTCTATATCATCCCTAAACCTCAAAAAAGTGAGATTTTTTTTTTTTTTTTTTAAAAAAGCAAAAAAACAAAGACAGATGCAACCTTTAGTCAGAATTTACAAACAATTACTTTGAAAATCCAGTTCTTGGAGAATGGCTTATCTGAGAAAACTGCATTGAATCTGGCTTGCAGTTTCCTGCCCCTGGACTTTTATTTCATGTTACAACATGCTGCTGGTTGTGCTTTTATATTTTGGTTTTGGTTTTGTTTTTAGAAAAGAAAATAAAATAGTAACAAGGAGGTTGTTTTAACTGCTCCAGTTTCAAGCTTCCACACATCAAGCAGAGATGTTGTAACTATTCATGGAGGATTCAGTCGTTCAAGCAGACAAAGAAAACAATTTAAAAACAGCAGCAGAAAGCAAAGTAAAAATGCATCTGTACTGCCAAGTTGAGTGAAGACACACCAAGACTGCGAAAGAAAGTAAAAGTGAAGTACATTTGTGTCTAGTAAAAAATTAAATGTCTTTGACGACATAAAACGAGTGCTAAAATATTACGATTCTCCAAGGAGTTTGAGGTTGCTGACATCCAGTAAATACTTTTCATGCCCCAACGCTAAAGGAGTTCAGGGCCACAACTGGGAAAAGGTGGCTTTTACTTATGGTATGGGTCCTGAAAGTTGTGAGGAGTTTGTGGTGGATATGTTACAGAATCCTACATGCAAATCATTTCTCCTCCATTTCCTTAACTGGGTATTTCCAAAAATATTTTTACAGTTTGCAGTTATTTTCCCTATTTCCAATCCCTTTGGCAGGAGACAGGGTAACCTAACCTCCTCTGCTATCAGCTCAACCTTCTCCCTACCTAGCAAATACAATCATAGAACGGTTTGGGTTGGAAAGGACCTTTAAGTTCATCCAGTTCCAACCCCCCTGCCATCAGCAGGGACACCTTCCACTAGACCAGGTTGCTCAAAGCCTCATAGAACATGGCCTTGAACACTTCCAGGGAGGAGCAGCCACAGCTTCTCTGGGCAACCCTGGCCACTGTCTCACCACCCTCAGAGCAAAGAATTTCTTCCTAATGTCAGATCTAAACCTACCCTCTTCCAGTTTGTAACCATCACTCCTTGTTCTGTCACTCTCTGCTTTTGTCAAAAGTCTCTCCCCAGCCTTCCTGTACCCCCTTCAGATACTGGGAGGCCACTAGAAGGTTTCCCTGGAGCCTTCTCTTCTCCAGGCTGAACAGCCCCAACTCTCTCAGCCTGTCCTCACAGCAGAGGTGCTCCAGCCTTCGCATCATCCTCGTGGCCTCCTCTGGACTAGTTCTAAAAGGTCCATGTCTTTCTTGTGTGGGGGCTCCAGAAATAGGACACAGTACTCCAGGTGGGGCCTCACGAGTGCAGAGTAGATGGGGAGAATCCTCTCCCTCGACCTGCTGCCCACGCTGCTCTGGGTGCAGCCCAGGACACGATTATTGACCTCTGTGTTGCCAGCGCACATTGCTGGCTCATGTTGAACTTCTCTTCCACCACATAGTGATGAGCTGTTATATTTATTGCAATTGCTAAAGCAGCAGCAGCTAACAATGGCATTTCTGATATTTTCCTACTTAATTCTTCTTTCTTTTGCCTGAAAAGCTACACAGACACCCAGACAGGTACAACAAATGGGAAGGATGAGCTTTTCAATACATGCTTTACCAAAGCAAAGTGTGTTCACACACAACGGGAAACCTCAGGTGCAAATGTGATCTTAAGAAACTATGCAGCTTGGGTATGGTGGGTTGGCCCTGGCTGGACACCAGATGCCTACCAAGCTGCTCTATCACTCAGCTGGACAGGAGGAGAAAATACGCTGAAAGGCTCACAGGTCAAGATAAGGACAGGAAGAGATCATTCATCAATTATTGTCAGGGGAAAAATATATTCAACTTGGGGAAATTAATTTAATTTATTGCCAGTCAAAACTCAGAGCAGGACAAAGAGAAATAAAACCTAAACCTTAAACCACCTTCCCTCCATCCATGCCTTCTTTCTGGATTCAACTTCACTTCCCAACTTCTCTACCTCCTTCCCTCAGCGACTCAAGGGATGAGGAATGGGGGTTGCAATCAGTTCATCACACATTGTCTCTGCTGCTCCTTCCTTCTCAGTGGGAGGACTCCCCACATTCTTCCTCTGCTGCTGTGTGAGATCCCTCCCACAGGAGACAGTCCTCCACAAGCTCCTACACGCATAGACCCTTCCCATGGCCTACAGTTCTTCACTAACTGTTCCAGCATTATATTCCACATGTCCATGTACAGGTGCAGTACATCAGGAAGAAAATTGCTCTGGCATGGGTCCCCCACGGGGCCACAGGCCAGGAGCCTGCTGCAACGTGGGCTTCCCAGCAAACCGCCTCAAAATAAAACTCAAAGGCAATATGTCCACCAGTAAATAAAACAGAGAGAAGGAGCAAACTATGTTCTAGTGTTAGCTGGCTGCCCAGCTCTGTATTGAAAAGACAAACCCAGGAGCTGTCCTGGGGATAGTTTATCCCAGAAATTGCTTCCTGTAGGCAAAAATCAGTGAGATTGTATCAGGCTTAAATCCAGACATACAACATCATCTCACACCTATCTGCTATGTGGAGGTGGCACCTTTTCCTCTGTGCTACCCCTAGCACTTTGGACCAATGCTAAAGAAAACAAAAAACCCAAACCAAAACAAAATCACAAAAAAACCCAAACAAACCAGAAACTGAAGCATAGAATCACTTGTGTTGGAAAAGTCCCTTAAGATCATCAGTCCAACCACCACATCTATACATCTTTAACTACCTCCAGGGATGGTGACTTAACCACTTCCCTGGGCAGCCTGTTCCAATGCTTGACATCTTCTCAGTAAATAAAATTTTCCTAATATCCAAGCTAAACCTCCTCTGGTGCAACTTGAGGCTGGTTCCTCTTGTCCTATCGCTTGTTACTTAGGAGAAGAGACTGACCCCCACCTTGTTACAACCTCCTTTCAGGTAGTTGTAGAGGGTGGTTGAGAACCTCACAAATCCATACAAGCCTTACACATGATTTTTGCAACCATTATTCCAGTGGAGACTCAGAGTGCATTGCTTTCCATGTTTCAGTGCAATTATCATCTTTAATTCATCACTGCTCTGGCTACAGGAGACACTCGGGATGAGGACTGGCCAGTGGAGGGATGTGGAGTCAGTGCTTGAAGGAAAATTACAACCTGAGAGCTCATGGTCAGATTCCCTCCACCCTGCTCAGGAGGGACAAAATGCTGGCAATGCACATGGACATCCCTGGGGCTCTCAGGTGCTGTGACAATCAGTCACTAGCTCCAACCACCTCTGACAGCAGTTATGGTAGGGGAAGGAGAAATCCAAGTGAGCTGACAAAGAGAAATGTCTTTTAGTTCCTCTTCAAGACAAGCCAAATGTGAAGCCTGAGCAGGCTTATAAGGTCTTGTCTCTAGTGATCTGGATATAATTAATGTCCAAGGGGAATAGCTAGAGGTCCAGGACAACACGCATAGTGAAGGTATCTACAGGAACATCCTTTTGCTTAATGTTAATGAAAACTGCTCGTGTCCTCCACGTTAATCTTCCTTGCCTATTAATTATTTCACACTAATTTGAAGCTCCTAATGGCTTTTCTGCAGCCAGGTGAAGTCAATTGCCTCCCTGAACTCAATTTTGTAGCAAACCCAAAATAACTCAAAAGTTGCAGAAAAGAAGTAATAATTACAGTAACTCCAATAAAAAGGAAAAAGAGGGAAAACAGGACAAGCATTCAATCTTTCTACTTACAATACTTAATGTGGCTGTAGTAAAGCAGCTCATCACCTCAGAATAGTAATGCACTTATCCCTAGTGCACCACCAAGAACTGTGTCTGTGCTCTGAAAAAGACAGTCATATATTTCTTGCATCTGCCTTTTGGCTCATTAGAAAGTTTTAACTGAAGTTATAACATCATCCTTTGCTGAAAAAGATTCCAGCAGAAAGTGAATTGGTATCTAAACTCCCTTTTTTTTTTTAATCCTGAAACTCCTGCAAGAAGTAAAGTGCAGGTTAAGGAGTAACCTGCTCACTGTTATTTCAAACCATCCACCCTAAATCCTTGCTTTACCCCTTCCAATAAAGATTAAGTACAATGGGCTTCACCTGCATCCAAGCCCCGTGGCTTAACTCCTTCACAACCCAGCTGAATAGATACATGTCACCCATCAAGTACTTTACTCCATTTCTAGGACCAAGGGACCCTTTGCAAGGTTTTATTTCCCCCTTGAAGGCTTTCACAACGTTGATCTATGTTAACCAAGAAAATAACTCTTTATTGAAGACTATGATCCACAGTGAGATTCATGTGACTCTGGCATTGGGAAGGGAGAGAAAAAGATTGATTTCTGGCTGCTGACCCAAGAATAAGATATTTGCTCTGGAGCAAAATGCTAAATTCATGTCTTTATGTTAGCTTTTCTGCAACAATTGAAACGAAAATGAAGAGGTGGAAGAAGATGAAGGAGGCAAAGGGGGGAAAAAGGAGGAGTAAAAACAAAGCAGCAGCTTGTCGTGGGAAAAGTAAAATGCTAAGAAAACAGACAAGCAAGAACTGGTGGATGCACAGAAACCTACATCCACCCCAGACAAGTCCTCTGGCCATCAGTACTCAACTGTTTCTCAGAGTCCTCCTCCCTGTGGACTTTCTGGTGTCCGATCCCATGCTTCATACCAGCCTTCGATCTCTTCCACAGTAAGAACAATATTTTGGTCTTCACCTGACTTTCCATTTCATATAAACCACAGGAAGCTCATTTATCCTGACAACCTCTGCTCTTCTGTTGAAATTGGTCAAAAAAGCTTCAACAAATACCAGCATAGAAAGAATTGGACAAGAGCATGTTTGGACAAGGCTCCTTTCCTCAAGGGAAAGAGCTTAAAATAGAAAGAGAATGAAAGAAGCAGCATCGTGTCTAATGTTGCAAAGTTGCTCCTGGCATGCAAGCTTAGGACATTTTTATTTCTTCCTGTTGAAGTTTGAGTGAAATAAGTGACAAAAGGAAAATATAAACAAAAATCACACTCATCAGGCAACATGTTTTTCATTAGCATTGGAAAACATGATGCTGCCTCACGTAGCAATGCTCTGGAGCATTTTGCTACAGATTGGTGCAGTGACTTGGACACAAGAGCTGGGTCTCCTCAGCACAACCACAGCACAAAGAGGGGGCACAAAGGGGACAAACATTTAACAAATGGGATGAAGCTGGTGTTTGCATCATCTCTAGGGCCAACCCTAAGAGACACACACTCATTCTTCCCCCACCACACACTGTGGAGAGCGGTCTTCCTTGGTGCACACCACATCATTCCATGGAGCCAGATGTGAGCAATAGCAGCCCTGCTCAAATTTGTTCCAGCTCTCTGAAGGCAGATTTGGTAACTGAATGGCAAAACCATGACCAAAAACCTGGAGAGATTGCACACACAGTCTTGACAAGGAGCAGGGACATCCCAGACAGCATCAGAAACAGCATTCAAGAAAGCTGCTGGCATCTTCATCATCCAGAAGATCGGAAACACCACATAGTAAAAGAAAAGGTGTGAGATGAAGCAGAGATTCTGGATAGAGGTTGCTTCCAGCTCACAGTGGAGGGGCAAATACCCAACAAAACTCAACAAAAAAGGCCCAACCACTAAACTTTATTAGATTACTACCCTAAGAGTTTATTTTAATTTATTTTTAACAAGTTCCTTGCTTTTGCAAAAACACTTGAAATATATCAGATCTTTCCCATCAGCCTATTACAGTTTGTGGTTTTCATTTTTTTTTCTCCTCTAAGCTTGTTAAAGACGCTAGAAAGCGAACAATGGTTTACAGTACAAAATCTGATATTCTGTACATCTGCATTAAATCATATTGCTGTTAAAAAAAAATCTGTTCTCATCTTATACTTCCTTTTAGGCAGCAGTGAAAAAAAAAAAGTAAAAAAAAAAAGCAACCAACTAAACTAAAAAAAATCTAATTTCTAAAAGAAAAAACAGCAGCTCTTGTTAATTTAGTAGAAGGAAATGTCAAAGATTCACAAGACCATTACTAGAATAAAAAGCCCATCACTTCCTGGTGGTAACATGATGGTTAAGAGTGAGTTGAAGGTCAGGTGAGTTTGGCAGCCCATGGGAAATGAGTTGGTGGGATTCTCAGTCCTGTTTCATCTGCTCAAATCTCTGTAAAATTAATAAAGTAATTCAGAGAGTGATGGAGTCTCACCACAGACATCCCTGTTTGCAGGGGTGCTCTTGTCAAGACAGGAGAATTAGGGAGAATGTTGGTTTTCCCTGATGATTAACTGCAAAGTAGACTTAAAATTTTAAATAAAATTTTATGAAGAGTAAGAGCAGAATAGAACTGGTGCAACAGATTAAGAAGCTGCTAATTCTGGCAGAGTGTGGAATTTTGGCCTTGGTTGGACAGTTTTACAATTAAAAGTTTTGCTCCATTTTTAAGCAAAGGGGAGGCAGACTAAAAAACTTTTGCATAATTCTGATGTATTACCAAGATGCAGTTACAGAGCTTTTAAATAAAACAAAGCACTTAGATTCTTTATTTTTTTTCCTAGTAGTGGATTAGTAGAGTTAAAAAGATGATTAATTTTTGACTGAAATAAATCAATGTACTGGAAAATACCAATTCATTTGCAAACTTTTCCTATTAAATCCTATTGCTTCCTACTATCCAAGATGGAAAGTCTAATCATGTTCCCTTCTTCATGCTCCAAAGCAGGCACAGAAGCAAGCATTAAGATGGTGCTTGCCTGTATTTTTTTTTTTTTTAAGGCAATTTAAGATGTTTGACAGTTTTGTTTTGTTTTTTTTTTTAATGATATGTAGTATGAGTATATAAATAAAACCTGAAAAAGAGGTTTTTGTTTGCACTGCTCTATTCCCAGGATAGTCTGCAGTGCTGTGCTAATGCAAACACAGACACCAGCACCAACAGGATGTGAAAAATGCAAAGGAATTGAGTGAAAATCAAAGTGGAAAGGATTAATCCTATACTCACTGCCCGAGCTGTTAGAAATGTAATGTGAAAACAGCCAACAAAAAAAGATGAAGAATCCAAATATTTTTGAAACGTGGTTATTTAAAGATTTATTGGTGATATAAATTAGAAAATACTGTTTTTATTTTTAAACTAGCTCTTAATCAGTCTCTCTTCTGGTCTTATTAATGCACTCAACACTAATTGCCTTAGAAAATGTCTTTTAAAAGATCCAGGCTATTAATGACAAAATTGAGATGATTTTTCTTTTTTTCTTTTTTTTTTTCCTTTTTTTTTCCTGATTAAGTCCATGAGATGCAAGGAAGTGTTATCAGAAAAATCAGACATATGAATGAAAGACAGAAACTTTTAAAAACATTACGTTACCACAGCTTTCCAGGACAGGGCTCTGAGCAACCTGATCTAGTTGAAGATGTCCCTGCTCATTGCAGAGTGGTTGGACTAGATGACCTTTAAAGATGTCTTCCAACCCAAAACTATTCAATGATTCTAATTAAATATATATTTTTTTAACTCCTTGATTCATGAGATTATCATTACTACCACCACAGTGGAGGGGTTCCAGGGTTGGGATGAGTCACTAACCTAACAGGAACGATAACATGAGACAGTGCCTCAGCAATAGTGACACTCAAACAGAGATGAACAGTAGGGTGGGAGAAGGGAGTGTTCTCCTCACTGCTCTGGCCCTTGGCATTTGCAAGTCCATACAGAAGAAGTGTTGTAGGAGGACAGGAGAGCACAGGCGTGAGGGACGTGCAGGAAAAGGATGTGATGCTGGATCCCCACACTTGCTTTGGAGTCAACCATGCCTGTTCCAGTGAATGGCTGAAGAAATTCTAGTATATAAAGGGTGCATCAATTAATGCTTTTGTTCTGAAGTTGGAAATCTGTTCCAGCACTTGCACTATTGTCCATCCACAAAACGCTTTTTTAAGTGCCAGCTGTTGCATTCATTGTACCTGAAAGGGCCTACAAGAAAGCTGGGATGGGACTTTTTACAAGGGCAGGTAGTGATAGAACAAGGTGTCATGGCTTCAAACTGGAAGAGAGGAGATTGAGATTAGATATTAGGAAGAAATTCTTTCCTGTGAGGGTGGTGAGACATTGGCCCAGGTTGCCCAGAGAAGCTGTGGCTGCTCCTCCCTGGAAGTGTTGAAGGCCAGGTTGGATGAGGCTTTGAGCAAGCTGGTCTAATGGAAGGTGTCCCTGCTCATGGAAAAGGGGTGGAACTAGATGATCATTAAAGTCCCTTCCAACCTATACCATTCTATGATTCTATAAAACACTTTTTTTTTTTTTTTTTCCCCATCTCCTTCCTCTTCATCACCTCCTTTGTTGGTCAGTATTTTCACAACACATTTTTAATAGGTTCTGAGAGCTCGCTCTCATTTCTGCTTTAATAACGGAGAAACTGAGGCACCAATAGCTAAGTACTGCTCTGGATTATTCTGCAAATCACTGAAACAGAAAGAATCATGCACAGAAACATGAACCACTTCAAATGGAAAAGTTCCCATTGTCCACTGAATCCTTCACCAGGTCATTTCATTCTGCTCATAAGTGTGTCAGTCTCTACCCTATAAACAGGAGGATTTTTGTCCATAATATTCCTCCAGTCTGTCCCCAAAAGAAAGATATAAGAAATCTGAAGTCTGAAATTATAAATCTAGGTCCATGATGAATACATCTTTTTCTGAGTGTTCATTAAATAAGTACCTATATTTACAAAAAATCTGGGCACCTAACATTTTAATTACTTCCATGTCTTCAGTCCTGCATGCATGGATGTAAAAGACACAATTGTCTTTTTTAAGGAACATTTCGGTGCAATCCTTATTTCAAGGATATAGAAGACAAATTGCACCTGCAGTAAGTAAACACAAGATTCTTGGAAAGCCCTTGCAGAGTCATTGAGATCTACATAAAGAAGTTTTTTTTTTCAAAGCAGAAGCCCCAGAGAGATTAAACAGATCTGAGATGACAGGATAGTAGAAATTACCAAAACAGAGACAAAGTGGATGCAATGGGAAACAGTGACAAAGCTGGCACCTAAAAGAGCATTTTGCAGATGGACAATAGTGCAAGTGCTGGAGCAGATTTCCAAGTTCAGCACAAAAGCATCAACTGGTGAACCATCCTCTTCTGCAGAGCTTCAATTCTCCAGTAAAAAAGGAGCAAGGCAACTTATCAGATGTCCTAAAGAGAAACTAAAAAGTGCAATATACCTGTTGCTATTTATTGGTAGTCTTTATTATGTTTAAATAAGACAACTATACTGATAATTTATGCATGATAACTGATGCACCTTCCCAATATTTACTGAGTGGAGGAAGGAAAATTACTTTTGTTTGCCTAAGATTAATCAATCTTTTTTGGAAGAAGTCATAAAACCCATATAGGGTTTTATCCTTCCATACAAAACCCCATACACCATTCATGGAGGAAGATGAAATATCATTTGCCATAATTTCTGGAAGTGTCCTGGATTTGTTTCTTTGGGACATTGTATGCATATCTGGTCCTCCACTGCTTATGGGATCTACAAGGGGTCAGCAGAGGTTGCAGCAATGGCCATAAAAAGTCTTGTTTCTTGTTACACAGCCACTGCTGTAGTTATACTCTAGAAAAGAAATAAAAATACAAAAGGCACAGACTCAGCTGTCTCTCCCTGGGATTCACATGGACCAGATTTCTCTGACCCTGTGCAAATTACTAGCAAACCCTTGTACTATTCATCACTAGTGAGATGGTCAAAGTGGGCAAGCACTACAGAATTAGGTTTTTTATTTTTCATATATAGAGGCACACACACACACACAGAAGCAGTCCTTCCTCATCTACTGAGACAGCAGTAGAGGAGATGTGGTGGTTTCACTCTTCTGGCTTGTAGCCAAAAACAGTCCCTCTTTCACTCTCCCCACACACCATTCCAACAGGGAGTAGGGGAGAGAATTGGAAGGGTAAGGTCAAGAAGAGTCACAGGTTGAGATAATTTGCCAATTTAAAATATAATAATATTTGCCAATTAAAATAAAATAATAATAATGATAATAACAGAATATACAAATGACTGAGGCACAGTGCAGTTGCTCACCACCTGCTGATTGATGCCCAGCCTGTCCCCAGCCAGTGATAATGGGGCAGAGACAGTCCCAAAACTGAAACCACGATCCCAGAAGAGCAAGTCTGAGAGATCCCCAAGAGAATACCCCCAATTTCTGGTCAACCTTGATTAATATACTGACATGACATGATATGATATGGAATATTTCATTAGCACATCCAAATGCTAATTTTAGGTTTTGCTATTCACTATGCTTCTCCCTCCCAGTCCTAATGCAGCTGAGAACCAGCCAAACACGATGACCTTGGGCTCCAGCAGCAACTAATAACATTAGTACCTTATCAACATTCTTCTCATAACAAGTCTTACACTGAAACTAAAACCCAGCTATTCTAACTGCTAAGAAGAAAATTAACTCTATCCTAGCAAAACCAGGACAGGGGAACACCATCTTACTGCTACTTGTTGCTGAGAAAAAATACTTTTTCAAAGACAATTTCAGGCATAATCTGATGAACACACCTACAATCTCACTGACAAGGAAACCTCTAAGCCACACAGAACAATGCAGCGCATGACAGTGCTAAAAAAATAAATAAAAATAACAGAGAAATCCCTTGTAATGTGGTTTGGACAATGAACTTTATACCCATACTTGCACAAAAAAATAAACAAGTAAAATGTGCTGGGGCTCAGCCTTAACGTGCAGGACTGATCCACCCTCAGGCTCATCTGTGCATTTAGTTCCAAGACAAAAACTGGCCTTTTGCTGTTTAACTCAGCAGAACTTCACTCTCGTTCTCATTCTCATCATGACTCATTCAATATCTGCAGACCAGATTTTGCTCTTCATCTTAATCGAAAAGACTCTATTATGTACTTGAACACAGACTTTCTCCTTTTCTTCCAAAATAAAACTGAGACATGGGCTGAAGTGTTTGCCTGGAAAGAAAAATTAAATAAATAAATAAATAAATAAATTCACGGCACTGCAATACTGATGAGTATGAGAAAGTTGAAGTGACAGGAAACTGATGAAGAAAAGGCTGAATTAATTTTTTTAGACACTGGTTTATTAGCTAAAGCATTCTGGTTTAGATCAACAGATACAAATACCAAACTCAGGAAACTGATTTCATCTGATTTTTTTTTTTCTTCCTCCTTTTACTGTAGTTGAAGCCGTCCATTGCAAGGTTTCAGAGGGAAAGGTTTTGACATTTTGAACTAAAATACTGAGTATTCTCAAAATTTGCCTGCATTTAAACCCCCCAACAGAACAAAAAACTAGAAAAAAAGAGGTTTTTTCCCCTAAGTATTTCAGTCAGTGCAATTCCTCTTTCTTTTTTCCATTTTCAAATAAATTCTAAACATATTTATCAGCCATAGGAGGAAAAATGTAAAAAGTAAATAAAAATCAATTATTTACATCACCCCACTGAGTACCAGTAGAACTGCTCAGGAAGTGAGAAATGCACATACAAGACAGCACAGTGGTGAAAACCAAAATATATCTGTAAGGTTTTGGCTCCAAAGGCAAAACTCCTGGATATCTGCAACCTCCACAAGACCTAGCCCTTTAGTCCCTTTGAAAAATCTCAAGGAACCTCAAAATAGACATTCATTTTAGGGTTGTAGCCATCATTCTGTTAATAAACACAAGAAATGACATTTTTAACTCTTCCATGTCCCTCTTCCTCTTGTAGCCTCTCCTCAAACACCCTTGCAAACTGCTGCAAGCATTTTCTGATCCTTTTCCATGACATGTTGCTGCATCTGAAGTCAAAGAAAAGAAGTCCTGAAGGTCTTGTAGGCTTTTCTAGAAGGTAGGGATCAGTCCCTAAGCACTCACTCAGTTCCAGTGAGTGCACAGTCTGGTTGGAAAGTTCATCATCTGGTAACTTCCCCCAAAACAGGTGGAAATCAGAATTTGTCAGTCTCACTCACTTACACTCTCGTCCCACTTCCTGCACTGTGCTAATTCCACACTTGAGATGGTTTAACATCCCTCAGAGATCTGAGGAGGAGGTGAATCAGCACTTCTCTTCCAGTTCATTGTACCGAGCAGCCCAAGCAGTTAACATCAGTTAGTTTAAGTGAATTGATTTTTTCTGAAATTCCTGCTGCTGCCTTCACGCGCGCGCACGCATCGTTGCAGCTTCTATAATTAGAGCGCGCCAAGAGAGAAGCAATTTGTAAGGAGAATGACATCTCTAAAACACATCTTCCTCAGAAAGGTGTTGTGTGCTTGTCTGGGGGGAAAAGGCTTGCATATTCAGAAGCAAAGCCTCTGTAATGATGCCAGTGGAATTAACTAAAAACCTAATTGGTGTTGTCTTAGTGTCTAACAGTCCCAAATCACATGGAGGGAAGAAAAAACACACACACACACAGGTGCACACTTACACATACTCCTCAGCCACCTGTGCTTAATCAAAGACAAGATACGTACAAAATAACCAAAATATTAGCCAACTTGCTAAGTATAGTCTTTTTAGACACCGAGGATCTGCTTACAGTGCAAAGGCACGAGACCTACAGCAACAAGCTTGAGTTAAATTTATATAGGTTAAGATATGATAACAGCATAGTGTGTAGTGCTCTGATCCATGCTGGTGTTGATATCGATCCAAGGATAAGCATTTCGGTCTACCTAATCTCACACCTCTTCTGTTTCCAAACATGTCATCAATACAGGCTAAGAGATGATGTGCTGGAAAGCAGCCCTGAGGAAAAGGATTTGGGGGTAGTAGTGGATGACAAGTTGGGCATGAGCCAGCAATGTGTATCTGCAGCCCAGAAGGCCAACTGCATCCTGGGCTGCATCAAAAGAAGTGTGGCCAGCAGGTCAAGAGGGGTGATTCTGCCCCTCTACTCTGCTCTGGTGAGACCTCACCTGGAATACTGCATCCAGTTTTGGAGCCCTCAACACAACAAGGACGTGTACCTGTTGGAGTGCGTCCAGAGGATGGCCACAAAAATGATCAAAGGGCTGGAGCACCTCTCCTATTAAAATAGGTTAAGACAGTTGGGGTTGTTCAGCCTGGAGAAGGCTCTGGGGGGACCTTATAGCAGCCTTCCGGTACCTGAAAGGTGCCTCTAAGAAAGCTGGGGAAGAACTGTTCACGGGGGCATGTAGCAATAGGATGAGGGGTCATGATTTTAAACTAGAAAAGGGGAGATTTAGGTTGGATATTAGGAAAGAGTTCTTCAATATGGGGGTGGTGGATCACTGGAACAGGTTGCTCGGAGAGGTAGTGGAGGCCTCATCCCTGGAGATACTCAAGGTCAGGCTTAATGGTGCTCAGAGCAACCTGCTGTAGTAAAGATGTCCCTGCTCACTGCAGGGGGGTTTGACTAGTTGACCTTTGAAGGTCCCTTCCAACCCAATACATTATATGATTCTGTGATTCTGTGATTTAAATAAGGCAAGATGTACTTGCTGTGGAGTTGCTCCCACAAAAATGCTCTCAACCACAACCAACTCAAGTCTGTTTGCTCGCTGCGTTTGGTGTACCTGAAATGCATGTGCACGACCCTGACTAGGGTCTCACCTGAGTTGTGAAGGCTTCTTTTGTGTTCCATTTTCACCCTGCAGACCCATATCAGGCACCTATGACAACATGAAGCACAACCACTCTGGTCTCTGGGCCACCACACATGAGATTTGGGGTTATTTTTGCAAGCAGTGAGAGCACAAGACCTCAACAGACTGCAGGTCATGCTCTGTGCAAGCTGCAGGCAAGAGCAGGGTGGTGGTCCCAGTCCTGGTCCTGGCCCTGGACATGCGACTTGCAACATCTGAAGCTCTCTCCCTGCTCCAGTGAATCTAATCTCCTGTTTCCATGGAGGTTGTAGGGGAAAAATCCCTCTGATCCTGCTTGCAAGAGTGGGTGGGGTAAAAGCTTTGAGTCCTCATTCCTCTGGCTGAAAATGGGATGGAGCACCTCACATCCATCCTGCAGGTAGATCCAGACAACCTTCTGACGCAAGGATATCGAATAATACTGCAGTAAGTTCACATACAGGTGATCCAAAAGACTGACAAAATAATCTCATGATCCCTTCTAGCTTTAAAATCCATGATTGTGAAAGCTGAATGACACGCCAAAAAAAACCCCAAAACCAAATAAAAACCCTGCTGCCTACAGTTAATACCAAGACTAGACATATTTTCACCCAAGATCACAGCTAAATAACAGAATTTCAAAACTTCCAGTAAACTTTTGCACTTAGAAACTGGCTGAGTAGGTGGAAACCAACACTTCAAAAAGGAGCATCTTCCAGCAAGAATGCAACATTAAAACCATGCTCTGCCAAAATGAGCTGGGATTATATCTGGGGACTTCTGTGACATTGTCTTAAAACACAGTGAAAAAAACAAAACAACAAAAAAAAATCAAGCTTCACAAACAAGGAAAGTTAAAATTCTTGTACTTCCATTAAAAAGTTGGAGGCTTATGTTTCTCAATTTTTGGTTTGGAAGCTTGTTAATTCAATCAGAGCTCTGTTACAGTTGCCTTGACCTCACACAGGGGTTGGCTGCTTAATGCTCAAGCTCAATGGTCATAAGCAAGATTCATCTGGCTGCTACAGGGTAGTATTTTACACACAATAATTAAGTATTTAGTGTTGCATTATAAGCCACAGCATAAGGAAAGGCACAATCCTATTTGTTTTTGAACACTGAGATCCCATCACACCAATACTAATGCTACTTTGCACAGCAATGACTAAATTCTCCCAAAGTTTTGTATATTCCCCCACTACACAGTGATGGGAGCAATCACCAAAGGTCATTCTTCCCACCAAATAGAGGTTCATAGACCCAGCATACACCAGTAGCCCATAGCATCACACTAGCAGAGGACCAAAGTACCCTAGTTCTCATCAAATCGAGCTCTTGGGATGTGGTATCTATACTGAAGATGCTCCAGAAGACCCCAAGAGATGCTCCTGTGCCAGCAGTTGATTTTGCACCACAGCATCGATTTTTACAGCTATGACAGAGCTCCTTTTTACTTGCATTGATGCTAAAGCCTAGGACACTTCAAAGCCTTTGGAACAGGTTGCCCAGAGAAGCTGTGGCTGTTCCTCCTGGAAGTGCTCAAGGCCAGGCTGGATGAGGCTTTGAGCAACCTGGTCTAGTGGAAGGTGTCCCTGCTCATGGCAGGGGGATTGGACTAGATGATCTTTCGAGGTCCCTTCCAATCCCTAACATTCTGTGATTCTGTGATCTTTAAGGTCCCTTCCAACCCCAACCATTCTATGTTTCTATGACATGGACAGGGGTGGTCGGATGTGGAGAGAAGACTTTCTGAAAAGCCAGTGTCTATTTTAAACAGTGAAAAACTCAAACAGCAGCTACAGCAAAAATCACTTGCAGTCAAGATGTTTCTATGTTGGTGAGGCACTGCCTGGAAAACAGCTTATTAAATAAAAGCAATACCACAGAAGAAGTTTGAAGAAGAAGGAATATGTTGGGTGCATGCATGAAGGAGCTGCAGTACTACCTTCCTTAAGTGCCTTTTGGTGTTGCTAGAAAACAACTCCCAGCAGCTGGTGAGCTCCAAGAGACAGGATGAGACAGAAGAGCTCTCCAACCCTTGGCTGGCATCTGAACCCAGGTCAGATGTCAGCTATGTCAAGGTCAGACAACCTAATGTACAGCGATGTGGTACAGCCCAGGCTCCAGCACACAAACATCTGTCTCAAATGCTGTTTCTCTTTTTAGAGAAATTCCATAGGGATCCCCAAAAAAGCCTGAAAAGATTTCCTGTCCTTTTGCTTAGCTACATCCAACTGCACCTCCTCTTTGACCACCTCATAGAGGGCAATTTTCTTGAAAAAACCATCCCACCTCAGATAGGGGATCAAAACCACACCTGAACTATGGAGAGCAGCACCATGCATGTGCAAGGCAAATGTCCCTGAGATGGGATGTCCACACCACTGAGATGAGTCTGGAAGTTCTTCAAGTGGATGTGTCTTCAGCTTGGTATAAACAGCCTTCACCTTACCAAAGAGGTGCCCCCATCCTTCCACCCAGCCAGAGCTGGCAGCATTGCACTGAGCAGTATTCAATTAGCAAAGCAGCTTACAAGCTGAAAGAGAGCTGAAACACAGAGGGAGGAAGAAGCCAGCTCAAATAAATGGATAATTGCCATTTAATTCCCATGTATTAGATTTGGCAATACTTGCATTATGGTTAAGTCAATAAAGCAACTTTGACTCAAGCTTGATTTGATGATGGGACAGACTAATCAATCTGTCTGAGATACAGGCTTCCAGCCCTGCCGGGGAGACCTCGGGGTGGGGACAGAGGAAAGGCCACCACCCATCTTCCACGTGTTGAGGGAAATGGTCTTTTACGTGCCAAAATGAGTATTAAGCAAAGATCTCATTCATGTTTTCCCTAGATTAGGCAGCAGTGTTCATGGACAAATGCAGCCCCTTATTCCTACAGCTCAATTATGTTCTACAGCAACAATCGGCCACCTTGCTGGAAAGGTGTTGCTGTGCCAAGAACATCTGCCCATTATGTCCTTATGAACACAATTTAGAAGGCAAGTCCATGTAGGAGATTTGCTGTCAGGCAACCAGCTCAAAAGAGTGGGCTAATTAAAGCTGCTGCAAAGAGACTAAAACTTCCTTGTGCTGACTGTCTCACAGCTCGTCATTCCAACCCAGCTACCTATCGGTAAGGAGAAGCTGTGCTGGAAAGGATGCCTGTGCAACCTGCCACTGACAGAAGGCAAAAGGAAAGGACAGTGGAGGAACAACCTTCCTCTGTACTGGGCACTGGTGAGGCTGCACCTCGAGTGCTGGGTTCAGTTTTGGGCCCCTCACTCCAAGAAGGACAGGGAGGTGCTGGAGCGTGTCCAGAGAAGGGCAATGGAGCTGGGGAAGGGTCTGGAGCACAAGTGTGATGAGTTCCTGGCTGAGGAACTGGGGGTGTTGAGCCTGGAGAAAAGGAGGCTGAGGGGAGACCTTCTGGCTCTCTGCAACTCCCTGAAAGGAGGGTGGAGAGAGGTGGGGGTGGGTCTGTTCAACCAAGGAACAAGTGACAGGACAAGAGGAAATGGCCTCAAGTTGCACCAAGGGCAGTTGAGATTGGATGTGAGGAAGAATTTCTTTGCTGTAAGGGTTCTGAGGCATTGGAAGGGGTTGCCCAGGGCAGTGGTGGAGTCCTCATCCCTGGAGGGATTGAAGAGTTGTGTAGACATAGTGCTGAGGCACGTGGGTTGGTCAGGGACTTGTCAGTGTTGGGTTAATGGTTGGACTGGATGATCTTAAAGATCTTTTCCAATCGAGGCAATTCTGTGATTCTGTAACCACTGCAGATGTTTGTCTAGTGGAAGGTGCCCCTGCTGATGGCAGGTGGCTTGGAACCGGATGATCTTTAAGGTCCCTTCCAACCCAAACCATTCTATGATTCTATCTACAGTTGCTTTAGCGACTTGCAAGACATCAGCTCTATCCAGTAGCCGCAAGAAACTATGAAAAGCAGAACGAAAACCTGTGAAAAATTGGTTTTGGTGGGAATACAACCAGGCATCGTAAAGCCTCTCTGGCTGATAAACCTGGAAGTGCGTGGAGATGTTGCCATTAGTTTCAGTGGATTTAACATACATAGGGCATAGGCTCTTGCATTCAACAACAGGATGTATCATAACAGTATTTATCCATATAGATGGAAACTTTGCCACTATGAAGTAACAACCTGTTCTTCCCTCACTACTTAAAAAAAACAAAACCAAAAAAACCTCAAAGACCCCCCCAAACCCAACCCAACACTTTATTTTATAAAGTCAAGGCAGTAAATTAAAGAAAATATCTAAATTCCTCTGTTCATTTGTTATTGTTAGAATATTAATGATAATTCTTCATCTTACAGTAGTTATATGCATGTCATGTGGCTATATATATACCCAGATACACATAAAATGTTTTATAGCATATTACTTTTTCAATGAAAACATTTTCCTGAGATGTCCTAGAATGAGAGCACATTAAAAGCACCTGCTATTAAATCTTTGCTAATACCTCCAAATTTCTCATGAATATCCAAAGTGTGCTGTTAATGAAATTGTTGAGTTTTTAATATGTGTGTCATTTGGATGAATATAGAACATAATTTCCATAATGTCTTAAATGTTTCACACACTTCTAGGTATTATACCATCTTCTTGATATCTCAGGAAAACTGATTATTAGCACAAGTAGGAAGGAAAACAGAATCATGGACTCATGTATAGTTACAAAGCATTTGTTTCAAATGTGCAAAACTTCCCAAGCGCTTTCTCAGCTCTCCAACCACTAGATTAATACTTTCCAATCCTTGCAATAATTTAATTAAAGTGATCGGCAGATGAGAAGTAATACTGCACCACTGAATCTAATTAACTTTGAGTTTATCCTCTAGAAATCAAGAAAAATACATATTTCTGCAAGAAAAGACATTTATTTTATTCCGACAGAGGAAAGGATAAAAGAAAAAAGAAAACCCAGTCATTTCTACTGATAACATCTCTCTCTTCTCTCTCTCTCCCCCGCCTTCCCAATGACAATGCTGGCCTGGCTAAATAATAAAATGAGAAGCATTGTGCAAAGCTAATCTTCCTGTTCTGAGCTGTCTGAGCCACTTTGTCCTTTCCCACCCATGCCATTGTACAGTGAACCAACAGTGCCTGTGTAAAAATGACAACAAAAAACAAATGGACGGGTGGTCTGTACTATGTTGAAACCTGTCAAGAAGAGAAATAAAAATTTAGACTTTCTTACTTCTATTTGGCAATCGGATATCTTAACAAAAGGTTCCACCTCCATCCCTGTCCCATGCAAGTTTTAACTTCCTAAGCTTGACTGATTGATTGTAGTGGCTCCTCTCTATAGGAAAGACATGAAGATGCTGGAGTGGGTTCAAAGAAGGGCAATGAAGCTGGTGAAGGGTCTGGAGAACAAGTCTTATGAGGGCAGGCTGAGGGAACTGGGGTTGTTGAGCCTGGAGAAAAGGAGGCTGAGAGGAGACCTGACTCTCTACAGCTCCCTGAAAGGAGGGTGGAGAGAGGTGGGAGTCGGTCTGTTCAACCAAGGACCAAGTGATAGAATGAGAGGAAATGGCCTCAAGTTGTGCCAGGGAAGGTTTAGATTGGGTATTAGGAAAAACTTCTTCACCCAAAGGGCAGTCAAGCATTGGAACAGGCTGCCCAGGGAGATGGCGGAATCACCTTCCCTGGTGGGATTTAAAAGACGGGTAGACAAGGTGCTCAGGGACATGGTTTAGAGGTGGAATTGGTAGTGTTGGGTTTATGGATGGACTCAATGACCTTAAAGGTCTTTTCCAACCACTACAATTCTGTGATTCTATGAATCTTTATGCAAAATTAAAGTAGGGATGCCAAGAGGGAACGTAAACTACCCTAAGCAGGCAGCAACAAAATCACCTATGGAGAGTATTCCCACCTTCTGCTGCCCAGATCTCTGCTGCCAAAACCAATACCATGGCCTAAATCTTGGTGTTGTCCAGCACCTCCCCACCATGGAGGCATGCATGCACGCATGCATGGTAAGAAGCTGTGCTTGCAGATAAAGACTATCATGTCTCCACTACTTGGCTTTCTTGAGAAATCCTGCTAAATAGTTTTATTCGTATCAGCACAACACTGAATATTGTTAACTAGAATAAAAACACAGACAACTAAACATTTACAGCAGCGATCTCCAGGCCATACTGTCTTCCTGATTATTTTCCTCTCCATCCCCTTACCTAAGAAAGGCTGGTTTTACTTTGCCTTTTCTCATGGTCAAAGAGCAAGTGGATGGGCAGTAAAAGAGAAACAGCCATATAAAAAGGTACTTTTGGCTGACTCAGACCTTCCCTAGCAGCACCTTTTCCTCCTGATGCTACATCCCCTTGTAGACAGTGCTATGACCAAGCTACTGAATCAAGTGGGTATGGGTTGTGCATCCACATCTGTAAAGCTCTCAATACAACTGGTTGCCTCTGAGGACAGGTGAGCAGGAATGGACTGAACTGACCTACAAAATAAAAACAGGGATGTTGGGGAAGACCAAAGGACTACAGTAGCGAACAGCAGAAGCCTAGGAAGAGTAGGAAGGTGGAAAGCACACATGCTACTGCACAAGCACCTTCCCAGCTACCAAACACTTGCATATTGGGGACTTCTTGAGTAAAAAGTGCTTTCTGTGGAATATTCTACCATGTTTATTCTCTTCTCAAAGCCACATATACTTTCAGGACCTTTTACAAACAACAACAAGGGGTTCAATGACATAATTAAAGCTGATTGAGGCTCCCCTCCTTCTGTTTGTTCTAAATATGACACTTGAAACCTTCATATGACATGTAGAGACAAAACATGACTCTTCACAGCCAGGAGATGGGCTCAATATCAGAAAAAAAGATGAACTTTTTACCCAAAAATTCTGCAGAGAACCAATTTGTTAGTGAAATATCATTGCCACAAACCTTGTAGTTCTAAATCCTTAGCAAATCTTTGGGGGAGAAAAAAGGGAATGAAAGAAAGAATGAAAGAAAAAGGGTTGCAACATGAAGGGCTCTTCATAGCTTTTGAGGGATTTCTACTACTTCTACCATACTGCTGCTGCTCTGCACATGCTTGTAAGGCGAGCCATACAACCACTTGAAAGAAGATGATTCAACATCTTTCTGAGCCAACAGGTCAACAGTGCAAATCTCAACTGAGCAACCTACTCAATGAATCATAAAATGGAAAGAAAGAGACTCTCTGGGTCAGCTAGTCCCTTCCCAAGGAGGGAGGCAGCACAGAAATGCCCCTCCACATACCTACTCTCATTGCCTAATCTCATTTTAATGATAAATATTTAAGCAGCAAAGCTTGTTCTTCATTTCATAAAACTATTCCAGTGAAACACAACCCAGCAGTGACTTATTACCACTGCAGAAAGGAGAATGACACTGATGTCCCCATAGGAGTCTAAGTTTTCTTGAGGGCCTTTCTTATTAATTAGCCTTAACATTGTGGTGCCATTTCTAAAATTGGCCATTTTTATTGTGGTGTTACCCCCCAAAAAAACCCAGATTGTGTCTCATGCACTGAGTGCTACAAATGACTTTAACTCCTTACAAGCTACTACTTGCAGGTCTGCCATGGCCCTCTTGGTAGCTCAGATGCATCCTCTCTGAAAGATTTCACAGGCACCTCTTTCTTTCCCAGTCAAGACCTGAAGACAGACATCTCCTTACCTACAAACTGGTAGACATCCCTTCTGGATTTCTTACAAGAAAGAAGGACAATGTATTACTCTATAGAAACTATAAGCCAAAAACTCACATATTTTATTCCTGTCTGATAGCACCTCAGGAAAATTGATTAATTTCTCTGTGAGTTGACTACTGCCTCCATAAAACAGTGATGATAAATACTGGAGTATGGCTTTTGGGTGGCATGAAGGTTAAATTCATTAATGTTTGTAGGGTGGCTGAGATATTTAGATGAAAGGCAGGAACCATGCAAAAACTATTATTATTTATTCTCACAAGGGCAGATCATAACTTCATTAATTCTACTTGAAGATGTATGTTCTACAGTAAGGGTAGGCAAACCGAACTCCTGCAATGCCCAGATCTCACAGGTGATCAGCACAGAGTCTGAAACACTCACTGAAACAGAAACCAGGTAGAAAATACATGCTGCCCTCAGTGAGCATCATCCTGCTGTCCCAGCAGAAGGACCATGGTCTAATGCAGAAGGGCAAGATTGCATTTGATCTACAGATGTATTTTGGCTCTTTAGGGAGATGTATGCAAGAGACATAACCAGGTGGAAAGAGAAAGCTGTCATCATTCTACTGAAGAGAATATATGAAGCATGAAAGAGTGGAGACTGACCTACTATCATGAACAGGCAGAGCTGGGCATTCTCCCACCAGTTCCTGCTCAGCCACTGGTTTATTGCATGGCACTGTGAAGCTCACCTTCATATTCATTTTCAGTTTCCTTTTGTGTGGTTCCATGGACAAGACAGGACCCCCATGGAGTGCAAGAGGGAGCAGATAAAAAAACCCCAAAACTGGTAACAGAAATGTAATTCTTAGTCTGGTTACCATTCACCAGCAAAACATCTCTCCGCCAGCTTTTTGTACCTTCAGCCAAGATGCCAAAAGAGTAGAATCACAGACACACAGAATGGTTGAGGGACTTCTGGAGGTCATCTGGTCCAAGCCCCCTGCTCAAGCAGGTGCAACTACAGCAGGCTGCCCAGGACCACATTCAGATGGCTTTTGAGTAACTCCAGAGAAGGAGACTCCACAATCTCTTTGGGCAGCCTGTGTCAGTGCTCAGTAACCCTCACAGCAGAAAAGTCTTTCCAGACTAGATGGACCCCTGACCTTATGCAAGATGGCAGGTCCTTCCTTCCCCATGCAGAGTGTCCACCACTGTCTGCCACATGAGCATCCTGTGTAGCCCATCTTCATCTCTTCAGCTGCACAGAGGGTTGGAATGTATCCCACCTTGGGCAAAACAGCAGCCTGTGCAGCAGGAATCCAAACTCTGCTGCTATCTTTTTACTAAAACCAACATGTGAACATGAGAAGTAGCAAATGAGAAGATCTTTGAGGAAGGCTAAGCCCACTCAGCTCTTCAATGAGAACCTAACTTCCAGATTCAATGAACCAAAGCTACTTTTCATCATGACATAATGAAGGATAAACACCATTCCATGAGTCAGCTCATAGCAGTCAGCTTTTGAAGGACATTGAGTGGGTGGCAGAGAAAACCTGAAAGTAAAGAAAAAAAATCCCACTCTGCAGCATGGCATTATTTGAAGATGGTCTTTTGGCATGCAGGACCATTCCTGATATTGTCTGGAGGCCTTTTAATAAAATAAATCATATCATCATGCCACTCCCTAGGCTAACCAAATGCAGACCAGCAATGCTCAGGTTTACTTCTCTCTGTTGAACATCTCCCAAATGTTTATCCATATTTTATTAAGAGTAAGGAATAAAATAAAACTGGATTATCAATGCATCAGTTTGCATAGGTAAAAATGGGATATAACCCCTTCTCCTCTAAAAGCAGCAGTTTGGAATTGATGAAGGCAGGGAGGCCTCCCACCCCCCTAGGCTGAAACTGGTGAACTCGACTCGCTCCCTGAAATGCCTGTACACCAATGCACGCAGCATGGGGAACAAGCAGGAGGAGTTAGAAACCCGTGTTCGGTCAGGGGATTATGATCTGGTAGCAATTACAGAGACATGGTGGGATAGCTCACATGACTGGAATGTGGTCATGGATGGCTATGTCCTTCTCAGGAAAGACAGGCCAGAGAGGCGAGGTGGTGGAGTTGCTCTTTATGTGAGAGAGCAACTGCAGTGCATTCAGATCTATCCAGGGGCGGATGAGGAGCTAGTTGAGAGCCTGTGGGTAAAAATCAAGGGGCAGGCTGGTAGGGTTGATACTGTCGTGGGTGTCTATTACAGGCCACCAGATCAGGGTGAAGAAATTGATGAGGCCTTCTACAGGTAGCTGACAGCAGCCTCGCAATCCCAGGCCCTGGTTGTTGTGGGGGATTTTAACTACCCAGATATTTGCTGGAGAGACCACTCGGCCAGCCACCCCCAATCCAGGAGGTTCCTCCAGTGCATCGATGATAACTTCCTGATGCAAATGGTGGATGAACCAACCAGGAGGGGAGTGACGCTGGATCTGATCCTCACTAACAAGGAGGGTCTGGTTGAGGCTGTGAAGGTTGAGGACTGCCTGGGCTGCAGTGATCATGAGATGGTGAAGTTCCGAATCTCATGTGGCATAAGCAGAATTACAAGTAAGATTGCTACCCTGGACTTCAGGAGGGCCAACTTTGGCCTCTTCAAGCAATTGTTAGGGGAAATTCCATGGGACAGATTACTTGAAGGTAAAGGGGCCCAAGACAGCTGGTTAACATTCAGGGACAGCTTGTTCTGGGCTCAAGATCAAAGCATTCCAATATGTAGGAAGTCAGGGAAGGGAGCCAGGAGACCTGCTTGGTTAAGCAGGGAACTGCTGGCCAAACTTAAGGGGAAGAGGAGAGTTTACAAATCGTGGAAGGAGGGGCTGGCTACTTGGGAGGAATATAAGGATATTGTCAGAGGATGTAGGGAGGCAACTAGGAAAGCCAAGGCCTCCTTAGAATTAGATCTTGCCAGAGGGGTCAAGGACAACAGGAAGAGCTTCTTCAAATACATGGCAGATAAAGCCAACGTCAGAGGTAATGTAGGCCCACTGATAAATGAGGGGGGTACCCTGGTGACAGAGGATACAGAGAAGGCAGAGCTATTGAATGCCTTCTTTGCCTCTGTCTACTCTGCCGGAAGTTGTCTTGAGGAGCTCTGTACCCTGGAGACCCCAGATGGAGACAGGACAATGGAGAAGATTGCCTCAGTTGATGAGGATTGGGTCAGGGACCAATTAAGCAACCTGGACATCCATAAATCCATGGGTCCAGATGGGATGCATCCACGAGTGTTGAGGGAGCTGGCTGAGGTCATTGCTAGACCGCTCTCCATCATCTTTGCGAAGTCGTGGGGAACGGGTGAGGTGCCTGAGGACTGGAGGAAAGCAAATGTCACTCCAATCTTCAAAAAGGGCAAGAAGGAGGACCCGGGTAACTACAGACCGGTCAGCCTCACCTCCATCCCTGGAAAGGTGATGGAACGACTTATCCTAGGTGCCATCTCTAGGCATATCAAGGATAAGAGGGTCATTAGGGGCAGTCAGCACGGCTTCACCAAGGGGAAGTCGTGCTTGACCAACCTTCTAGACTTTTATGAAAACACGACGAGGTGGCTGGATGATGGTAGAGCAGTGGATGTGGTCTATCTTGATTTCAGCAAAGCATTTGACACGGTCTCCCACAGCATCCTCGCTGATAAATTGAGGAAGTGCGGATTAGATGAGCAGGTAGTGAGATGGATTATTAACTGGCTGGTGGGAAGAAGCCAGAGAGTAGTGGTCAATGGGGCGGAGTCTAGTTGGAGACCTGTGTCTAGTGGAGTCCCTCAGGGGTCAGTACTAGGACCAGTATTATTCAATATATTCATAAATGACCTGGATGAGGGAATTGAGTGCACTGTCAGCAAGTTTGCTGATGATACCAAGCTGGGAGGAGTGGCTGACACTCCAGAAGGCTGTGCTGCCATCCAGAGAGACCTGGACAGACTGGAGAGCTGGGCAGGGAAAAATGTAATGCAATATAATAAGGGCAAGTGTAGGGTGTTGCACCTGGGCAGGAACAATCCCAGGTTCCAGTATAGGTTAGGAAATGATCTCCTAGAGAGCAGTGAAGGGGAAAGGGATCTGGGAGTCCTGGTGGACAGCAGGATGACCATGAGCCAGCACTGTGCCCTTGTGGCCAGGAAGGCCAATGGCATCCTGGGGTGCATTAGAAGGGGTGTGGTTAGTAGGTCAAGAGAGGTTCTTCTTCCCCTTTACTCTGCCCTGGTGAGGCCACATCTGGAATATTGTGTCCAGTTCTGGGCCCCACAGTTCAAGAAGGACAGGGAGCTGCTTGAGAGAGTCCAGCGAAGAGCCACCAAAATGATTAAGGGAGTGGAACATCTCCCTTATGAGGAAAGGCTGAGGGAGCTGGGGCTCTTTAGCTTGGAGAAGAGGAGGCTGAGGGGGGACCTGATTAATGTTTATAAATATTTGAATGGTGAGTGTCAGGAGGATGGGGCCAGGCTCTTTGCAGTGATGACCAATGATAGGACAAGGGGCAATGGGTGTAAGCTGGAACACAGGAGGTTCCGCTTAAATTTGAGGAAGAACTTCTTTACAGTAAGGGTGACAGAGCACTGGGACAGGCTGCCCAGGGAGGTTGTGGAGTCTCCTTCTCTGGAGACATTCAAGACCCGCCTGGACGCCTTCCTGTGCGAACTCATCTAGGTGTTCCTGCTCCGGCAGGGGGATTGGACTAGATGATCTTTCGAGGTCCCTTCCAATCCCTAATATTCTGTGATTCTGTGATTCTGTAACAGTAGAGCTTTGCAATGGCTGACTCTACTTCTTGAACTTTTTTTTTTAGTTATTTTTTTGAACTAAAACATCTATCTGGAGTTGGTCTTAGTATCTTTAATACTCTGAAGAAAATATCAATGGATGTTGGAGAGCCTTGTAGCCACTTTTGTCTCATATCAGGACGTAAGCAGCATTCCACTGTTAATGATGTTGCAACTTATTTAGCCCCCATCCAGAGATCACTCATCTTGCAAGAAACTACAGAGAAGGCAAAACCATTATTCAAAAAGTACCAAAATGACTCTTAATGCTATGCAAAAGTCTTTCATTTTTCTAGATAGCTTTAATAAAATTCAGGCAGTCTTTGTCCTTAATTGGCAAAAGAAGCTATTGTCTGTTCTTCTTAACAAGACACTTATCTTCCCAAGTCTAGCAAGGTATTTCTTACACATTGACAATGTTCCTCACTACGTATTAATATTTTTATACTTCAGCTGTACCTTAAAATAGTAACCAATTATTTCTTCAAACATTCTAATGATACTGGTGCATAAAGGGCTTGTTTATCCAATAATACCACAAGGATGTTACTAAATTCAGCCTTGCGTTCAGAAGAGACTTCCAAATATTTTGCATCTCAAAAGTAGTTTACATCAAAGTAAACTTCTGAAGGCTGATGGAATCACCTGGCTTTTGCAGAAGGATGTGACCCAGACACCATCCACATCTTGCACTAGGCTATATCCATCCATAAAAGCACATTGAAAGGTAATAATCACTCTTACAAAATCAGATTCAGTGGGGATATCTGCAGAGTAGCTTGTGCAGTTTAAACCGACTCAGTATTTAGGACCGCGACTTCAACGCACAACCAAGTTATATCACTGAGCTGATGTAACTAACGGCCTGTGTGCTCTTAGCCAACAGCAAACCGAGATAAATTAGACTTACTTACACCATGCAAAAGATTTAGGTGTCTTTTATCTCACATTTGCATCAGGTTCAGAGGACAAACCGCAGTCGTGCTAATAAACGGCAACTTGTTAAACTGATGTGGCTTTCCTGGGCTTTAAAGCCTTCAGGGTGTAAGAGAAAAAGAAAAAAAAAACCCACAAAAACCAAAAAACAACGCATTCTTTGATCTCAGAAAAGAGCATATCCACTCCTTTTATTCATGCAGGCCTTTCTCGTAGATCAGAAGTCCATTTTCTTGAGTTAGAGATCATATTCATATGAGGAGCATAAAAAAGATCTAAAGCTACTAGAGAATGTCCAGAGGAGAGAAAAAAAAAAGGGTGAAGGGCTTAGAGGGGAAGCTGTACAAGGAGAGGCTGAAGTCACTTGGTTTATTCAGCCTGGAGAAGAGGAGACTGAGAGGAGATCTCATCATGGTCTAGAACTTCCTCACAAGGGGAGGTGGAGGGGAAGGTACTGATCTCTTCTCTCTGGTGACCAGCAGTGGGAGCAGAGGACATGGCAGGAAGATGTGGCAGGGGAGGGTGAGGTTGGCCATGAGGAAAAGGTTCTTCAGCCAGAGGGTGGTGGAGCACTGGAACAGGCTCCCTAGGGACATGGTCATGGCACCAAGCCTGACAAGATTCCAGAAGCATTTGGACAAGGCCCTCAGACACATGGTCTGAATCTTGGGACTGTCCTGTGCAGGGACAAGAGTTGGACGAGATGATCCTTGTGGGTCCCTTCTAACTCACAACATTCTATGATTCTACGATTTGCATTACTGAAAAATTAACTAACCACCTGGTGAAGCTTTTTATCCTCACCCGAAGTCCTGAACCCTACCTTTATTCACCATGTTTGAAACTCATGGGCAATAAAAAGGCATCTACGAGACACATCATGAGCAACACAGTGCTGTTTTATTCACCTTTCAAAAGACAAAAGCAAGTCTTATCTATCATTTCAGTTATAACTATTCAGCTATGATATTCAAGATGCCACACACAGTGCACAGACACTGTGCTTGTGTTGCTTTCTGGTCTGATTTTTTTTTAATACTAAGATACAAGTTGGCATATTCCTGCTTGACAGAGTTAGGGGTTTCCCCAAGTATTTCTTAAACTAACTTGACATTTCATATAATTAAATCAGCAACTAGAGAGTAAGCATTTGAGCTATCATATTATCTGAGCTTCACATAGATGAAAATAATTGTACTATCTCGTGAATCAGGGAAAGACACAACCAGAGTGGTTAAAACCTAGTATTAGAAGTATAAATGGTTATAATTTTATTAATCACCATTTTTGCACCAGTGCTGAGAATGAATTTCTCCCTGACGTTCCATCACGCCGAGCACTGCACAAAACACTCATGATTAAATGCTTCCTCCCCAGAAGAGCTTACACTGGATGTTTCTTTGTTCAAGCAAGTACATGAGCTTGCCATGCGTATAATTAAATCTGCTCTTTAAGGGGGGAGGCACAGACATATGTCTCTTAACAGCTCCTCCAAGAATAACAAACTTACTTGCATGTGAAGCGAGTCTGGAGCCCCAACACAAATAGATGGGATTAAAGGCAAGTATTCAACAATATGGAATGATTTTTGTTTTAGGCAGCCAGGCCTCTATTTCTCTATCATCAAGTCTATGAAATCTATTTTCTCAAAATGGAAATTATACTCGCACTACACTAGTGTCCCTGAGAAGAGGACATAAACCACCTTCTACTGGAAACTACAGTTTTGAAGAAATGAGTGATCTTCCCTATTTTGAGCATATTTAAATCCTATCAGTCCCTCTAGAGCAAATAATTAAGTCTAATAGCTGATATACCCATATATGTGCATTACACGTATTTCTTTGATTGCCTCTTGAATGTGCACAAATTGCAAGTAAAGGTAATTTTTCCTCCCCTAGTGCCAGAAATACATTAAGCCCCAAAACTTAGCTGTTCTTTTGACCTGTTGTATTTTTTTTGCAGGTTGCTGTGATTAGTGTCTAGCCATTTATTACACTGTTAAAACACAGGGAAAAAGACTAGCCAGCTTCAGTGACAACTCTCAAGGGTCCAAGGGCAAGGACTTAACTTTATTGGCATAGTTGGCAGCACTGATGCAAACTGCAAGAAAGCACCTGTACTGAGCTGATGCCACTTTTCTTACCTCCCTCCTTTCTTCCCTTACACGATGTGATAAATGACTCTGATCCATCCTCTTTTCACTATTTTCAGACCTGGCTGAATGTCTCATTGTTCTGAATGGTCTAATTATCATAACTATTACAAATGCTGGCGGGCAGACAAGACCTGAATATGGTATCTTCTCCACCAAAGAGACACAAACCTACCAGATGCAGATCAAAAGCTTGTAGGAACAGTAGGACTGAGTGTCCAAGCTAAACAATCCTGCACTTATTAGCTTAGGAGCATTTGGTGGTTTCACCCACAGCTAAGACCATGCGGTCTTGCACACACTTGCCCCAATACAGTGAGATGGGGAAAAAAAACCACAACAAATAGGTCATGAATTGAAATGAGGACAGGGAGGGCTCACTCACCAATTATGGTCACAGGCAATGGCCTCTCCTCCTGGTTCTCTCCTCCCTTTTCCTTTCAAAACAGTTCTTCCTCTCATTAATATTGATTAAAAGAGGTGTTTCTCTATCATTAATTGTCTGAGCCTGGGCTGGAGGCAGGTCCACCTTGAAGTTAGGGGAGCTTTGTAAAGCTTCTCACAGGGGCCATCAGTGTAGCCCCTTCCCCCACTACCAAAACCAGCCTCCCACACACATAAACCCAACACAGAGCAGCACTGAACTAAATGCAACCAACCTAAACAGGCAGCTGAGGTGGTGATTCACAGGGTCTCGTGGCCCATTAGGGGAACACACCAAATTAGCCTCTCCAGTGGCTAAAGACATGAAAATGAGAGCTGAGAGCTGTATGATCTGCAGTTTCTTAGAGAAACCCTTCACCAAAGTGCACAAAGTGACTTGATGTTGCTTCTCATAAAGCCACTTACACTTCTGCTTTCTTCTCCTCAGGGGAAGAGATGTATTTGCAACACCATGGCTTGGCTTTGGTCAAGTGCTTAACCCTTGTGGTTTTCTTAAGAGTTAACAAATGCTGCTGAGCATATTTATAACCAACACAAATAGCATTTTAAAAAATAAACCCCTCTCTTTCTTCTCCTCTTTCTATGGAGCAGCATTGCAGGCAATGGAAGGGGAAAGTCATCCCAAAGCTCCCTTTACTGCAGCTATCCGTGAAAAGAAGGAAGACTTATTTTGAGCACGAGTATCAGTTATACCAGGGGAGAAAAAAAAAATAATAATAGTAATTCCCTCCAAAGGAATTCAACTAAATCCACTCTATGGTCTAGGAAATATCTGATAGAACTGTTCACACATATTACATTCCCAGACTTTGCTTTAACAAACCTCAATATCACAACAGCACACCTTAAGCATCAGCACAATCTTTTCTGTATTTGTCTTTCCAAAAGACAGCACTACCCATCCTACTCTGTTTTCACTGCTTATTCCTCTGTGGTGGGAAAACACAACTTGTAAGTGTAAGTTTTTGCTGAGAATATAAAGCAATGAATAAAGGCACCAGAAGCTCAGCAGAAAAGGGATGATAGAGGCAGATATAATCCCTGTTTTCCAGCTAATGAATACTGATCCCCCCTGTTAGCTTTGGTCACTGGTGTTCACTAAAATATTAACAGTTTCCATCTTTTAATTTCCCATTTTATGGCAGTTTTCCCACTGAGGAAACTACTTTTCCCCTTTCAAAACTACACCCAAATTTCTCAGCTGCAGCTGTAAAGGAAAAGCAAGAAGGTTCCCAGAAAGCAAGTAGTTCTGGTTGGAGTTTTTATTTGTTTGTTTCTTTGAACCCTATAAAACATGGGCACAGAAGGTTTCACGCCCAAGAAACTGTGGTTTTGCCATTGCTCTCAATTTATATGAGACAAAAGATGACAGAGGGAAGAGATGGTGCATTGCAATGGTACCTCTCTCACCATGTTAAAAGTCCAACAGTAAGAGGTCTTGCTGTCTTCCTCTCTTTTTCAAAAATGGGAAGATTTCTCTGTCTTCCATGAAGATCCTCAGGCACAGTCATCCCTGCATCATGCCATACAACTATCACATTTATTCATCTTGCTGTGGGACATTCACTCTCACTTTCTGCAGCACACAAGGCTAATTCAGGTTAATGCCATTAGAGACAAAAGATGAGTCCCAAGACCTTTCTGCAGCCATGCTTTGTTAGGCCAACATTATGAAGGAGAAGGAACCTGGGGAGGATCAGAGCAATAAACAGTAAATATGAAGGAACAAAACTTGAAGAAAAGATTGGGTTATACTTCAGGGAGCATTTCTCAATGCTGAGATCTGAATTAATCTCTCTGGAGAAGTAATTGAAGGCTGATGATAAGGAACATGTAGAAGTCTGATGGACAAATTCAGTGACGATGGATCACAGGGCTGTTCCTAGCTATGAAGATGCCTTAGCTTGGATGACACCACACTCTTGCACTCATCTTATCACCTGCTGTCACATTCATGCTGCCAGGCCTCATTTCAGGTCTCAATGAAGTCTAGAAGAACATGAGAAGGGAAAGAGCTTGGTTTTCCCGTCAACATCTGGTGTCCTTTTGGCAACTGCATGCAACGCTCAGTACCTTGCCAGGACCCTACAGGCTGCATCATGTTTTCTGAAGCACTCAGTCTTTAATTACCTTTAAAATGTGGAACGTCTAAATTCCACCACTGACAGATTTAGTGACTAATAAAAATAGTGTATGTTCATATGAATATTAAACCAATATCTGACTGTGACCGTCGTGTGGCACCAGGGTGGCTTTGGGAGCCACCTAGTCTTTTGTCAAGTTTGTGACTCTCAAAGACCCTGGAGCAGAGTTAGAGACAAACACACTGACTGCTTCCATCCAAAAGCAGGCAGATTAGCTCTAAAAACCTGGTAGCACTGCCAGAGACAAGCTGATGTACTAGTCTTGTTCAGAGAGGTGGAGTGGACTCCCCATGCCAAGGGGCAACTTATTGTCCCACTCTATGGGTGGGATAAGGGCCAGTGGATGCCCAGAGATAGACAAGGGGAATAAACAGGGAAACAAAAAAAAAGAAAAAGTGGGAACTGAGTTTTAGAACAAACTGATTCTTTATTTATGAAGAGAAACCAAGGAAAGGTAAATTATGCAATGTTTACAAGGAACTTTTTAGAGAAGTCTGGGGAAGATGCTTCTCACACCTGAATAGATACAAGTGGACAAAGACTCTCTCAACACATACATGCAATCAAGTGTTGAGTAATTTGAGATTCCAAGAAGGAAAATCAGCAGTTGCTTCAAACTGGTAGGAAGCTCAGAACACACAAGGAAAAAAAAAGAAAGTCAGAAAGTCCAGTGAATGGATTTCTAACCTTGCAGACCAGCTCTTCTCTATGGCATGAGTAAAGCAGCGACGGGTCAATCATGCCCTCCTTAAAATACTTCTGGAGAAACAGAAGGTGCACAAAGTCCTTGCTACTGTAAATTCAGCTCAGATATTAAAAAGCCATTAGAAATGGATAATGAAATTAAGAAGGGAAAAGTTAATATGAACCACTGGGCAGAGGGAGACCTGCTGGTGCTCAGCAATGTGGCCAGCTGAGCACCGACGAAGAACAAATGGAGTGTTAGGAGGAGGGAAATTAAAGCAAGTGCCATAGCTCTGCTTGGCAGGAAAAGTGTAATAGATTCTGTCTCGGAGATGTATCAGCATCTGTGGCTTTTAAATCACAGAGGAAGGCAGAGGAGAGTAAAGCTTTTAGCACTCAAAGCAAAAACTGTGATGAGACCTTTATGATGATGAAACGTATTCAGGAGCAGAAGAATTAACAGAAGGTAAACTGTCCTACAGAAAACTGGACACCCCGAGTCCTTCCCCTGTCCTCTACCAGCCTTGAGATCCAAAAGAAGAACAAGGTAGATTTTTTGCTCCTTCTCTGTTGCCCAGTCTGACAGCTTGGAAACACATAAATATTTCTTTGCAATTTTCATAATCACAGCAAGATCCTCAATATGCTTCAAAATTACAAATGAAAGAATGATGTGTAACATGAATTATCAACATTATTAGGGAAAGAAGTGTTCCTTCAGATTTTGCCCAGAAATGGTGAAGGAGGTAGTGTCAGGGCTGAGGTAAGACTGCAGAATATCCAACTCTTTACTCTTGTCTTGAACATTAGGACAAATCAATTTTCTACATTTCCCACCCCCTCCTCTCCTCTCTCTATGGAGGAAAAGATGGAGACCTTCTTATTGAAAAATGGGAGGACTTTGGAGATACCTAAAAGCATCTGATTAAGGAATCTCCCCATTCAAAATAGTTTCTCTTCAGTGATGCTTCACTGCACTGCTTGAACTGAATTTAATCTCCACATCAGATGGCAGCTTAACCATCTCATCCTCCCCTTTGTTCACACAAACAACAAATCAATCAGAGTCATTTTACATCTTTTTCTGCACCAGTATTTCCCTAAGAAAATCAGCACTTGCACTCTTGCTTGCACAGAACTAGGCTGGTTATAGAATCATAGAATCATAGAATGGCTTGGGTTGGAAGGGACCTTCAAAGGTCATCTAGTCCAACCCCCCTGCAGTGAGCAGGGACAGCAGGTCGCTCAGAGCCCCATTAAGCCTGACCTTGAATATCTCCAGGGATGGGGCCTCCACTACCTCTCCGGGCAACCTGTTCCAGTGATCCACCACCCTCATATTGAAATTTTTTTTCCTAATATCCAATCTAAATCTCCCCTTGCCTAGTTTAAAACCATGACCCCTCGTCCTATTGCTACATGCCCTTGTGAACAGTTCTTCCCCAGCTTTCTTACACGCATCTTTCACGTACTGGAAGGCCGCTATAAGGTTCCCCCAGAGCCTTCTCTTCTCCAGGCTGAACAGCCCCAACTCTCTCAGTCTCTCTTCAGAGGAGAGGTGCTCCAGCCCTTTGATCATTTTTGTGGCCCTCCTCTGGACACACTCCAACAGGTACATGTCCTTCTTGTGTTGAGGGTTCCAAAGCTGGACACAGCATTCCAGGTGAGGTCTCACCAGAGCAGAGTAGAGGGGCAGAATCACCTCTCTGGATCTGCTAGCCATGCTTCTTCTGGTGCAGCCCAGGATGGGGTTGGCCTTCTGGACTGCAGATACACATTGCTGGCTCATGTCCAGCTTTTCATCTACTACTACCCCAAAGTCCTTTTCCTCAGGGCTGCTTTCCAGCACATCATCTCCTAGCCTGTATCAATAATGTGGATTGCCCCATCCCAGGTGGAGGACCCTAAACTTGGCCTTGTTGAACCTCATGAGGTTCACCTGGGCCCACTTCTCCAGCCTGTCCATGTCCCTCTGGATAGCATCCCATCCCTCTGGTACATTGACTGCACCACCCAGCTTGTTATCATCACTGAACTTGCTGAGGGTGTACTCAGTCCCACTGTCAATATCATTAATGAAGATATTAAACAGCACTGGTCCCACTACAGACTATTGAGGGACACCACTTATCACCATCTTCCATCTGGACATAGAGCCATTGACCACTACCCTCTGGATGAGACCATCCAGCCAATTTCTTATCCACTGAACAGTCCACCCATGAAATCCATATCCATTATGCCAGAGGACAGCATTATTCCTGTAAGAATAGTGCATAAATATATTATTCACCTTTACACCATGAGGATAAAAACCTCATTTACCCTTTAAAATACAGTAAGAAAGTGGGGTTTGGTCTCGTAGATCTACACGTGTAGCACTGTAGAAGCTGGCAAAGTACAGCTGCCCCTGACATAAAGTGAAGGAGCTGCTTAACCACAGAGCTAAAAGCCCACGTGGAGCTCTTTGTCAAAAGCTGATGAGGACCTTGAGAGTGAAATAATTAATACAGACTGAATGGCACACATTTCTGCCTCTACAAGGCCAGGAAAGGTGAAGCAGCACCAATTTCCAGTCTCACACAAGGTAGCTCGTGAGTAGGGAAAGGTGTTAAGAGCCTACAATATTAATTAAGTTAATAGTTTGGGATTTAAGTCAGGATATCAAACATGCCTGCTATATTACAATCTACTTGCGTACTCCTGCTCCAAAATCCCAGAGCAAAATTATGTCACTGCAGATGCAAGGACACGGGTTATGCTTTGCAGATTTCAATCAAGTAAAATTTACCATTCAGCTGGGTCCTTTTCAGACACAAGAAGAAGTTGACCTTGAAGAATTACTATGAAAGCTTCAGAAGATGGTCAGTATTTGATCTTGCATAAAATTTAATCACTGGGAATATCAGGAGATCAAGTCAAAATGAAAACTCTGCTCTGTCCCACAAAGGTCTTGTTTTCCTATTAGCAAAATGAGTGATTTATTCTTGCTCCAGTCTCAGGGGTGGGAAAGTCACTGTGCACAAAATATTTATCATCCAATCTTCCATAGACTTGAACTACAACATTTGCACAGTTTGTCCAGGAAAGTTACTTTTACCCAAGTGGAGCTGCAATTTTACCTTGGTCTGTCCCTAATTACTGCAAAGAAATTAAAATATGCAGACAAGCCAACCTGCTGTTCTTCATTTCTTCTGCCTTGAGGATGACAGCCTCATTAAAGACACAAGAAATCTTTCTATAAATACATTAACAGCAAAAGAAGGGCCAGGGAGAGCTTCCATCCTCTAATAGATGCAGGAGGAAATATGGTGTCTGTGGATGAGGAAAAGGCTGAGGTGCTTAGTGCCAGCTTTGCCTCAGGCTTCAGTAACAGCACCAGTTGTGTTTTGGGAATTCAGCCCCCTGAGCTAAAAGACACAGACCTGGAGTAAATGATCCCTCTTCATTCCAGGAAGAAATGGTCAGTGACCACATAGATGTGCACAAGTCTATGGGACTGGATGGAATCCACCCAAGAGATCTGAGAGAGCTGGTGGAGGTGCTCACCAAGCCACTTTCCATCATTTTTCAGCAGTCTTGGTTGACCAGGGAGGTCCCAGCAGATTGGAAGTTAGCCAATGTGATGCTCATCTACAAGAAGGGCCAGAAGGAGGATCTGGAAAACTATAGGCCCATCAGTTTGTTTTCGGTGCCAGGGAAGCTGATGGAGCAGATTATCCTGAGTACCATCAGGCAGTACATGCAGGACAACCAAATGAACAGGCCCAGTCAGCATGGGTTTATGAAAGGCAGGTCCTGCTTGACCCATTCTCTCCTCTTTTTTTCTCCACCCTCATTTCTTTTCTTTCACGTACACAGCATTAACATCAAATCCTTTCTAAACCTCTTCATGAGCACACCAGTAAGGCTCATAAACTATAAGAAGATAAATCTCTGATGAAGGCACAGAGGAGGTCCTCTGTAGCCTGCTTCATTATTCATTGATAAGCTCCCAACCAGATACTGTAACCACTTCTGTACCATCTGCCTCATTCCTCCTTAAATTTATACAATGCTGCTCTGCAGACAACCAGGTTTTTTTATCCTGACACCTCCACCTTCCAAAGCACCTTCCAGCAGAGAATTTAGAAAACATTTCCCCAAATAAAACTTTTTCCCAAGGCAAGCACAAGTATTACACAAGAATTGAGCCAACAGGCCAGATCAGAAATTCATGTGTTTCAATACCTGCCTCCAGGTCCTATAGAGAAGCTACAGAAAAGGAGAGATAATCTACACAGGAATGGACCTTCAAAGCCTACAGGTTTAGGAAGTTTTTTAATACCTTGAAGCAGAAGGGTCTAATCCCCTTATCCTTAAATGTTTACCATTACAGTTGTGTATATTCTTTGGGACCACAGAAGTAATTTTTTGCCTCTTTGTACTCAGATAATCTTTTGGCCACAGTGATGTCTTCCCAGAGCAAGTTTCACATGTTGTTGGGTAGCTTGAGTCTTCTGCGAGCAACTCTGGACCAACCAACCAAAACAATTCCCTAAAAGTTATATCCCAAAGCATAAAAATAAGATATCCACATGGGTTTATATCAGACTATGTAAATATAAAGCCTTTTGTTTTAAGGAGCCTCATGTGTACAAGTCAGAGGGAATAGCAAGGTGTCTACAAACACACTCAAGCACTCCCATCTATTTCTTGAGCCTCCTCACTCCAGCTCAGATGTCTTTCTTTCTCTATGCCTGAAGCAGCAAGTTTTACAAGTTATCTGTGAGCAGAGAAATCACAAGTTTAATCTCTATTTTAGCAGGGAATGGCAGCTGTGGAAGAAAAAGAGGCACAAACAACGAGTGAATAATCCCTGTCTTCTCCTGCTGGGCACACCAAAAGGTGAAGCAGTGCAAGAAGTTCTTCCCCTACAGTGGGTAAGCACCATCTCCCATTATGGAGTTGTGAAATAAATGGAAAAGATGGTAAGCTGATAAGTTTGCCACCAAGATCCACCTCTGCAAGGAGCTTTGGAGCAAGGCAGACACCAGAGTCTCCCAGGAGAGCTGCTTTAATTTGCTTCCTTGTGGTCCCCATCCCCATATCACCACCTTCCCGATCGCAGCCACCCTCAACACATCCAAGGTGGTTTGTTGGCCACACACAGGGCCATTTTCATAATAAATTCACCAAACCTCCTAGTACTGGCCCTCTTCCAGCTGTGTGGACCCTCACCTTGAGCCGATGACAACTGCATTGTCACAGAAAACAAGCTAAAAATGAAAAATCATGGGGTCTGGAGGTATCAGCAGGCAATTTACCTTTTCTAACATTTAACCAGGACTGGAAATAGTCTCTCTGAAAAAAACCCAAAGCATTTAGCCTGCCAGAACATCCAAAACCAGAATTAGTTTCAGGCTTCCTCTGAAGCACTGGAGTTTGAAGACTACTTAGTGTGTATATTAATAAAAGGAAAATAAAAAGAAAAATAGCTGCAGAACAGCTTCTGCATTAGAGCACACCAGCCTTCACTTCTTTATTTTTAAATGATCACATCCTCAAACCCAGTGATGCTCCTCCCAGAAGACACAGCCAATATCCTGATCTATTTTTTGATCTTCTAAATCTGGGCACAGGCAGAGGAAGCTGAGCTCGAGCTTATGGGGGAGCAGCCGCACGCTGCAGCCCAGTAACCAGCACTGCAACAAGGAAACTCTGTTTGAGTCCCAAGCTTGAGCTAATCACCACATTATTTCTTGGGGCTTGGCTCCTACATAGCCAAGTTCTGCATAAGACTTTTGCTGCAAAGACTTTCATCCGTGGCTACGTGTTTCTGCAAAGCTGTGGATGAGATAAAACTGATCTTGGCCACTGGGGGTCATTAAAAGGCCTGGTAGAGCCTCCTCCCAGGAACTGAGATATTTCTCATGCTGGCATCTGACATCTTTGCTCCTTTTAAGTATTTGTCAGGACCTCTGTGTTATAACCTACTAGGACCAGCCACCACCAACTTACCATCATTTTCTGTCTGTCTTTAGAGGTTTCCCCTCCTTTCTTACTTAACTGATGAGATTTGATGCAGCCACTGCTTAATCATAGAACAATGGAATCGTTTTGGTTGGAAAAGACCCTTAAGATCATCAAGTTCAACCCTAAAACCAACAATGCCAAGCCCACCACTAACCCATGTCCCTAAGCACGATGCCTACAGCTCTTTTAAATACATCCAGAGATGGTCACTCAACCACTTCCCTGGGCAGCCTGTTCCAATACTTGATAAACCTTGCAGTGAATAATTTTTTCCTAATATCTAATCTAAACTTCCCCTGGTGCAACTTGAGGTCATTTCCTCTTGTTCTATTGCTTGTTAACTGGGAGAAGAGACCGAGACCCACCTCTCTACACCTCCTTTTCAGGTAGTTGTGGAGAGCGAGAAGGTCTTCCCTCAGCCTCCTTTTCTCCAGACTAAACACCAGTTCCCTCAGCCACTCTTCATAAGACTTCTTGCTCAGAGATATGGTTTAGTAGTGGACAGGTACAGTTGGACTCAATGATCTCAAAGGTCTTTTCCAACCAAACAATTTCACAATTCTATGAACCTATGTTCTTATTTAATTGCTGCAGATTGGCACTCAAAAACCATCCCAGTTGATGAGTATGCATTTATAAAGAAAGGAAGAAGAAATATAGCAGTGCATAAAGTCTCCTAACCCTTCTGCTGTTCTCTTGGTCCCCCTCCTGTCCATAGGGAGGGTTATCTCCCCATAGGAGTGGTGATAACATTTTCTTCCCTCCCTTCTTCCATGTCAAGGGAGCAAGATGCACATGAAGATGCTCGTCTTATTGAAGGTAATACAGTGAGCCATGGCCATAGGCCACTTGAAAACACAGGTCAATGAACTAGCTGGTAGACACCATATTTAGTGTAGAGTTTCAAGAGAAATAATCTTAGATGAGAAGATGGAATGGACTTTCTGAAATCAACCAACATGAGCACCTGTTTTAGCACAGGGAAGGGTTTGTGTTGGTGGTTGAGGACTGCACCACCCACCCTTCCCACAGAGATGAGGATCAGAGCCAGAGCCTGCTTGAAGATCTGAGATTAATGGTGGGGTTTGAGCACAAAGATGTTCTGCAGTCTGCAGCCATGGGCATGTGGACATAAATACAGAACCAAACTAGGAAAAGTATTTATATAGCACTGTAAAATAATGTCATTGACTATGCTTTGGGAAACTTGGCCAAGAAAAGATGCATGGGTAAGTGAGGAGAAAAAGGATGAGAGAAGGGGAAGAAAATAATTGGGGAGGGAGGGGAATAATTAAAAAAAAAAAACAAAAAAAAAAACCCAAAAAAACTGAGTCCTTGCTGTGCCTAAACCAATGTCTACAGAGGAGGTGGGATTTTTAGAAATAGTTAGGACAGAGAGACACCAAATCAAGCAGAATATCCAGTATTTCTCCCTGAAAGCAGACTGGCTTTTGATTTGTTTAGCCAAAAAAAGGAATTCATGGAGTGCTACAGTAGTGCTGCATGAACAGCCAAGGCAAAAGCCTGACTCACAGCCACCCTGATGCAAATACCAAGGAGGAGAGAAACTACAAGGAGGACTCCTAAGACTTTCTCTTGCAGAGAGGCACTGCCACCATTTACCATGATGCTGAAATGCTGGTCCTCTTCAGACCTTTGAAGATGTCTCAGACATGACTAGAAGTAAAACATAGCCATAAAAAAAAAAAGAGATGGACTAAAGAGCATAGGATGTTCAATCAGAAACCAGAAACAAAAGAGTTGGAGAGTAGCACCAAGGCAAGCAGCTTTCCTCCCACCAACTAGACATCATCAAAATAAAATAAAATAAAATAAAAAATAAAAAAATAAAATAAAATTAAAAAATAAAATAAAATAAAATAAACAAATAAAATAAAATAAAATTTAAAAATAAAATAAAATAAAATAAACAAATAAAATAAAATAAAAATAAACAAATAAAATAAAATAAAATAAAATAAAATAAAATAAAATAAAATAAAATAAAATAAAATAAAATAAAATTCCCTACCTAACCAACCAAGTCCTCACATGTGTCTGCACAATGGACATGTATATCCACACCTGTGAGAAGATCTTTGTCTCTCTGAAAATCCCCTCCCAAATTTTCCTAGGTGAAACTTTCAAAGCAGGGAATACTCAAACACAGCAAAATATTTCAAGGCACTTAATCCTGTTTCAGCACATTTCTGGGCTCCAAAGGATTTAGGAGTTTTCATGTTTGGCTTTTATTTGGCTATAAAGGAGCCCTTGGTTGAAAGACCAAGGTATTTAAAGAGATCCTTAAAAGCTTTCCAGAGTAGAAAGGGGTCTTGGACTATCCAATCTCCTATTCCTACCTGCATCATGAAATACCTGGAGACCTCTGAGATCTGACCTTAAAAGTGTTTCTGAAAGTGGGATATAGGCTGTAAAAAAAAAAAAAAACAACCAAAAAAACCCCCAAAAAACCTCACTGTGAATATTTTAATCCCAGTACTGTACCTGCCAAGAATTATCACCTGCCTACTGCTTCAGTGTGCTGCAGGCTTAATTTCCAATAAAAATACAGGGTTTAGAAGGAATTAAAGCATCTTCAATATATTTAGGATGTGTTCATTCAGAAAAAAAAAAGAAAAAAGAAAAAAAAAAGAAGTATCATCATCCTACTGTGGCCCACAGCAGCCAGAGAAAGCTAAGAAACAGAGACATCCCAATAACATGTTTCTACTTAGTTCATCTAAAGATGTTGAATGAAGCCTGAGGTCTGGATGAGAGAACATCCCAAAGCCCATTTCCTGCTCACCCCACACATGTCACACACCTTCTCAGCAAGTCCCACCTGCTCATAATGCAGTTGTGGGTATTATTTCCATGATGTTCAATGAAGTTACTGCTACATGGGGCTGGATTAAAGCTGGCAAATCAGTTTGGCCAGTCCCTAGGTGTGTTTTAAGTTTAAATAGATGGTGGCTGTCACCTGGGAATGTGTGCTGCCAAGCAGAGGAGATGTGACACAGCTGTGCTGGACACTGCCCTGTTGGCCATCTGGTGAGATGGCATCATGCCCAGCTGCTAGACATGTGGGTCTTTGCCAGGGATAAAAGGATCAAGTTTTTCAGATAGGCTAAGCCCAATTAAAATTAAAAATAGCACACTGGCCCATGGAAGCTGCTCTGTGATTTGGAAGAACTGAGGACATACCCCAGTGCCACCAGACAAGAGCCATTCTGTCCATCCCCCATGACACTGTGGACTGGGACATCGATGACAATAGCAAATAGTCTTGAAACAAGAAGTATCAGTCTCTGACCCTGACCTTCTTGGAAAAAAAATGAGTTATTTGGAGCAAGAAAGTATGTGCATTGCAGAAAGGTACGAAAACCAGAGAATAAAATGCACATTCTGCTTGGGATGTCACAACTAAAGGTTGTGAAAGACAGGTCTTGCACTTCATTGCTTGAAGAGTCAATAATAGCATGATCCACAGTTCTTCAAGGCTGTCTTCAAGTCTTCAGGATTGATTTCTCCAACTCTGACATCCACATATGGAGAAGCAGTACCCTGAAGGGCAAAACCTGCCCTACTTCACTCTCCAGCTGCTGCATTTCCATCTCAGCCAAGGGAAGAAGTTGCAGGCAAGTCAAAGTGTCTGTGATGACAACCTATATCAAATTCCCACAGCTACAGGACAGAAGAAATTATGTTTTCTTCATGTGCTTCTCCAGACTAAGAAACCATCCAGGGAAAAGAGAGAGGAGCATCTATTGAAGATAAAATCATATAATCATAGAATGGTTTGGGTTGGAATGGACCTGTAAAGCAGGGACATCTTTAACTGAGTCAGGTTGCTTAGTGCCCTGTCCAACCTGACCTTGAATGTTTCCAGGGATGGGGCTTCTACCACCTCTCTGGGCAACCTGGGCCAGTATTCCACCACCCACACTGAAAAAATTCCTTCCTTATATCTAGTCTAAGTTCCCTCTTTTAGTTTAAAACCATCACCCCTTGTCTTATTGCAACAGGCCCTACTAAAAAGTTTGTCCCCATTTTTCTTATAGGGCCCCTTTGAGTACTGAAAGGCCACTATAAGGTGTCCCCAAAGCCTTCTCTTCTCCAGGCTGAACAACCTCAAGTCTTTCAGCCTTTCTTCATAGGAAGATAGCTGCTAACTCGTTCTACTAAAAGAAGAGAAAGAAAAATCTACCTAACAGTCCATTGGCAAGTTTTGCTTTCTTCAAGATATTTCTTTAAAATTTAAAAGCAAGTTTACACCTTGTTGGGTTTCTACTGTGCAGATGTTCAAAAATCCCAGTTGCAAAGCTCGTGTATTTCTGCTGAAGGATGAGTCCAAGACGCAAACAGCTCAGCTGGATGGCCAGTGCTAGATAAGAGAAAGCCTTGTGAATCGCAAGCCAAGAAAGTGCAGTGGCTGCAATGGTCCCTTTTTTTTAATGGAATAGCCAAGATTTAACAGCAAGGGACTCTTGGCTAAAGAAAACCCCACAGCTCAGGAATAGGAAAGAGAAAGCTTTATCCATGGAAATCATGGCAGCTTCAAACCTCAGGATATAATCCCCAAGGGGGACAGAGCAGGGAACATGTTTGGTTTGTGAGCTGGAATCCTTCCACGACCCAAATCTCCCATCCACCAAACAAGGATAAAACTCATTTTCTGCAGAGGATAAAACACTACTGGGACGGTTCAGGGCAGAGCCATCCACCAACCATCACAGGAGCAAGAGACCATGAGCTTTCCACTTTCTTTTCCCACTGCCATGCCATGGTTCAGCAGCGCAAGGGGTGAGCAGGGGGAGAGTTGTCAAGTGCAACCAACTTTGCATTCTTTTCCTGGCTAAGCTCATTGTATTTGGTTGTTTATGTATAAATCAGAAGAACTTTGATTTATTCCTTCTTCACTGGGCTTGGAGGGGAAGCCATGTGAGGAGAGGCTGAAGGCATTTGGTTTGTTCAGACTGGAGAAGAGGAGACTGAGAGGAGATCTCATGGCGGTCTAGAACTTCGTCCCAAGGGGAAGAGGAGGGGCAGGCACTGATCTCTTATCTCTGGCCACCAACGCCAGGAGCAGGGGAGATGGCAGGAAGATGTGGCAGGGGAGGGTGAGGTTGGCCATGAGGAAAAGGTTCTTCAGGCAGAAGGTGGTGGAGCACTGGAACAAGCTCCTATGCTAGAGCAAGAGTTGGACTCGACGATCCTTGTGGGTCCCTTCCAACTCACAACATTCCATGATTCTGTCTTCTCCAGCTTGGAATCAAGTAAGCAGTGGGAAATTGTTTTAAGAAACACTTATACAATCCCTTGCACACCTCAAAACCTACACAAGCTGCTTCTACCACCCCACCACAACCATCTGTAGGACTGTCAGTACCTGTAGCCACATCAACAGCCACTAGAGGTGCTCATGAATCCCAACCATTTTTATCCAAGTCCAAAAGAGAAAATCAAGGAAGATCTGCAACAAGTAGGTCCTAACATCCAATTTAAAAATCCCTGCTTGCTCCTGTCCTTTCCATCCACACTAATTCACCCTAATCCCCAATCTATCTGCTTACATCTGTCGAGTCCTTCCTCACTGTTGATCTTTAATCCCTGCCCACTTCTAGCTGCTATCGCCAAGCAAACATTAACCTGGAAGAAGAGAGTTAGCAGTTATATTTCTGGACTGACAGCATGGATAAAAGCTTTATTTATTTATTTCCACTCAATCTGAATTCTGTTTGTGTCACACACATTTTTGAGTTGTCTGAGTCTACACTTCATAGTGTATAGAAGTGAATTCTTCTGCTTTCTGCAAGTAAATACATCCTTATAGTTAGGTTTCAGAATAGCAATCCACCACTACAGTATTTCAGTATCTAAATAAATTTCCATTCTCATTTTCCTTGCAGGAACAAATATTAAAATACTCCACTCATGTCCTCACAGAGAAAAAGTAAAAAGCACACATATACAAAGGATGCTAAATTCTGTTCTAATCAATTAAGACATATTCTGCATCCTTAAGGATTTAATTAATTAGATGATACTAGGCTGCAGGAGGGCAAGGAAAGAAGAAGACAGGGAAGTCAAAAGATTTGCACAATGCCACACTACAGAGCAGTGGCAGAGGTGACCAAGACTTGGAAGTTCACAACTTTCAAGTCAAGAAAATTAAAATTTAAAAGGATTTTTCCCCTATGCTAAAAACAAACAAACAAACAAACTAATAAACAAACCTCTTTCTAATTCAGTACTGAAAATCAGTGGTCTGAAGCTCCCAGACTCAGTATTTTGGACATGCTTTCAGGAAAGAAATAGTAAAATACATCTTAAACAGTATTATTCCCAGAATGTGAAATTTTACAATACATTGGCTAGTAGATACCACCTAGGTTTAAAACAAATTTGTGCTCATAAAAGAACATCTTATCTCTGTATTACAGACAAAGCTGGGTCTGTTTAGCCTGGAAAAGACTGAGAGGGGACCTTATCAATGTTTATCAATATAAAAAAGGTGGGTGTCAAGAGGCTAGGGCCAGAGTCTTTCCAGTGGTGGCCAGTGATAGGACAAGGGGCAACAGGCACAAGATGGAACATGGGAGGTTCCATTTAAACATGAGGAGAAACTTCTTTCTTGTGACAGTGCCAGAGCCCTGGGACAGGCTGCCCAGAGAGGTTGTGCAGTCTTCATCTCTGGAGATGTTAAAAACCCACCTGGATGCTTTCCTGTGCAACTTGCTCTGGGTGAACCTGATTTGGAAGATGGGTTGGACTAGGTGATCTCCAGAGGTCCCATCCAACCCCCATCACTCTATGATTCTGTGAAGAAGTACACAAACTCTTTTTTAGGGGAGTAGGTGACTCAGACAGATATTCCTAAGCCATGCTGTGGGCTTCTCCAGTGCAGTGCAAGCCAAGGAGGAGAAAAATCCCTCTCCTTGGAGGCTCAGAGATCTGCAAGCAGGAGCAGGAGTGGTGGAGCACAGCCTGAACATGTATGTGCTCTCCAAAACATCAGTGACTTGCTCAGCTACAAGCTGCATTCATGCACAGAGGTTTCACTTATTTATATATATTATTTTTTTGGCTGTAACACTGGATGTAAATACATTCCAACAGAGCTCCATCTCACCAGTGTGCCCTGCAGCACCCAGTTTCTATATCGCAACAGCACAGGCAGCACAGGTTAAGTTTTCCCTTCCTCAACTTAATCCCAGTTTTCATATTCTTTGATTTTTATTTTCACTCTTCAAGTCAAAATCCCAAGTAGAAATTCTGCAACAATAACAACAAATAATCCCTGAAGCAATACAGCTAATATAAAGCTTGCTTTGCAGCCAAAGATCAGGCTGTTGCAGCACAGCCTCACCCGTGCTAACAACCTGAGCTGTGCCAATATCTGATTTGTACCTGGGGAACGCTTGGAACAAGGCAAAAATCACACCAGATACTAGTCTAGCTCTCCTTCCAATGCCCAGTAATGTCCATTCCCAAATTTACTGGGGTTGCTACAATAGCAGAGGAGGCAGAACGTGCACTTGATCACTCACTGCACATTAACATCCTTGCAATCCAACCTAGGACAGACTAGGATTAATTTAATTTCAATCTCACTCAGTTTCCTGATGTGCATATAAAAAAACCCAAAAAACAAACAAACTAATAAAATATTAAGAGACCTTTTAGCAAGCCACAGAGGCAGCAAAAATTGTCAGTACCTTCTGAAGAACAGGACAAGGAATGCAACATGAAAAACACGAGTGGATAAACCTGTGCCAGCAATGACAGTCTGCTCCCAGATATCAGAATTTGGGGGTTCTCCTATTCACATTGCAGCAAAGGAGTTGCAAAAACTCAGAAAAAATAATGTTGGCTGAAGCATTCAGCCTGTCTAGAGCCTGATCCCACTTTCTCCTTGTCAAGATGACCAGATGAACCTTGGCTGAACACCAGGTGCCCACCAAGCCACTCTATCACCCCCCTCCTCAGCAGGATGGGGAGGAGAGAAAATAGGATGGAAAAAACCCTTGAACACGTGGGTCGAGAGGAAGACAGTTTAATAGAAACAAAGCAAAGCCATGCATGCAGAAGCAAAAGAACAAAAAAATGTATTCTCTACTTCCCATCAGTAGGAGATGTCTGACCACTTCCCAGGAAGCAGGGCTTTAGTATATGTGTAGCAGTTGTTCCAGACGACAAGCACTGTAAATAACAAATGCCCTCCCTTCCCACTCTGTTCTCCTAGCTCTCATTTGTGAGCAGATGTCATATGGTATGGAATATCCCTTTGGTCAGTTTGGGTCAGCTGTCTTGGCTATGTCCCCTCCCATCACCTTCCCAAGCCCCAGCCTACTGGTTGAGGGGAGAAATGCTGGAGAGACAACCTTGATGCTGTGTGAGCACTGCTCAACAATAACCAAAACACTGGTGTGTCATCAACACCTTTACAAAACACAGCACTCAGAGGGCTGCTACAGGGAAAATTAACTCCATCTCAGCCAGACCAAATACAGACATGCAGAGAGTAAAGCAGGGAATAAGCTCTGACCTGATCTACCAGTGGTTTCAGACCATAACCTCCTTGCTAGCACATCTGCATGGCATGGCAAGACAAAGACGATCATCAGGATGTGTGCAGTGAGACAGCTCTGATGGAAAAGAAAACACCTTCAGTAAAGGAGCTCCAGCCTTAGCCCATTTGCCACAGGTCCCCATCCAGTAAGCATGAGTAGATGTAAAACATCACTGGAATAATCCTACTGCTGCCTGAAATTCAATTCCAACTATGTATCCTGTAGAGTTATTTGTAGGCATAATGTAAGGAGAAAGGCTCCTGCTGCAAGCACTTGATACTGCCAGGATGTAAAAGCACAGGATGCAAAGCACAGAGTGACAGCGCAAGGGTAGAGAAAATCTGGCACTTGAAGGAATTTCAGCATACAATAATGAACTCACTCATTGTTCAACTGCTTGTTGGACAAGGGCTCTAAAGCAAAGACCTCTCTGCCCTCCTAACTGGAGAAATGCTTTTGAGCAACTGAGAAAGTTGGCAGAGAAAAATCGGATTGAACTGACAGTATTAAAGAAATCTCAGGAGCATTGATGTCTTGTCCAGGTCTGAAGAGCTTAAAGAAGAATTCATACAAACTTTCCATGAAGCAATAGCTGAGTTTTATTTTTTTAATAAAACTTTAATTTTCTTTGCTTTACATCAGAGACAAGGACAAACATTTGGTTACTGGCTCTGCCAGAGATCAGCCAGCTGCAAGAACTGCCAGAAGCAAAAAGCATTGAGTTGTATTAATTACAAGAGAGATGAAACTAAAGCATGGGACAGTCTCTTATCCTTTAGGGAAATAAACCCACTTGGAAAGACACCCCAGAAGGACAACCTCAGGTCTGGGCTTGATGGCCAGGCACCCATTGGTAAATCAAAGAAATCACCAGCACGTTCATCCTGCTCTGTTTTCCCTATCAAGGTACCTCAATCCATGCAATGAGCAGACTGTGGGAAGATCTTCTTAAACTACTTCTAATTTGACTGTAATTGAGTGGAAAACTGAGAGGATGAGATGTTTAAATACATTTCCAGCTGAATGCTGCCTCAGGAGAGGGCAGTGTCTTTGCTTTGTGATTTTCTGTTAAAATTGGGACTGCTGTCATGACTTTTACCTGTTTATATTAAAATGGCTTTAGATGACCAAGACTAGCAAATAAAATAGGTAGGAAAAAAAATATTTACCCAAGAGGTTTTTGGTTTGGTTTTTCTTTTTAAGTGCTATCAAGTTGGCAGCTCACCCTCACATATTGCATTAAAACATTTATTTATTCCAATAATGTGTTCTGGTTTTGCTAGTTATATAAATAAATGCATAACCACATAACTTCCCTGAAATACTGAGATTATAGCAAAACATTTATTGTAATGTTAAAAGTGCCAGAAGGGATAGGAGAGAGGTTTTCAAAACAAACAGTTTCAAAGTTAATTCATGTATGGAAGTTAATACTCCTGGCAATTTCTTTTGCTAGAAAACATGTTGTTTATTATTCTTTAATATGTTTTCTTATGTTTAGGCTTATTAATTCATTAAATCACTGCTAAGATCTCTAAGAACTGGATGTAAAACAGAGAATATCCTCAAAACGAAGTGAAACTGGACTGAGGAAATAAATTCACAATGTTTGAGTGTCTTGCACAATAGCAAAGAAACAATATGAAATAATTCTTCTGTAGATACTACAAAAAGCTTTTTGAGGTTGTCTAGTGGGAAAGATCATATTCTTTTTTATTATTATTATTTACATCTAGGCTTTGACCAGCAGTTTATTTCAGGCCAATTAATAACTTATTTAATACAACAGCTGAGTCCTCTACTTCTGTGTCCCCACAGATTCAAGAAAATATGACAGGATCCAAGACTTAGAAGTCAAAGCCAATCATTAAGACTCTCAGAAACTTTTTTACAGAACATCAGACAAGGAATTTTATCATTTAGTGCTGTAGAAAACAGAGGAAAGACCACTTTCTTCACAGTCCAGATGGTAACCTTGGAGTAATATTCATGAATCCATCTACGCATGGCAGACAAAAGGTGCTACAGAAGGTCGCACTTAAACTCCTTCCTTCCACTCTACAACTGATGGGATCCTATCCCAGATGCATGCTTTGGTTATATTACTGAACATGACCAAGACACAGTCCAATCCTTCAGTTTAAAAGGCTTTAACTTTTGAAAACAGCACTCCTAATATTTCATAGTAGCTTTGAATCTTGTTAAAAGATTCAAAGATTTTGTTCTTGCTTTCTTTCACAGCTTCTAACTCTTTCTAACACTTTACACTAAGGCCATTTAAGTGCATGGATGAGTCCCTCTTTGCTCCAGTGAGGAACAGGTGACACAACCAGAACTAAACCACCTTCCAGATGCTTTGGCAATGCTGTAGACTGCAATGACCAAGGGTTTCAATGACCCTTTAAAAAAGCATTGAAAGTATTGGAACTAACTTAAGAAGTTAATGCAAAAACAAAGCAATATTCAGGTCCCAATATAGTAGAAGGATTAACCACCTGCTTAATGTTAATTAACCTCAGGAGGACTCCTTGTGTACTTAAGAGTTTGTTATGTGCTTCAGCACTTTGCAGTATCAAGATGCAAATCTGGCAGTGGATTCCTTCACATGGTTTTCCATCAGACCTGCATCTGCAATGAGACCACGTGGTGGTCAGGTCACAGTGCTGGTTCATACACTAGCTTTTGAATTGCCCACAGAACATCTACTCCAGCTTTAGCCACTGGAATGGTTTCTCCAGCAGAGCTCCTGTCATCCCCATCCCACCAAAGGGGTCATGACTGGTCTGAACATCTCCCTCCCATGCAGCACATGAGCTCTGTGACTTTGCAAACCTCGAGACAACAATGACTTCCAAGTTGGTTTTTTTACCGACAAACCACTTTCCAAGACTGCTTAGAAAAGACTAAAATAGGATTGGAGAGGGATGAAGAAGACAGAATCACATAATCACAGAATCACAGAATGTCAGGGATTGGAAGGGACCTCGAAAGATCATCCAGTCCAATCCCCCTGCCAGAGCAGGAACACCCAGATGAGTTCACACAGGAAGGCGTCCAGGCGGGTCTTGAATGTCTCCAGAGAAGGAGACTCCACAACCTCCCTGGGCAGCCTGTTCCAACGCCCTGTCACCCTTACTGTAAAGAAGTTCCCTCTCAAATTTAAGCGGAACCTCCTGTGTTCCAGCTCACACCCATTGTCCCTTGTCCTATCATTGGACATCACTGCAAAGAGCCTGGCTCCATCCTCCTGACACTCACCCTTCAGATATTTATAAACATTAATAAGGTCCCCCCTCAGCCTCCTCTTCTCCAAGCTAAAGAGGCCCAGCTCCCTCAGCTGTTCCTCGTAAAGGAGATGCTCCACTCCCTTCATCATCTTGGTGGCTCTGTGCTGGACTCTTTCAAGCAGCTCCCTGTCCTTCTTGAACTGTGGGGCCCAGAACTGGACAAAATATTCCAGATGTGGCCTCACCAGGGCAGAGTAGAGGGGAAGAAGAACCTCTCTCGACTTACTAACCACACCAAAGATGTCAAGAAGGATGGTCAAACCTCTAAGACAGGACAGAATCAGCATTGTCAGTGCTTAGGTAGGACTTTCCACCCAAGAGCAGCAGGTAGGTAGTAGAGAGGGGACGGCAAAGAAAATTATAGATCCAATTCCTGGAAAAATGTTAGAACAAATCATTTAACAATTGCTAAATACTGAAATGATAATTAGGTTATATATACCCAGTGAACACTGCCAAGAACAACTTGCATGGACCAATCTAATTTAATTCTGTGACGAGATAACCAACCTAGTTGACAAGGAAAAAGATGCATGTGCAATATATCTTGAGTACAACTCTGGCCAGTGTCCTACACGATATCTTCATGAGCATCTGAAGGAAAAATGGTCTAGATGAAGTCAGAGTAAGATTAAGCACTGACCCAAGGGTCCCTTGAGCACACTTAGAAACATCTCACCTCTGGAATAGGAAATTACCCTCACCCTTTCAAATCTGGCATTTAATGTCCAGGGCACAGTAAGGTTAATAAAAGCAGTGTTAAAAATGTTCAGGCTTGTGGCATTTTAATTCAAGCTATTTGAATTCCCTGACCTCTGGGCCTTCCTGTGTACAGTGGGCTTTGTTCATTTTTCCCACAAAAAGATGCGTTTGGAAGGACAGGTTGAACGTGGTCGAGCGTGCACGTTGCACACATCAAAATCGTAAGAATTCAGGGTTTTATTCCTACTGCTGTACAGTGTTCAGACTCCATTTATTTCAGAGATGTCACATTACTTTAAAAAATATATACCTTTTGAAGTAATTTCAATCTTTCCACTTCTCAAGTTAAAAAACAAAAGCAAAAAAACCCAAGCCAAAACAAAACAAAACAACTTTCTACTGAGGTTCAACAAGGCCAAGTGCAAGGTCCTGCACAATTGCCAGTACCAGTACAGGGGATGAAGGGATTGAGAGGAGCCCTGTGGAGAAGGACTTGGGGGTGCTGGTGGATGAGAAGCTCAACATGAGCCGGCAACGTGCGCTCACAGCCCAGAGGCCAATAACCATATCCTGGGTTGCATCAGAAGAAGTGTGGCCAGCCGGTCAAGGGAGGTGATTCTTCCCCTCTACTCTGCTCTGGGGAGACCCCACCTGCAGTGCTGTGTCCATTTCTGGAGTTCTCAGCACAGGAAAGACATGGACCTGTTGGTGTGGGTCCAGAGGAAGGAAATTATCAAAAACGATCAGAGAGCTGGAGCACCTCTCCTATGAAGAAAAACTGAGAGAGTTTGGGTTGTTGAGTCTGGGGAAGAGAAGGTTCTGGGGAGACCTTATTGCAGTCTTTTAATACTTAAAGGCCTATAAGAAAGATGAGGACAAATTTTTCAGCAGGGCCTGCAGTGATAGGACATGGAGTAATAGTTTTCAATTCGAAGATTTAGACCAGATATAAGGAATAAATTTCTTATGCTAAGGGTGGTGAAACACTGACACAGGTTTCCCAGAGAGGTGGTAGAAGCCCCACCTCTAGAAACGTTCAAGGTCAGGTTGGGTGGGGCTCTGAGCAAACAAGTTGCCCTTGTCCAATGTAACCAGGTTCCTTTCCTTGCAATCCTTTCCAAAGGGATGCCTAGCCAAGGGACTAACTTGATATTTAGCTACTCCACAATCAATTTTGGCTTGCTGGGAAAATCAGCCCTGGAAGAACTTGGAGGTGTGTCCATTGCAATGGTGCCTAAGGTGGTCTAAGTTGGTGTGTGCATGCATGGAGGAGAAGCCAGCACTCAACTGCAAGATATAAGCCAACATGTTAATAGGCTCCATCCAGGCAGCTGACAGATGGTGGCTGTCTCAAGAAAGTTGATGTTCCTACATCAGCTGCTTTTTGATATCCACTGAAGGTGGCTTCAGCGTCACATCAGTAACTGACAAACCATGAGCAAGCTGGGCACAATGAGGTATGTCTTCAAATATTTATAGATTGCAAGTGTCTTGAATTACATTGTACATTTGCATTGAAAAAATAGTTGTCCTTTCATAGAGCACAATAAGTATTCATGTTTTTTTAACGTAAATTACAATACACTGAGATTCATCATTTGTCTAGTCCACATTTCAATTCCCTTTTCTTATGGCTTTTTCATTGTGCCCAAATATCCCATTCTTCCTTGCTTTTATGCCTTTAATTTTGCCTTGTAGAGTAGTCTAAAAATCACTATTTACAACTGAACAAACAACTTGCACTTACTTCAATACCTTCTCCTTGTTCAAAGAAAAAAAAAAATCATAATTACGCCCAAACTCATAGGAAAATAGAAAACTAAGGGAAACTTCTTTGCTTCTTTTATATTTCCATCCAGGGGGAACAGCTATTTGCAAAACAATGACATGTTTCCCCAAGGACATTTGCAACCCTCAAAAAGTGAAAACTAAGTCAGGCTGCCTTAATTAACAGCCCAGTCAATATCAAAGGCAACTGAAGAGACACAGGTGATGTTCTTCCTCCGTGCAAAGTGATAACATAGCCCTTTGCCATGTTACAAGGTCCCCTTTCCTGATGTTTCTGCAGAAGTCTGAACTCTCAGTTGTGTCTACACCATACCCATAGCTGCATCACCCTGCAGTGCAAGCCAGAACCAGACCCAAAATTAAATGCAAGAAAATGCTCCATCTAACAAAGCTGAAAGCCCACACTAACTCAGATCCAGCCCTACAGCAATTCCCCATCTGGATCAGGAGCTGGTGCACATCTGGGCAGCTGGAGATGTGATCTTCTCTGCCCATGCCCACATGGGCTGGCCTCTTGAATAGTAGCTCAGAAATGGGCAGGTTGAGACCTACCTTCCACCTCCAAGCATGAGCCAGCCCCATGTCAACAGGGACGATTACACTACCCACTGTTCTTCTGGTAAAGGATGTCTCCTACAACTTGCCTGTGTCAAGAAGGGGACACAGTAGAGTCAGCACCTTTGACATAAAAAAGCAGGAGGTTATAATCATTAGCTGCACTCCATGTTAAATTATGAATTCTCTTTTATGAAGCACAGTTTTGATTTGCACATTTGGGACCATTTCTGATACACAGGTTGACACCTGGATGCTTTTAACTTTCTACTTTAGCATTTCTAGAGCCCTTTGGAGCAAGTTAGAAACAGATAAGGAAAGCATATCTGGTCTTTGCTTAAAAACATGCCACAAAAAAAGAATCCACAGCCATTTGCAAGCCACTGCTTATGGTTTCAGCATTTCCTAAGCAAGTTTTTGACCCTATTGCCACATCTGAACACATTTCCTAGATTGAAGCAGTCTCCATAGCAGTTAAGATACCCTCTGTGGAAGCACAGCCTGCTGCCTTTTTCACATCCTCACATCTACTCTCATCATCACTTCACCTACAGAACAACCATTTAGACAAACTTCTTGCAAAGATGCTGGGGAGATGAGGAAAGACATGAGCAGATCTAGGGAATTTCTGCATTTACTCTCCTAGATCCTCAAAAAAATCCTAGCCAGGACAGCTGACCCAAAGAGACCAAAGGGATATCCCATACCATATGATGCCTTCTCAGCAATAAAAGCTAACACAAGGGAGAAGGAGGAGGGCAAGGCATGTGTTATTATGATTGCCTCTTCCCTGGAAGTGTTGAAGGCCAGGTTGGATGAGGCTTTGAGCAATCTGATCTAGTGGAAGGTGTCCCTGCTGATGGCAGGGGGGTTGGAACTGGATGATCTCTAAGGTCCCTTCCAATCCAAACCATTCTGTGATTCTATGATTCTGTGATGTTTGTGTTCCAGAGCAACCACTACATGTATTGAAGCCCTACTTTGCAGAAAGTGGCTGGACATCACTTGCTGATGGCAAGTAGAGAATAAATCTGCTGTTTTCCATTGCTTCCACAGGAAGCCTTTGCTTTTGCTTTATTAAACTGCATTTATCTTGACCCATGAGTTTTTTCTCATCTTAATTTCTTCCCTCCTGCCATCCTGCTGAGAGAAGAGTAACAAAGCATCAAGGTCAACTCACCACAGAACAGTAAGACTTGGTGTCTCATCATACAAATCAAAACCAACAAAAGTTTAGTTTTCACCTTTGAAAATCTCTATCAGAAATGAGCTCTGGAGAGTGGGGTATTTATACACCAGCCACACTGAACATGAGCAAGTAAAACCTCAGTCCCTAGAGAGTCAAGTAGAATAAATTACAGCAAAGGATCAATACTTTACCGAGAGGTTGATAGCCTTGTCTCGAAGGGCCTCCAAATGGATTCCTGCTCCCGAATCCACTCCCATCAATGGATCCATAAGACATTTTTCTAGATAGCAATGGATGCAGGTTTATACTTCAAACCTAAGAATACAGATAAAAAGATAGATACAACACTGTTAAAAGTCAGTCTTATGTTTCTTTATTTTCTTTTTTATCTTAGAATACTGGGATTTAACTGACTCCAAACTTCAGGATGCCCACCTGTGAAAAATAAAAGTTTTAAAATACACATTTCCTGGACTACAGCTGACCTTAGGGGCAAACGAGTCATTTGACCTCCCTATGCCTTATTTTCTCTAGTGATAAAGGCTAACCATTTATCTGTTTCAGCCACAGCAAGACTTTTAATTCCTCAATTCACAAAGTGCTTTGAGATCCTGAGCTGGTAAGGAAAGACGAGGTACTCGATCAAAAAAAGGTAATGCTGTCTTCTGGAACATTACCACTACACAGCTGGCTAGGAGTCTATCCATCATACTGCAGTCTTGATGAGCTCTCAAAAGAGACAGTTTACTGCTATATTATAAGCTCCTGGGCCTCTAGTATAAATATTGGAGCCAGAGTTATTTTTTCTTGCTGGTTTTAAAAAAAAAAAAAGAAGGAAAAAAAAAGCTGTAAGGCCTAAGGTAGCAGCAGCAGAATGAAATCAATACAGCACAGTCAGAGAAAGACTACTTCTTCCCCCTTCCTACCTCCCAATCCACAGGTGTTGTCTCACCATGGGCCCCAGATACCCTCCAGCATATCAGCAGGGTCCCTAGACTTTGATATTGAAAAAAATATTTGAACCCTAAAGCATGGAGATGATGATGGCAAAGGAAGAGAAGAGATAAAGGTGCTGAATCAGTTGGTGCATAACACAGGACCAAACCCAGCTGCCCCTTCCTTACACCAAGACTATGAAAAAATGCTCCAAACAGGGAAAATCTGGAAGTTGAGAACAGAGATTTATTCCCCCAAGAAGGTAGAAGACAACACTGACTACTGTGTAGACCTTCAAGAGGCAATGCAGTGATGCTGCAGTATAGCAGCATGGGAGAAGACAGTGGAGAGGACACACTAGCATGAGGTGATTTGGAATACCACGTATCCTGAGTTGCTCTGTCTTATAAATGTCACTAGTTCATTGAGGAAAACCAAAAAATCTGGGCCAACAGACCACTCTCTCCAAGAAACATGTGCAAACCCCTTCAGAGCAATGGCAGAATCATAGAATGGTTTGGGTTGGAAGGGAGTTTTAAAATTCACCTAGTGCAGCCCCCTGCAGTGAGCAGGGACATCTTCAACTAGATCAGGTTTCTCAGAGGCTCATCCAACCTGACCTTGAATGTTTCCAGGGATGGGTCTTCTACTACCTCTCTGGGCAACCTGTGCCAGTGTTTCATCAACCTCATTGTAAAGAATTTCTTCCTTTATATCTAGTCTAAATCTCCCCTCTTTTAGTTTAAAACCATTTTCTCTTGTCCTATCACTACAGGCCCTACTAAACAGCCTGTCCCCATCTTTCTTATAAGCCACCTTTAAGTATTGAAAGGCTGCAATAAGGTCTCCCCAGAGCCTTCTCTTCTCCAGACTCAACAACCCTAACTCTCTCAGCCTTTCTTCACAGGAGAGGAGTTCCATTCTTCTGATCATTTTTGTGGCCTCCTCTGGACCCGCTCCAACAGATCCATGTCTTTCTTGTACTGAGAAAGATGTTGGAGTGTAAGGCTGGATGACATGAAATGCAATGCTCCATCCTCAGCTTGGATACTCAAACTGCACATGGCCTGGACCAACCACTTTCCCTCTGACATGCAAAAAGCTGAGCTTTTAAGAGCTTCTTGACACTTGGCCACGTCACATGATGTCCTGATGTACATATTGATAGATGCCTCAGCAGAGGGTTGAAGTCTCTTTTGGGGTGCTCTGACACAACAGCGTACTTACAACTTGGTTTGTCCTCTATGGAAAGCAAAGCACCAGAAATTCCCAGTTCTGGACTGTACTGGGAACAGTCTAATGGTCTCAGGCACCTCTTTTACTTTATTCTCTTTTTTTCTCTCAAAGTTTCAAAATCAAGCCAAAAATTACTGCTGAGATTTGCCAGACAGGGAAACACCAGGACTAAAGGAAATCACTCATCACTCTCCATTAATTGGACCAGACACATAAAAGAGGATGAAAGTACAACTGCCTTGAGAGAGCAAGGGATAGGAGTTAAATCCATTAAAAGTGGAGGAAATCCAGAGTACAGCTTCCCCACCCAACCTCAGTGTTCCATGTACATACATAATTGACATCTGGGAGGGTGCAGGTGCCATGAGGCCATACATCCTTCACTTCAGGACAACAGTATTCAGTGAAAGCCACCCTGCAATAACCCAAGCAGCCAGAAAGAGGATGTGTATTTGTGTGTGCATTGAGGAGACAGAAAATTAAGTGAACAAGAAGGAAGGTTAAAAGAAGCCATCTGCAAGCCAAGGATTTCCAAGACACTCAACAACACAACAATCAATCATGTCAAGCATGTACAACTATAATTGCCATGGAAATATAAACAATGATGTCTTGATGGATATTCATCACAACCACTAAAAACTACAAGAAACTGATGAAGATTCATTTGGGAAGGCTGCAGTGGACTTGGGAACAAATCTTCTCTCTCCCAGGTCTCAGGTTAGCCTGCAACTACCACAGTAAGACAACCTCCATTGTAAAATGCAACCCAAGATCCATCAAAACTCTTACTTGGAAAAATAAGAAAACACATAGAAGACAGTTACAAGAAAATTTCTGGGCAGGGATAAGGAGTTATGTTATTTTCTTTACCTCCCAGCATGGCTACAGATTGACTGCTGTAAGCAGGGAAGTGGGACAATCAAACAGCTTGAAAACAGCCTCCATACAGAGGTTGATCCTGAACCCATCCTTTCTTTTTAGAGATAAGCAAGTAGAAACATTTACTGCCACAACTTCCCCAAGGCCATATACAACAAATGCGGAGTGAAAGTCTACACCACGTTGTAAAATGGCTTGATTACAACTGGGCAAGTGTTTCTTTGGCAAACAGTGAATGCATCTATTTTTTCCCCAACAGAGTGGTGTGAAAAGGGGAGAGAAGGAAGGCGAGTGCTCCAAATGTTTCATGTTGATTTATCATTTTCAAAACATGCTTCCATTTTAAAACTTTTTCTTCCTGTAAGGGGAAAAAAAAAAAAAACCAACAACAAAAAAAAAGAACTGAAAATCAAATATTTTGTTTTAGTTTAACCAATCTTTTTAGAAACAACCACCTCCCACCCCATCTTACTAAGCTATTGAAATATTTGTTTTTCATACAGCTCTGGAACCACCATTTCTGGAACCCACAGTAATATATTTACAGGAAAATTTAACAGCAGATTTAAATATCTTTAATTTGATTGGCAATAAAAGCATTTCCCTCCCCATCCCCATGGCACCTCCCAAGTCTTTTGTCTACTGCTCCTCAGGGAGAATTGTCCAATTTACTGTGAAGGCAGTTTGTACAAATTGGAGCAATCATTGCCTAACATACTAAATACAGAGGAAAATAAAAAGAAGAAAAATAAAAGAAAAATATTTTATCACAGCTTTATTCTCATCACTTAAAATACAAATGAAAGAACAACCATACCCAAGCCAGACTAAAAGGACACCCATCCTCCCAGAGGCATGAAATTGTATTTTAATGACATGCAACTACTTTTTGCTTTGTATATCCTGTAGAAGTCAATCATGCAGTGAGTATAATAGTAGGATGCAGGATCTCAAGGAAGAGTTGGTCCATGTTTCTTGGCATGAGAAAGAAACTGGCAGGCAAAACCAAGCAGGTAAAATTATTCAGAGTTCTCTTGTACACAGCAGTTTCCACTTACAGGGACATGCAGATGGCAAATACAATTAGTAGTAGGAATGAAAGGTAAAATTTCAGCATGGAAGAAATAGGTTAGAGAGAACTTTAGGCAAGTGAGGTGTTTTTAAAGTTGAGTTTGATTGAGAAAGACAAGAGCATACTGGAAAGAAATGGACATGGAGGACAGACATGGTCATAGTGGAGCAAAACCAGTGAAGGACCATGAAGATGATTAAGGGATGGGAGCATCTGATGTATGAGGAGAGGCTGAGGGAGCTAGAACTGTTCAGTCTGGAGAAGAGAAGGCTCGGGGAGCAAGTTATAGATGTGTAGAAATATCTGATGGGAGGAAGTAAATATGAAGGAGCCACTCTTCTCAGTGGTGCTCAGTGTGAGAAAAAGAGGTAATGGAGATGAATTGAAATATGGGAAAATCGACTTTAAAGAGAAAAAAAAAAAAGTGCTTTTTGGTTTTTTGAAGGTTTTTTTGGTTTGGGGTTTTTTGGGGTTTTTTTTAATTGTGGTCAAACAGCAGCACAGGTTGTGCAGAGTGTCTGTGGAGTCCTCTTCCTTGAAAATATTCAAGCCCTGACTGAGCATGGGTCTGAGCAACTTGCTCTAGGTGACCCTGTTCTGAGTAGGGGGATTGGACAAGATGACCTCCAGAGGTTCTTTCCCACCTCAGTGGATCTGGGATTCTGTAATTTTCCTCCTCTGATGCCTGAAACAGCTTGAGAGCCACTCATGGACCCCTTAGCAGACTGGAGGAACCTTACTGTGCCTATTTACTAAATGAGTGGAGTAAGAAAATTGCAAACCCATCGGCTTCATTCCCATCTCCTGCAAAAAACACTGGAACAAATTCATCGAAAGTATTTGATGGTAAAAAAACAGAGTAACAGTCAACATATATCTGGCAAGAAGTCCTATCACACCAGTGTTAACTTCTTTATGCAACAAGTTTGCAGGCAGTGGAGTTAGCAGAAAAACAGCAGATAATAACAGCTTTATGCTATTAGGGGTTTCCTTGCATGGCAGAAGAAATGGATTGGAGGTGCAAGGTTTTATTTTATTTTATTTTATTTATTTTATTTTATTTTATTTTTTATTTTATTTTATTTTATTTTATTTTATTTTATTTTATTTTATTTTATTTTATTTTATTTTATTTTATTTTATTTTATTTTATTTTATTTTATTTTATTTTATTTTATTTTATTTTATTTTATTTTATTTTTAATCAGAATAATACTCCCAGTGTACTATTGTCATAACCAAAGAAGAAAGTGTGTGGGGTTCACTAAGCTCTACTCTCTCCATTTGTATTTTGCTAAGTGAGCTGGGTGGTAGAATGGGGATTAGATTCATTAAACATACACATGACATCAAACAGGGAGGTTAAATGATATGTTCAGCATTCAGAACAATCCTAACAAACCAGAATTAATGTTTGACAAAGAGAATAAGACACTACATAATTCAAGTCAACTACACAGACCTGAATTTAGAAGCAGCAAACAAGTGGGCAAATGAATGATGGGAACAACTGGCCAGTGCTGCAAAGAAGAATGGAAGGATGCTATAGACTGCAAGCCAAACATGAATCTGCAATGCTGTCTCCTGTGAAAGTGGCAGACATCATCATGGGATGTATAAATAGGATTACAACCTTCTAGACAGGTGAAGTAAACCTTTTGCTTGACCCTACACGGTGGAGTCCTCAGCTGTAGGCAACAAGCTCCAGCAAAGATTTTGCCAAAGACTGAGGAGAGTCTAGAGGGAACTTAGAGAATGACAACAGGTCAAGAAAACATGACCTGCTGGGAAAGACTGAATAAATGGGGTTCCCTAGAAGGGAAGATTGATGGGAAAACTTGAGCTTTCAAATCTGTGTAAAACTGCTGCAAAAAGACAGGGAGGAAAATATTCTCTTCATTCATGTTGGACAAGATAAGGGAATAGCTCTCAACCACAGCAGGAAAGGTGAAGCAAGACATTGGGAGAACCTATGAGGAAGGATAATGCTCCTCTGGAAACAGGCAACATGGGGAAGCTCTTCTTACACTTGGGAGGTGATAGGACCAGCCAACACCGGTCAGGGACCAATACTGAGTCCACTCTTGTTTCACATCCTCATTAATGATCTGGATGATGGGGCAGAGTGTATCCTCAGCAAGTTTGCTGATGACACCAAATTCAGAGGAGTGGCTGATACACCAGATGGTCATGCTCCCATCCAGAAGGACCTGGACAAGTTGGAGAAATGGGTCAATACCACAGAATAGTTGAGGAGACCATCTAATCCAACTGTCTCTGCTCAAAGCAGGATCAGGTATGGCAGGTTGCCCAGGATTATGTGCAGTTGGGTTTTAAATAACTCTAAGGATGGAGACTCCACAACCTCTCCAAGAAACCTCTGGCATTTGACATCCATAAACTGGAGTCCCTCCTTGGTATCTACAAGGCACACCATCAAAGTGTAGGTGGCGGCTGTTTATGGGATGGGAGGAAGGGGTCTCACAGCCAATGTGATCTACTACAAAAATGGTCACAGACACAAAACTTTCAGACTCAAAACTTCCAGTCTTGCATTTGCATGTTTGGTCACCAGAGTATAAAAAGGATCTAAAGCTACTAGAGAGTGTCCAGAGGAGGGGTACTAAATTGGTAAAGGGCTTAGAGAGGAAGCTGGATGAGGAGAGGCTGAAGTCGCTTAGTTTGTTCCACCTGGAGAAGAGGAGACTGAGAGATCTTATCACAGTCTAGAACTTCCTCAAAAGGGGAAGAGGAGGGGCAGGAGCTGATCTCTCTCTGGTGACCTGTGATAGGAGCAGAGGAAATGTCAAGAAGATGTGCCAGGGGAGGGTGAGGTTGGACATGAGGAAAAGGTTCTTGAGGCAGAGGGTGGTGGAGCACTGGAACAGGCTCCCCAGGGAGGTGCTGATGGCACCAAGCCTGACAAGATTCCAGAAGCATTTGGCCAAGGCCCTCAGACACATGGTCTGAATGTTGGGCTTGTCCTATGCTAGGGGTAAGTGTTGGACTGGATGATCCTTGTGGGTCCCTTCCAACTCCCAGCATTCTGATTCTGTGATTCTATGCATCCCAGGCTGAGCATTCACTCTTTTCAGGACAGGTCCATCACATTGTAGGGAGGACCTACAGATTCCTCAGGAAAGAGGATCAGGAACTTGTCTGTGGATTCAGTGGGAGGCTGATAACTTCTGTCAGTCTAATAGCCAGCAAAAGTGAAAATCAAGCACCCAGGTGAATTCCTTGCCCTGAACTTCACATCAAACTTGGTGCTGCCAGGTTCCTCACCAGGATTATTCCTGTCTGGGGAATGTCACTTCTACCACAAAGTAACCTGTTTCTGTTTATTGTTCAGCTCTAGAAAAATAAAATCATAGACAGTTTGGATAATAATTACCTGCTATTAATGAAAACAGGGGGTGGTGAGAGCAATGTCACTCTTGCACTCAGTGCTACCACTACCTTGCTGATGGACATGTGCCTTCACTGGGGGTTTCAAAAGTGATTAGCAATGACAACACCTCTATTTCTGGATGACCAACTAGAGATACATTTTTCCAAGGTTTTTAACCCAGCTGAAATCCTTGTACCAACCAGTCCGAACTTCTTCATAAACAGAGAGCAGATCATTTCACACAAATCATCTTATGCATCAACCCCTACAGCCTCTGGTCAGACGAGGTCACCTCTTTCCAGAAGAGGCTCTCTGAGGCTTCAGTTAATGAAGGATCAGCCCAAGCCACTCCGTCAGGAGAGCTGTGTCTTCTCACCTCTCGAACTTTGTTGTTTGATCTCTCTGTTGCCTCTTAACCTTCCCTCAGATGAACTACAACAGATTGTCCCCCTTTCATTTCTCACTAGGAGACTTGTTTACTGACACACATAAATCACAAGAAGAAAGGAGAATACTGAGTATTTTCTTGCTTTCCATACAGCTACCTCTTTGCCTGCTTGTAAAACGGATAGACAGAGCTCTCCTTTTTGCAAGATATCAGGATTATCTTGATTACTTGTAGAATTTTTTTGAAGCCATGAGATGAAAAGGACATATTTGCAAAGCGTGCTGCTTTTCCAAATCTCTAACAGACTCCACCCTGTCACTCGTGTCACAGCCATGCTGCTTTTTAGCTTTTCTTTTCAGGGATTTTCCAAATTATGAAAACCAAAACTCAATAAACCTTTATGCTGTTCACTTGGAAAAGTGCTGCTTTCCTCTTTTTCGGAGAGTCTGAATCTATGAACAAGCTCTGCTGCTGAAGCACCTTTAAAAAAAATAAAAATAAAAAAAATCAATGGTTTTAACATTGAGTTGGTGTAATTGCACAAATTCCTAAGCGCTTGCTGAGCCTCATCACACAACTGTCAGAGGTCAACCAGAATAGCTGTAGACTTCCCTCCTTTTTCAGACCATGCCTTTGAGGTAATTTATGCTCCTCTGGATCTTTTGTGATGTTTGTAACATTAACGTCATGTTCTCAGGTGGCTTTGGGCAGGTAAGGCAAGGAAGCAGAGTTCAGGAGCCAAAGAACTGACTGGAATGAGAGAGGTCCAGAAGCAATGGTCTGCATGCAGTGGGGCCAGGGATGCAGCAATGCACATGCTTCCTCCCACTTTGCTTCCCAATTAAGTTTTAATGCTGATTGAAAGTGCTTGGACAGTGAACTCATCTTTGTCCCCATGGCCTGAGGAGCACACTGTCTAGCCCAGGCTGACACTGCACAACATATGGCAACAACAACAAAAACCCAGGACATGATATCTATAATCAAACCTTGTACAACTTGAATTGGCTTCCAGAAACTTCTAGAGACACATATGTAGTCCTTGACAGGCACAACGTCACTTATGACTGTAAACAACCTGATTCAACACACGGAAGCACACTCTTGTCTACCCTCCTCCAGCTGAAGTGTACTAGAGAGCAAAGCAAACACCCACAGCCTTAAGGCATCATGGAGTAGGTGCAAAGTCAAACCAGCACAGGTGATTATCCCAGAAACGAGTTGCTGCTGCTATTCTGGACATTTGCTAAGAAACAATGAGAAAAATTCTCTTTCTGGATTCTTCCTTGTCAAAGCCTTACTTCAGGAAAGGATCTGATTACTTTCTAACACATTTAGTTTTTCTTCCCTGCGGTATATCTGCCATCCTAGATGTCTCCAGGAACAGAGTAGTTTGTCTTGGGAACAGATACTATCAGGATAGGCTGTGAAGCCAGAGATGGTGAGATAAGATATCCATGACATTTTATGGAGATATATACTGAGCCACAAAGAGAGATAGTAGGTTCACTGCACTTCTAATTGGGATGACACTAAGAGCTCTGTGTGGCTTCAACACACTTGTTTGTAACCTTCATTTAACCCCATTTTTCCACCATCTCAGCAACACTGTGCAAACCCAACAGGAACAGTTTTTGCCTAACCCCTTCTTTCATCAGTCAGTCATTCCCAAGATTTGCAGTTAACAGCACTCATCAGATACACCAGACCCTTTCCTGTCAATCCAAGGCACCTCCATCCTCACCAAGCTCATGAAGGCTCCATCTAAGACGTCCTTATTGACTTTAGAGGACATAAGATCTGACGGACAGTTATGCAACATAAAGGAGAAGGAAACCATAAGCAACAGAGATGGGAAGGAATGAATTCCTGCAAATCATCTGTATACATTTCACGTTACACAAATGTCTGTGTATCAGACATGAAGAACAGAGGTAAGGCAAGCAATCTGGAAGCCTGTTGTGTTCCTTTCATGTCAGTCCCAGTTGCCACTTCAATACACAGACTTTTCTTCCACATCAACTTGACTGCATGTCTTCTCATGAAAGAACTGAAGACAGTCTTTAAATCCTGCTAAGTGGCACCAGAGACAAGTCAGCCTTAGGCAAATGCCAAGAATAAGGACTAGATATATTTTGTTTAGCTTGGGAATCTCAGATTCATAGGCTCACCATTTAAGCTGTATAAATTTCTTGAGAGCAAAAGTAGCTATTTAAGGCTGCTATAAAAAGTCTTCCATCAAAAGGATCACAGATGCCATGGAAAGATGGATGTCTTCCATCTTCAAAGCACAAGGCAGCACACACTGAAACACTTTGGTTCCCAAAAGAGAGCCGAGTGTGATAAATGACAAAGTCATTGCATTAGCAAGGTCAACCCTCAGGACCCAAATATCTTTTCACCTGGAGAAGCAATTACGCTTCCTTCATACTGAGGTATTTACATCAAGAGAAAAGAAGGAAGACCGTCTTTGGGAGACCAAAGATGTTTTGGAGTCTACTGCAACTGAGTTATACATAACACATTCTACTGTTCAGCTCCAGGCTGTATGGATGGTAGTGCTTAGATGACTTAGTGCCAGATCACTGTTAGCTCATTTTGATCAAGATATGATACCACTCTTCTTATTTTTTAAACTGACATTAATACAATGGTTAAACAGCATTTCTTCTGGCTCCTGCAGGAGAAGATGATCTAGACAGCTTCCAGTCCTGAATTGCCCTAGTACAAATGCTCTGTTCTAATGCACCAAGGGTTTTCTTTCTTTTTTTTTTATTTTTTTTTATTTTTTCCCCCCCTGTTTTGCCTTCTATGTGCTGCTTTGTTCCATGTTGTCTATCTTTTGTGAACCTTGCAGGTAGAACGGTCTTAATCTATCCATATGCTAGACAAACAAAGAAGCATTATATATTTCAGTGAACAGTAAAATTAAGTTTCCAGTCAGTTCAGAATCCAGGTTTCATCTGCGTTTTCACTGGTTACAAAAGATGAATATTAATGGCTATTTGCTGTAAAAGAAAAAGAAAAAAAAAAGGCAGCAGGAGGAGGAGGAGGAGGAACATAGAGAAGGGGAACTGGTGTCTAGTTTGCTACTGTGAAGTTAAAGTAAACTTATTAATTATAAAAGATGTACATGCACGAATGGACAAAGACCAACTGCAACACACCAGATCAGCTTAACGAAATTAGAAATAGCATTTATAAATTTATATTGGATTTCAACAGAATAAGGAAAAATACATCTGAAGACGACAACCAGTTTTGAGTCCGCAGGAACACCCTGATTGACAGACCTGCAATACTTTAGGGGAAGGAGGTGCAGGGTAAAATGGAACACATAAATTAATCAAGTAATAGATTCCTAAATCCCAAGATCCTGCTGCCTCATAACCCATAATCACTTGTACTGCTTCCCCAAGTAGAAATACTGTTATTCAGTGTACACAAACAGAATATACATCAGCCTAAGTTCTCATCTATATGAATGTTCACCTGTAGTTAAATTATAAATAAATATTGCAGAAGGATAAATAAGAAACAGCATTGTTTAGTGAAAAGACAGTACACAGTGGGAAATGCAAGAATTTACTTCTAACTTTGGTAGCAATCCATCAAGAAACAGTAAACAACTTGGTATCTCCATTTCAGGTTTCCTACCAAGACCATGGGAGGTTATAAAAGTCAAGTATGGGGTAAATCAAGTCAACAGATGGATGTGGAGAGGAGAGAATTAAAAAATCTATCACATTGGCCATATGATGGACAGCAGTCTCCGAAGCCTAATGTCTGGGGGAGAAAAGATTGGGGGAGTTGTGTTCTGCTTGGGTTTTTTGGGTTTTTTTTATTTATTTTCTTTTCTTTTTTTAACTGTGAACTAAAAGAAAAACAATGAAATACTGTGCAGCATTTTCCAAGTTTCTTTAGAGTGAGAAATCAGCATTCAGGAAGGCAAAATGAAACACACTCAAAAATCAAATGTCAGTGAACAAAGGCAACCCAGGTTAACCATCAACTGAAGATGCTGAGTCTTCGCAGGAGCAGAAGGGTGGCTTATGGTATACCCAGAATGCTCTAGGAGCAAAGGCTACCTTTGAAAAGATAGAAAGGGAGCCATGAACCCATGCAACCAAGATGAGAAATATAGATATTCTGAGGATATGGAGAGGAGCAAATAGTTTGACATAATCCCAAGCAGTGCATACCTGAAACATGGGCACAGAACCAACTACTACGTAACCATCACCTAACTAGGAAATCTTTAGTCCTTGCCTTCCCCCAAGAATAACCTCAAAGAAAGGTCAAAAAACCACAATGGCCACATTTACTCATGCACTCATGCAAAACACCTCAGGAACTTATCACTTTCCCCTCTTTATACAAATAATCTAGCTCATAAAGAGGCAAGAAAGGTCCTCAGGATTACATTAGGTCCTGCAGCCATCCATCACAAATCAGCCTGGAATCAGTAATGGCTGTGAGCCAACTGTCCTGTCAAATTAAAGTGAATTTGCTGAAAAACCTCCATTGAACCTGTACTGGGCCACTGTACACACATGAGAGGAGGAAGAAGTTCAATTTTCCAACTCATCCACCTTCACTAAGACCCCTCACTGATGGAGAACATGGTTGATCCCTTCATTATTTCAAGCAGTCATTAACATCACACCAATCTGCTGTTCATAGAAGGACTTTCTGTATTTTTAAACCAAAAAGTGATCTCCCAAAGTCAGAAGGGAGGGTGAACACCTTGTCTACCTTTATTTCAACTTTCCCCTTCCCCAAATAAAAGTCATCAAAAAAGAATAAGTCTTTAAAGCAAGAGATGCTGCTCAGTAGGTGTAAAGTGACAGACAGGCAAGGAATTGCTGGGTTTGCTTGTCACAAAGCAATAGGATGAAAATTAAGTAAGATGGACTGAAGAGAACCAAGCAATAGAGATGTTTTTGACCACAGACATTCACCAGAGGGACGCTGCAGAAAAACACAGCAACAAATTTGCCTAAATCCTAAGAAAACACACTAACAATCCCTCCTCATCAGCAGGGGAGGGGAGGTCTCCACAATGGAGCAGAGCCTCCTGCCATGTCTCTTGCATGCAGCAGAGCGTGGTAGACAAGCAGCAGGATTAGCATAGCAGGAGAAAAGAGATTTCACTGTGTTTGAAGGCTTACAGGCAAGGATGACAAGAAAGCGTACACGAAGCGTCTGGATGTGTAAATATGTGCTGTCAAAGGAGCTTGTCTTCTCCAGGCCAGCTCCACTGAGAAAGCATTTCCTGAGGAGACAGCAGAGACAGCTAACAGCACGAGGCAGCCTGTGGAGAACTAAACTCATCATCTTCCCAGCTTTCTTTCACCCTAATGACAGATATATTTTGGGGTACATCCACCATCACGCTGAGAAAACCATATCGGTCAGGTCTGCTCTGACACAGCCTCCAATCAATTATAAACCAGAGACCATAAAAAGCTTCGTTTCAGCTCATTTCCCAGCGTTGGTATCATTTGCAGCACATTTTGGAACTCCTCCTTCCTGCTGATAAGCTCATGTAGCACATGATGGCACCAAAGGGAACCAAGTGCAAATATCAAGGAGAAAAAGCAGCTTCGCTTCAGCGCATGACTCATGCGAGAAGAACGCCAAGCCCTGAAGAAGCCAAAGCAAAACAGCTGACTATCAAACCCTGCACGTAAGCACAGAGTTGCCCTTAAAAATACAGGCTGCAATTTTTTCTACCAAAAAATAAGTGGTTTGCTTTTTTAGACAATGAGCCTGATGAAGACAGGACACACAACATGGGATGCAATTGTCTAAATATAGGTACCAAGTATCATCTGAGGTGCCTTGTGAGGCACATGTGGGGCTGACAAGGGACCTACTTGGTGATGCACATCCTTCTGGGCTGGCAGAAAAGTGGGAACTGGCTCCAAATTAAGGCACCTAAACCTCAGTGTGTGTAAAATGTATCTGAGCACCCATGGCTACTGGTAAAGACTTAAGTTAGAACAGTCAGTGAAGCCTGGAGAGCAAGTCAAAATATGAAGAAGGTGCCTACTTTTCAGTGAAGAGAGGGAGTGGAGGAAGATGGCAGCTTCTGGGAAGGAAAAACATACAACAGATAAAAAATAAAGTAAAATTTACCTTTATTATTTTCTCATTTTCACCTCTCTTTTCTGTGCTTTACCTAATTCTACCACTTTTCTCCTAACATAGTAGAATTAAAGAGGTGAGGTATCTTCAGGCTGGGAAAACAATGATGGAGTGGAGGAAAAGCCAAAAAATAACATTCCATGAAGTTCTGAATCACCTGGAAAAGGCAAATTAAGCCCTCTTTTCTGGTGCAAGAACTAGTGAGTAATTAAGAAAATCTAGAAGGAGACATGAATGAAAGAAAGGAGATACTCTTCCATGTCTAGGTAAGCAAGGACTCCATGTCACTGGCTGCTGTGGCTTCTAAAGTCTTACACAGGTTTAAAAATGTAACGTGACTATGAGAAGAAGAAGAAAATATCCATCACATGATATTAGATATGCCACCTCTGACTCCAGGAACACAGGAAAACTCTGGGAGAAGCCGTGTTCTGTTTGCCCTCTTCTCACTCTTCACAAAGCAGCCATGACTAATTACATAAATGGACTGGAATTGGTCCATCTAGCACAGACACATCTCTGTCGTGACCCAGTTTGTCACTCCATATCACAATATCAGAAGGAAATCTTTCAGGTAAGAATAGAACTAGACAGTTCAAGAGCTGCCAGGACATTTGGAATTTGCCTCTTTTGGTCAACTACTCTGTCTTGCCTCTTTCTATGACCATGGTGAGTATGCCCTCCATTCAACCATCATATCATAGCCTTATAAACTAGGTTACACCCAACCCTAAGAGCCATATTTCAGGATAACCATCAAGCATCACCAGATCTCTGTCACCCAAGAGTAAAGAGAAATACCTAGTAGAAAGGAGAGAGCAAGAGTATCACCAAGGGTTCATCAGCCATCAAGGACAAATCTAAATCCAACTGTGTGTTTATGAAGGTAAACAGCTTTTTGTGACTAAAGTTGGGAACTGGCACAAGTTCACACCTGATGGGAAGTGTGTAATAGATGCATCTGTGTTGTGCTTCACTTTACTGCTCTTAACAGAAATATAGTAATTATGATGTATAATTGCACATCTATAAAGGATGCACGTGAATCGAGGTGGTCATAATACAAAAATATTGAGGTCCCCAATTAAAGACAGACCCTGTTCTGCTGTACCTGCTCTCAGCCCGTGACGGTAGTGCCCACAGCACTTTCATCACGTAGGCATTCCCTTTACAACATCGTTACACAGAACTGCAATATTGAGGAGAAATACATACTCCCACACATGACTTTTTTAAATTCTCTATCCAAGCTTGACTAATCCTGCTGGTCCCATTTTTTTATTCTTTTGTTTGTTTGGTTGATTTTTTAGTGGCTTGATTGTACATGGAGGATAGGATCTACTTTTGAAGAGAATTGTTTCTTCTTGCTCTTTGTATGCATGCAGTCAGTTTTTAACTTCTATTTTTTTTATCTCACAAACTTTTTCAGCCTGAAGAAAGCATTGTTCTGAAAATGAAATAAATAAAACATAAAATGAAGGAAAACTCTGTAACGGAGTTGGGACATGGACCAAAAGAACTTGTATTTCAAATGTACTATTGCACCGTTTGCTTGTGTTACATTCAAAGCTTTGGGAAGACATCCAAAGCTATACAGACACAAAATAATCCATGGAAATTACAGCTGCAAGGTGCCAGCCCATGTGAAAAGTGTTTTGATTGGAAAATGAAACTGAAAACTCAAGGATGAGGTGGAAAGCATGGAATAGCTTTGTGCAGGAAGAGAAATGTCCAAAAAAGAAATGGTGAACAGAAGAGATTTGACACCACCCCACAAAAAAAGTGATAAAGGGAATGAAAGAAGCCCTGGGCAAAAATGAATTACACAAATGTTAGAGGAGTTTCCATCCCTTCCACCAGTTTTTTTTTTGTTTCCCCTCTTAGCTCAGTGGAGGAACTAGAAGATCTCTAATAGGTTTGGCCACTTTCCTCCCTCTGTGAATCAATCAGAGGAAAGCCCTCTCCTGAAAGTAGAAGGAAACAGAGAGAACTGGAGACCATATAGGCCTTATAGGACTTCAGACCAGACAAAAATCCTTGGCTGAGCTGACCACAGTTGTAGGGAATAGCCACCCAACATGGATCTTCCCAAGGAAAACAAGGTCCATGTCCACTCCCACCTCCTCTGCAGAGTTGCACCACTTTGGAGAGCTCTTAGGAGAGCCCAGAAGGAAGGACCATGGTGGCTGATGAGTCCCAAAGCACATAAAGCTCTTCTGAAGACCCATCAGAGAAAGTCCAAAGGCATCACTTAGTTTCCAGAACCATTTGCGAAGTTCATGGCTCCTCTTCTCCAGTATTTATATTCCCCTTGGTAAATAACCTGATTAAATCACATTTAACTTGAAAAACAAAAAATCTTAAAAGACAAGTTGGCTACACAAAGATGAACATTCTAGCTTTAAACTAAAAGAAGACAGAAAAACTTATCCGTTGGACCTTTCAAACCCAGTCTCACTATGTTATAAGGAAGGAAATGAAAACACTGCAACTGGAGCATAACTGAAACAGTTTAAGGTCAGATAAAAACCAAACAATTCAGGCAATTAAGTTCATGGGAGCACAGGGAGAGTGCAGAGAATTGTGTCTAATGGGTTTGTTCAACAATGAGACGAGAAATATTTATTCAAATTGACCAGTGTCTCCTTCTTTGTGCTGCCTTAATCCAAGGATCAAATTTGTTATCCACGAAAGGTATGAAAAGCTGTCCCCTAATGATTACATGCTCATAAAAATCTGAAGATATCATTGCTATTTTAACTAAGTATCATAAACAATTGCATCAATTAAATTTTGCCAGGCACAGTACATATTGCAGATGCCTCAGAATAAATTGTTTCATACTCAAAATAGAGTATGTGTAAGCTCGAGCAGGGATGGGCAGTCCTACTTTAAATTGTTCTAAGGAAACACATGCCTCCACCAGGTCGTTATTTTACAGGGAACATTTTGAAATCCCTTTTCAAATATTCAATTCAAAAAGTTGAGATAGCCACTCTCTGCAGATAAAATTAAGGGAAACTGTGAAAGAATGAAAGGCTAAAAAAAGAAATCTGGTCCAGATGGATTCCCGGCTGAATTCTATAAAATATTTACAGATCTTCTGTCACCAAAACTTACGTTTCTTTTTGATGAGGTGGAAACCAAAGACTGTCCACCTGTCTTTTTTTTTTTTCTTTTTTAAACCCTCACTGAACATATAATTATGTTATTAAAAAAAAACCAACAAACCAAAACCAAAAAACCAACAACAGACTTTAATCTCAGCTGTAATTACTGCAAGTGACGTGAATTAATTAATGTTGATTCTAAAATTCTGTGAAAAGAAATACTGTCCCTTCGCTTAATTTAGCCCAAAGTTGTTCCTTAAATTCCAAGTTCAAGAGTTTGTTCATTAAAATAGACTTAGCTCAGATAAGCACCGGCTGATACCACCATCATTCATGTAATAAATTAACAGCCTAGTCCCACGACAGTGCTGTCTCTAGATACCAAAAGATACTTCATCATGTGTCATAAGGGTAAAATATCCACTTTTTCATTTAAGATCAGCCAAAAGTTCTCAATTTAGCACTCTTAAAAAATGTATGTTCCATTTGCCGACATCCAGACCGCAGCTCCCCAAGAAGGAGCATGTATATTATATTTATATATATATATAAATGTGTGTGTGTATATATATGTGCATATACACACAGACACACAGACACACAGACACACACACACACACATATATATATATATATATATATATATATATATATATATATGATATAGCAGATGACTTTATATTTGTATATCAGTAATTCAACCCTTTTGTTTCAGGGAGTGCATCCAGGCAGTGTTTGGTACTTGTAGATTTGATGTAAAAGGTAACAAGTTGAAGGTAGTGGGCTGAAATCAGGGGATGAAGGTTCAGGTCATGGCTCTCAGATTTCTTGCTGAAGGCTATGCATTTTTTCTTCTTTTTCTCTATCTCCAGTAAGGGGAACAAAGATCTTAAAACATTAATTCCTTCCATAACAACACATGTGTAAAACCTGAATTTTGATCTCTGTTGGATCTTCTCAGATCTATGCAGCATAAATAACCAGCTCCTCTCATATATTTGGAGATTAAATGGGGAAAACAAACAAAAACCAGAAAAAAACCCACCCCACTGTGATCTGCTTCCAAACTCACTTCACACAAAGATAAAAATTTGCAACATATTAGGTGTTAGGGGTATATCCCAATTATTTTTTGGTTCACCTTTAATTCATTGTTCAATGCAGCATTATACTTTTTAGAAGCAAAAGAAGAGACTACATAATGAATTGGTCTCCACTGGATTTTGACTTGATAAGCACACTACAATTAATTCAAATTAGCACGCTGCCCTTCCTTTCCCTTCACACTTTCAGAAATGTCTCTCTAAACCAATCTATGATTACCAGTCATACAGAAAAGCTTCAGAAAAATACTCCTCCACAAGCATATGGCAGAGCAAATTTGTCCAGCGTTGCAGTCTTTTCATGGCATTTTTCTTGAAGAAGGTATTACATGGTGATATAGATGTCTCTACGTGCTGGTTACACTCACAAAGGCACAGAGCTATTCTTTATCCCATTGTGGCATGTACCATCTCCTTAGGAGAGCATCCTGCTCCTCATAGATGTTTCAGACAGATGAGGACTGTAATCAGCTGTACAGGATCTCATCCATCCTTAAAGTCAAGGTTGTGCTTTCTAGGAGCTGTACTAGACCTCAGTCACATGCCATGGCAACCAAATTCAAGTGCATTTCTTCAAAACCATCACTTTCTTTAAAAAACAAAACAAAACAGATATTTCAGCTAAGCACTTTATGAACCATCTAATTCCCATACACAAGGTTGACTACTAAAAACACGGCAATAATCATCGTGTTCCCACCACAGTCATACTGTTCATGATTTTCCCCTATCTAAGGGTAGGAAGAGCACAGAGAACAGCATGTTAGCTGTCAAAACATAAAGCAGCCACTGGTAGGAGTTAATTTTATCCATGAAGGTATCCCTCCTGTATCAGGATATTGTCTCAGAGGACACCAAACCAATTCAACCTCCCTGATTTCACAGCGTGACACCAGCGCTCAGGCACGGCAAGATGGAATAGTTCTTAAAATAACAATCTCAAAAGGACATAATTTCATTAAGGCAGGCTGACCCTTGCTGTTTCTGCTCTTGTTCCTCCATGGTATCATTTTTCAGTGATTTAGTTCACTCTCTTGCAAACCTTTTTTTTTTTCTTTCCATCTTCCTAGTTGTGTATATATTTATAAATACAGAAGAATAAAGAGAACACAGAAAAAACCCTCAAGGCATTTCTCTCCATGGTTGTCCAAATAAGAGCACAAGAAGAACAAGACATTCTAAGTGTTACATTCAGCAGTTTGCAAGAGTGAGCACAGCTTTCCTTTAGTGACTTTAAAAAAACAAAAACAGAAAACAAAAAACTCAAAAAAAAACCCCCAAACCAGGTACATGACCTAACAGTGCCTGATGTATATGGAAAACTCTGTAAGCTCAACTGGTGGCTCTGAAAAGTCAAGGTTCCAAAATCATTAAAAACTACAAAACCCACACAAACATTGAAACAAAATTTATCTTCTCAATTTGGTTTAAAATTTCTCTGTGCAGACATCTTGCACCATCCTGAGGTCCAGGCAGACAACAGACCCTCAGAGAAGATCCTGTTTTTTTCATAGAATCATAGAATGGTCTGGGTTGGAAGGAACCTTAAAGATCATCCAGTTCCAAACCCCCTGCCATCAGCAGGGACACCTTCCACTACACCAAGTTGCTCAAAGCCTCATCCAACCTGGCCTTGAACACTTCCAGGGAGGAGCAGCCACAGCTTCTTGTGGCCCTGTTCTGGACTCATTCTAACTTGTCCATGTCTTTCTTGTGTTTTCTTCCTCCTTGCCTCTACTCACTATTTTAAAAAGCCTCACACCCTATCTCAATACTGTTGAAGCATCCAGATGCTGCTCTGAAGGGGTATTAGTTAAAACAAAATGTTCACATATGCCTAAGTCTCTCCATTGTTGAAGTCAACACAGATAAATTAAACTTGAAGAACTCTCAAGATCTGTAAAGTCAAGACTGGCTTTACTTTGCAAAACCTGAATGGTCTGAAAGCTGCAATTCCAGAAAGGAGAAGAACTCTTTAGCTTTCAGGGCTTTCATTCTCTAGCTTTCCTCCAGTAGTTCTCCACACAAGAGTTTCTCCTTCAGTGAAGAACAGTTTGGTTAGGCTTATATGTGAATCTATATATTCCAAATTACAGCATATAAACTGCTATTAATTTCAATTTATAAACTAAATAACTTTTAAAAGAACCCCAAAGTGAGACACTTTTCAATGTCTCTTTAAAAAATTTGCTTTTCTCATGTGAGTCTCAAAACATGGATTTTGCACCTGGGACACACACAGCCTGGGGAGGGAGAGGCTGGAGAGCAACCCTGCAGAGAGGGACCTGGGGGTTCTGCTGGATGACAAGTTGAACATGAGCCAACAGTGGGTCCTGGCAGCCAAGAGGGACACCCGTGTCCTGGGGGCACCCAGCACTGCACTGCGAGCCGGGCGAGGGAGGGGATCGTCCCGCTCTGCTCTGCACTGGGGCGGCCTCACCTCCAGTACTGGGGGCAGTTTGGGCACCACAGGATGAAAAAGGATCTAAAGCTGCTGGAGAGTGTCCAGAGGAGGGACACAACATTGGTGAAGCGCTTAGAGGGGAAGGGTGTGAGTAGAGGCTGAAGGCACTTGGTTTGTTTGGTGACCAGTGGAAGCAGAGGACATGGCAGGAAGATGTGGCAGGGGAGGGTGAGGTTGGCCATGAGGAAAAGGTTCTTCACCCAGAGGGTGGTGGAGCACTGGAACAGGCTCCCCGGGGAGGTGCTCATGGCACCAAGCCTGACAAGATTCCAGAAGCATTTGGCCAACATGTGTCCTCAGACACAATGTTGTCCTGTGCAGGGACAGGAGTTGGACTTGATGATCCTTGTGGGTCCCTTCCAGCTCACAATATTCGATGATTCTATAACATATGGATTTGTTCATCTCTAAAACAAGCCTTTAATAAACTGATCAGAGGTACAAGAATCCCAAATAAAGATAAGCTCCAACAGCCACTACCTAAAATTCTCTGGAGAAGGTAAGCACCAGCCTGTGGTTTCAAGCTGAGGTCTCAATAGAGTTTCTTCCTTTCTTAATTCTGCCAGAAATCTCCACTATTGCAGTCCAGCCCAACCTCTCCTGCTATTTTACCCATGGGGAAAAACCAGAAAGCACATCCATCGTCCTTTGTAGAAATCTGTCAAACTTTTTCACTTCATGAAGTAAAATTCTAAAGCATTTGAGTAATTTTTTGATGCATGACATGACTACATTAACCAAGACCTTTTCAGCCAACGCTGTAGACAGGGATGCAAGCTTCATTACAGTTCAGTACAACCATCAGAAAAGGAAAAGATTTCATTAAAAGGGTTGATTCAGTAGATCAGCCTCAACTTTTCAGACAGGACTGAGTTATTTCACCCATCACTCCTCCAAAGAGCAATCAGATGGTCACAATTTCTGTTCACAGCCCAGAGTGAAGGTCAGCTCTCCCATTAGGGAGGCTTTGATAGACCCATATGGATGGATACCAGCAAAACATGGAGAGGCCTTTGCCTACTCAGGACATGACTTTTCCAAGCTATAACTTCTTCAAGAGGGACCACCAAAGCAAGAGCATTCAAAGTCACTTGTGACAGTATTTCCATACCACTGACAAACCAAGCAGCATGCAGAATAATAAGACACATCTGAGAAGACCAACACTTGCCTGTGAAGCGTAAGGAAAATTTTTCCGTGAGGGGACTTCTGTCTGACTGGCATATGCTTGAAGTCTCCTGCTGCTAGGACTAAAACATCCCTAGAATTATTTAATATTACAGCTGACAAGTTTCCTACCTCAGAAAACACTGTGCACAGCTCAAGGGAATTTAGTGTTAGACCTCAGCTCGATATAGAAGAGTTGATCAAAAAAACAAAAATTAGTGGCTGCTTGGGTAATTGTGACTTGTTCACTTAAAAAAACTCTCCCAAAAATAAAAAAGCCCCCAGACAACACCTAGAACAGTAATACAAACCCTTGCTGGCTTTAAAAGACTTGTTTTACAAAGGCATATAAGTATAAAAAGAGAAGGGATGTGTAAAATGTGACAAAAAAAATCAACATATAGGAATTTCACAGGTATCCCTTCCTGAATACCCACAATTCTCAGTTAGGGAAGAAGACAACCCTTCTTATTTGGGGTAAACAACTGTATAAACCATTCCATATATGAACTTGGGGGAAAAAATAAAATTAAAAAAAAAAAAATAGCAGTTTGGTGTAACCAAAATACCACACACACACAAGAAAACCAACCAAACAAAAAACTCACAAAAAACCCCAACAACAACAAAAAAAGTAAGAAAACTCCTTCCAAAGAAACCTCCAAATAAGTAAAAAAATACCAAGCAAAAGCTAACTTGCACAATAGAGCTGGTGGAGGACAGGACAGGAGAAACTGAACTCAGAAATAATTCAGAAAAATCAGGAATATTTGTAACTTTTTAAACCTTTGGAAAACATTCAAATACAAAATTTCATTGAAAGCTATCCAACCCATCAGTTGCTGAGGAAAGTTCAAAAATAGCAGCTCAGATGTGATTAAATCCAGCAAGCCTCGGTAACATAAGCACCAACATTGTGAAAGAACAGGGCAAGCAGCGATTTGGCTCATTAGTGCTGATTTGTGACACCATTTGGAAAAAAATCAAGGCAAGTCCAGAAGAAAAGCTAACGTTGAATCAAAGCTAAAGGGTAAAATAGATAATACAGTGTTCATTAATGGCCTGCCAGCCTAAAAACAAATCTGGGGAAAAAAAGTGGGAAAAAAAGAAAAAGAAAAAAGAAAAAAAAGAAGCAGCTGATGTTGGACTCAGTTATCAAAAAAGAATATTATAATTTTTTGATGAAGTGGACAATTTAACCCTTGCTTTCTCTCTAGCAAGGGATAGCTCAATGCATTGGTTCTCCTGGTAATTTAAGGCTCTGCCATGAAAACCAGATAAATAAATAAATAAAAAATAATAATCAAATCAGCATGGATTTATGGAAACTACAGCTTATTAAACTCAGTGACATGTTTTCATTCTCAAGATCACAAGTCACACTATAGAGTGACAACATCAAATCCTGCAAGGGAGAGCACCACCTTGAGTGACCAAAGAAAACCAATGCATCACAGAATAAAACCTCATCAACCACGAGATATCAGGCTATAATTGCATGCATACAATTACCAGAGATCATAGAATCATAGAATTGTTTGATTGGAAAAGACCTTTGAGATCATCAAGGCAAACTGTACCTGTCCACTACTAAACCATATCTCCGAGCACCTCATCTACCCATCTTTTAAACACCTCCAGGGATGGTGACTCAACCATTTCCCTAGGCAGCCCCTTCCAGTGCCTGAGAACCCTTTCATTGAAGAAATTTTTCCTGATGCCCAATCTGAACCTGCCCTGGCACAACTTGAAGCCATTTCCTCTTGTTCTATCACTAGTTACTTAGAAGAAGAGACACACCCCCCTCACTACAACCTCCTTTCAGGTAGTTGAAGACAGGGACATGTTTCCAGAGCAGTCCAATGGGGACGGACTCTTGGCCGGCCCTGGGTCATTTCTATCCATGACTTTGTTAAAAGCTGTTTAAGGTCATACAAGAATCAGTGGAATTGATAAAATGTTGTGCCAACAGTTCACAGATATGGGAAGGTCACTTCTGCACTACTCACTGCTTCACCAAGTCATGGCCACATTGGGTCCAACTCTGCTGCCAAGTTCTATGAAACACTGACGAAACATCAAAAGAGAATCCAGAGAACTATCCAAATATTGGAACTGAAAAAGTTGTTTGTATGTTTGTTTGCTGGGGTTTTTTTCAGGACTATGATACATTTATCTTAACCAAAATGTAAATTTTGATTCATCTTAATCTAAATATGAGCGTGGTGAGACACTGGCCCAGGTTGCCCAGAGAAGCTGTGGCTGCTCCTCCCTGGAAGTGTTCAAGGCCAAGTTGGATGAGGCTTTGAGCAACCTGGTGTAGTGGAAGGTGTCCCTGCTGCTGGCAACGGGTTTGGAACTGGATGATCTCTAAGGTCCCTTCCAACCTATACCATCCTATGAGTCTGTGATTCTACAAATATTATTTTAAGTTTTATTTTATTTCAGTTATTAAATTGTTCTTATCTCAACCTATGATTCTCCTTATCCCTCCAACTTTCTCCTCTATTCCCTGAGGAGGGTGAGAGTGAGGGAGAGGCTGTGTTTGGCTAGTAGTCAAGTTAAACCACCACAATCCATCACTATTGTATGGAAATAATCTTTAACTGGCTCTTTGATTAGCCAAACAAGTCAGTTTACCATAGGTTGAACTTTAAACTTGGTGATAAATTAGAAACTAAGTGGTAATTTCCATCAGGAAGAATCATTGTCATTGGAAAAATCTACAATGGAGTTGTAAAAAAAAATAAAAAAATAAATAACTATTTTTTTAAAAAGTAACAATGAGGGATAATCTAAGTTTAGATTTCCACCCCTCATTTAAAAGATATGCTGCAGTTCAGAGGGAAAATAATGGAAGGAAAAAAGACTTAAGGTATTTGATATATAAAAGGTCAGACTAGATAATGAGAGTGATTCCTTCTGGCCTTAGAATCTGTTTCTCAGCCGCCACTGAAATCACTGGAGCTACACTCAGTGGTAAAGCTCAGCACACACACGGATAAAAGGACCACAAATGCCTTGGTGGATTTTTTGGAAAAGATACAGAAAAGATCTAGGGTGGCTTCAAGAAGTGTCACCCAGCACCCATGGCTGCAACGTGCATATACCACCATCTTCATTAGCATCTGGGTGCTACTTCAACAACATTGTCTCTGGGATGATGATTCTGCACTGATGTTCCTGATCAGAGCTTAGATAGCTTGGCTATTCTCTGGTAGCCCAACATTATTTTGAAGGAAATAAATGGATTTGGGGCACAAATTAATTTTCTTTTGGATCAAGGTTCTCCAGTATTTCCTTAATTCTCTTTGCAGAGCGGTTGGCTGATGTAACTGTGACAAGCAACTTTCCTCATCTCTGTCTTGCCTACTCATGTCACTTCTCTGCCTTTGTTTCCCCTCCTCCTGCCTTTCCTTTGTTATTGATACCAAATTAATTGCTTAATTCAAGTGTCTCCTTTGAGGCACCTTGTGAGGACAAAGCACACTAGTTCTGAGTTTGCATTGACAAACCTTCTTTTGGTACACAGAAACTACACATGAACACACCTGAAGTATTTTAGCAAATAATAAAAATAGAAAAATATTAATAAAAAAAAAAAAATCCTTGAAGCAACCAGCTATCTTGGGAAGTCCACTAACCCTTCTCTTTTGATAAATCACTTCCCATCAACTCCAGCTTCTTGGAACTTGACCAATTCCCATTTTCATCTAAATTATGAAAGTCTATGAAAATAAAAACAAAAGCCTTTGAGAAGATGTTGCTTCTTCCCCTACTCTTCTTCTCCCCTTCTTTTTAATAGCATTATCTTCAAACTCCATTTTATGAGGCTCTTAAATTCAGTGTCAGAGTTCAATCATCCAAGTCAGAAAGAGCAGGAGTCTTGGGTCCTGAGCACATCCCAATGTGGAAAGGCTGACATGTAAACCTCTTTACAAACCAAATTACTTAGAGGCAATTGCCAGCATTTTTCTCTCACAAAATCAGTGTTTCCCCTGGGTACAGGTGGGATAGAGTTGCTCCATATCAAACATCTTTCCATTCCTCCTACCCACATGAAGTAAGAACCACTGAAAACACTGAAAAGCTCCATAAAATCTCCACTCAAGAGGAAGAGATAAGAGGTTTTTTTAGACTACATTACTGTGACCAACTGGAGAATCTGCTCCCCTACACATAAAAATTGAAGCTCCTAAAAGAAAGAAGCATCACCTTCCTCCAGATCCTCAAAACCCCAAATCACAGGGCATGCACACTGTCATCTAGCACAGCCTTCCTGCTTCACTTCCATCCAGAAAGTTGGCCTTTGGTCCTTGCAGCAGCAAAGACTATTTAAGTGAAAAACTGTTGTTCAGCAGAAAATTATGGGCTTATGCCACATGAATCCAGGAAAAAAAACAAAAAACAAAAAACAAACCAACAACAAAAGGTCTGGTTTGCCACTAAACATGTGAGGATTTCCAAGCCATGCTTTCTGGATCAGTAACTTCTCTCTGGAGGCTTGTCTTGAACCGGTGGCTGGAGTCAACAGTGCCTACAACACACCAGCTTTTCTGTCTGAAGTCCATAAAAAAGAAATTATCCCCTTCCCACATAGCTATTAACATTCTATCCTTGTTCTTGTCTTTGTAGAAATGTTTAAATTATACAAATAAATCTAATCCTTACTCTTCTCCATTAAATATTAACAAGGATTTTTTTGTTTGAGATTTTTTACTGATTTTTATTTATTTATTTTTTTTACATTTAGAAATACAATGCAAAGAAGTAACCATGTTCAACTTTATATTAGTGCTGCTCTACCTAAATTCTCGTGTTACAAACATACATCTTTCTTTTTTGCACAAAGTTTGTTTGATAAAGGGAATTTACAATATTCTTGGTATCTCACCTAGTACAGTATTTCTTTTAGAAAGGTACAATTACAAACAAATATCTCTTATGCAAGAATATATAAGACCCTTAAGATTATCTAGTGTAGTAAATACAGAACTTGGAGGGGGGGAAGGAACAAGAACAACAAAAATAATAGATGCATAAGACCATGTACAGGTTCACCCAGAGCAAATTGCACAGGACTGAATCCAGGTGGGTTTTGAATATCTCCAGAGGAAACTCCATAACCTCTCTGGACAGCCTGTTCCCTTGCTCAGAATGCAGCTATACCAGATCAAGTGGCAAAACATGATCAACGTAGAAACTATCACCATCTGGACCTAAATGTCCCTCAAGGCCAAGAGGAACCACGGATGCAGGGGCAGGACAGCAAAAAATTTGGATCTCTATGATGCATCCAGCACCAGGAGAGTGGCAAAGTCCCAGCTTGCAAATCACTGTGCAGAAGCACAACTGAATGTGTCCCATCAACATGGCTCTCCCACTGCCAAACCCATCTCCAGCTCTGCTCCCATCACACTGGGTGCCTTCACTGCCCTCTTTACCAAACTTCCCATTTCTGGGCCAGATCAACTAATTTCCACACTTTTCCCATTGTCTTTCACCAACAGAGGTTTGTATCTTATCCAATGAAATCTTCCCACTCTGCTCTCCTACTTTAAGAGCACTCATATTTATCTCCCAGTGGTGCCTGAGGCCCCAAAACCACCCATAACTCAGGAACCAAACATAAATGAGTTCCAATCCACCATCCAAACCATGCTGGTGACCCTCATCTAAAAACCTTGATCTCCTTTGCATTCTCATAGAAAGATATGGAAACAAACAGCAGAAGAATAGTTTTTAAAAGACCACAGAGACAGAGGACACATGGCCAGCCAGAGTACTCTTGGCCACCAGCCTGAGAGACTGCTAGGTCCCTTCAATCTGTCAAAATCCACCATGCCCAAGCCCAAGTTAAGGGCTGTTGCTCTGGTTTTCAGCACAGCAGCTTCGAGCCCACTGCTCTGAGAAGTGCCATGGGATATGCAGAGCCTGGAAGGTGTTATATATAATAAACCCACTGTCTCATTTTATTCATTTTACAGCTGGACCTGCTGAACCAGAAGAGCTTTCACCAGGCTGAGCAGTATACAGAGAATAGCTCAAGGGACATCTGGGACAGGGGGTGTTAAGTCCCCAAAAAGAAAAAAAAAAATAATAAAAAGACAAAATGCAGCTTTGCAGATTCAAATGAGCAAGTGAAGGTAGGTCAGGGCTTTGGATTCCTCCAGCAAGCTTCGTCTGACCAAGTAGGAACAACCACCTAGGAGACATGGTCACATTAGAGGATGCTTCCAAAGCAAATGGAGCAACTTTTAGGTAAGATTTAAAGGAACAAGTTGTGGCTTCTTGCTGATGCTCTTTTGATTTTGCCCATTTTCTAATTTAGATAAACACCAGCCCTCCTCCCCCTGTAGAGGTGTTCTTGGGTCTGCCGTGGGTGTTGCACAGCAGACCCAGGACTCAGTGTAATCTCTGCTTCATTCAAACCATCCACAGGGGAGGCAGAGGGTTTTACCTTAGTATTTAAAACCAGTCTTAGTTTTTAAAACCAGTCTTAGTTTTTAAAACCAGTTTATGTTTCTCTCTCTCACTTCCAGGGAGATTTTTGCATATGCTTTGACATGTTAGCCAAGCAAGAGGAAAACAATCCGGGGAGTGGTGAAGCATCCCCATGGGCTGCACCGTTAGCTCCTGCTGTGCCAGTGTGCTGGGAAGTGAGACAGTGTGGACCTGAGGGCAAAAGTGTGATGGTGGCTTCATCCTACGTCCCTCAGACAAACACCCTCTAGGTGCACAACCCACTGCATCTACTTCCCATGGAGAAGGAGAAGAGAAGAGAAGAGCAGAGAAGAGAAGAGAAGAGAAGAGAAGAGAAGAGAAGAGAAGAGAAGAGAAGAGAAGAGAAGAGAAGAGAAGAAAGAGAAGAGAAGGGAAGGAAGGGAAGAAGGAAGGAGAAGAGAAGAGAAGAAGAGAAAGGGGAAGAGAAAAGAGAGAGAGAAGGAAGAGAAGAGAAAGGGAAGGGAAAAGGGGAATGGGGAAAGGGAAAGGGGAAAGAGGGAAGGGGAAAGAGGAAAGAGGGAAGGGGAAGGGAGAAAGGAAAATGAGGAAAGGAAAAGGGGAAAGAGGGAAGGGGAAAGAAGGGGAAAAAGGAAAGGGGAAAAGGGAAAGGGCAAAGGGGAAGGGGAAAAAGGTGAAAAGAGAAAGAGGGAAGGGGAAAGAAGGGGAAAAAGGAAAGGGGAAAAGGGAAAGGGCAAAGGGGAAGGGGAAAAAGGTGAAAAGAGAAAGAGGAAAGGGGAAAGTGGAAAGGACAAAGGACAAAAGGGGAAAGGGGACAGTGGAAAAGGGAAAGGGGACAGTCAAAGGCAAAGGGAAAGACAAAGGCAAAGGCAAAAAGAAGGGAAAGGGAAAAAAAAGCAGGATGAAATTTTCCTGAGGGCATTTATCTGCTCTCCCCCTCGTCCCTACAGACATCTCGGGCATCTCCACCACACACAGACCCATCTATACAACAGCACTGGCCATCCCAGAGCCACTAACCAGGTTACAGAGCAGAGGAAAGAAAATGGGATTTAATGAAAACCCATATCATGAAGATGTTGCTAATCAACGCCTTGTGTGCAACGGCATTTCACGCAAAACTAAATTCATTTGCAGAAATTCAAATAATTAAGCAAATGCATAAAAAATAGTAGTTTTACCATCCTTTAATGCTCCAAAAACCCCCCAAGAGATCATTGTGGAATCTAAGTGCTCAGCTAAACTGAGTATTTTAAATCTTTAGCAATACACTGACTCAAATCACAACACCCCAGCCAAGCAATACCTAACTCATCAAGAGTCTCTCTTTGCCTTTATATTTAATATGTGCTGAGCAGCTGCACTTCCAATTGCTGCTCACTAAAGGTGCTCAGAGATGCCAGTAATTTCCCAAGCAGCAAAATGAACCCAAAGACCGCACACAAACTACATCCTTGAGAAAGCAAGAGACAGGGATGGGTGAAAATGAAATTAGGAGAGAAAAAAAAAGATAAATTAAAAAAAAAATATATATATAAAAACAAATATAACATTCCAGCCTCCACAGGTTGTCACTGTAATGTCCTTTACTTCTCTGTCTGGCAAAATCACAAGTTATACCAAATTCATGTTTTCTAAAAGCTTTTATAAAGCCTTTCTATATATCATTCCATAGTTGCTCAGAAAAAAAGCTAGATTTGGGTGCAAAGATGCAGTAAATGATATATAGAGTAATCAGAAAAAACAAAATATTCCTATTTCACTTCAAGAAGAACCTCTCCAGAACTTCAGAATGGAAGATCACCTCAAAAACTACTTTTTATTAGTGAATAGCTCTATTTTACAGTCTCTCTGCATAGGGCCACCCAGGAGCTCCAAAATGTCACATCTGCTATTAAAAATAACATCCAAACATATTTTTCTTAGTTCATTCATGGCAAGAGGTGCTTCTTTCTCAGTGAACTTCAAGGGAGCAGAACTAGCTCACTTGTCTCACAAACTACCACATCCCTTCTACGTTATTCATACTCCAAATGGTTATTTCTCTGCATTAGAAAATACGAATAAAATGTCTGGGGTTTTCATTTTTATGCCTTTCAATGAGGTGAAAATGCTGTCGATGAATTCCTCCTGAAGCAAAAAGTTTGCTGGACCAACAATCTGCTGTAATTAAGGTTAGAAACCTCAATTAAAAAAGAAATCCCAGCTTTTGGTATGTTGTTTCTTCCCCTGACAGCACCGCTGTTTCTGTAGGTAATGGATGAAATTACACAGCGTTGCCAGATAAAAAAGTGTCATATAAATATAAAATGACAGGGATTATTAAAGATTATTCTGAGGAAAAAAATCAACACACTGCAGCTACAGTTTCTTAAAGGTGTTGGACCAACATGCAAAGAATTGGAGATAGAAAAAGAAGTCATTAGAGAAGCAACTCCTGTCCTTGGCCTGGCTGCTGTCCCAATCTTCAGGGTATTTTTCATGGCCTGAAGCTTTTACCAGTTCTATATTGATAAATGGGGAGTGGAAAAAAATATATATATATAAGAAGAAAAAAGCTTTATCTAGGATCTGTTCCATATTAATTAAAAATCTGCTGATGAGACAGAAGCAACAAAGCAAATCACGTTGTCACCTATGGAGCATCCTCAGATGATGGCAGGTGTAGACAATTGCTGATATTTCTTGCTCCTGAGAAAATTCTGGGGATTTGCTCATGTTCAGAGGAGCTGAACTTCCCTGTTCTTATTTTGCTGTGCATATAAGAAAAAAACAACTAAACAAACAAAAAAAAAATACAGAGAAGAACTAATGACAACAAACAAGTCACCAAAAATAAGGACAGGTTGTATCTCCCAGCCAGTCAAGCTGCACTGAGCAATCACCTGTGATGTCTCTTGGCACCAGTTACCCTCCCAGCTATACTTCCAAGTTCAATGTGCATCACCTCGTGTAGACCTGCAGAGAAAACTGCAGAGAAGGACCAAGCAGCACCAACATGCAAGCTTGTTGATTAAAATCAACAGGGAAGGGAAAAGCAATGAATAAGTAAATAAATATGTGCAAATATTATATATTAAATACATCTCCTATGTATAAAATATAGTAAATCAGATGTGTGCAAATGTACACACATATTTGGGTAACTTCATACCAAATATGTTTGGATTAATGGCTTGAGAAACAGCAGTTTAACCAGACAGTCCCTCTGCTCCCTACTCACCCTCATCCTTGGTCACCTGGGATGCTGAGGCACAGTGAGGGAACATCCCAGCTCTCTTCCTACACCACTAATTGGCTGCATTTACAAAGTCCTGCTTCACAGCTAAAGACATGTTAACTGCTAGGAGATTTTCCATCCTTTCCTGAAAATGGGTGGGAATGATGCAAAGAAGAGTAGAACTTAAGGAAAAACTTCTTTACTGTGAGGGTGCCAGAGCCCTGGGACAGGCTGCCCAGAGAGGTTGTGGAGTCTCCATCTCTGGAGATGTTCAAAACCCATCTGGACACTTTCCTTTGCAGCCTGGTGTAGGGAATCTGCTTTGGCAGGGAGGTTGGACTGAATGATCTCCTGAGGTCCCTTCCAACCCCACCATTCTGTGATTCTGTGACTTGATGACGTCAAGCTGGGTAGAAGTATTGATCTGCTGGAGGGAAGGGAGGCTTTACAGGGCGGTCTGGACAGGCTGGATTGATGGACCAGGACCAATTGTATGAGTTTCAATAAGGCCAAACGTTGGGTTCTGCACTTTGGCCACAACAACCCCCGGCAGCACAACAGGCTTGAGGAGGAGTGGCTGGAGAGCTGCTCAGCAGAAAGGGACCTGGGGATGTTGGTCAACAGCAGCTGAACAGGAGTCAGCAGAATGCCCAGGTGGCTAAGAAGGCCAATGGCATCCTGGCTTGTATCAGGAATAGTGTGACCAGTAAAACCAGGGCAGTTCTCTTACACCTGTACTAGGCCCTGGTGAGGCAGCATCTCGAGTGCTGGGTTCAGTTTTGGGCCCCTCACTCCAAGAAGGACATGGAGGTGCTGGAGCGTGTCCAGGGAATGGCAACAATTCTGGTGAAGAATCTAGAGCATGTCTTATGAGGAGTGGTTGAAAGAACTGGGGGTGTTGAGCCTGGAGAAAAGGAGGCTGAAGGGAGACCTTCTGGCTCTCTCCAACTCCCTGAAAGGAGGGTGGAGAGAGGTGGGGGTGGGTCTGTTTAACCAAGGAACAAGGGACAGGACAAGAGGAAATGGCCTCAAGTTGCACCAAGGGCAGTTGAGACTGGATGTGAGGAAGAATTTCTTTGTTGAAAGGGTTCTCAGGCACTGGAACAGGTTGTCCAGGAAAGTGGTTGAGTCTCCATCCCTGGAGGGATTGAAGAGTCGTGCAGACACAGTGCTGAGGGACATGGGTTAGTCGGGGACTTGTCAGGGTTAATGATTGGACACAATGATCTTAAAGGTCTTTTCCAATCCAAGCAATTCTGAGATTCTGGGATTCCCCTCCTGTCTCTATCACTTTGGATTTTTGTTGGGTTTTTTTGTTTGCTTGTTTGCTTGTTTTTAATTCTGAGTTTCCTTTGCAGCAGAACTTGCACATATTAAACATCAAAAATGGGTGGAAGGAGCAGGGAGGGAAAGAGAAGGGGGAGAGAGGTGTAATGCAATTATAACACCTAAGTCAATCCATTACAGAGCTGCAGGGGACAAGGACAGAAAGATCAGGTACTCAGCAGCTCACATCTGCCTTGAATAAACCCTGCTGCTCCGATGTGCTTCACCAGCACAGCTCCAGCCTCCATCTTCAGCATCAGAGGCAGGAGCTGCTTGGCTTACACCAACTGGACAATGAAGAGAAGCTGTTTCAGTGGCCCTGGCCAAGCGTGATGCAGGTGAAACACAGCAGAGCTTTCACTAGAGAAGGATTGATGAGCACAGCAAGGGGTTTTTTTCCCTGCAAAGGTGAGTTTTGCAGGACACAGGGCCATTCAGATGCTGGTGCTACATCTGCCTCCACTGCTGGACATCTGTGGCCACCGCTGCAGGTGGGTTCCTGTAGCAAAAGCCAGACTGTGTAAAACACTATATACCAAAAGCATCTGCTTCCTGAGTCAGGGTCATTAACTTTTTTCTACCAAAAATGGCACTTGCTGCCATTAGTGGAGCAAAAGTAAGTACCACGATGAAGACAGGAGCCTTGAACTTCATCAGAAGTGCCAAGATCTCAAGGTAGATGTGGAGCACTGACACTTTAGAAAGGAAGAAAAAAATACAAATTAAATTCAGATTTTCATTGCACGAACGTGGCACGCTGGGAGAACGGAGAGAGATGAAATCCTCAACCGTGTGCCACTGTGTCACTTCTAGACAGTCACTTTTCTGACTACCATCATACTTTAGATGGCAGTTTTAAAGGTTATGGCTGAAGGGACTCTCCAGCAAAGCCTTCAATGAACTTTGTGCAAAATAAAAATACACGCACGAACAACCCAACGACAAGAGCGAGGCAAGGACAAAACTTCTGAGCAATCACCACAAACACCCACGGGGCTGTTGCCTCACTTGGGGAGCCTTTCTGCTGCCCTGCCTTCTGCAACAACACTCTTCCAAACTCATTTACTAGCAGGATCATTCATAACAGCATCCAGGTTCAGTAAACAGCGAGACACATCCTACCACAAGGTCAAGAGCAATCTAGAACTGTAATTCGTATCTGTCCAGCCAGGCACCACGAGTGTACAGCATCACTCGCATTTTCAGGCAAAATGTTTCCATTTTGAGATATCTGCTACCGGCAGTGAACCGCTTGCAAATAATCTATCATGATACGAGCTTGGAGAAATTTTTAGAGGAAGCAATTGAGGATAACCAAGTTCAAAGAGGTTTTAAAGAAAAATCCTGCTATTTCACACTTGGGAAAACAGCGAACGAGCCATAAATTATGAGTTAATAAGCTCTACCCAGCCAACCACCCTCACTACCTCTCTCCATTTTTATTTGAGCAAGAAAATCTTAAGGGTTTACATAGTTCTTCAGTAATCACCAGCATCTTAGAATCAGAATAGTTTGGTTGGAAAAGACCACTACGATCATCTAGTTGAAACATAAACCTAGCAGTGACAAGTTCACAACTAAACCAAGTCCCTAAGCACCACATCTACACGTCCTTTAGATACCTCCAGGGATGGTGATTCAACTACTTCCCTGGGCAGCCTGTTCCAACACTTGACAACCCTTTCAGTGAAGAATTTTTTCCTAATATCCAACCTAAACCTCCCCTGGTGCAACTTAAGGCCGTTCCCTCTTGTCCTATCACTTGTTATTTGGGAGAAGAGACCAACACCCACTTCACTACACCCTCCTTTCAGGGAGTTGTAGAGAATAATATGGTCTCCCCTCAGCCTCCTTTTCTCCAGAATAAACAATCCCAGTTCCTTCAGCCGCTCCGCATAAGACTTGTTGGTGTCTACATTACAGTTGCAAGTAGGTCCTGTAGGGTGGGCTCAGGCCCCTCTGTGCTCGCTGCCTTGCACACATCAAGGTGATGTGTCACCTCCCAACCAAGCCAGAAGTTGGCACAGAAAGACAAGACACGGGGTGGATGAGAAGCTCAACATGAGCCAGCAACGTGCACTCACAGCCCAGAGGCCAATAACCGTGTCCTGGGCTGCACCCAGAGCAGCGTGGGCAGCAGGGCGAGGGAGGGGATTCTGCCCCTCTGCTCTGGTGAGACCCCACCTGCAGTGCTGCCTCCAGTGCTGGGGCCACCAACAGCACAAGGACATGGAGCTACTGGAGCCAGTCCAGAGGAGGCCACGAGGATGATGTGAGGGCTGGAGCAGCTCTGCTGTGAGGACAGGCTGAGAGAGTTGGGGCTGTTCAGCCTGGAGAAGAAAGAGGCTCCGGGGAGACCTTCTAGTGGCCTCCCAGTACCTGAAGGGGCTCCAGGAAGGGTGAGGAGGGACTTTTTTCAAGGGCAGGGAGTGACAGAACAAGGGGTGATGGCTTTAAACTGAAAGAGGGGAGATTGAGATTAGATATTAAGAAGAAATTCTTCACTGTGAGGGTGGTGAGACACTGTCCCAGGTTGGCCAGAGAAGCTGTGGCTGCTCCTCCCTGGAAGTGTTCAAGGCCAGGTGGGATGAGGCTTTGAGTAACCTGGTCTACTGGAAGGTGTCTCTGTGGTGGCAGGGGGGTTGGAACTGGATGATCTTTAAGGTCCCTTCCAACTCAAACCATTCTGTGATTCTATGAATTAAATATACAGACTGAAAACTCTTTTTTCTTTTTTTGTTCTTCTTGAGTCTCACATGGATTTTCTCTCTCACATAACCAGGATGCTGATGAAGAAGCACCCAAAAAGCAAAATAGCAAATAGCTTATTCCCTACAGAATGGATAAACCTTTGTTTGACCTTTAAGCTGAAAAATAAATGTTTTTGTTCTTTGGCTGGGGCTCTGCATGTGTGTGTGTGTGTCCTGGTGGGGGTGGGATAACCACAAAGACATCCCACATGGAAACAGCATTAGCACATTCCCTTCATATAGATTTTTCTCCTTCTAACAAGGAACTATTTCACACAATAACCTCACAACACAACACAAAATATATAAACACATTAGCCCATGACCACGAGAACGGAAGGTGAATAATATCAGGTAGTTTAAATCTTGGCTTTCTTGCTTTGTTCCACTGGTTGCAACCTTTGGTGGACTCAAGGATCTTATTTTGGGTATCTGTTTTGGGATAAAATAAATCGTTTTCCAGACCAGAGAGGAACTAAAAGCCAGATGCCCTTTAATCCTGCCTGCTGTGGGTAACAGCTGGCAATTTTGAAGCAAACTGGTTTACTTATTTCCAGGTTTTTTATACTTAGCCACTTTTAGAAAGCAAAAAAAAAAAAAAAAAGGGACTAGAGCAAAGGGATGGTGGAGAAGAAGGTGAAAGGTTCAAAAGCTGCATCTCCAAGTTGCACCAGTGGCAAGGAAGCCTACCTTTTACCAGTTTGACCTCCTAAGCAGAAATAATCTCTTTTTCTACAAGTAAAATTTTCTCTATAACCACATAAACACATGTAGACCCACGACCTCATTTTCAGTACAAATAGATTTTAAGCACACAAACATGCAGTGGCAAGGATCTGCAGATGTGAACTCACATCTGCAGCTTCCCAAAGCAGCAAAACTTCCCATCAAACACAATACTTGAGGTACAAGGAAGAGTACTCAAAAAAGGCCCAAACCAAATGAAAACAATAAAAACCCAAAAAAAACTATTCAAGTGAACACAGAAATTGGCCTCCACCTTGGTGTGCCCAGCAAAGCATTGCTTACCTCTCTCTGCTCCAACACTTCAACAGCCAAGCTTCAACCTCCTGCTTGTTTGGGATAAGTCATCTGAATTCGTGTTACCAAAGGCTTCCAACAGATCTTCTATCTATGTTCTCTCTGTAAGTGTTCATAGAATCATAGAAGGGTTTGGGTTGGAAATGACATTTAAATGTCCTTTAGTCCGACCTCCCTGCAGTGAGCAGGGACATCTTTAACTAGATCAGGCTGATCAGAGGCCCATCCAGCCTGACCTCGAATGTTTCCAGGGATGAAGCTTCTACCATCTCTCTGGGCAACCTGATCCAATGTTTCACCAATCTCACTATTAAAAAAAATAATAATTCTTCCTTACATCTAGTCTGAATCTCCACTCTTTTAGTTTAAAACTATTACCCCTTGTCCTTTCAAGGCTAGGTTGGATGAGGCTTTGAGCAACCTGGTCTAGTGGAAGGTGTCCCTGCTCATGGCAGGGAAGTTGGAAATAGATGATCTTTAAGGTCATCTACCCAGACCATTCTATGATTCTGTCACTACAGGCCCTGCTAAAAAGTTTGTCTCCATCTTTCTTACACCACCTACCCCCCTTTAGGTATTAAAAGGCTGCTAGAAGGTCTCCTCAGAACTTTCTCTTCTCCAGGCTGAACAACCTCAACTCTCTCAGCCTTTCTTCACAGAAGAGCTGTTCCATCACTGTGATCATTTTTGTGGCCTCCTCTGGACATGCTCCAACATGTCCATGTCTTCCTTCTGCTGAGGACTCCAGACCTGGACACAGCACTGCAGGTGGGGTCTCACCTGAGTGGAGTAGAGGGGCAGAATCCCCTCCCTCGCCCTGCTGCCCACGCTGCTCTGGGTGCAGCCCAGGATATGGTAATTGGCCTCTGGGCTGTGAGCACACACTACCAGCTCATGTCCATCTTTTCATCTACCAGTAGCCCCAAGTCCTTCTCTGTTCTCATTTCTTCACCTTCCAGCCTGTATTGATCCCAGGGATTCCTTCTCCATTCATCTCTTCCAGAAACAACTCACTCCCAATATCCAGTTTGCAATTGTGGACAGACTAATCCTCATTGATCATTGCCAGCACCATCCTTTTCCTTTTCCAAATCCCCTAGCAAGGTGCAGGCATGCACCACATCTCTCCAGGTTTGCTTAAGGCAACAACTAGCAAGACAAACCAAGGGATGGCCTCTCTGAAAGCAAGCAATAAGATTTTACATGGCACCCAGACATCGGTCACTGTGCAAACTGTTGTGCAATTAGGAGCAGAGATGCAAATACTCTCATGGGAAGATATGAGGGTCAAGGAAAAGCTGGGGTTTATGTAGGGAGGTGATTCTCCCTTCTGCTCTGCTCTCGTGAGGCCCTACCTCGAGTACTGTGTCCAGTTCTGAAGCCCCCAACACAAGAGAGACATGGACCTGTTAGAATGAGTCCAGAGGAGGCCATGAGGATGATCCGAGAGCTGGAGCAGCTCTGCTGTGAGGACAGGCTGAGAGAGTTGGGGCTGTTCAGCCTGGAGAAGAGAAGGCTCTGGGGAGACCTTATAGTGGCCTTCCAGTACCTCCAGTCCCTCCAGGCTGGGGAGGGACTTTGAACAGGGGCAGGGAGTGACAGAACAAAGGATCATGGTTATAAACTGAACATGATCAGATTTAGATGAGATATTAGGAAGACATTCTTCACTTTGAGGGTGGTGAGACCTTCCTCAAAGGGAGGTCTTCCCTGTGCTTCTCTGGCACAGAGAAGTTGTGGTTGCTCCTCCCTGGAAGTGTTCAAGGCCAGGTTGGATGAGGCTTTGAGCAACCTGGTCTAGTGGAAGGTGTCCCAGCTGAAGGCAGTGGGGTTTGGAACTGGATGGTGTTTTAGGTCCCTTCCAACCCAAACCATTCTATGATTCTATGTTTTATGGGTGGAGAAATAAAAATATGTGGATTATTTGCAGGATGAGAACCTTTTGGGAGGCTGAGAGCATTATCTGCTTGCAGTAAACCTTCACCTCAAGCTTATCTGCATGCTGTCACATGAAGGCAGCTGTGCTGCCAAAAAGCCATGTGTTTAACAAGAGGAAAAAAGCCTTTTGCAATAGGAATTAAAAAGCAAAGATGTTATAACAAAAGCATTATATACTTAGCTACCAAAACCACTTCCCTCCTGACAGATGTCCTTGGGTTGAGTATTCACGCTCTGAAAAACCCCTCAAATCTGAGGCAACTCAAATGGGAATCTCTCAACCTCCTCGCTTCCCCAAGCACAAAGAGGATGCTATTTAAATCGAGTGACAATCTCCCAGCACACAAAGGACAGAGGAACTGAAGTTTGGGGAGCGATGACGTAATATGGCGAAAAATACTAATCAAAGGGCTGAATTTGGCTATTTCTAACAGGCAGCTCAGCATCCATCCGCCTCCTTCAGCTGCTCCAGCCTTAGCTGTGTTCTCTGAGAAGAACATCCTGTCGAAAACTAACGTTGAGTTTCTACAGCCTATATATAGTGGTGACATTTTTATTCTGCTAATTGATTTTATTTTTTTTTTCTAAAAAGGCAAAAAAGAAAAAAAAAGCAGCAACTTTTGAACTACCTAAGAGCAGTCGCTTTTTTGGCATGGAGTTATGTTATTTCAAATGAGTTTAGAGTCTTTAAAACAGCAAGTCTGCCACGGACCAAGCTCTCTGCAGGCACCTTCTCTTGCCTGCAAGGATGATAATTATTTTCAAAGAAATAAATCTGACTTGTATTTTGCAATCTATCTTGCAAACCTTTTAAACAGCATGATCTGTATTCTTTCCAGTGCAACACTGCTGACCTTCACACATATATTATTGCATTCATTAAATATCTTTATTAGACTTATTGCTGAGATGTACCACTCTGGACAACTATTCATGTCCAAGACTGTAACTCCATACAACAGAGGGACAGGACTGCAGGTAGTATATATCTCAAGAGTTCTGAGTCTTCTAATTTTTACTTTCATGCATTAATTTTCCAAGCAGATTAGATATAACTACCAGACTTACCACTTTACACTGCTGATATATCCCACCCCAAAGCAACTACAACCTGTGGCAGGGAAAACCAAACTTCTCTAGGTTTACTTATTTACCATTCAATTTATAAGTGGAGCTGTAGTTGTTTACAAGTTTGTAATTCTCTGAACCTTTCTGATCTTGGGGGAAAAAGGGGAGAAAATGAATTTTAATATGCACATCCAAACAAAGCTCATTTTAATGCTTAACAGGGACATTTTAATGCATTGGTAGATGTTACGCCTTTGTGATCCACAGTAAGTGCATGTTCTGGGAATCAACACATCATCACTGCTTCTAGAAGCAGCAGAAATGGACCAAAAATGGAATAGACGTTGATATCTTTTGGCTAGAAAATAAAGCAGATTGCTTCTCAATAACGTATTTGGAGTCCAACTTTATAACCTAGCTGCAAGCAGTGGCATATAGTTATTTACAGCCAACAGGGGCCGATACCAAAACTGACTTAGAGCTCTAGATGCTTTCCACTTCATTTCAAGTTACTTCATGTCAGTGCTGTTAAGCCTGTGCCCTATGGACTGCTATGTCTTCTACTGAAGATTCCATGACACCACGTTTTTCTGCTCAGCAATCTAAAATATGAAATTTTAAAGGCATCTAGAAGTCCAAAGGACTTCCAGGTAGCTCCTCTAGTTCAATACGAAGTCCAACCAGATAATAATAAAATCATCTAGGTTGGAAAAGATTCTTAAGATCATTGAGTACAAGGATTAACCAAACACTACCAAGTCCACCTCTAAACCATGTCCTTAAGTGTTACATCTACACACCGTTTAAATACCTCCAGGGATTGAGACTCAAACACTTTCCTGGACAACCTGTTCCAATGCCTGAGAACCCTTTCAGCAAAGAAATCCTTCCTCACATCCAGTCTCAACTGCCCTTGGCACAACTTGAGGCCATTTCCTCTTGTCCTGTCACTTGTTCCTTGGTTGAACAGACCCACCCCCACCTCTGTTCACCCTCCTTTCTGGGACTTGGACAGAGCCAGAAGGTCTCCCCTCAGCCTCCTTTTCTCCAGGCTCAACAATCCCAGTTCCCTCAGCCGTGAACTCATCACACTCGTGCTTCAGACTCTTTACCAGCATTGTGGCCCTTCTCTGGACAAGCTCCAGCACCTCCATGTGTTTCCTGCAGTGAGGGGCCCAACACTGAACACAGCACTCAAGGTACGGCCTCACTACTGCCAAGTACAGGGGGATAACCAATTCACCAGTCCTGGGAGACTGGTCTTCTTCAATCCTGTAAAACCTGTCTGGTTGCCAGATTTGGAGTCAGGCATTTCAGAGGCAGCGTGAAACAGTTAGGCTGGTTGCACAATCCACAACCTAAATTCATGTGGACTTTTTCATCTAACAAAATTTTTGTTATCATATGGACATTGGACGCTGAGGAACACTCTTCCCCTTCCTGTCAAGGGATAACTGGGTGGTTGGTAGCATACAATAGGTGGAAAAGGAGTAGAAGTTGAGTAGAGCCACAGGATTAGATGCTTTTGTGGATGGGGATGGCTCTTGTAAACACCCAACGTGATCTATAAAACTATTATAAAAGTATCTTAAAATGGGATACAATGACCCAAATCAACTCTATGGTGTCTAAACTGCTATAAATTTTATAGATGTTTTTCTTACTCTACCTGCCTATTCAAGGACCATTCAAAACTACTCCTCAAAATGCCATGTAGTTTCCTAACCAGGTGCTAAACACACCAAAAGTGTTTTCCAATTCTTCTTCCAAGAGACTGGTGCAGAATGCACCACAGACCTCACTCTTCCATAAACCTGAGCTTCCTTACACATATTCATTCCCATTATAAAACATCTAGTAGTCTGTAAGGGGTCAGAGTTTTAAGAGAAATTCAAGAATACTGATCTTTCTGGGGTGATATCTACCATAAACAGGTATATTTTACCCTTGATCTCAAGGGAAAGGCAACTTCTGCTGAAGACCTGTGCAATATGTAAGGGAAAGAGGAAGGTTGATGGGCAGGGAGTGTGCGGAGAGGTGGGAGGCTCCCATCCTCCTCACACTCACCCTTCAAATATTTATAAACATTAATCAGGTCCCCCCTCAGCCTCCTCTTTGCCAAGCTAAAGAGGCCCAGCTCCCTCAGCCTTTCCTCATAAGGGAGATGCTCCACTCCCTTCATCATCTTGGTGGCTCTGTGCTGGACTCTCTCAAGCAGTTCCCTGTCCTTCTTGAACTGGGGCCCAGAACTGGACACAATATTCTAGATGTGGCCTCACCAGGGCAGAGTAAAGGGGAAGAAGAACCTCTCTTGACCTACTGACTACACCCCTTCTAATGCACTCCAGGATGCCATTGGCCTTCCTGGCCACAAGGGCACAGTGCTGGCTCATGGTCATCCTGCTGTCCACCAGGACTCCCAGATCCCTTTCCCCTTCACTGCTCTCTAGGAGATCATTTCCCAACCTATACTGGAACCTGGGGTTGTTCCTGCCCAGGTGCAACACCCTACACTTGCCATTATTATATTTCATCAAGTTTTTCCCTGCCCAGTGATTCTGTGATTGGCCTCTTCTGGGCAACTCTAAGAATTTAAAAAATAATTATAAAATGCAAAGGGAAAACAAACACAAGGAAAGGTCAAGTTTAATTGCTGCATTTGAGATAATTTTTCACATTCTACTTCCCAATCTGTGCAGTGCTGAGCATTCTTGGAGACACAGATGAAAGGATTTTGTAGAGAACAAAAAACAACAACAAAAAACCAAACCCAAATGTGGAAGTTAGGTACCAGCTGATATGACAGCAGGCCTCTCCTCAAACATCTCAGAAGTGGTTTGCAATTGCACAGGGGGAAAGGAGGGGGTGGTTCACAACTGCAAAACGAAGCTGAGAAATCAGCAACTTGTCCGCAGCCAGAGCCACTTGCAAACAACAACAACAAAATTGGTTACAGAGAAACCTAAAGACTCAGCCTCTATATTATAAAAGAGAATAACACTGACCTACTTTCCAGCACACTTGCAAAGCTGCTGGAGATGCTACAATGAAAGGCACTGCAGAAACCTAAAGGAATATTGCTTCAGCCATACAGGAATAAGGTTATCGCTGAAATGCAGCAATGCACTTTCTACAGTGAAGGTAACAGATAAGAGATCAAATAATAGAGAGAGCTAGGAAACTTTTTTTTTGGAAGATATGGTTTTAAAAGGCATTTGGGACACACTCTTGCAAATGGTGCCCCAGATCTTTAATAATCACAAAAAGCAAAATTAACCTTTTTACGTGGTAAGGATTGTCTCTAGAAGAACCTCATGCAATAACCTGCAAGGAGATCAATTTATTAGCTTAAAACATGGTGATGAGTTGATCCATCCAGAATTCACATCTATACGGGCATAAGGAATTAATTAGGTCTTGTATGACTCAAAGGAAGCTCTCTGAAGTAAAGTGGAGCAATGTATAAAGAAGAGAAAATTCCCTGGCCTAAAGAAAAAGAGGTCTCAGACACTGTACAATACATTTAGCAAAGCTGGGCTGTTGAGCTCTTTAGAAATGATATGACTTCTTGCTTGCATTCATACAACCACATGAATTAAACTCAAGACTCCACCAAAATGCACACTAAAATTATATATATATATATTTTTAAATGCTGAATTTGCCCTTACCATTTATAGAGACAAGCTTTCAAATCTTCTGCTGCAGCATTTTATTCCCCACATTCCTATCATCTATGGAAAGACATTTTTTCCTCAAAATGGAAAAAAAAAAAAGAAAGTCAATCTTTGCAGGAAGGGGGCTTTGGTAAGCAGAATCTGAATGTGCCCACACAGATTGTACAAAAATAGAGCTAAAGGTAGCGTGTCCATCAGGAAAGTCTTGAAAGTGTGAAAAATAACCATCAGCTCTTGCTTCCAAGAACTATATTGCATCAATGAATATTTGCTACATCCAGTACTCATAAGACCACATGGACAACCCCTTAAACCCTTGCAGAAGTCCTATTCAAACACACAAAGGAGAAAATCGGGACCCAGAAATACCCTCAGGGGCTCAGCTTACCTCAAAGGGAACCTTCCACATAAAGAAAATCACATTTTAAAATAGTTGAGCAATTAGCAAACTTCAGCAGCAGGTTATCAGAGCACCTATTGATGCTCATCCAGGCTGTGCTATTAGGAAAGAGAGTAAATATCAGCCAACTCACCTGCACACCAACTTATTTGCCTGACATGGGTGAGGATGTGCTACTTATGCCAGCTCTGCTACAAACCACTGAGCTTTAAGTAAAGTCTCTCAGCTGACGACCTCAGAAACGGGCTAAACTTGCACAGAAGCATTAGGAAATAATATGTTAAATCATAGAATCATGGAATGGTTTGAGTTGGAAGGGACCTCTAAATGTCATCCAGTCAAACCCCCGTGCAAGGAGTAGAGACATCTTCAACTAGATCAGCTTGCTCAGAGCCTCATCCAATCTGACCTTGAATGTTTCCAAGGATGGGATATCTACCACTTCTCTGGGCAACATGGAACAGTGTTTCATCACCTTCACTGTAAAAAATTTCTTCCTTATATCTAGTCTAAATCTACCCTCTTTCAGTTTAAAACCATTAGTCCTTGCCCTATTACTATAGGTCCTACTAAAAATTCTGCCCTCTTTAAGTATTGAAAGGCTGCAATAAGGTCTCCCTAGAAAGAGCAATTAAATCCTTTAAACAAGCAAGGGAATATCAGAAATTAACCATTTAGAAGCCATCAATAAATGGGAACACACCCTGCAGTCCAGTAGCACATACAGGCTTAAGCTGGTTTATAGGAAACACATCTCAAAGACGTTGTGAATCTAACAGACTCACTGGCAATAACCAACTCACTTCCCAGCAGGACCCATCCATCCTGTGAGCATCAGTGTCTAGAGAAGATGACCTCCAACATGAGGCTCCAGGGAGACCTTCTAGCAGCCTTCCAGTACCTGAAGGGGCTACAAGAAGGCTGAGGAGGGACTTCTGACAAGGGCAATTAGTGACAGAACGAGGGGAAATGGTTATATACTGGATAAGGGTAGATTTAGATGAGATATGAAGAAGAAATTACTTCTTGTGAGGGTGGTGAGACACTGTCACAGGTTGCCCAGAGAAGTTGTGAATGCCCCCTCCCTGGAAGTGTTCAGGGCCAGGTTGGATGAGGCTTTGAGCAACCTGGTCTAGTGGAAGGTGTCCCTGCTGATGGCAGGGGGGTTGCAACTGGATGATCTTTAAGGTCCCTTCCAACCCAAACCATTCTATGATTCTATGAGTTAATCCACCCCAGCCAGGTCACCCAGACATCAATGCCCCCAGGGGGTATTTCATGATCCTCTGGACTGTTTCCTTTGCAGTAACTCAAGCCATGGCTCTTCCAGTGCTTCTCCTCAGAGACTATTTCACACCTTCATAGATCTCACTCTGAATGCATTTTTCCTCCCAGTTTAATCTTTGGAAAAATTTGACAGCTACAAAAATGTAATAAACCAACGGGTCGGATTATATATATATTACAGTTTGAAAAAGATGAAAGGCTCTATTGTTAAGAGATATTATTCCAGTGGCTTCCACAATGTAGCCTGTGCATATACAGAGAAAGAAATGGAACAGAAGCAGCTTATATTTTGTCTTATAAGTCCCCTAAAATAACCCAGCTTCTGATCCTCAGCTCGCATCAGGAAAATGACACTGAAAAGGCTAATAAAGACGTGCCAAATATCTCATCGGGACAAAATACCTGTGTCTGCATACCACATCTTGCCAATTCATCAGGTGAAGCAATGTGAAGAAGTGGAAGGAGGATTGGATGCTTAAAAATCAAATAAACAAGAGCAAAAAAAAAAAAGGAGACACAGAGTTACCACATTTTGGGCCACTTTGATCAGTCACAAGCAGTTAGGTTGTGATGAGGAATAATTACATGGTTACAGCAAATACTCGTAATTTCATTTCTATTAGTAGACTTTAAAAAAGAAAAAGAACTGTGGCTCAAGGAAAAAAAAATGTGATTAGGCTTGGTTGCAAGAAGATGAATTGTAGCTTTTATAATAACAATAACAATTTATTCCACCATGGTATTGGACAGCAGATGATTAAAGATGAGCAAAGGTCTCCATGTGTTTGGATTTACATCAGATCATTCAATCCTTTTGGTTACAGTAGCAGTAATTAATCATTGCTTGGAGAAGGGAGAAATCTGAAGAAAACCTTGTGGTTTCCAATTTCAGAAGTGAGTTGTAACACTTTTAGGAGAGCAGCTCATCTCCACAAGAGCTGAGGCATCTTGAAAAGCTGGAAACTTGTAAGATTTTAGCTTGCAGAAACTGGTATCACCCTTCAAGTTAAGAAACACCCCCCCCCCAAAAAAAAAAAAAAATTAAAAATCTAGAAGCTTTTTAGACCTACAAATTCAAATGCAGCTAGTACTCACCAAAAAGATCAATGGTAGACATCTGAAGACAGTGCTAAATATAATTTGATTGCAAAAGTAATGGAGCAAGAGATAAACGTTACTGCACATCATCAGTTCCTGGATCACTCTACAGAAGACATCTCTTTTTTGTTGATAACCCATTTCCTGACTGCTGTCTTCTCACCCCAATGAGATATTTTCACCCAGCTTCCAATCCTACTTAGAGAACTGAAACTCCCGGTCTGAGAATAGTGGTTCAAGTCATAAAACTCTTCAATAGCTCAAGGGGAGAACTGAAAGAAGGATAATTTCAAAGTTACCATCAGAGGAGTTCTGGAAATCAGCAATTCCTTACTGAGCGTTGGGTAAATCTCTGCAGATTCACCCCATGGGATAGGAACACCCTGACATTCCCATCAAAAATCACAGAATTGCCTCGATTGGAAAAGCCCTTTGAGATCATCAAGTCCAGTCATTAACCCCACAATGACAAGTCCCCGACTGACCCATGTCCCTCAGCACTGTGTCTACACGACTCTTCAATCCCTCCAGGGATGGGGACTCCACCACTGCCCTGGACAACCCCTTCCAATGCCTCAGAACCCTTTCAGCAAAGAAATTCTTCCTAAGTTAGAGTCACAGAACAATTTAGGTTGGAAGCAACCTCTGGAAGTATCTATGTCTATCATTCTCCTCAAAGTAACTCTAGTTAGAGTTGCTCAGGCCTTAACCAGTTAAGTTTTGAGTATCTCCAAGAATGGAGATCTCAGAACCTTTCTAGGTCCCTGCTCCACTCTTCAAAAACACTCTTGGTGAGCTACAGAAAAAAATGTCTTCCCTCTGCCACCTACTCCTCTCCAGGCTGAACAAACATAGTTCTTGCCATCCCTTCTAGTACATACTGGACTCCAACTCCCAGACAGATGTCCCACCTTGGTGGCCTTCTCTGGAAGTACTTCAGCATACCAATGTCTTTATTGTACTGGAAAGCTTGAAACAGGCTACTGTGTCCAAACACAACGTCACAAGTGTCAAACAGAGGGAAAGGATCATTTCCCTGGACTTTGCTTTTATTAACACAGGATGTGGTTGATCTTCTCTGCCACAATGACACTCTGTTGACACATGTTCAGATTCATATTTAGGTCCTTCGATGAGTTTGGGTTAAAAATTTACTGGTTCAGACTTTCATGTGAAGAATGACCTTCCAATAAACCAAGCAGGGGTTAAATCACTGGCCCCTGTGTCTTCTTACTGGAAGGGTTCACTTTGGCTCCAAGTCCTTCTGTTCATCACCCTTTCTCATCAGTCAGTTCTCCGATACTCTCTCAGCAAAAATCGCTTTCCTCAGTCTTTACAGATCAAGAAGTGGAAGAGATCAATACCTCAAACCATGGAGTTAACATTTAGTGCTTATTATGTGGGGGAAAATGAGAACGTCCTGCAAAGTCTTGACTACCAAATATATTTTAAAAGTCTAGTTCATTCAGTTCAAGTTAGAATCTCCTGAATCAGAAACTCTACAAATATAAAGGCTTTCAAAAAGTCTATTAAAATTAAAAATCATATTATGGAAGAACTTGCATTGAATTAAAGCACACAGGGAAAAAAAAAAATAAATGAATGACATCAGTGGAACAGTAGTTTTAAGAATTCATGTTTCGGTTCACTTCACTTACAACCATGCATCTGCTTTCACAGTCCATCATGAGATGAGAGAGAATAAGAAAATGTGAAAGAAGAGCAGAGAGATGGGAAAGAAGAGTTAACAGAATCAAAGCACAAACTAAAGGATATGTGGAAGCTTTCACAAATTTATTACTTGAAAAAGAACATAGAAGTCACCTCCCATTCTGTAATATAATATCCTTGTTCTCCATTCTTGATTGTCACTCAACTCCTTTCCCTCGTATTCCTGTCTAAAAAAAGCAGTATGACACGATCACAAAAGGTTAGAAAAAGGCCATGTGGATTCAGGTCTGCACTCAGAGCTTCAAATGGAAGGAGGAACTCCTCCTACTCAAGTATTGTTACTTGACCATGTATTTGAAAACACATTAAAGAATAAAATGCAACCAAACAAAAAATAACGATCATGGAGCAAAAAGCTGCTGCAAGCAGAACGGCAAAGCTAACCCAGAGATTGATTTTGTGTCATCTTTTACATAGAGAAGAAGACTACAAAAAGGAAGTCTGACAGCCAAAATAAATTTGCTTTGGTTTGACTCTTCAAACCTCAATCAAATACTCATGATCTATGGAGCAAAAGCCAGATAGTGAGATTAGAAAAAAAGAAAAAAGAAAAAGAAAAAACAAAACTACACAGTACTAGCCCCCAAAATTAAATTCTGTCCTAATAAGATCTGAATAATAAAGGCTCCTTATGAAAATAAAAAATAAAACATGCATTTAATGTAGATAGAGAGATATGAAGTAATTAAATAAATACATTAACCGGGAAATTCCACCCTCAAGCATTTGGAGGGCACCTCAGCTGGGAAGCAAAGTAAAAACCCTTTGGGAGCCTGTTCCCTGGTCTAGGAACTGGGAACACTAGTACTTGACAGTCCTACAGGGCCTCTGAGAGTTAAAAAAAACCCCAAAAACAACAAAAAAAATCCCGTTGATTTTGGCTGCATCATAAAATTATTTATGCTGGAGAAGATCCTTAAGTTCATCAGGTCCAAGTATTAACCTATCACTGCCAAGCCCACCACTAAACCATGCCCCAGTGCATCACATCTACATGTCCTTTAAATATCTTCAGGGATGGTGACTCAATCACTTTCCTGGGCAGCCTGGTTCAGTGCTTGACAACCCTTTCAGTGAAGAATTTTTTCTTAATTTCCAATATAAACCTCTCCTGTGCAACTTGAGGCCATTAACTCTTGTCCTGTTGGTTGTTATTTGGGAGACCTCATTACACCCTCCTTTCAGGTAGCTGTAAAAAGTGATAAGGTCTCCCCTCAGCCTCCTTTGCTCCAGGCTCAACAACCCCAGTTCCCTCTGCTGCTCTTCTTAAGACTTGTGCTCTAGATCCTTCATCACCTTTGTTGCTCGTGTTTGGACATGCTCCAGCACCTCCATGTTTTTCTTGTAGTGAGGGGCCCAAAACTGAACACAGTATTCAAAGTGCAACACACCAGAAGATCTTCTAGAAATCCATTTGGTGACCCACTCCCACCTGAAAATGATGTTTTTCAGTACATTTAAACACTAGCTGCAACAGAAGTAAGGAACTAGAAGATGCCCACAGAGCTTTGAAATATGATCTTCAGTCATCCATTCTCCAAAACTACCTGGTGATTAAGAATCATACCAAAAAGATGCAAGCCAAGATGTGAGGTTGGCTAATTAATCACTAAGAACTTCCTAGTCCTACCTGGGTTGGCACAGGAAGAATGGGTCTATGGGGCAGAGATAAGCTGTGTGTCATGGAAGGAAAAGGGGTGCCCCAATGCAAAGGGTTTTTTTTTTTGCAGACATTTTGCCTACAAACTCAAAACCTATGCATTATGTATGTATGTACTTCAGATGATGCTAGATTATTTTATCTTCCTTCTCTATCTTTGTGGAATCTGCATTAGATCCTGTGTTTTGGGGCTGAAAGCTTTGGAGTAGAATTTATTTCACAACTATTACAAGGTACATTACACTAATTACAATGCACATTATAGCCTGCTATGGAATGCACTGTGATAAATCAGAGAGTGCTATGGTCTATTGTAAACACTGCCATACATCTCTGGACACTATAGCATGTTTGACCACTCTCATAAATATAAACACTTCTGGAGTACAAGTATGATTGGCTACAGAGACTAATTTATTGCAGTTTTCTTTCAGTACATTAATGGTGTAGTAAATTCTGTAGCTTCTGGGAGAAAAAAAGAAAGGAAAGCAACAGTGGGATTTCCTTCACTTACGTAGCATCAGCAGCATTTTCCCTTCAGTACCATAACAATTGTTCTTCATTTTCCAAAAATATATTCATCAGATAATATCCACTGTGTAGTCAGAGAAAGGTTTCTAGCTTTCAAGCTTGTCACACCTGAGGAATTGAGGTGAAGGAAGGAGATAGCAGGTTCCTAGTTTTAAAGATTTTGGTGTCATTATGAGTTTTCCTTCCCCACTAGGAAAAGGTTCTTCACCCAGAGGGTGGTGGAGCACTGGAACAGGCTCCCCAGGGAGGTGCTCATGGCTCCAAGCCTGACAAGATTCCAGAATCATTTGGCCAAGGCCCTCAGACACAAGGTCTGAATGTTGGGATTGTCTTGTGCAGGGGCAGGAGTTGGACTCCATGATCCTTGTGGGTCCCTTCCAACTCAGGACTCCATGATCCTGTGAACTATCCCAATATGGGTTTGTTTATCCACAAAAGCTCCATTTCAGAGGTAATTTTTATCATTCAATCAAATGCAGAACTTTGCACATTGTTCATCAAATATGGGGAACAGAGTGGGGGAAATTATGACAAAATATTTCTGCAGAAGAGCAGCCGAGGTCAAATGCTCAGTGGTGCTTGTACACATCAAACACGCCACCATGAGCCTGACACGCTTTCCCTGGGTGGGAGAGCACTATTCAGACACACTCAAGCTCCATCTAGAGCAACTGGAATGGTTTTATAGGCTGTGTCCTTCTCTGTGATAGAAGAACTTGGAGCATCACCCAAGAGTCAGAACATCACCCAAGTGGAGCGACACATGTGGGTACCTGGACTGGAATAATTTAATTCCAGAATTAGACACCCAAATTTAGTGTACTGTTCTAAGTTTGTTGTTGGCTTGGGAGCACACAGTATCCATCAACCAACTTGTCCTTCAGCCCATCCATCCAAAAAGCAGTAAAAAAAAAAAAAAAAGCATGGGACAGAAAAATGTTCCACTCCAGATGTTTGTCCTCGTAGAAGATATTTCAAGTTCGGCTGGCTGTTCCCCTTCCTATAGCAGATCTCACCAAAATGGACCACCACTTAATTAACAAAAATTTTTCCTTCAGAGCACCACAGCTGTGGACTGCCACTTCACACAGCAATCTGCAAGCTCATGCTAATGGCCAGAGCAATGCTCAACCACGAACAACCACAGAATCACAACATTGTAGGGGATGGAAGGGACCTCAGGAGAACATCCAGTCATCCCAAATCATCCAGCATCCCAAAACAATTCTGTTACAGGCATTCCCACATGTAAAGGGTCAGCAAACCACCACACCCCAACTCAACAGGAAAAGCAAAATGCAGATTAAACCAGTATGAGATGATGGATATTACAGATGGGCACTACCACCAGCATGCCCAGGTGACGAGGTTGGACCACAGAGGCAACAGCCACAGCAGTACTATAGATGCACCAAAGCATAATCACACCAGTCCCAAAACAACAGCATTTATCCAGCTTTTGGGCACTGAAACTTAGGGTAGTAGTTTCCAGCTTCTCTTTCCCAGACACTCTAGAGGCTCATGAATTACTTTGGGCAAAGACTCAAGAAAAACAAGGCTATTGTCCAGACGTCTCTGCTGAATACACAGGGAAGACCAGAAATTGGTTAGAGGTCTGTAAACCAGAAATTTGTTCAAAAAGAGAAAAATCCCCAGCCTTAGACCGCCCACAGGAGCTGAGTTCTTTCCTCCTCTGGATAAATTTATGTTGTGTCCAACTGCAAGGTAGCAGTGGCCAAGTTGTGACATGTAGGTGGAAAGTTAGAGAGACAACAAGATACTGTTGTGCATTGTGCCAGTGTCTGAAGGGAAGCATAAGGGGTGGACAGTCCTTCTTGGCTCATGTAGGCAATGAGCAGATGCCTGTGGGTGGTGGCTTCAGCTGCATGTCCAGCTTGGAGCATCTCCCAGAGGACTTCCAATCACCTCACTCAACCTATTCTTCCTCAGCTGGAAAAGATAGAACACTTCCAACACAGAGCCAAACAACACCAGGTTCAACACATCAAGGAGGTTGAGCAAAATTAAATTTGTGGAGCACACGCTGCCATTAGCCAAAAGCAAAAGAGTTCATAAAATAGCACTTCACCACAGACATCCAGGCAGAACAGCTGCCCTCATCCACCACTGCCAAGAGCTGCTTCCCTCACACGGAGTGGAGGGCTGGCAAGGAGCTATAGTACTTAAAAACTGATTAAAGTTCTGTGTAGTTTTTAATATGCCTCGTCAGACGATGCGTGGTGAATGACTAATGCCAGGGCTGCTTTTCTAGGTCAGGAAAGGAGCTTCTTTGCAGGCTGAGAACCAGCAAGGTTCCCTGCAGACAACAAGCAATGGAACCACGTCCATCACAAATATGGAAGAGGTCAAGCAGAGCAGGACCCTGTATTTACCCCTGCACTCAGCACAGGTGAGGCTGCCCCTTGAGTGCTGGGTTCAGTGTTGGGCTCCTCACTCCAAGGAGGACATGGAGGTGCTGGAGCATGTTCAGAGAAGGGCAATGGAGCTGGGGAAGAGTCTGGAGCACAAGTGTGATGAGTTCACAGCTGAGGGAACTGGGGTTGTTGAGCCTGGAGAAAAGGAGGCTGAGGGGCGACCTTCTGGCTCTCTACACCTCCCTGAAAAGAGGGTGTGGAGAGGTGGGGGTGGGTCTGTTCAACCAAGGAACAAGTGACAATACAAGAGGAAATGGCCTCAAGTTGCACCAAGGGCAGTTGAGATTGGATGTGAGGAAGAATTTATTTGCTGAAAGGGTTCTGAGGCATTGGCAGGGGTTGCCCAGGGCAGTGGTGGAGTCCCCATCCCTGGAGGGATTGAAGAGTCGTGTAGACACAGTGCTGAGGAACATGGGTTAGTTGGGGACTTGTCAGTGTTGGGTTAATGATTGGACTTGATGATCTTAAAGGTCTTTTCCAATTGAGACAATTCTGTGATTTTGTGATATCTTTTCAACAACAGAGGGATTTTCTGGGGTTTTTGTTTTTGTTTTCAATGCAGCAACAGTGATGCTTTCAGCTTGGCAGTAGCAAGGACGTATTTAAGCACCAGGGGATGAACATGCACCTGCTGAATTAACACATTATTAACAGCCCAGTTACTTCCCATGCGCTGAGCTAATCCAAAATGAGGAGCACAATGATCTGGACCTCTAGATGCAACTGCAAATGCATAACCTGAAACAGCTCTGCCTTGATCATAACCCCAGTTACAAGATATCTGAGATGCTGGTTGAGGACATGCAGGAAAATAAGAATTCACCAACAAGTTTCTAAGCTAACAGCAAGAAGGTCCATGATAGTGAAAAACTTTTGCCCATTAAAAAAAGAGAGTAGATACTCTCCTCTAAACCTGGGACTCTTTCTTAACTCTCTCATATACTCATTGATGTCTTTCCATAGGGGACAAACACTCCCAGTTTTCCATATGAGCAGTGGGATTGAAAAGCTCATACAGCTGTGTGTGCTTAGAAACAAAGCAGCCCTGGAGCTTACATCTCTGCTCAGGAATTAGATGAAATGCCTCTAATAAAGCCACTATTTTATCTAAAGGTGTGCTGACCACAGAGTCCTTCACCTGGGGAGGAATAACTGCATGCTGCAGGACAGGTTGGGGGCTGACCTGCTAGAGAGGAGCTCTGAGGAAAGAACCTGGGTGTGCTGGTGGACAGCAGGTTGGCCATGAGCCAGCAGTGTGTCCTTGTGGCCAAGAAGGCCAACAGTGACCTGAGGTGCATTAAAAAGAGCATGGCCAGTAGGTCGAGGAGGTTCTTCTCCCCCTCTACTCTGCCCTGGTGAGGCCACATCTGGAGTGTTGTGTCCAGTTCTGGGCTCCCCAGTTCAAGAAAGTCAAGATTCTTCTAGAGAGAGCCCACTACAGCCCACAAAGATTATGAGGGGCCTGGAGCCTTATGAGGAGAGATGAAGAGAGCTGGGACTCTTCATCCTGGAGAAGACTGAGAGGGGATCTGATCAATGTCTGTAAATACCTGAAATGTGGGGGCCAAATGGATGGGGCCAGGCTCTTTTCGGTGGTGCCCAGTGACAGGACAAGGGGCAATGGGAAAAACTGGAACACTGGAAGTTACAGACAAACTTTAGAAAGGAATTCCATAAGGAATCTGTTTTGGCAGGGGGGTTGGACTAGATGATCTCCAGAGGTCCCTTCCAACCCCAATGATTCTGTGACTCTGTGATATATATATTTAATATGTTAAAATGAAGGTGTAATTACTTTAAGTCAACAGTTCTAGAGTTTTTAGACAAACACAGGGTTGTATTTTATAACAAAGCACAACATTTCCTCAGAACATCTGCAGCAAGAAGCAGGACAAAAAAGCCACAGAAGAACATAATCGTAAAAGACAGAAAAGTCAAGGTTAGTTTTATCCAGGTCGTGAATTCTCAAAAGTTGGGATTTTGTTTGTTTTATGCTCATTAGAGTGAAATATCACCACAGAAAACATGGGAAAATTATAGGTGGGTTCATTGCATGGGTCTGTGGCAGCACACTTCTCCTTGGCTAACATCAGATACTTTGGAACCCTATCACAGCATTGCCAAATCTGATTTAACTGGGTGGGACAGAGCCAGAAAGCTCTTTGCCACCCAGATTAGTTATGATGTAACAGAAAATCTATCCATTTTCAGTCCTGTCAATATTAAGTTTCAAAAGCAATTTCAAAACATACCTTTTTTCTCTTTTTGAGGGAGAAAGTTGTTTATCCTTTCAATACCATGAGTCAGTTCCTCTGACTACTACTCAACTTTTTTCCTCCTCTTTTTCTCTTATAATTAGATTACAAAATGAAATTATTAGAGTATATTGCAAATAACCCATCAGTCTATAGATTCTCCTCCCCCCACCCCCATCCCTCTTTCACTGGATGTAATTACCTACTAATTTAGACAGTAAATTCTCATGGTTTGCTTTTAATTATGGCTACCCTATAGCAGCAGCAGAGATTACATAGCTTATTATAAATACAGTTCTTAGAAGACAATTTGAGCTCTTTATCAGACATATCATGCATGAGAATGGTTGTGAGGGAAAAGAGAAATTATGCCAAGTAAACCACTTAGCTCTGCCAAGGTCACCAGCCTCTACAGAGCAGGTCCAGGCAAACTGCAGATCAGCTAAGGAGCAGCATTCCAACCGTCTTCTAAAAATCCCATGTCCAGCACAGCCCAGTGGATATCCATCATGGAAGTATGGCTCAACAGCACATGCTGAATGTTCAGCAGAAGCCTTTGGGAACCACCATTGTGCAAGAAAAGGTTTTCAGGTCTTGTAGAGCTTTACAAAGTTGAGTTTCTTTGTTCAACCTGCTTTCAATTCTCCTCACTGTAGACAGTGGGAAGTCTCCTTGTCTTAAGAAGAAAGCACATATCCAGAGAAGAAATAAGGGCAAGGGATAGGAGCACTGGTGGAGGAGGACAGCATTTCAGTCTAATAGTAATTTCATTAACTAGAGAGTAGCAGAGTAGGGTATCGTTTAAGAAAGCAAAGAGAGAAGAGGAGACAAAATAAGAAGACATCAAGCCATTGGCATATGGCAAATAGCCAGGAGGGATGTCTAAGTGTATAATGAAGCATCTGTTGCCTTCAGCCAACTTTTTCTCAACAGAAGAGGTTCAAGAAGGGCAGGTCCAAGGACTACCATGGATCTGAAGTCCAGAGTCCTCTCCAGATTGAAGACAATAGTCACTGAGGACAATCCCCATGAGTCCAGTCCTACAGACTGGTTTATTCAGGACACCTCCCACGTCTAACAAAGTCCAACTCCAACAACAAGATCTAGCTGACTTTAAAAAAACCATTCACTCTGCTGAGACTCCACTGAGTTGATGTGTGGTTTGAAAAAATGCAACATCAAGCAAAGGCCAAGAGGGCTGTGAAAAGAAATGTGACCCAAAAGTTGTCTCAAATACCCAATGAAAGCAGAACCTCCAGATGCCATTCAGAGATTTTGAGGATTTTCAAGCTCTTTGTACAAACTCTTAGAACTTATACCACTTATTTTATCACATGGGTGCCACACATGCCAAATGCTTTTGGAGCTGCAATCCCCTTTTTACTGTAATGGGTAAAGGAGGCATTTTTAAGATGCAGGAAAGCATTAACACATCCAAATCCCCTCAACTCCACAGTCTGTCCCAATGCTTACTGCTTTTATTATTTTTTTTTTTATTAATCATTGTTGTTTTATTGCAATTGGAAGGAAAAACAAAGTAAAATAAAATAAAATGAAACAAAACAAAATAAAATAAAATAAAACAAAATAAAACAAAACAAAATAAAACAAAATAAAATAAAATAAAATAAAATAAAATAAAATAAAATAAAACAAAACAAAACAAAACAAAATAAAATAAAATAAAATAAAATAAAATAAAATAAAATAAAATAAAATAAAATAAAATAAAATAAAATAAAATAAAATAAAATAAAATAAAATAAAACAAACAAAAAATCCAACACCTCTAACACAGAGTTTTCCTGGTCAATTTTAAGGGACAGGGAAAGAATGGGAATAACAGCCTTTCTCTAACTGGCATTGTGAGGGTACAGAGTTATTTAAAAATACACTGATATGCCAAATTTACTAATCCCTAAAGAAATCAACATCCCCAGCCACAGGTTGTTGTTTGCCAAGGGGAGGTCTTCCACTGGCTTTAGTTAACTGAGCTTTGGTCGATACATGTTGTTATTTTTTTCATCATAAAAATGCCTACAGCGTGACAATACAATTTTTATAGGCATCAGGGAAGAAATGAGACTGTTTAACACCACTGGCAAAGGCTTCATGGGAAAGCACAGGTATTTTAAATTACTTTTTAGTCATAGAATCAGAGAACAGTCTGGGTTGGAAGGGACCTTAAAGATCATCCAGTACCAACCCACCTGCCATCAGCAGGGACACCTTCCAGTAGACCAGGTTGCTCAAAGCCTCATCCAACCTGGCCTTCAACACTTCCAACGAGGAGCATCCACAGCTTCTCTGAGCAACCTGTTCCAGTGTCTCATCATCCTCACAGGAAAGAATTTTTTCTTAATATCTAATATCAATCTCCCCTCTTCCACTTTCAAGCCATCATCCCTTGTTCTGTCACTCCCTGCCCTTGGCCAAAGTCCCTCCCCAGCCATCCTGGAGCCCCTTCAGGTACTGGAAGGCCACTACATGATCTCCCCAGAGCCTTCTCTTATCCAAGCTGAACAGCTCTAGCTCTCTCAGCCTGTCCTCACAGCAGAGGTGCTCCAGCCCTTGGATTTAATCACTTCTTGGTATCTGTCCCTCAAAATTTGTAACTACTTAGTGAACAACTGCACCTTCTTGAGAAGCAGCAATGCTGGCAGGCACAAACATTTTGCATTTGGCAAAGATGCTCTGATCCCAGTGAGGACTTCAGAATAATATTCATATACACCAGTACTGAAGTTGAGCCTTTTCAACTCTTGTTTCCAGGTTTTCTTTCTTTTTTACTTTTTATTTTTGTTCCTTTCCAAATAAAAATGAAGGGTTTCTTTATTCTGCTTCCCAGCTGCTCTCTCAAAAGAGATAGAGTGAATTTCTTTCTAACTCAAAATATACTTTAACTCAAAAGTTTCCAAGACAAGATCCTTCGCAGCTGGCCAGCTTGAGCCAGATCATGTCAAGCAATTATACTGTTGAAGAGACAAGGACTGAGGACATGAGCCAACCTGCAGCACCACCTTAAAACAGCAAACACTGATTCAAACCACCTTCAAATCCAGAAATGTGGCCAGTAGGTCAAGGGAGGTTCTCCTCCACCTCTACTCTGCCCTGGTGAGGCTGCATCTGGAGTGTTGTGTCCAGTTCTGGGCTCTCCAGTTCAAGAGAGACAGGGAACTTCTGGAGAGAGCCCAGTGGAGGCTACAAAGTTGATTAAGGGGCTGGAGCATCTTTCTTATGAGGAAAGACTGAGAGAGCTGGGACTGTTTAGCCTGGAGAAGAGCAGACTGAGAGGGGACCCTGACTGTGTTTAAAAATATCTAAAGGGTGGGTGTCAAGAGAATGGGGCCAGACTCTTTTCAGTGGTGGCCAGAGATAGGACAAGGGGCAATGGGCACAAGCTGGAACACAGGAGGTTCCACTTAAACATGAGGAAAAACTTCTTTACTGTGAGGGTGCCAGAGCCCTGGGACAGGCTGCCCAGAGAGGTTGTGGAGTCTCCTTCTCTGGAGATGTTCAAAACCCACCTGGATGCTTTCCTGTGCAACTCGCTTTAGGTGAATCTGCTTTGGCAGGGGGGTTGGACTGGATGATCTCCACAGGTCCCTTCCAGCCCCCACCATTCTGTGATTCTGTGAAATGCTGTCCCTCAACAACAGGCACTATGTCATTGCATCTCCTCTTCATTACCTTTGTGCTGCTTGATTTTATGAACACTTCTTCCTCACTGTAGGTTGTACATGGCTGGAAGATGAAGGTGGCAAGAGGAGCAGAGTTAGGAAGTCACCAGGAATTTCAAAGTTTCACCAGCATTTCAATTTAATAGAAAAATTGACATTTTAGAAGAAAGTGATGTCCTTTCCCTTGGAATTGGTCCAACTACAGATTTCCTTTTCTCACTGTTTGATGCTGGATCGCTATTTTTTGGGTTCTGGAGACCACTCCTGTTCAATCACTGCCACCCTCTCTTCCCTCTGCTTTATAGCTGCCAAAAACATCCTCTTCCAAACCTAGTCTCACTTCTTCATCCTTGCAATCCACATCCCTCAGAGTATCCACTCTAACAACACCCCACATGAAGTATCTCCAACCTTACATACTGTGAGAGGAGAGAAAAAAGATGAAAGATCCCCACCATGGCTCCATAAAATACTCATGAATATGCAGGCAAGCAGGTTGGAGAGCTGCCACCCCATCTATGGCCTTCTGGATCTCTAAGTGCAAAAGTAACTCACATCAGCTTCCTCCTTGCTGCTTAAAAAAGTATAAATAAATAAAAGAGGGACATCTGGATTTGTCTCTCTTGCAGGAACCTTACACAACGCTCAAAAAGCTCAATGCACCAGCTGTAGAAATGCTGGCTGCCATCCCAAACCAGCACAGAAACCTGCCCATGGGTGAAGGAGGTGTTTTTAAAACACATAAAAAATTTCCAAACCTGAGAATGAGGAGCTGAGAGAAAAGTTATAAGGCCCAAGGATACAGATAATTCAAACCATGTTGATGTGCTCTCAAAAATGGAAGCAGGAGCCAAAAGGTCTGGTCTGACACAGGACAGATTCATTGGCAGCTCACGGCAGAAATTAAGGTGGTTGCACAGATATCTTTGCTTTTAAGACAAGGAGGTACCTGGTTTTGGTGATAGAGACTAGGTTTTGGGAAATTTTAGGTAAAAAGAGGAAAAAAAAATCAATCCCACCACATGTTTAAAAAAAATAAATACATATATAAATAAAGCTAACTCATAAACCCCATCACAGCATCTCAACCTGAAGTTGGTAGCTATTTGATGGAGGGAGGGCAAGGACTGTTTAATCTTTCCTCCATCCCACCTGAGCTGCAAAACAAGACATTGATAAGCTGGAAAATAGGTGATGGTGGCAGCCACCAGCAGACTCAAGATGCCACAGCAGGGTGAGAAGTGGGAACAACATTAGATTTCCACAGTTCATGCATTTTCAGGTGCCAGTGCCTGGTCCAAACATGTGCACAGCACAGGAAAGCTCTCATCAATCTCATAATAGGTGGTGAAGAATAAGCTCATTTTTAAAGTTGACAAACATCCAGGAGCTATCCTTAGCAAGAGCTGCTGCAATACCTATAATTTAACATCCCTGTATTCGCCCACATCTGTCCTGGTTTTGGCTAGGACAGGGTTAATTTTCTTCTTAGTAGCTTGAAAGCGCTGTGTTTTGGTTTCAGTGGGGATTGTTATGAGAACAATGTTGATAACTACAAGGACACCTTGCTTGGGCAGTTTCCAAGAAGAGAGGACTGGAAGCAGAGAGTGGAGAAGAAAAGTGTAGGAGTTAGCAAACCCCAGAATTGACAGTTGGATATGCCAATAAAATATTCCATGTCATATCACATCATGTTTAATATATTAACCAGGATTGACTGGAAAGGGGGGGATTCTCTCAGGAATCACTCTGGCTCACTATTCTGGGATTGTGATTTTGGTTTCCAGGTTCCTTGTTGCTCCTCTGGGATCATTATCAGCAGGTGGTGAGCAATTGTACTCTGCATCACTCATGTATATATATATATATATATATATATATATATTTGTTATCATTATGACTAGTCTTATATTTGTTATTTGAATTTGATTTTTACTCTAATTATTAAATTGCTCTTATCTCAACCTACAAGTCTCCTCACCTTTACCCCTCCAATTCTCTCCCCCATTCCCTAGGTGGGCAGGAAGGGGGCGGGCTGCGAGTGGCTGTGTCTTGTTTGGCTGCCAGCTAAGTTAAACTATCACAACATCTCCAAGAAAAGATAAATCCTTCAGCATCACTCAGGTTTTCCCCATCTCAGGAGAACTCCCAAAACACAAGAAACCATTTCCCATGCGGTGCATGGCAGACACCTCCTGTGGCCAAGCATCAACGTTCACATCCAAGCACAGAAAGCTTTCCCTCCTGTTGCACGCTCTGCTTTGCCAAACCCAAACCACATTGCCAACATGGCAGAAAACCTTCCTACTTCTTTGGGGAAGACCAGGGAATTTGTGGAGATCCCAGGTTATTTGGAGGCAGCGTTTCTCAAGCAAAACAACCGAGGAAGCTTAGAGCAGCAACGCTCTTCAATCGCTTTCAACACTAAAGAGATTAGGATGACGGCCAAGAGAATCAGCCATCCTAACATCCTGCATCAATATGCTTTTGCTCATGGTTGTCACTTGGAGGAGGGTTTGCTACAAAAATGATGTGGCAGTTACCTTGTACACCTGCAGGAATGCAAGCATTGAGATGCAGGGAAAAAAGGATTTGCAGAGGCAAAGCCAGCCCTGCTCATTGAGCAGGGATCTCCAGATGGGTGAATTCCAGTCAGAAACCATCTCGATGTTAAAGTGCTAGCCAAGAAACTGGTTTGAGAAAAGACAAAATATGCTAACAGCCTGGCAACACTGCCCATTGCTCTAAGGTGGGTGGTGTACTGAATGCTAAACATCAGGACATCCAGACAAAGGCAGGAGTGGATAGGCACCAGATTATCCCACCACCCAGGGAGACATTTTTTGGGTCACCACACCATTCACATCACATGCTGACAGCTAGGACAGCTGCACAAGGATGTCGTACAATGGTCCCTTTTCCCTTCCAAACACACTCAACAGTATCCTACAGAGTGACATCGCAGCTGGGAAACCCATGTGGGACGAGAATATGGAGCTGGGAGAGGAGCAACAGCAACCCAAATCCACCAGCAAGTCCACATCACTAGCTTTGAACCCTTCTCTGTGCCCTTGGACAAACAACATCCCCATTCCTTAGCATCCCTAAAGATCCATAAAGTATCCATGTGGAAAACAGCATTTGCATGTTCAGTGGTGACACCTGCAAAGATGAGAAAGATGGGGATCAGGAGGGAATGCAACAAGACCTAGCAAAGACCTGGACAAAATAAGGGTGACAACACATGGATGTTACATCCAGAGTATCTTTTATACACAGTTGTGTGCATGCATGTGTATTTTTATGCACTGATATAGACATCATTTTTTCCAACAACCATAACTCTATCTGAAAGCATGGATGACCAGAGATGAGAAGAAAGAAAACCACTCAGTCATGTAAGAAAAGTTTGATCATTGAAGCTGATGCTCACTGCTTCCACCTGGACACAAATACAGGCACAGGCTTAGCCTCATTCAACCTTTTACTTGTGTCACCTGAATGGCTGAGGCACAGGTCAGACCAGTTGAAGAATGTCCTCAAGGAGGACCTGCTGGCACACTTAGCATGGAGTGACCTCTCCAGACCTCAGCAGCCTCCGGTAAATGCTTGGCCATGTGGATGAAGTGGTTTGTGGCCAGGGAGCATAATGTGCTTGCACCCTGTACACCCCTTCCAGCAAAAGTGCCTTCACCAGCTCTTGCTTGGTGCAGATATCAGGTGGGGAGAATCAAGGAGCTAAAGAAAAAAACAAACCCTCTGTTGTCTGGACTTTAAGGGTATCAGGAGATGAAAAATAGCAAACCTGAAGAGGCAGAGATATGTCCTCTCTGATGCAAGAAATGTCCTTCTGTAGCTCTGCTCTCAAAGGACCAACATGAAGCTACCAAACAGCAATGCTTTCAAGAGCATCCCATGCCCAACCTGCAGCTGGAATGACCCTCCCCAAACAGTTTTCACCGACTTTTCTCATCCTCATCCTAGAGCACATACATGGGCAGAGCACCAGACCCATGGTACACACACAGTGGGGAGAGGGCGATCAGTAAGTGTCCAAGAGCACAAAGACACCAGAGAAAGTCAGCAAGTTGGACAGGTCAACAAATCAATGGGGGTCAACATGCTGTCAACACAGCCAGGGACCATCATAATAGCTGGTGAGAGATAAATATCTTGACCTTGGCTTGGCTGACACCAACAACACATCTCTCAAAGCACGAAGGGACTTTCATATTAATCATGTTTGGCGTTCCTCATAATTCACACCACCAAACACCATCCAGCAGCACCCTACACCAGGCTCATGATGCCAGGTCAAGCAAGAGAAAGATAGGTCACTCATACAGAGATGCTACAACAGTTAATCCCCTCCCTCACTTCTAAAACCATCTCCCCCACCACCTGGTCAACTACAGCTTTCTGACCCATAAGCCTAGGCAGCTCCCAGAAGCCATAATCCCATGTAGCTGGTCCTTTCTGCCACAGAGAAGAAACTGCACGTCAAAACAAGAGATGGAAAGGGAAACCTATAAAACTGAGGAATTTGGTTTAAGGCACAACTAGCTCATACTGAAAGCCAAAACCTCTAGTTTTCAGCCCAGATTCTTGTAGAAGGACAATTTATGTTCTCTCTCTCTCTCTCCAGCCAAACATGGTGCTGGGGGATTAGTCAAGACAGTGGTAACACCACTAATGCTCTGTACACAGTACTGCTGCAAGGAGATCCATGAGCAATGAGTGCAGATCATTAGGGAAACATCACTCCTATCAAATGGGGCACCCATCCCACTGATTCAGAGCTGGTGCTGTCACAGGTAAGGTGGAAATTACACAAAGCTCTGCTGTCTTCCCAAACACAAACCTTTCAGGTGATGAATCAGAGTTGCTGTCTCAAGGGACGTCATGGAGAAGTCATGCAAATCCATGGATGCTCGCTACACCTCTAATTCAGATTAAATCAGATGGGAGGGAAAATGAAAGATGATGCTCAGGAAAAGGCAACAGAGTTTCAATTCAGCTTTTCTACTTGAGAACGGAGCTGCCATTTGAAAATCTGCTGCTGAAGCAGATGGTAAGTCCCTGAAGAGATAAGGTGAGCACCAACACACTTTGCTGCCAAGACCAGTCCACTGAGTATCCAAGGGATAGATGTGCATCCCACGAGCGTGGCATGGGACCAGCACTCCCTTGCTTGCCTTTCACACTGCTCAGGAGACCAACAAAACCTTCCTCACCCTGGCAAGAGTTCCCAAGAGGAGAAACATGAAGTTATACTCAAAACTCAACAGAACAATAAGGTTCTCAGTAATTGCAGGGAATTTGGGGACAGGTTTTTTAATAGGGCCTGTAGCAATAGGACAAGGGGAAATGGTTTTAAACTATAAAAGGGGCGATTTTGACTAGATATAAGGAAGAATTTCTTTCTTTCTTTCTTTCTTTCTTTCTTTCTTTCTTTCTTTCTTTCTTTCTTTCTTTCTTTCTTTCTTTCTTTCTTTCTTTCTTTCTTAATTAGGGTGGTGAAACCCTTGCACAGGTTGCAAAGAGAGGTGGTAGATGCCCCATCCCTGGAAATATTCTCGGTCAGGTCAGACAGGGCTCTGAGCAACCTGATCTAGATGAAGATATCCCTGCTCACTGCAGGGGGAGTTGGACTAGATGACTTTCAAAGGTCCCTTCTAACCCAAATTATTATATGATACCAATTCTGCACCGCATCTTTAAGCACTTGTGTTTCAAAACAGTCATCCTCTCATCCTCCATACTTCCAAAAGACCAGCACAATGACAACATGGGGACACCACAAAAATATGGCCAAGGCTCTGAGACAGCTCTCAGATAAGGTTGCCCTCCATATGAGTGAAGGTAGGGCAAGGGGAAGAGGAGGGCCAGGCATTGATCTCTTCTCTCTGGTGACCAATGATAGGACCAGGGGAAATGGCAGGAAGATGTGGCAGGGCAAGTTTAGGTTGGCCATGAGGAAAAGGTTCTTGAGGCAGAGGGTGGTGGAGCACTGGCACAGGCTCCCCAGGGAGGTGCTCATGGCACCAAGCCTGACAAGATTCCAGAAACATTTGGCCAAGGCCCTCAGACACATGGTGTGAATGTTGGGATTGTCCTGTGCAGGGACAGGAGTTGGACTCCATGATCCTTGTGGGTCCAACTCACAACATTCTATGACTCTATGACGCACAGGGACTCCCTCCCCAGCCTCACCATCACATCAGCACACAGAAAAGCAACACATCACCGAATCCTGCGTGCTAGCTCTCTGTAGGATGGTTGTGTACAGCCTAGTTTGGCATAAAAAACAAGCATGTGGGAGTGAAAAAAGACAACCAGCCAGGCCACCAGCTATGCTTGAGTAGGTAAACAGGTGGCTTTTTAATTGAGTTAGATAAGTGGTATTTCTAATCGCGTTAGCGCAGGCACTTAAAACCATATGACTGGCAGGGGTGTAAGCTTGACTAGAGCTTTGAAGGAATAAAAGGCCTGTTCAGGATGGCTTTGTTTTGGAGAAGAAGGAGCTCAAAATTTTCATAAACTAGCAACCTTTTTGCAACCCAGTCCAAATCAGAGTGAAGCTTCTATAAATGAAAGCCAGGAAATAAAAAATATTTCTCAAGAGTAAAATTTTATTTGCATCTGCCTGAGCCCCATCCTTCCACGTGCAGCTGATCCTCTCCTGCAGAGATGTTCTTACCAATCACTTCCTAAGTCCTGTTCCCCTGGTCACACAAGACTTTCTTCTAATCTGGAAGGAAAAGCAGGACAACTGGTTAGTACTTGGAAGGAAACTATTTCACTATGATGGCTGTAAAGGCCACGAGCTCTGGTGTCCAGCAACAACCTGCAGTCTCTGAGTTGGACTGTACAAAAACAAGAGTTGATTCCTCAAAACATCACTGCTGAGTATGGGAACAGCATCTCCTTTTTGACAGAAAGGGGACACAAAGCTCTCAAGCTGCTAAAGGGTTTTAAGACTTCTAGATCAGCAGATCTGCAAAAGTAGAGGGTTATAATCGGTTGCAAGATACCTGCAAAAAATAACAAATTAAAAACTGCAATGGGAAAGAGGAATCACTTATTTAACTGTCCTGTCTTCAGGATCCTCCACTCTGGCCACACTCTAGCTCAGCATTTTAATTTATGTCAATTTTCAGAGAACACTGCGAGCCCCGCTCAATAGAGACCTTCACATTTCTCACCAGCAGGTTGTTTATCTTTCGTTCTTCTGTACACACACCCCTACCTTGCAAGAACATCCATTTTTAGCTTTCATTTTAAGGACTCTCCTTCTAGAATAATAGAACAGTTTGAGTTGGAAAGGACCTTTCAAGCTCAGCTAGTTCAACCCCTCTGCAGTGAGCAGGGACATCTTCAACCAGATCAGGCTGCTCAGAGCCCTGTCCAACCTGATCTTGAATGTTTCCAGGGATGGGGCATCTACCACCTCTCTGGGCAACCTGTGCCAGGGTTTCACCACCTTTATCATAGGAATGCAATCCTAGCTGTAAAAGCACCTAATCATCTTGGGAGGGAAAACTGCTGGTGCAGCCCCAAGAGGCAGTTCCTGCATCCACCAAGCAGCTTTTGAGATGCAACCCAGAGCTACACCTGCAAGCTCTACGGTTTGATTTTGCCTGCAGATACTTAAGATGATGCAAGATGAGCCTCAGCCAGATAAATTGTAGACTTCTTAACATATCCATCTACCTTGCAACTCCTATTAAGGGTGCAGTATTTCCTAATTTACTCCATTACAAGGCAAACACAGTCCCCATTCATCAGTCTGTTATCACAAAAGGCCTTTTAATTAATGCACCTACTTGCTCTGTTCAATTAACACCAACAAGGAAGCACTTCTTCACTCACTTGGTTTAGCTCCTATACTGCTTTAGTCACCATATGTAGAATATAATAGTATTTTAAAGGTATTAAAATATAGAAATGCTATATACTCCTTTGTGTTGGGTTTGTGTGTGTGTGGAGGCTGGTTTTGGTAGTGAGGGAAGGGGCCACCTTGTGAGAAGCTTCATGAAAGCTCCCCTGGCTCCAAGGTGTACACCCCCAGCCCAGGCAGAGTCAATGAGCACTAGAGAAACACCTCTGCAAATCCATATTTGTGAGGGGAAGGACTGTCTTGAAAAGAAGAAGGTGGAGAGAACCTGGAGGAGAGGCCACTTACCTGAACAAAAGACCATCAGCCTAAACAGAGAGCTTCGTTTCCAGGAGGAAGGAGGAGGAGGGGGAGGACAGAGAATCTCAGACACCCAGTTCAACTGCATGGAGTAGGAGAAGGCAAAGGAGGTCCCTGCAGCCTGTGGAGGTTCAATGGCAGAGCAGATCCCCATGCATAGAGCACGGAGGACTCCATACTGGAGCAGAAAAAGCTGAGCCCAAGGGCAAGTGTGACTGAATTGAGACCCCAAGAGATGCTCAACACCAGAGCGGGGGTGAGGAGGTGCACTGGACCAGAGACCCATCTGCAGCCCGTGGATGACCACATGCTGGAGCCGGGAGCTGAGCCTGAAGAGGTCCACGACTCCATGGGAAGCTCACTTTGAAACATCTTGTTCCTGGACTTTCATTCTGGGAAGAGTGGCAATGGGGAACTGACTGAACCCCCATTCCCTGTCCCCTGTGCTGCTGGGGTGGAAGGTAGAGAAATGGGGAGCAAAGTGATTTGAGCCTGCAAAAAAGGGAGGGCAGGGGGAGAAGGTGTCTTAAGATGTGGTTATCTCTCACTTTGCTACTTGGATGAATGGTAACAAATTAAATAGACTTCTCTTCCCCAAGTTGAGTCTGTTTTGCCCGTGACCATAACTGGTGAGTGAGCCCTCCCTGTCCTCATCCTAATCCATGCCCCTTTGTTGTGATTCCCTTCCCATCTCACTGGGTGGGTGGAGTGAGTGCAGGACCACATGGTCCCACCTGTGGGTCAAACCATCACATTCTTATATGCATGCTCTATATACAAAGCTCACAAAAAAACAAAAAAAGAAAAAAAAAAGAAAAAAAAGTAAAAAAAAAAAAAAAAAAGAAAAAAAAAGAAAAGGATGTAATTTTCCCAGCCAGAAAAATTCAGAGATAAAATTGCTGCAATGATTTGTATCTGCCCAGAGCAGCAATCCCAGCTTTTGGTGACCTCTTTGTAAACATACCAAGCCAATTACACACTGTGACAGCAGATTTTCCCCTCCTGTATCAGCAGCTTCTCATTGCTGGCTGTGAGAAAAATCAAAAGGGAGCTCAACAGATAGATGTGTTACCGAGCACCTCAGGCTAGGGACAACCAGCCTAGAGGTTTAATCAAGATTGGGATCAAATTGTGTGAGGTGTTTTGTAAACATTGATCTTATTGAGTTGTTACAGAGGATGTAATTCCCAACCACCTGCCCATTTAACCTATGAAAATCATCATCAGGCAACTCAGCTCAATCCTCTCCCTCCATTCCCTCTTGTTTACCACAGTCTTCAATCAGCAAATGAGTGGTAGTCTACCTCATCCTTCAGCATCCTACACCTGGGACATCCCCAGCAGCACTCTCATGTCCTCTTGGCAAGGTAAAACTAGCCCATAGGGCAAAGAGATGCTTTTAAAAATGTCTCCAACCATAGCTAGAAGCTGACAGAAGAAATGTTACCAGCTTCTTCAAGATTAACAGGCAGGGCAGGCAATGTGCCTCATATTAGCTAGGACATCCTAGGTCCAACTCCTTGTTGAGCAATACCTGGTGATAAGGTTCCTTTTTTCTGCTGGGCATCCCAAAGCACCTTCACTTCACCCTCTTTCTTCAGGAAGGAAACTGAGCAGTAGGGGCTGAGAGCTGGGAAAGTCCAGCTGCCAGCCTCTTCCACTGCAGGAACAGAAATTTAGGAAGAGTATGGTGAAAAGCATGTAAGAGACTCCTGGATATTTAAACATCAGCAAGAGTTGTACTTAGGTCTGAATCTTCAACCCTCACACGCTCACCATCCCTGTTTACTGCAAGGCAGTGCTAAGAGCTGCTAAAACCCAAGTGATTTTCCACCAGAAGAAAGAAATACAGGAACATGCACTTAAGGGAACCTGAAGCCTCACACGGGCTCTTCCAAGCAACAAGATCTAAAAATCAGCTCTTCCTACCAGTGCCCACAAGGGCACAGTAACTCCAGATCCCATCTGCTACCCAAAAGGGTAAGCTATCCCCTCCTCCTGAGATGTTTACAGAGGGGAAACCACTTCAATCACCCAGCTCACCAGTCACCTAGGTGCTCCAAGTCTTCTCCAATATGCTCCACCTACGCTTGCGCGTGCAAAACAGACCTCAGGGCAGCCGTGTTTTTCCCAGCAGAGCAAAACAGCAGATTCAGAGAGAGGAGATCCATCTGGAAAGCAAACACTGGGAAAAGCATCCTGTTGTCCAACCAGGATGAGTGTGTTCAAGAGCAACATCAGTCATTCACACTGATGGCCAAGAACTGGGAGTGGGAAACCTGGTGCAGGAGATGATAGCCAGAAATGTGTTAAGATTCAACAAGAAAGACAAGAAGGCTGGAAGAACTGCACACCAAAGCTTCAGATGGCAGGAGGAAGGACAGCTCTTAACATGGTCAACAAAATCACAATGGATTTCAACCCCTAAATGCTGATACAAGCTACGATAACAACATCAATGGCAATCTATCCTCCAGCTTCTAGGGGATGCACTCCATCATCTGCTTGGGACTGGGAAGGACACATTCTTTTGACACATCCTTTTCTAAAATCCACAGCAAATGCATTAAAGTTTTATACATTGGGCTATTTTTTTTTTCTTTCCTTCTTTTATTTTTCTGAAGCATTCAGTCACAAAAGGAAACAATTTCTTTTTGCACTGATGGAGGAAATACAACTGACTGTTTAGGTGAGATTAATTTCAGGATTGTGGCCAGACTGAGGAAATTGGTGCAAGAAATCCTTCACAGTTGGATAATGAGGTTGTAGTTTTATGAGTAATTCCTCTGAGTTATGTGCCCAGCACCTTGGGTGTGGATGATGCGTTCATTCCTCCCCTCCCTTTTGGAAAGGAAAATGCCATCCAAGCACACAAATACAATATTTATTTAAAAAAAAAAAAACCCCAACAACTAAACAAAAAAAAACCCCAAAAAACCCAAAAATAAATAAAAAAAAAAAACATGAGGTGGAGGCAGAGATTTCCTCTCACTTGTACAATGTCCAACACAGCTGCTATCTAGATGAGTTTGCCTGGTGAGTTCTCCAGGAATGTCCCCAAGCTGCAACATAACCCACGCCTGAGATGTACAGCACCTCCCTAAAACCTAAATAGCCTCTAGGGTGGAAACCAGAAGACTGCCAAGGACAAATCAAGAGTCAAAGACACTGCCCTATACACCTAAATTATCAACAACACTTGATGTGGAGATACCATCCCAGGCTTCCTCATTTCAAGATTCACATCCGCACTGCTGGGCCACCTTGTGTCTTTGTGCATTGTCCTATATGTACTGCAGGGACCAACTGTCTGTATCGATGCCACATTCCACATTTCCATGTTAGAAAAAAATCATAGAATCATAGAATGTTGTGAGTTGGAAGGAATCCACAAAGATCATCAATTCCAACTCCTGCCCTAACATAGGACAGTTGCAAGATTCAGACCATGTGTCTGAGGGCCTTGGCCAAATGTCTCTTGAATATTGTCAGGCTTGGTGCCATGACCACCTCCCTGGAGAGCCTACTCCAGTGCTCCACCACCCTCTGGGTGAGGAACCTTTTCCTAATGTCCAACCTAAACTTGCTCTGGTGCATCTTCCTGTCATTTCCCCTGGAAAAAACTTCTTTACTGTGAGGGTGCCGGAGCCCTGGGCCAGGCTGCCCAGAGAGGGTGTGGAGTCTCCATCTCTGGAGATGTTCAAAACCCACTTGGACACTTTCCTGTGTAACCTGCTGTAGGGAACCTGCTTTGGCAAGGGGGTTGGACTAGATGATCTCCTGAGGTCCCTTCCAACCCCTACAATTCTGTGATTCTTCCCAGCTTGATGTGGCATAAGTGGATTGCTACAAGCTCCTCCTTTTGAGCAAGCAAAGGCTTCCACAAAGAGGTCACTTGAAGTTTTAATGCTGTTAAAACTCATTTGCATGGAAACTAGAGGGGAGGAAGAAGGGCCCTTTTCTGAAGAACTCTCTGCTCCATCTGGACCCATCACCTTCCATTACTCAACTGCCTTTCTGGGAATTCTCCATGCCTTCCCCTGTGCCGTGCCCAGGCACTAGACATGAAAATAGCTTACGACAGTTCCTGCTGGCATGGCGTGACATCGAATCTCTTTCTCCTGGAGGATGAATTAGCAGATGGGACCAGTGGAAGATGGCTAAGCTAGAGAGTTGGACAACTGGAGTGTTTCCAATCCAGTAACTACAGTCTAAAAGACTGAGGATTCTCTAGGGTCAGAACCTCTTTCCTAGGGGTAGGACCAGGGTCAAGGAAGATACGCAGGTGGTTACTGACAGGCTATGCAGGCTAACTTACATCTGCATGGTTGGTTCTACTGTTCCCCAAGTTCCTGCTTTGTTTGCTTATTCCCCAATCAAACCACTGTATTATTACAGCAAAATAACCACAATACTGTAAAGCTTCTGAAATTAATATGATGGGCTCACAAGCATCTTCTGTCATGCAGAACTAAAATTAAAAAGTACATCCCGCCTCGCCTCACCCCCTGAAATCCATCATGTGGAAACTTCCCCACATCATGTTCAGAGACTCCCAACAGCTAAAATAGCTGTTAGAAACCTGCATTTGCAGCAGCAGCAGCAAGAGCATCGCTCTGCTGCTACCAGACTTCAAAGCAGAGTTGCAACTCCACCATCACGCCTGTCCTAGCAAACCAGTTGCTGCTTGAGACACAACAAGGCTTCCTCTAGAGCACTGTTCCCTCCATGCATATGGACAATAGTCATCCTCCAATACAAATCATGGAACCAAAGAATCATTTGGTTGGAAAAGACCTTTGAAATCATCGAGTCCAACTGTACCTGTTCACTACTAAACCATATCTCTGGGCACCTCATCTACCCATCTGCTAAATACCTCCAGGGATGGTGACTCCACCACCTCCCTAGGCAGCCCATTCCAATACTTGACAACCCTTTCAGTGAAGAAATTTTTCCTGACATCCAATTTGAACCTCCCTTGGCACAACTTGAGGCCATTTCCTCTTGTTCACTAGTTACTTGTGACAAAAGACATATACCTGAACATGGGAGGTGAGGACCAGGAGATGACAGGTTTCCTGATATTCCAGAGCAGCCAAAGGCAAACATGAGTATTTGCTCAGAAATCATTGCTGCAGGTCTCATGCACATTCTGGCTTTGTCACCACACTGACACAAGAGAAGTAAAACTAAAGCCAAGAAAAAAAAGTAAAATGACATCAATAAAAACCCCAGGGAGCAGGTGAGAGCAAACACAGAGTTCAGGGGCTACACAACTGTGACACGTCACAAGGTTTGGCATGCCTAAGTAGAAAGAGCTTCTGGGAACCATTTGTGAATGCATCTCAAGCCACCATGCACATTAACTACTTACTCTACCAGAGAGGTTTTGGGCAAAGATGAAATGCTGCAATACCAAACCAAAACAAAACCCTGATACCCATGCTACATCAGGCCTTAGGACTCTGCAAATTCAGCTGAGATGAGCAACTCTCTAAGAGGGAACATCAGGGCAGACACCAATCCACAGCTCTCAAGGCTATCAGTGTCCCACTGCGAAAAACCTGTTCAACAGCCAGGCACCAACATGGCAAAACAAGTCATTTGCAAGGTCTTGCTGCAAACCCCAACAGATTTATTTTTTATTTGTATTTTCCAAATCACCTCCCTCATGCACATAGTTGACAATTCCTTCATGGCTCCTCACACTATTATGACCACAGCAAGAAAACTGACACCATCTCAAACACCTTCTGACTCTGCAAACACATCTGCCTGCACTTGATGCATGTTTTGGGGTTGAAATTGAGATGCAAACTGCTGCTAAAATAACCACCATGGAGGAGTGGTTGCTTTTTCTCTTGAAATATGGACACATTTTCCATTCCTTCCCTTCCTGTCCCTTAACTGATTTTACCAGCTCATAGAAGGAAACAGGAATTGCATGACTCAGAAGGAGTGTTATGCTCTACCCATCACAGAAATGCACACATGGACCCAAGTAGCTGGGTGAGACATTGTCTTCTGTCCCTGCCCACTGGTATCACACTAATTACACCAGCACAACCACAACATGCCCATGAGAAAACACACACAAAGCAAGAAGAAGCAAGAATACCAAGAACTAGAAACTAAAATTGCAGGACTGTCCCAGCTGTGATGAGCAGAAGGAAGCTTCCTCCCTTCCACCACAGCATCTAAAGTACCATCCAAGGAGCCACCAAGTCAAACAGGAAGATCCTCATCCTATGTGTCAAGAATCATTTGGTTGGAAAATTGAGTCCAACCATACCTGTCCACTACTAAACTATATCTCTAAGCACCTCATCTACCTGTCTTTTAAATACCTTCAGGGATGGTGACTCAACCACCTCCCTAGGCAGCCCATCTAAGTGCCTGAGAACCCTTTCAGTGAAGAAATTTTTCCTGACATCCGATCTGAACCTCCCTTGGTGCAACTTGAGGCCATTTCCTCTTGTTCATGGGTGGAGAAATTTGCATGCAAAAGGTTACATGGGATCAGATCAGAATGATCAATGTGGTCAGGGTATAAAAATGATGCTTAGGAATGAAGTGATGCCAACATCCCTCAGCAATGCCTACAATCTCTCATATAGTACGCTGGTTTGCCTGTTTTAAGAGCTTCAAACTTCTGGAATGCATCTCTAGAAGATGCTATAATTTACTAGCATGTATTTTCCACTGCCTCCAGTTTTACTGCATTTTTATTGTGGTGCCCAAAATACTTCATAGTTGAATAAGCAGAGTGAGGATTGGGAAGGCACATGCACAGCAGCACCAGGAGAAGATGTTTCCTCTGATGAAGGAGGATAGATCTGAAAACAGCTTCTTGCTCTGCAACAAAAGTCCCACCACAGCAGCAATGTCAGGTGTTAGAATGCCACACCCTGCAAAACTGCAAAATTCACTTGATGGAGTAAAATATTACAGCCCCCACGGCACATTTCCAACAGTTCTGCTTCCTCCTTACCCCTAACACAGCTGACAGCAACACATGCAGGTTCATGATCTTTAAGGTCCCTTCCCACCCTAACCATTCTGTGATTCAGTGCAGTGGAAGATGACTGAGGAGACTCTGAAGTCATTTGGTTTGTTCAGCCTGGAGAAGAGGAGACTGAGAGGAGATCTCATCATGGTCTAGAACTTCCTCCCAAGGGGAAGAGGAGGGGCAGGTGCTGATCTCTTTTCTCAAGCCACCAATGCCAGGAGCAGAAGACATGGCAGGAAGATGTGGCAGGGGAGGGTGAGGTTGGCCATGAAGAAAAAGTTCTTCAGCCAGAGGGTGGTGGAGCACTGGAACAGGCTCCCCAGGGAGGTGCTCATGGCTCCAAGCCTGACAAGATTCCAGCAACATTTGGCCAAGGCCCTCAGACACATGGTCTGAATGTTGGGCTTGTCCTGTGCAGGGACAGGAGTTGAACTAATGAACCTTGTGGGTCCCTTTCAACTCACAACATTCTGTGATTCTATGACTCTCCAAAACATAAAGACATCAGTGCATTTCAGCGAGGCCTTTAGAGTCAGTTATCTGATGCTTTAGACTTCACTGATGTCATTTATGGATTTAAAAATGCATCTAAAGCTTCAACATCCTCTCCCAGTCGTTCTCTTTATGCTGTAAATGCAATTTAACACAGTTAAGCAGGATAGAAAACCCAGACCTTTTTACAGGATCAACTGCATTCCAGTTGTTGGGCAAGATAGAGATGCCAGCTCAACAGGCAGGTTGGCCAAAAGCATGTCACCACCTCCATGTGGTTTTCAGATTAGCATTGGATTTTGCAAGGAGAAACAACTCTTTTCCAAAAGGCATTGAGTTCTGTTACAGCTCTACATGGGAATAAAACCCACCCACCAAGTAACCCTAGATTTTTTAGCAGGAAAACAGAAAAAAAAGGCTTAATTTAGGAAAAAAAAGTAAATAAATAAAATAAAATCTAATCTTTAAGACTGAAAAAAACCCCAAAACTCTAAGAAAGCTGTCAGGACACATTGCTCCATCTGCACATGTGTTATCAAAAATTCTCAACACTAGGGCAGAAGAGAAAGAGAAGAGGAGAAAGCTCGCAGTGTGAGGCTTCAGGATGCTGAAGGCTTTTATTTCAATTTCTTAAGTTTCAGATTTGAACTGAGAAGCTGACAAAGGTTTGGAGGCATCTTGAAACATTTCCCATCACTACTGCTGTTTGCAAAGGAGAAACAGTTTAAAACTGACATACAGTAGATATTTCTGTATAATCTGCCACGTTTCACAGAAAAAAAAATCAGTCATGCTTAATTCTAGGCTTTTATTTATTTATTTATTTTCCTATTAAAAGACTCAAGAAAAATCCCTTTTTCTTTTTTTTTTTTTTTAAATCACAGACTGCAATTAAAAATAAAAATAAATAAATAAAGGATTAGATTTACTAAACAAATCCTCTGGATGCTCAGTAACTTTAGAGGACCTTTAGCTGGTAACAAAGATATAGACAATATTTTTCCAAGAGAAATTCAAAAACATTTAACTTTTTTTTTAAACAACATGGATCAGGAGGATCTCAGAAGTAATCATTTTATCAGCTCTACCCCTGCAAGAAGAAATGAGCTGGAGGACCACGTACAAAGTGCCAGATGCTCTGGTTGCACACCTGACGTGCTGAAGGTCCATGGGTCAGTCCTGCATCCCTCTGCTTTCATGTCCCATCCTAAATCTGGCACAACAGTACTGACCTTTGTAAAGTGCTTTGAGATCTCTGGGTCTGTTATACAAGTACAGGTTCTACTACCTTGAGTCCAGGTAATCCAAAGCAAATCACTGCAGAGAGTTAATGGCGCAGTCTATCTGAAAATAGACAGAAATCCCCACCAAAAACATCTAAGTCGTCATGATAGAAAAATAAATCCCAGCAGATTGTTGCTAGCATTATATGAATCATCATGTTGTTATAGCAACTTCATATCTGCATCGAATCTGAAAACCAAGCACAGCTGAAATAATATAACAGCATTAAGTAAAAATGATATATAACAAGATAAAAATGGCTCGGCTCCATCTCAGAGGAGCACCCACACTTCTTTCTCACCCTCTTCCCTCCCTTTGAAAACATTCTTTCCCTGTATTTAAACAAAGAGAAGAGACTTGGAGCTTATGGAGGAGAAGGAGAGCACTAATGAGCTTTTTGAATTCAAGAAGAACCTTCAAAATGAAGACCCACCTTTAAATGAAATCAGGTGCAATTCCCACTTATTATCACCCAGCCCAGCCAAGTGACCCTATTGTTCCTATGCACTGAAAAATTACTGTATTGCATGAATTATAGAAATATATATATAATTTATTTATAAAATGTATAAAATTATGTAATTCATGCATTGCATGAATTATATAAAAATATATATGCACACTGTCAAACCCCTCTGTTCAGGAGTCCTGAGCAGAGACATCTCAATCAGAACAGAAGATGCAGAAGCAAGAAAGGGGATGCACAAGGTCTATTTTTAAAACTGCAGGTATATGTGGTTCTTTTATTAATGGAAAAAAAGTGAAAAGTGTCACCAAGGTTCCTTCCATCAGAGCAGCAAAGGAAGAAAGTGAAATAAACATATTTATTTCATAGAATGGTTTGGGTTGGAAGGGATCTTAAAGATCACCCAGTTCCAATCCCTCTGCCATCAGCAGGGACACCTTCCACTAGACCAGGTTGCTCAAAGCCTCATCCAACCTGGCCTTGAATGCTTCTAGGGAGGGAACATCCACAGCTTCTCTGGGCTATCTGGGCCAGTGTCTCACCACCCTCACAGTGAAGAATTTCTTCCTAATGTCTAATCTAAACCTGCCCTCTTCCAGCTTAAAGCCATTTCCCCTTGTTCTGTCACTCCCTGCCCTTGTCAAAAGTCCCTCCCCAGCCTTCCTGGAGCCCCTTCAGGTACTGGGAGGCCACTAGAAGGTCTCCCTGGAGCCTTCTCTTCTCCAGGCTGAACAGCCCCAACTCTCTCAGCTTGTCCTCACAGCAGAGCTGCTCCAGCCCTGGCATCATCCTGGTGGCCTCCTCTGGACTCGCTCCAGTACCTCCAAGTCCTTCTGCTGTTGGTGGTTCCAGAACTGGATGCAGCACTGCAGGTGGGGTCTCAGGAGAGCAGAGGGGCAGAATCCCTTCCCTGGCCCTGCTGCCCACGCTGCTCTGGGTGCAGCCCAGGATAAAGTTATTGGCCTCTGGGCTGCGAGTGCACGTCGCCGGCTCATACCGAGCTTCTTGTCCACCACCACCCTCAAGTTCTCCTCTTCAGACCTGCTCTCAGTCCTCTCATTGGCCAGCTTGTATCTATGTTGGCAGAAAAGCAGAGCTCCTTTGAAAAGCAAGAAGCTCCCATCAACCTCCAAGACATCGCAGGTGTCTCAGAAGACACCACTTTGCTCTGATTAATACCAAGGATGCCCAGAAAGCACCGCAGGGCACTGAACTGCTCCTCCTACCCGTGGGATGCTGCCAGCATCAAGGAGATTTGAAAGCAGAAGAAGGGAAATAGCTAGGAGATTTGCAAATTTTGCTCTTGATGTTTTGAGCAAATGAAAGCCAAATCAACAACAACAACAAAAGAACCCAAACCCACAGTTCTAGTCCCAACAAAGTCCTATTAGTCTCAACAAGAGCACTAAAATATCCCCAGTAACTCAATTAATTAAAAGCTAATAAAAAGAAGGAGCCTAACTTATTCTTTCACAGTTCAAGACAGCAAAAGCATCACTCTGCCCCAGACAGAAGCACTCTTGTTTTCTTTTTTTTCTTTTCTTCTTTTTCTTAAATGCATTTATTCATTAAAGTTTCCTCGTAGGCTGTGTAATGAGTCACTCCTGGGTTCTCTGGAAAGTGCAAAGGGATGGAGAAGAGGATTTAAAGAGGGAGACGTTCACAAAGCCTGTTAGAAAAACTTGAAAAGCTTTTGAGGGAGCAACAGATAAAGCCAGGCAGCTCCTCACATGGGCTCCAAAACCTTTTCTCTATCACCACAGCTTTCCCAGGGCCTGAGTCGAGCTGTCTCCTTGCTTACAGAGAGCACAGAAAGCCACCCCGTCTCCTCCACCCCAAAATAACTCAGCAAGCTTTCTACCTCACCAGAAGAGCTTGGGAAGAGAAATCTGGAGCTCCAGTAGCAAGCAAGAAGGATGCTGCTCCTCCTGTGGACTTGGTGGCTCATGAGTATGGCCAGGACTATCTCAGCTCAAGTGAAATATGATCAAAGGAGATCATACATGCTGGTATCATCAACAACAAGAGGCATTTTGTTTCTCTTATCCTTGCAGCCCCAGATGCCACCAGCTCAGAGTGAGCCCCACATGTCCACATGGGTGGGTGAAGACTGCAAGCAGCTATTTTGCAACTGGTTTTCTAGTGGGGAGGGAGATTCCATCAGGATCAGTAATGGAAAGCTCCATGAAAAGCCCAGGAAACAAACTCTCCCATCACCAGACTTATCTCAGACTGGGTCTGGAATGTCCTGGTTTGGTCCCACAACTGCTCTCAGGAGCAACCCCCAGCTCTCCAAGACTTTAATCTACCATTCATCAACAGAAGCTTTGAGGAAGCAAACCAATAACCAGCAGAAAGGTGTGACACAAGTCTGCAGAGATGCTGGACAACAGCAACGACATGCATGTCAGCATGATCTTGATTTACGTTGAGTGCTGATGGATCAGGGCCAGAACAATCACTACCATGAAAGCAAAGGGAGATACTACTCTGCAAAACTCAGAAACATACTCCAGACCCACCTGGGGCCAAGGTCATCAGCCCCATGAAGCTCAGACTGATGGTATTATAATCTCCTAACACAAGAAACATTCAGTTTGCCAACAAAAAGCTCCTCAGGGATGGAGAGAGCACCACAGCTACTGCACATCTCCATCAATAACTAGTTTAGGTAGACTTGGACATACAGAGCAAGACCCCTTGACTGATCATCTGCACAGCACCCACTAGCCAAGTATGAAAAGCAAAAGCTCAAGATACCACACACAGGACGTTGCACCATCCATCTTCATGTCTTGAAAAGCTACCTGCTAACTACCAGATGGATGCTGTGCTGATAGTAAATGCTTTCCCTTCAAGGTCTTGACACCCGTTTGCTCAGTCCTTGGGTGAGAAGGACCCTAACCTTTGAAGTTCCCCAGTACTTCTGCAATAAACAGAAAACCCAAAAAACCCACAAGCTGAGCCTAACTCCACTGCTGCCACAGTCTTCCAGGAAGAGCTCCATCTTGTCCATGTGTAGCAGCAGAGAACAAGAAATTACAGTGGTGATGGTCATGATCATGAATCATAGAATCATACAATGTTGTGAGTTGGAAGGGATCCACAAGGACCATCGAGTCCAACTCCTGTCCCTGCAACAGGACAAGCCCAACATTCAGACCATGTGTCTGAGGGCACATGTTGGCCAAATGCTTCTGGAATCTTGTCAGGCTTGGTGCCATGAGCACCTCCCTGGGGAGCCTGTTCCAGTGCTCCACCACCCTCTGCCTGAAGAACCTTTTCCTCATGGCCAACCTCACCCTCCCCTGCCACATCTTCTTGCCATGTCCTCTGCTCCTGGTGTTGTTGGCCAGAGAGAAGAGATCAAGACCCTTCCTGTCAAACTTCATGGCAGAGATCTTCCACCTTACCTAGAATGTTGTCTTTAACTTTCCTAACATTTAGTCTATCTAGGAAAGAAAAAAAAAATAAAAAAGAAACCCAAACAAAACCTAAAATCAAAGTGTTAAAACACCTCAGAAAATATAAAATCCCAAAAAACAAACTGAAGACAGAATCTAGAAGAACTTTTTTGCTTCCACCTAGACTGCTTCCAAAGGGTTCACATGCCAATCTAAGAATAAAGCTGTCATATGGGGTGATGTGATTTTAACTTTCAAGCTGAAGGTTGCTATGGGAGGCTGTTCCCAGCAGCAGCGCTGCACAGCATTTGTAAAAGGCCTTCCCAGCACCAGACACAGCTCTGATTTTTGAGTAGGAAGAAATTCACTATTTTTTTTTTCTTTTTTAAAAAGTCCCAGAAAAAGCAGCAGTCCTGGAAAGAGATCGTGAGGAAAAAAAATAACAAATAGGGCTGTAATTCAGATGCCTATAGATGTGTAGATGCAGTAAAATCCCCCCTCAAAGCTAAAAAAAAACCCCAAGTAAACCTCAGTCTTGCAAATCAGTGCACATCAGCTGAGCCAAGGCTGCTGTATCCACCAACACCAGGTTTGCTCAGATGTGGAAGTTAAAGATGTTCAGATCTCACGCGCCGTGCAAGTGAGGAGCAGAAACGGGAACAGATATTGCAATGCCTTTATGTTGACTGGGCATTTAAATCCTAACTCTCTGATAAAAGTGAGGCATCACTTCACAACAGGTTGAGGATGTTCACCTAGGAAGGGACAAGCTTTTTAGAATAAAATAAATTTTAAAAATAAATATATATATATAGGGAGCTGGGCAATGAATAAAAACCCAAATTTATAGAGAGAGGTGTGCAAACCTGGTCACATACAAATGACTGCCTTAAAAGTAACAAATGAGTAAACATCAAAGATATTTTCTGTACCAAATTACAAGATTTAAGAGCCTGTTAGAAGCTGCAGGATTTACAGAGGAAGCACAAGAAGTCCTCAGTAAACCTCCTTCTTCACACAAGGACGTGGCCATGAAGCAGCAGGAGGAGGAGACGCAGCAGCTATTTACCTTCACACAGTGCGCTGAAGACAACTCAATACTGATTTATACAAAGGCTTTTAATTCATGTTGCCAAAGCTTCCAGCCATTAGGTGCTTTAATTCTCTGCAGGTTAAGTCAAGCAGAGGTGGTGGATGAGATATATGGAGAGGGATGAAGACTTACAGAGCAAACACGCTGGAATTCAGCAGACACGTGCTTACAGGAGGTTAACATCAAGACAGATACACAACGGTGTTATTTAAAGGACAAACTGAGAATGCAATGATGTTAACAATGACAAAAATGAGAGTAGCAAATGACATGTTCTGAGCCTCTACCCAGATGTGAGCAGAAAACCAAAAGGTGACATACCCTGTACTCTAGTCCATAGATGAACCAGCAGGTCGAGGGAGGGGATTCTCCCCTTCTACTCTGCTCTGGTGAGACCCCACCTGCAGTGCTGCATCCAGTTCTGGGGCCCTAAACCTCAGAAGGACATGGACCTACTGGAGCCAGTCCAGAGGAGGCCACAAGGATGATGCGAGGGCTGGAGCACCTCTGCTGTGAGGACAGGCTGAGAGAGTTGGGGCTGTTCAGCCTGGAGAAGAGAAGGCTCCAGGGATACCTTCTAGTGGCCTCCCAGTACCTGAAGGGGCTCCAGGAAGGCTGGGGAGGGACATTGGACAGGGACAGGGAGTGACAGAACAAGGAGTGATGGTTACAAACTGGACAAGAGTAGATTTAGATGAGATATTAGGAATAAATTCTTTCTTGTGAGGGTGGTGAGACAGTGGCCCAGGTTACCCAAAGAAGCTGTGAATGTTCCCTCCCTGGAAGTGTTCAAGGCTGGATTGGATGAGGCTTTGAGCAACCTGGTCTAGTGGAAGGTGTCCCTGCTGATGGCAGGGGGGTTGGAACTGGATGATCTTTAAGGTCCCTTCCAACCCAAACCATTCTATGCCTCTATGATTAATTCTCTGTGTGTCTCTCTCTCACACTTGTACCTTTTATAGTTGGAGTTGGTGATCTTAAAGGTCTTGTCTAACCACTCCAATTCTATGATCCTAAGTGAGCTGCAATAATTAACTCTCACCCAGAACTTTCTCATCAGGGGTCCAGCGCTCAGGTGGTCAGTTCAGAGCAAAGGCTGGAATTGAGGGGCTTAAATTTGCCTTAGAATGGGTAGGAAATAGCAAAAACCAATTTGATTTCGTTCTGCTCTATTTCGGCCAACTCTTTTCTGTTGCTACTTTAACCTGTCAATGAAAAAAAATATATATACATTGTTTATATATTTATATATAATATATAATTTATATTTATACACACATATGTTTTATATATGTATTTGAATAGTGTGTATATAGAAATGTTTTCATATTCCACACTGTTGTAGTTGTGAAAAAATAAACCTTTTCACGTGCAATGTCCCATAGACACAGATGTAAATGTTAGCTTCAAGGTCTCCTCAGATCAGGGAGATGACTTTCAAAGGCTGTCAGATCACCAGTAGCATCGACACCAATGCCAGCCAGGAAAAAAGGTCAGGACCTTGTGTCTACCATGGAAAGAGTCTTCTTCCCCTCTAGCTATGACAATGCATCTTGTTTTCCAAGGATCGTTACGGAAGTGCTGTCTATACGGCTGAAGGAAATCTGGCTGATGACACAAGAGTCTTCAGTTCAGGAGATCAGTGGAGCATCTGCTTTACATGGAAAATAGGGTAATCAAGATGGGATGAAAACAGAACTAGGTCTGGAGTCAAATTAAATGAAAGAGCGTACAACCACGCAAAGTAGATGCGTACCTGTAGGAAAACAAAACAGCACCCTCTATCCTACTCAGCATAGCTATCCCTGCTGAGATGCTCCTTCTTCAAGAGCTAGCAGGTAAGATTTCCTCCAGACAGGTTCACAACCATAACCTTCTGTGATGTCAGAGCTTTCAGACCCAATTTAAACTACAATGGAAGGTGCAATCTTAAGACAAGAGAAAGAAAAACCATTTAAGTCCAATATTAAGGTACGCAACTGAGACACTGGAGAAGAGAGATCTCCAAAGTGTGGATTTAGCACAGAATCACAGAATGATAAGGATTGGAAGGGACCTCAGGAGATCATCCAGTCCAATCCCCCTGCCAAAGCAGGTCCCCTACAACAGGTTACACAGGAAAGCATCCAGGTGGGTTTTGAGCATCTCCAGAGAAGGAGATTCTACAACCTCTCTGGGCAGCCTGTCTCAGGGCTCTGGAACCCTCACAGTAAAAAGATTTTCCTCATCTTCAGATGGGACCTCCTGTGTTCCAGTTCATGCCCATTGCCCCTTGTCCTATCACTGGCCACCACTGAGAATAGTCTGGCCCCATCCTCCCAACACCCACCCTTTAGGTATTATAAGCATTGATAAGATCCCCTCTCAGTCTTCTCTTCTCCAGGCTAAACAGACTCAGGTCTCTCAGCCTTTCCTCATAAGAAAGATCCTCCACTCCATCATCTTTGTAGCCCTCCACTGGATTCTCTCCAGTAGTTCCTGGTCTTTCCTAAACTGGGGAGCCCAAAATGGACACAATATTCCAGATGTGGCCTCACCAGGGCAGAGTAGAGTGGGAGGAGAACCTCCCTCGACCTGCTGCTCACACTCTCCTTAATGCACCCCAGGAGACCATTTGCCTCTTGACCACAAGGGCACACTGCTAGCTCATGGTTAACTTGCTATCCCCCAAACAGAAGTCTTTATCAATAGACCAGTATTTGTCTAAGTGCCCACACTCCAACTTTTTTCCTGAAAATACCTCACCAGCAACAATCCTGAGCCTGCAGCACCATGCAAAAAAAAGGAGGAGATCTTGAGATGCATCAACTACAGTGGCAGCTATCATGAACATATCATTCAAGAAAAAATATTGTATTAATTGAACTATTTTGCTACAAGCAAACCAAAGTATTGCAGAAGATCTCACTGTTAGATGAAGACTTCAGAGCCTGGCCAGCCCACCGTCACCTACCCACCCTTCACATCTTGCTCTCCTCCCGATGCTCCTCCTTCCCTGGCACTCTGTTCATAAGCTCAGGGATGTCCTTCCCAGGGGGCTCAATGCCTTGTCAGCAGAAATTCAAAACCATCCAACCCTGCAAGCAGCTGCAGAAAATAATCCCATCACGTTCATCACTTTAATTTATCCTATTTATGAATTGGGTCAAGCTTGAAATCTCCATTTACATTATCAGCCTTCCCGATATTACGATAATCACGCAGATGACTGATCAAAGGTTCCTCATAACTTCAGAGCACGAGAATTACCATATGGGAACATTTTATCTATTCCAGCATCCCTTTTTTAACTTTCTTCCCCAGAAATTAGGATGAGGAACGTCATGCTGAAGAAGAAAGCGCTGCTGATACTAAATCTGAGCTCCTCCATTCAGTAACAGGGCAGTATGGACGTAGCCATGAAGCTCATCAGGTTTTAAAACACAACATCTGCTGAAAATCTCTGAGAAAAAGAGATATTCAAATTGCCCTAAATTACCTTTATTTTTCCTAGGCTGGATGGAAGGGTGTTCTGATTTTTTTTCCAGATTAATTTTGAAAATCATCAAAAATGGTTCTTTTAACAGCACTCATTTCTCTCAGCCCTGCTTTGATGGGAAAATGAACTCTGTAGCCTCCTGAAATGTGGAAATGCTCTTCTCGTGCTCTCACAGCCCTTTCCCTGTTGTCCCTCCCCTGTCTCAGTAACAGATGCAGCACCTGCACACCATCACCAGGTCACAATCACAGCTGGTAAAGCTCTGACAACCACAACAAAAATAAGACAGGAAAAAAAAAAATAAAAAAAATTCTTATATTCTCAAAGAACTTTCACTTCCACCTCCAACTTGTTATTATTCTTCTTCCTACAACAAATGAAATGTAACATCATTCTGCTATTTTTGGAAATAGATGTTTTATGTAGAGTGTAGGCAGAGGGAAACAATTTCTATCCAGATTTTAGGTATATTTGAAGAGGATAAAAAGATGTAAGGAGATAAGCTAATAAAACAGTCTTATTTGGGGGAAAAAAACCACAAAAATCTAAAAAAAAAAATTAATTGAAGCGCTTTACTTCTGATACCAGCTATTAAGAACAGAGATACAAGCATTTATTTATCTTATATGCAGGAAGAAAATTGGGGGGAAAAAAAAAATCACATGGGACATAATCCAATGACAATTCTTCCCCATTAACTCCAGAATGAATGTTCTATTAAATATTTCAAGCGTGATTACACTGTAACAAAATGGCATCATGCCACGAAGTCCTACAAATCATTCTCTCTCCATATCTCCCTTCCTCACAAAGATGCCAAAAGGCTGGATAAAAAAATGCTCTCAGATCAAAATGAAAAGCACCAAAGGAATATGGAGGATCCTTCAAATGACCACATTTGTCCCAAAGTGGAAAGATGACCTTAATGGTTGGTGTCATAACTTCTGGCCAGTATCTGGCTTGGGAATTACTGCACCAGTGAGATGCTTCCTGCAAAGAAATAAACACATGAGGATTACAGAACCATAGAACCATTGTGGTTGGAAAACACCTTTAAGATCATTGAGTCCAACCAAAAGCCTAACTCTGCCAAGTCCACCTCTAAAGCATGTCCCCAAGCTTCTCGTCTACCCATCCTTTAAATGCTACCAGGGATGTGGGACTCAACCACTAACCTGGGCAGCCTGTTCCAATGCTGGACAATCTTTTCAGTGAATAAATTCTTCCTCATATCCAATCTAAACCTCCCCTGGTGCAACTTGAGGTCATTTCTTCTTGTCTTATCACTTGTTACCTGGGAGGAGAGACTGAGACCCACCTCATTACAATCTGCTTTTAGGGAGTTGGAGAGAACCAGAAGGTCTCCCCTCAGCCTCCTTTTCTCCAGGCTCAACAACCCCAGTTCCCTCAGCTGTGAACTCATCACACTTGTGCTCCAGACCCTTCACCACCTTCTCTGTCCTTCTCTAGACATGCTCCAGCACCTCCACGTCCTTCTTGTAGTGACGGGCCCAAAACTGAACACAGGACTACGATTTAAAATGAAGGTTGAGCTGTCAATGGCAGAAAACTTTCCATTGAGACAACCCAACAGGAGCAGCAGAGATGAAAGCTCAAAACAGCTCCATGGGTGATACATGAGCTCACAGGGACTGGAGGTCCCATGGTCACAACTGGTGAGCTTCAACTGGCAATCCTGATAGCCTTTTCTTCAGCCATAACTTCAGCTTAGGAGGAAGCAAGCATCAGCAGAATCACGAATATTGCTCGGTCCAGGCAGCGAGACTGTAACACAGCCAATTAAATCCTTTGTCAAAGATTTTCCAATCATTCAAAGGATTGGGATGTGCAAGGAAGAGGCTCACAGAGGTACAAACAACAGACAGAGCGCTGAGTAAGCACATCAGAAAGTGGTAAACACTAACATGAATTCAATTTAAAACTCTTTGAATCCAGTTTAGCTTCTCTACAGTTAAGGGAGAGAGACTGGAGCTTCTGCAAAGGAGCTTCATTGACCATGGACCACTGAGCATGGAGTCATGGGTCTCCAGTAACTTCTTCAAGTCCCTTGGGAATGGTGTCATTACTACCAGAGTTTGACTGCAAAAATGAACACAACCCACCCAGGATCACAGGGAACATCAACTGAGAAGCAAAGGGGAGAACACATCACAAAAAGGAGAACACGTCAAAATCTTCACAGCAGCTCATGGACCCAAAATGCAAATTCACTGCCTCCTTGAGTTCTTCCTCTTACGTAAGGCATTCAGGAAATTTGCTTTGATATGTCCCAGAATTACCATAGAATCATAGAATGGTTTGGGTTGGAAGGGACCTTAAAGATCATCTAATTCCAACCCCCCTGCCATCAGCAGGGACACCTTCCACTAGATCAGGTTGCTTAAAACCTCATCCAACCTGGCCTTGAACACTTCCAGGGAGGGAACATTCACAGCTTCTTTGGATAACCTGGGCCACTGTCTCACCACCCTCAGAGGAAAGAATTTCTTCCTAATATCTCATCTAAATCTACTCTCATCCAGTTTATAACCATCACCCCTTGTTCTGTCACTCCTGCCCCTGTCCGAAGTCCCTCTCTGGCCTTCCTGGAGCCCCTTCAGGTACTGGAAGGCAACTAGAAGGTCTCCCTGGAGCCTTCTCTTCTCCAGGCTGAACAGACCCAACTCTCTCAGCCTGTCCTCACAGCAGAGCTGCTCCAGCCCTGGCATCATCCTCGTGGCCTCCTCTGGACTGGCTCCAGTAGCTCCATGTCCTTCTTATGTTTGGAGCCCCGGAACTGGATGCAGCACTGCAGGTGGGGTCTCACCAGAGCAGAGTAGAGGGGCAGAATCCCCTCCCTTGACCTGCTGGCCACGCTGCTCTTGCTATACCAGGCTCAACAGATGCAAAGTGATGATGGAGAAGAGGTGTTACAACATGCACACACCCAACACACACTGAAGCCAACAAGAAGGAACTGGATGTCAACACTGGCACCTCAAAAACTAACTTCACCAATGGGTACTACTTTCTTGTAAGCAATAGGATGCATAGGAAAGAAGACATAATAATATAGATACTATTAGAATATAAGTATAATTATCATAGTTTATTATAATGTAAAATTATAAGGTAAAATTAGAGGTGCAGAGTTATTTAGATCTTCTGCTCAATAGAGAAGGAGCTCACAAAAGTAAAGAGGAGAGACAAGCACCAAAAATGCTCCTTGCCCCATGGCAATGGAGGAGAAGGAAGGAGACACACGGAAGGAATAAGTTCAATTTAGAAAGAAGATTGACACCAAACACAGGAGAAATGAACTCAATAAGGAACAGTTCAGATAAGACATTTGGAACCTTTGTGCTTCCTACCACATACCAGAGAAAAAAAACAGGACATCTTACACAAAAAAATGAAAATTCAGGAAATTCTCAAGGGAAAAATGAAAATCTTTGAGTAATTGAACTGTAGCACAAGTTGTGGAAGCCGAGAACTCCAGTATCCAAAGACACAGGGAAGTGTATAACAAGACCAGCCAAAGTTGTCATAACTAAGTTGTAACACAAATGCTTAAACCTGATTAATCAGGAGAAACCCAGGGAGAAATTATTATTGCATTTGCATATCAGGGCATTGCTTTTTCTTCTTTTGAGCATTGTATTACTGGGCACCATCCAAAAGGGAGATTCTTGAGCTAAATGAACCCTGTGTCTCACTAAGCAATTCCTAGACTACTTATAATCAAAGGCACCATTAAACCTTCAGAGAAGTAGATGCCAACCCATGTCAAATCTTATGCAGTTGAACGTGGTCCAATTACACTGCATTCAAGAGATACACCACATCCCAAATAGATAAAATTTTACAGGAAGCTTTTTCCATATCTCACAATCTTAAGATCATTTGAGATGTTCTTGCCTGCATTATGCCTTGTTTAGAAAAAAAAAGATTGCCCTTAGTTATCTACTAGCAAGCTTAACATGAGATAAGTGGCTAAGAGAAGAAAAAGCCCATCTAATCACTGATACCATGGGAAGCCAATTAAAAAAATATATAATTTTAATTAAAAAAAAAAAAAAAATACATGGAGAAAGAATCTCTTCTTCCCCGTGTCACATTTTTTGGGGGGTAGGGTGATATTTTGGGCTCCCTTTTTGCCTATTTATTCAGGGTCTGTGCAGTCAAGTGACTGTATATTCTAGTGGATTGGTAAACCATAGAATGGTTTGGGTTGGAAGGGACCTCAAAGATCACTTAGTTCCAGCCCCACTGCCATCAGCAGGGACACCTTCCACTAGACCAGGTTGCTCAAAGCCTCATCCAACCTAGCCTTGAAAACTTCCAGGGAAGAGCAGCCACAGCTTCTCTGGGCAACCTGAGCAGTGTCTCACCACCCTCATAGTGAAGAATTTCTTCCTAATGTCTAATCTAAATCTCCCCTCTTCCAGTTTGAAGCCATCACCTCTTGTTCTATCACTCCCTGCCCTTGTGAAATGCTCCAAGCCCAGTTCATCCATTCTTGAAAAAGTCTTTTATAAACAATGTAAAAGGGTAATTAAGTGCCATAAAAAAAGGGTTGATGCACAACCAGGTCCAGGTGACAGAACACCCCAAAATATCTTTTGGATTAAGACATTGATCAAGCTTTCTCTTCTGCTTTTAAATGGGAAAAGAAAGTCCAAACTACAAATCAACTTAGAAACAGCCATCATATAAGATACTAAAAATATCATCATCTAAACACAGGAAGGTCAAAAAATAAATTCTTAACTGCCTTCTGAACATACCACAGAAACAAATCTATTCTTGATCATCCAGCAAGGGCAGTGAATTTGGGAAAAAGACAGATGGGAGAATATGTAGGAGAATATGTTCCCTGAATACTTCTACAAATAGGCTACCAAAAGTCAAGAGAGATGCTGTCTCACAAGAGATGCAGAAGTCACAGGAGATGCATTTCTTGACATTCCCCACCAGGAGATCTTCTGGAAAAGACAGAGAAGTCTTTACTATTTGTTACCATAGCGTTGCCTCCTCATCCTCTAGTTTTCCCATATTTGCAAACAAAATGGCCAGCCTCCCATGGTCATGGAATGACAGATGCCACCTCCTCAGTCTTTCCCAGCCACACAATGATGAACATCACCAAGAATTACAGTGATACAAGAACCATCAATGATCTGCGTTGACTTTCCCATTTACCAGCCCCATTCTCCAGCCCTTTCAGCTGCTTCCACAGCTTGAAGCTGTCGGTCAGCTTCAATTAAATTGGAGCAGGGGGGAGTGGGGAATCCTAAAACATAATTATCACCCTGAAAGTTGAGTGAAATCTGAAGTGCTGAATCTAGGTAAGAAAGAGAAGTGAACACCAAGGTGGAGAAGTTGATCAAAACACAACACTTGCAGCAACTACCCAGCATGTAGATTACCTATGAGTAGACAAGCAGGCAACCAGCCAAAGTAGCCACTAGAGCTGTCAAGTGGTAAAGATGAGTCAGGAGGCAAAAGGCACGTCTGTAGGAAACCAGGCACCTTCTATTTGCCTTTCAGTAGATAAAGTGCAGAGAGCAGATGGAGATCCTCCTTCTGAGGCTCGTATGTTAGACATTTCTTTTCTGATATCCTGGTTGGTCTCCCCACCAACAGCAGGGCCAACCTTGGTGACCAACAGTAGTGTAGCCAGCCACTACTGCTCCAGCCCTAAAGTCACTTCAGCCACTTGGGTTTCCTTACATATATGGAATCTGACAAGCACCAAAGTATCAGTACATTGCCCAAAAATGCCCAAAAAACTCCCGTGAGGAGCAGATGTCCAATAAACAAAGGCCTAAAGACCTTGTTCTTACTCCATAAAGTCCCCAACCAGCAAATTACACAGTGTGTTTCCAACATAAACCTGTCACAGAAACACAGAATTGCCTGGATTGAAAAAGCCCTTTAAGATCATTGTGTCCAATCATGAACCCAACACTGACAAGTCCCCAACTAACCCATGTCCCTCAGCACTGTATCTATATGACTCTTCAATCCCTCCAGGGATGGGGACTCCACCACTGCCCTGGGCAACCCCTTCCAATGCCTGAGAACCCTTTCAGCAAAGAAATTCTTCCTCACATCCCATCTCAACTGCTCTTGGCACAACTGGAGGCCATTTCCTCTTGTCCTGTCACTTGTTCCTTGGCTGAATAGACTGAACCCCACCTCTCTCCACCCTCCTTTCAGGGAGTTGTAGAGAGCAATAAGGTCTGTCATGCTCTCACAAATGCATCCACCCACATGACTCTCTCATCAAGAAACTGGGACCATAGTTAAGTAGAGCAGAGGACTAACAGAAAGGTGTACTTCAGTTAAAAAAAAAGATCCAATTTTTTTTTTTACTTTACTCAAAAAATTAGATCTACATCATTCATTACATGAATTTGCTTTTCTATTTTAAAGATTTTTTGCCATCAAACATACAGCTTTGTTTGCAGTCAAGTCAGAGCAAAATTGATGAGTGCCAACACAGCTGGATCTCAACAGCCTTTCCACTAAACTGCAGTGTAAAAATTAAGGGAGTGCCAGAGATTACTAAGCAAAATACAGCAACACACCTGTAGGTTTCCAATCAAAATCTCATTGAGATGGAAACAATTCCAGGTGCAGAGGAAGCATGCAAAAGCAAGCACACATGGCAGAGCATTAGTCCAGCTTCTAACCAAGTCACAGCTGCCTTTATTGCAATGACCCTAATTGACATTTCCAGCTGTGAGATGGGAAAAATCAGCTGACAAGAGCATCTTTGCCCACAGTACCAGAAAATGTGGGTTGAAGAAGACACAGAGGTCTATCCAAGGCACACATGAAGAAAAAGAAAATAAAAATCCATTCTTCCTTTTTTTTTTCCACACATTGAGCTCACTAAAGCAGTCCACCTTCTCCATTTTCTACCATCAGCATTTATTCATCACCATCCTCAATTCTGAAAGCTAACTCCAAGTGATAATGCACAATCCTCCTGCAAAACTAAACTGAGATGGATGGAGGGCAAGAGGTATAATTTAAGACAGTTTATATTGCTCACCGTACCAAGGAGACTGCATTTAGGCTGTAAGAAAGGTCACTGGCAAATTGAAGTCAGCAGAAGGTAACAGAAAAGTTTACAAACAACATCTCAACAGAAAAAAAAATGAGCTAATTTGGACACTCTGGGGGAAAAAGGGCAACCAGAGAGCAAGTCTGGGTATGCAGGAACCTTCCTCACCCCAGATCCATAAGCATACTCATCTTCAGAGACCCAGAACATCCTATGATGAAGCACATGAGATTTGCATTAGTGCCATCAATAGCAGCACCCAGCATGACAGGAACCTCCTCCTTGGCAAAGCCATACATACCAACACAGAAGAATGGTTTGGAGTTATCTCCCAGCCAGCTCTTTCTCAATAGCCAGGATCTCCCTCCAGCAAAGGCCAAAGGATTGGTGCCCTGAGCTGGCTAGACTTAAGCCTTCAGACTTTTTGCAAATGCTACAGGAGAGAAGAAATGTAGAGTTCACTTCTTCCTTTCTGAACACTATCATCCAATGAAAATACAGTTTCTCAAGTAAAGGAGAAACTCTTCATGTGTTTTTTTTTTGGAACATCATTATGGAGGTCTGCATTGCATGCCATCATAGAATACCAGGTTGGAAGTGACCTCCAGGATCATCTGGTCCAAACTTTCTTGGCAAAAGCACTACCTAGACAAGATGGCCTAGCACCCTGTCCCACCAAATCAGCAGACAACTGACACACAGCACCAGGTCATTGACTTCAGTCATTGACTTCAGTTTGGACTTCACAGCCCAAACTCCAGCTGGGAATTTCATGCTGAGGCCAAAGGAGAGAAAAGGAATAGATGAAGAAGTTCAATCTAACAGGACAGGCTGAATCTCATCCTATTTTTCTCTCTGACTTTGGACAATCCACATGGACACACTTGCCACAAATGACTCAGGATCTCTAATATAATCACCCTCACCTCACAGAGGTGCTACTTTGCATAACTGGGTTCCTCAACATTAGCTTTTCTTCAATTCCACTTCCAGGGGAAGAGAGGGCATACACCAAGAATCTTGAATGTCAGGCAATTCAGCTATTTTGGATCAGGAAGACTAAGGGAAATGCCCTAAATGTCCAACTTCCAGAACAGTAACTTGAAAAAAGTCACACTTCCCTTGAAGAGACTCCAAGTCTCTTTTGTTTGCTCACCACATGCCTCAGCAGTGATAAAAACGTGCATTTCTACACTGCATAGCACCAAGCACTGCAGAGCAACATGTTCTCAAAGCCAACAGTGGTTGAGCATCCCTGCTCATGTCCTCTACAAAATGCTTCCTGCCAGGATAACCTCTGTTCCACGCAACACCTCTGTCACAATCTCTCCATGGATGCTTCCTGTCTGCAGCTTCAAATCCCATCCATGTCTCAATTTGTTCTCCAAAGCATCATCCCAAGTATCAGCAAAGCAGCATGGGTAAACTAGACCTGGACAGACCTGGTTGACTGGATGATACCAAAAAAATAGATATTCACTGGATTTCCCTGTGTTTTCCTTGAGAACATTGAGTTATTAAGTCTTTATGTGCTCCTTGAACATGTTCATTGTCAGTTGGGTAGAGGAGGAAAGCTCAAATGAGTGAATTGTACTCTTTTCTCTGGTGTGATTAACTCGGCCAACCTACTAAAGTGGAAGAGTCAGAAAGACAGCAACAGGAGAAAGCCTTGAAGGAAGTGAGATACTTCAGACTATAAAAAAAAAAAAACCCAAAACCCAAAACCCAAAAAACTTCTGAAGACAACTTAATAGCACTCATCTGTTTTCACTTTCATACCCACAGCCCAAACACTGTATGTGTATTTCATTTTCTGGTTCACCAAGTAGAACAACAACCCATTCCTCAGGTTCCCAACTTTACTGATGGACTTGGTTAGGACTCAGCTGAACACTCAAACCTGTTGTTGGAGGTTTCAGGTCTTTTGTTGGGAGGTTTCACCATGTAGCAAAGCATCAACGATGGAGGCTTTGCATTCTGCACCACAGACAATGCCCAGAAGAAACAACCTTCCACCCTACCACACCAACCAAGGTCCCACCATGTCCCAGTGGCTGGCACTCAGCCTCTTCAGCTGGGGGTGCAAGCAAGATTAATTCAACCCAAATGAGAGCAGCAGGCTGCCTTTTGGAGCTAAGACTACATCTCATCTACCCAAAATCTAAGTCACTTCTTTATTTTTGGTAGGGTTTAATTTTGAATTAATGAGGCTCTAGAACTGGTTCACCATGCAGACACCAATGCCAAAATCTTGGATAGGGCCAAGGACCATGGATCCACTTAAAAGAGAGTGGAGCCCTGACTTTCATTGGTTTAAAATGATGCAAAAAGGTATCTTTGGGCTGCAGCTCCATGATGCATTAGCTCTGACAAGGGAGATAACTCAAAGCCTCCCCACACTGCTCCTTCCCCGCCCCACACCACGGCTGGTTCTCCGCCCTCTTGCTAATATATTGGCCAGCAGCTCATGCTGTAAATCAGATCAATGAAACATTCAGTTTAAAATAACAGCCAAAAACTCCTCCATTGCAGGAGAGCCTTCAGTATTACAAACGATGAAAGCATATTTCTAAAAAAAGCAAGCTGAGTTGAAAGCGATTTCTGAGAAGGTGGCCAAAAACATCATCAAACCCAGCCAGCAGAACAAGGGCTGGGCTGCTCCAAGCATTCCTGGGTCACCAGAATAACCCTGATAGTGGGAAAATGGGTCTCAATACCCGCTAGCTAGCAGATACCTAGACCAGAGATGTTGCCTGGCGTGGTGATGCTGTAGGAGGAAGATATTCAGGGGACACCACCATCCTCTGCTTGCAAACTAGTTCTTGGGCATCTTCTTGCACAGTGGGCTGCATTATTGCTGCCTCATGGTTGGCAGTCTGGGCAAGATATTGGGATGCAAGTCCTGGGGAAGACATTGGGATGCAGCTTCTGGGGCCAAGAAACAGCATCTTTGTGGAGCACGAGCATTTGGCCTGTGGTGCTTACTGAAACTGCAAGAGAAAAGAGCTGAGACATCCCTCAGGTTTTCTATAACTATTTTTATCACTGATGCTGGGAAACAAGAGAGGTTTTGGTGGCCTTTTCCTTTTCATCTGATCTAAGCACACGTTAGTAATCAGCTATCTTCATCTTGCAATCCGTCTGGCTGTCCCCACACCTGCACCAGATCAGGAATAGCAGAATCATAGAATGGTTTGGGTTGGAAGGGACTTTAAAGATCATCTAGTCCAATCCCCCTGCAGTGAGCAGGGACATCTTCAACCAGATCAGGTTGCTCAGAGCCCCGCCCAACCTGACCTTGAATGTTTCCAGGGATGAGACTATCTACCATCTCTCTGGGCAACCTGGGCCAGTGTTTCACCACCCTCACTGTAAAAAAATGTCTTCCTTATGTCTAGTCTAAATCTCTCCTCTTTTAGTTTAAAACCATCACTCCTTGTCCTATCACTACAGGCTCTGCTAAAAAGTCTGTCCCCATCTTTCTTATACGCCCCCCTTTAAGTATTGAAAGGGCACATTAAGGTCTCCCTGGAGCCTTCTCCAGGCTTCTCCAACCCCAACTCTCTCAGCTTTTCTTCACAGCAGAGCTGTACCATCCCTCAGATAATTTTTGTGGCTTCCCTGGACCTACCCCAGTAGGTCCATGTATTTCTTGTGCTGAGCACTCCAGAGCTGGACACAGCACTAAAGGTGGGGTCTGGATGCACCGCAACATCTCATCTCCAATTTCCAACACTGGGATGCAATCCTATTACAGTGACTGTGGCTTTTAATGCCTTTTACAAACATCTAATTCACTCTGTATTAATCCCTCAGAACATCTACTCCTTTATTTTACCCCTGGAGACACCAAGCTAAAATATTCTGTCAGGTTGAAGACAAAACCTACAGCTTTAGGCAGCTGTTCAAGACAGAGAAGCTGCTGTGACACAGTTCTCTGATATAGTACAGCAATATAACACCATCCTTGCAATAAAAGAATGAGCTTCTAAAGATGCCTTTCTAAACTAGATGCTTCTAAGTGAATTTAGGTTTCATGACAAAGTCTTTTTTGGTAGTTCTCACCCTTTTTTTTTTTTTTTTTAGGGGTGGCCTGCTCTTGCTCAAGCTCGACATTAAGTAAGAGGGACCCAAAAATCCATTAAAAATGCAATCTTATGGCATGGCATGCACCATATTTCAAACAAACACAGCTGAAAACCTCCAAACTAACAAAAACCATTTCAATAAGGGGTTTTACTTACTGTAGGCATTCACACAACTTCTAAAAAGTTGAATCTCTTCCAACTATTTTAACTTAATTGCATGGACAAACTCACCAACATCAGAAGTTGCCAACGATCCCACGGACACACTTCCACTGGCTTACCAACTCCAGAGAACTTCCCAAAGCTGTCTGGATGGGACATCAGACTTCCTCAGAACCTACTATACTGCCATGAGAGGCTGCTCAGAGAGGCTGTGGAGTCTCCATCTCTGGAGATGTTCAAAACCCACTTGGATGCTTTCCTGTACAACCTGCTGTAGGGAACCTGCTTTGGCAGGGGGGTTGGACGAGATGATCTCCTGAGGTCCCTCCAACCCCTATGATTCTGTGATCCTGAAACACCCTTGCTGTGAGCTGGGCTTTGCTTCCAGCTTCCCAGTTGACTCTGATATCAATCATCATCTCCTCAATTCCTTTTACTCTCCAATAAATGTGAAGTTGTCTAAGTCAGGAACCAACCTTCTTGCCTTCCACTTACACAGCTTCCAGCTCACAATACCTATATCCTACAGCAATGCTCAAACTGAATGTTTACCAGTTGGACTTTCAACAGTAGGACACATATTTGAGCAGCTCTACTCTGTCTGCCTGCAGGGAATAAGATTCTGATGGGGTGTTCAAGTTCAGTCCCTTCTCCATCATTCCCATGGCATCCTGCCATACACCTCCATCAAGTGTCGGCTTCAGCCCACCACGACAGGATACAGCTCACTATTTCAGGCAGAGCTTTCAGACACAGTCTCTCAGCTGACTCTTCCAGATCATGTCCAGATATCCTCAGAAATCTTTAGTATTGAAAGAGCAAACCATGGAGGTGTGCACTTACCTGTGCACGTCATCCCCATCTCAGCCACAACAAACCACAAACACTGAAGAAGACCCAATATACACTATTTTATTTGACCTTTAACTGTGACAGAGCCAAAGCAAGGTGATTCCAGCCCATAAATATTCCTGACTCAGACATTCTGTGCAGATAAAAGCAGCTCACACCTCAAACCTTGAGGGTAAGTTGCATTGGGTTTGCGTGGCAAGGTTTTGGTAGCAGAGAAGCCATAGGGGTGGCTTCTCTGAGAAGCTGCCACAAATGTCCCCTATGTCCAACAGAGCCAATGTCAGCTGGCTCCCAGATGGACCCACCACTGGCCAAGGCTGAACCAACGAGTAATGATGGTAACACCTCTGTGATAACATAATTAAGGGGAAGGAAAAAAAACAAAACACCACTCGTGCATTTTTCAGCTGGAGAGAGGAGTGAGAAGATGTGAGAAAAACAACTCTGTAGACACCAAGGTCAGTGAAGAAGGAGGGGAGGAGGTGCTCCAGGTGCTGGAGCAGACATTAGCCTGCAGTTTGTGGTGAAGACCATGGTGAGGCAGGCTGTCCTCCTGTGCATCCCATGGAGCTTAATAGTGGAGCAAAAATCCACCTGCAGCCCGTGGAGGATCCCACACCAAAGCAGGTGGATGTCTGAAGGAGGCTGTGACCCTGTGGGAAGCCCATGCTGGAGCAGGCTCCTGGTAGGACCTGTGGCCCCCATGGAGAGAGAGGAACCCACATCAGAGCAGGTTTGCTGGCAGGACTTGTGACCCTGTGGAGGACCCACACTGGAGGGTCCTGAAGGACTGCACCCCATGGAAAGGACCCAGGCTGGAGCAGTCTGTGAAGAGCTGTCAGTCATGGGAAGGACTCATGTTGCAGAAGTTTGTGGAGGACTGTCTCCCGTGAGAGGGACCCCACGCTGGTGCGGGGGAAGGAGTCCTCCCCCTGAGGAGGAGGGAGCAGCAGAAACACCGTGTGATGAACTGACCCCAACCCCTATTCCATGTTCCCCTGGGCCACTGCAGGGAGGAGGTGGAAATCAGGAGAGAAGCAAAGCCCAGGAAAGGAGGGGTGGGGTGAAAGTGTTTTAAGATTTGGTTTTATTTCTCATTATCTTACTCTAATTCAATTGGTAATAAATTAAATTTACTTTCTCCAAGTAAAGTCTATTTTGCCCAGGCTGATAATCAGTGGATGATCTCTCCCTGTCCTTATCTCATCCCATGAGCCTTTCATTATATTTTCTCTCTCTTGTCCAGTTGAGGAGGGGGGGAGTGACAGAGCAGCTTTTGGTGGGCATCTGACATCCAGCCAGGGTCAACCAACCACTTAAGTGTACAACAGCATCAAATGCCCCCAGTTCTTTCACCTTCAATAGGCAAGAGGGAGGTGTTGACACTGAAGTGATGCTTTGTAATTAAGGCAATCTTGTGTTCAATTGCCAGGCTTGCATAAACACTGTAACACAGTATTGTGTATCTAGGAGAACTAAAGACAAGGCACAATCATCTCACTCACCTCTGAAGCACCCCAGTGCTGCAAAATGCATAGGAAAGGCTCTTGGTTTAATGGAGTGTTGTTCTGCTTCACTATAGCACAGCAAGAAATGGATTTGCATCATTTTAATTTTTAACCTTCAAGTAGATTAATTTTTTAAAAAAATAAAATAAAAAAACAAACAACACAAATTTAAAAGATAAAATAATTAGAATCAACATGGCAAGAAAAACTGTGTTTATCACTGGAACAGTTTGGGAGCTATCCTGAACCAGTCCATACCACTGATGAAGGCATTTCTTTGCATCAGCCTGCTGCAGCAGGCAGATAAAACATAGCTGCACTGTCTGCATAAAATGTGCTTAGATACATAAATCTTAGCAAAGTGGCTTCTGATTTCGAGGCAAAAATCAGAAAGAATTTTAAAATGCATTACATTAAATATTTTTCTTCTCTGTCCTCGACTGTCTGAAAGATCAATTAAAGTGCTTTTGCATAAAACAGGCAGAGAGAAATGCTTTCCAAAAATAAATACATAAATAATGAAGCCACTCTTTGCTTTTAATATGATCTCTAAAGAAAACAAGCATAACTACTTAAAGATTCCCACAGTGGAAAAAAAAGAAGAAAATGTGGAAGGTTTAATCATCCACTTACGAGGTAACAAAATAGATTTCTCAAGTTTTAATGTCTCTTGCAAAATTGTAAGTGCTCACACACAAATATTAATAACATGCTGCAGCAAGCTGAAGAGTTTCCCCTGCTCTCACACAGGAATATCTGCAAGTCCCTCCCGTGCACTCACATGCACACATTTGCTGTTTCCATCACTTTTCTATTTGCAAAGAGATCAAAATGAAACTATAAGCAAGCTGCAGTTGATTTTAACTCCTACCTCCCCTTATGAAGGTCTTGCTGTCCTGCATATCAGCAATCTCTCTGTCCAACTACATTGCAGCATCTGGAAGCATCAGTGTGAGCTCTCTGCACATTGACCAGTAATGTGACTTACAGTCAAAAGCCTGAGCACTGAGAAAACATTGAGTTCAACTGGTCTCTCAGTTACCAACCATAATGAGAATCAGAGGAAAAGGGACAGAGATCATCCCACAAAGTAAACTCAATATCTACTTTCTTCCCCATACCACGTCTTCACAAAGCAAGGGAGGGACTGTTTCCATAAAAACCCATCTTCTTAGTTTATAAAGAAGAATTTTTTTATGATGAGGGTGATGAAACACTGGCCCAGGTTGCCCAGAGAGGTGGTAGATGCCCTATCCCTTGAAACATCCAAGGTTGGGTTGGACAGGGCTCTGAGTAACCTGATTTAGTTGAAGATGTCCCTGCTTACTGCAGAGGGGTTGGACTAGATGACCTTTAAAGGTCCCTTCCAAACCAAACCATTCTATGATTCTTTAGTTCTCCAGAGATCAGCAAACCATTACACCATCATGTCAAGATGAACACAGAGGACCTTTCCAATTCTGTCCAACAACACAGCTATTTGATGGAATTATTTCTCCTCCCTCCCACAGCCTCAGTGAAGTGCTCCAGTGCTCCTCTACTTTGCCCAGCCCATGCCAAGATGTTGGGCTGACTTCCAACAACACAGTCTGGAAGGGAAATTTCAGCTCCAGGCAAAGTTGTGATTGGGGACAATAGCCATCATCACACCCAAATGCAAAAGAGCTGACAGGAGGGAGAAAACACTGCCCTCCACAATGAAAACAGGAGGAAAACAACCTGAAATATTAAAATAAAATAAAAAAAAAAAGCCACCAAAAAGCCCCACAACAAAGAAAAACAAAAGCTAAGAGGTAGAGAGGCAAATAATTCATTTAAATTATATGCAGTGTTCATACTCTACCTGAATTGCTTAAATTGAAAGTTCATGGTTTAATCAGAACCATAGTAAAAGAAAAGCTAGGGTCAGAAAGACAAGACTTATTTTGAGTATAGGAAATACATTTCTCAGTAAGGTATTTCCATTTATAAGAGAAAAAAATATGTTGCAGTTTGTGAACTGACCAGTAAGGGGAGTTGGTGTCTAGAGCTTTGAGTCAACCACCCATATGTAGTGTTGGGTGGATAAAACTCAAATAAACAATTCTGTGGTAGTGACACTGAGAAAACATTGAAAATTGCCAGAAGGTGCTAAGGAAGATGGACAGAGAGCACCATGTCCAGAAAACCCATTAAGGTGGAGAAGGGAGATGGAATGAGAGATACTACAGTAGAAAAAAAAAAAAGAAAAAAAAAAAGGTCATGTTTTTGCTAGCAAATGGGTCCTTCTCTCCCTGCAAGACTTAATGGAGAGCACGTGATGGAGAGCACTTGGAAGGAGAAAGGCAAAGGACAAATGAAATCACAGAATCATAGAACTGCCTAGATGGTAAAAGCCCTTTAAGATGATCAAGTCCAATCATGAACCCAACACTGACAAGTCCCCGACTGACCCATGTCCCTCAGCACTGTGTCTACACAACTCTTCAATCCCTCCAGGGATGGGGACTCCACCACTGCCCTGGCCAACCCCTGCCAATGCCTCAGAACCCTTTCAGCAAATAATTTCTTCCTCACATCCAATCTCAACTGCCCTGGGCACAACTTGAGGCCATTTCCTCTTGTCCTGTCACTTGTTCCTTGGTTGAACAGACCCACCCCCACCTCTCTACACTCTCCTTTCAGAGAGTTGGACAGAGCCAGAAGGTCTCCCCTCAGCCTCCTTTTCTCCAGGCTCAACAACCCCAGTAAAGTAAAGACAGAGCTTGGGATTAAAAATTAAGGGTAAATCTCAATGTACTTCTCCAACAATATTCTGACAGTACCATGTTTCCCAGAAAAGACTTGGGCCATTTCCTCTAGTGGCCTTGAGGAGATATCTAGGAGGGTACCAGATGTGTGAGAGAAGACTTCAGAACTCAAGGGTTAATCAGACACCTTATCACTGAGCCCTAGCACTAGAAACAAATAAAGAAATAAAGATTTTATTAAAAATAACAAAAAAAAACCCTCAAAATCTGAGTGGGATTTAATAATATTATACAATATCTAAATAAAAATGCCAGCAGCAGGAACTCATTAAGCATTGTATGGGCAACAGCAGCAAAATCACTACTACATCTATAGCCCTGCTGGGCTCATCAACAGAAACAGAGCTGCCACCGGCTACGGGGCCGTGGGGAGGTGCACTCAAACGCTTACGTTCCTCTCTCCCGTTAATCTCATTAACCTCATATTTACTCTGTTGTTGGTGATTACTCAGGATGTTAATGGGCATACTTTTTGCATACTATTTACTGAATGTTACAAATCTGTTTAGCTCTCTGAAACAAGGCTGGAATATGCCAACTCTCCCCCATGCTATGGAAAACTAAGGTAAAGAAATCAAATGGTTTTTTTAAGGCTTTGTTTCAAAGATTGGGATTTCTTGAATAAGAATTAAGTGCAAGATAATCAATTGGTTCAGATAAATGTAGAAAACCCTTCCTTTTTTCTCATTCTAGAATATCTTCTAAAGTACTGTATGAAGGAGGAACAGATACTCAAGCAAAGACTTACTTCCTACTATTAAACTGGAGTACATGAAACAACTATTCTAGCCACAATAAAAATTACCATTAATGGTATTCCAGGTGGGAAAAACAGATGTAGTTTAAGAAAACTATTTCTGCTGAAACAAAAAAAACTCTATAGGTTTTATGAATACAGTCTGTTATGCCTTGAAAAATGAAATATTCACTGACCATCTGTTCCTAGCAGAGAGCACCCGTTAACACCCGCTTTGGTCAGAAAATCCAACTCAAACTCAACGCACCATGAGTATGGGCTATCCCAGAGCTTAATAAACCAGCCAAGTCAGACAAGATCAGCTGTCAGGGGAAGAATTTGGATGGAGATCACCCAACATTAACTAGTTAAAACAAGGAAACCACAGCAAGAGCAGAAGATGCTGTCCAGAGGTGAACATCTGCAAGCGTTGAGCCCACAACATTCCTGCATACCCACTCCAGAGGCTGGATCTACAAAGTGTAGCATCACCTCCAACAACTTCACAGGATATGAAGAAAAACAACCAAACCAAAATAAAGAACCTGAAATAGGAAAGATTATCACAGAAAGAAACCAGAAAAAAATATCTCACCCACAATTTTATTCCCTTGCGTTGTGGAGCCACTTGTTCAGCACCAGGCAGCTACAGCCCAATGGACCCAGGACCTGTTTCAGCAGTATTGTCTCTGTTGAGGGAAAAGGAAAAAAATGAAAATCAGAATGGAAAAGTTCACACAGGTTTTTAATCTGCTTTGTTTCCCCAGGTCTGAAGTACAGGCATTCCCAAGACTGAAGTTTTTATCTTTAGGTTCAACTGCCTTTAGGAGTTTTCACACCCTGTGAATTTTTAAAAGAAATATATATACATATATATATAAGGCAAGCTCTGCTTTGGACTACACAAGATCTCTTGACAATGTAATACATTAAAAAAAAAAAAACCCAAACCCCCTACTCCTTCTTTTTAATTTCAGGATGCAAACATTGGGGGATACCCCACGAAATACAGCAAGTAATTTTTGGTTTCTGCAATTTGTGATTTCACATAACTTGAATTTTGCCCTGCTTAGTGATCTTGTATTTTATATTCAGTTTTAGCCAATTAAGCAGGATCTGTCAGCATTCTTCCTCGATTTCCTACAAAAAGAAAGTCCATGCAACTATAGGAATTGCTGAGCTAGAAGCACACAACTAGGACAACCAAGTGGACCCAGGACTGGAAGAAGTCTCAGCACAGAAAAGCAAAATCTTCACTAGGCTAGTGTGACACAAAGCTGCACAGAGGACTCATGGCTTTAAACCAGCAGCCACTCTGTTGTAAAACAAAGTTAGCAGAAAACTGAAAAATCATTATGGTCACTTTACAATTGATTTTTAACTAAAAATACATAGAAATTGAAAAAAAATATTATTTTTAGGAAGATTATTCATACAAGAGTTCTCATGCACATTTTTGTGTACAAAGCAACAGGCAGAGATAACATATCTATATAGACACATACACAACTGCATGTATTAGAACATCATCTGTAAAGATCTGATAGCTCAGATAACTGGAGACTCCAGTTAATGATGTAATAAAACCACTTCCCCCAAGCACACTCTAACAACTGAATTTTTTTTTCATCTCAAATTTGGAAACTAATGCTTCAGAAGAAATTTAACATGCTTTTAATGCAGTTTATTATGCTTTAATAAAAAATAAAATAGAAAAAAGGGAAAATAGTGGCTTAGGCAACTCAGGTAGAGGCACTTTTACATCGTGTAAAGTTAAGGATGTAGAAGCATTAATCTCTTCTTACATTAATTATTCCTCAAAGAAAGTGTTTTAATAGAACTGCTGAAAATATTGGCTGGTTGGTTTGTTTTAAGCAGGAGGAGCATCATCATGAAGGACTCAGACTTATCATCAAAGCTTTCTTATCCCTCCTTTTGATGGGATGGTGGAGAAAGTCAAATGACATGGGATAATGCTGGAGCTGGAGAGAGCAGCAAAGGATGCTGAAGGAGCTCTTGAGTTTTCATACTCGTAGAAGAACTACACAATTACCCTTTTCCTCTTCTTTGACAAACACAATATATTTCAAGACTCTCAAAAGCCAAAAGCAGAAGCTCCAACACAAGGGGAAAAAAAAAAATAATAAAAAAAAAAATCATTAAGAGCTTTTGAGTTAGAGTACAGTACCCAGCTCTGGCTTTTGAAGATAGGCTAAATAAGTAAGACCTTTAAATTCTAAGGTGTTGCTCAGCAACACTTTATCATGTTACATCACACAACACTTCTTCCTCATTATTTCTCTGGCCAAAGGTCAAAATTCATCTTCCCAAGAGATAACACTCCTTATAGGGAGCAATGAAACTCCCACATCCAACTACCTCAGGAAAAATCCACATGTCCGTCCTGGAGACCTTCCAAATATCAAGACTTGCTGCAATTTCTCAAGGAAGCAGCCTTCAATCTTCATAATCATGAAGAGTGGTGACACATGAAGCATGTGCTTTGCCACCAGAGATGTAGGATTCCTTGTACAAACCCTATTCCTCCTGTAACATATCTAAGGAAGCATTGATATGAAGTACCTCTGTCTACTGGTTCACATCTACACCTTGGTAACTAAACAGAAAGTCTATGTATCAACACTCAAGAGTCTTGGAAGTGTTTCTTCTGGATTTTGTGGTTGGTTTTTTATTATTATTATTTTTTAATCTATTAGAAAAATGTAAAAGCAGAGGTAATTGCTAAAATAAGCATCATCCTGCTCTAGCACCAGGACTGCACTTTGCCCCTCCCCAACACACGCCACATCTCAGCGTGTTCAGAGGTCCCAGCAAAGTGCAAGTAGCAGAGGATCCCTCCAGCCCTGCCATCATGTACCCAAGAAAGTCACTCCTTGACCACCTCTATCTCTTTCCATGTGCTACCAGGTTCTCATAATTCATAAAAAGACCAAAACTGAGGAAGTAATAGAAAGCAATGCTGGCAGCTACAGAGAAGTATTTTCATCTGATTGATTACTCCTTCTATTTGTTAAAAAAAAACAAAACAAAACCAACCAACCAACCAAACAAAAAACCCAAAAACCTAATATTCACATGATTTAGTGCAACTTGAAGTAAGGGGAAAAAAAAAGTCTGAAATATTGTCTCTAGCAATCTCACATGGAGCAGTCCTGCTCCAAGTGAAAACAGCACTATTCATCCAGAACACAGAGTCCATCAACCGAAATCTCTGGATGCTCATGGCTCCTCCTAAGATAAGAGTTTCTATCACCTTCACGTAGTTTTGGGTCAAGTGTTTTTAAACTTCCTCCACAAACAAAATCAGTAAACATTTTAATTCTGCAGAACAACACAAGTAGGGATTCAGATCCTTAAGTGCAGAAATCTGGTGGCCCAATTTTACTGAACTATCAATATTATACTCATCTCTCAGAGCACCCAACCACTGCACACTGCCTGGTACACGCAGCCCTAGAAGGATGAAAACCAACCCTGAAATTATCAACACACACTACGTCGCGCATGCGACTTCTTGCCAACCCATCTTCTCCTTATCTCATCCTCCCACCCTTCCCATCCCACATCTCTATCTGTTTTCTTCTCCAATTCTATCTTGTCAGGTGTTTTTTCTGCAGTAGAGTCTTTCATTGTGCTGGACATCATAAAGGAACACGAGGGACATGATCTTTGGTTGGCACCTATAGGAACAGCTCCATTTTAGAGAGAAATTAATGACAATTCTGCCTACCTACAGGTTTTTGATTTATTTTTTTTTAAGCCATCGTGTATATAACTCCCATGATGTCAGTACAGGAATATCACACTAAAGGTCTGGAATGTAAGGGGTGGGTTTTCCTCGTTTCTATGGTTATAAGCAATTTTAATGACCAAACTAAATTAAAAAAAAAAAGCTGGAAGAGAGAGAAAGTAGGAAGGAGTGAGGTAGGCGTTTAATTTTGATTGACAAGACATAGCATAACTAGTTAAGATCTGTCAAATGCCTGCTGAGGATCACAAATCCTCAGCACATTGTACAGCAGACAGAATTAGTCTAAATGCACAGCTTTACAAAAATGTTTCGAGACCAGATTTCACCATTTTAGTTCCCCACACAAAGCAGCTCATAACTACCAAAGGAGCCAAGGTAGGGACAGAAAAAATATCTAGTTTTTATTAGTTGTGAGATTTTCAAATGTTAACATGCAAGAATGTTGTAACTTTTATCCCTGGCCAATATATAAATATTTTATACATATATATACATACATATATACATACATACATGTATATATACATATACATACATACATACATATATATACATATATATATATATATATATATATATATATAAGGCAGCATTCCCAAGATTGTTAACTACCACCACAACAATTTGAAAAGTATTATTGGAATCATATCTGCATCACATTAAATGGTATATAAATACAGAGTAAGGAGACAATTCCTGTGTTAAAGACTTTAAAATAGGAGATTGAATGAAGAAAATGTTGAACATAGATTGGATGGGAAACATCAGAAAATGAAGAGACAATCTGGAGAGACAGAAATGCTGGCATGAGTCAGCTGTGAGGTTCTCTGAAGATATCCCATCAAAAAAAAAAAAACAAGGTTTGGGGAAAATTAAGAGCATCCCTACAAATGTTCACAGGTGATGTCATCAAGAGGGAAGAAGAATGGAGCAAAAGAGACTTTGAGCATTTCAAAGTCAGGAACCTTCATGAACTTGGATGGAAGAGTCAACATCTCAATGAGGCATAAGAAGGGCTCTGGAAGACGTAACCAGCAGCTTGTTTAATGTCACAGCAATGCAGGATGCAGCAAAGGACAGACACAAAGAACATTTGAGATGCGGCTGAATCAAGCTAGGAAGATGTTTTTCTTTTACTTGCTCGGCGTTGTTGAGATGTAAGTAGGACTCAGTGACCTTCACAGGGCTATACACTCATGAGAGTGCTTTATAGACCATCACTTTCTGAGTTCTTATGCACTTTTTTTTTTCCTTTTAATGTTGTAGAGAGCTCTGCTGTTTTATCAAATCTGTTTGACTTTTAAGGAGGGAAAAACTAGGCAAGAGAGGACAGGGTTACGAAGGAGGGAAGTCAACAGCTCCTGAGATGCCTGCCAACAGGATCTGCACTTAAACCATGCAGTTCTGGCAGAGAACACCCTCAAAATTTGATATTTAAAAGTCTTATAGTGTTGGAACATATAATTAAAGTAAAAGGACACAAGTGAACTAAGCTGATCAACACAAACTTGTATCAGGAGATACAAAGTCAGGAGAATGTGTTCCCACAAAGTCTCAGTCACCTGGTTCTTCCATACTACATTGAAAGAAAAAAAACAAAACATAACTATCAACTACTTTCATTTCCCACAACATATTTATTGTGATACAAACTCTTCTTTCCCCCAACAAAGCCCAGGCTTCACAATGGAAGAATAATGAAAACACCTACAAATTAGTATTTCTTCAAGAACCACAGTACTCACTCCTCAAGAACTGGAATAAATGGAAGGACCCAAATCCATTTCCCAACTGGTCACCTCAACAGAGCAAGTCCACTGATCTCTGCCTCTTAAAACTCTTAATTTGCAAGTAATTAAACTTGTCTGAAATTCATTCATTCAGCAGTTGCACCCTAAACAAGCACAGTAGCATTCACACTCCAAGTTACCTCTTACTACCAGTATCTAAAAAAATCATTATCTAAAACTTGGCAGATTTGGGTACAGATTCCTCAATTTCAACTAAAAATTTCAACTGACATCTTAAGAAGTCAACCAAGAATTCCAAAAAGCTAATGCCAGTGTGATGTACAATGAGGAAAACCAAGCTCGAGGGCATGTTCTCCCACCATTTTGTCAGGCATGTTGGCTTCACTCAAGTCCAACCATGGCCCACAATGATTTGATGGGATTTACAAGTCCAACACACACCTCAACTCAGATTATTTAAGTCCTGAGAAATCACATGTGAGATAAAAGCATTGCAAATGTCATCTTCCAGCCTTCCTATCCAATGGCTGAGGATGTTGTAATGGTCCACAGACAAAAAAATTTGGTCAGCTCAAGTCTAGGAAACATCTACTGAATTAAACCCATCATCAGCACACAGGAGCCACTCAATAACTGTGGTTATAACCTAGTGATGGGAGATGTGTGTGAGAGAAGGGAAAGGACCTGAGCTCTTGCTAGTGTTCCAGTCATCAAGGACATCTTAAATACATCATTTAATGAGATAAGGAGACGACACAAGTCAAATAAGGTTCAAAAGTAGGATCAAGGATAAAACAGGAATATTAGGCAAGAGCAGGTAAGAACAGAAGGTAAGCCAGTGCAGAAGGTACTGCAACAGGGTTAAAACTGCCCCCTGCTTTTCAGTCCTCAGATATTAAACAGGGCAACTTTTGGCCAGTGGTCCCACGGCAGGTAATAGCTTCTCTACATCTCCTGTAGTGTTCCTTGTCCTAACTGAAGCAGGAAACTGCTTTACCCACCTGAGAACCCAGATAGTTGTTGAATATAAATGAGCTTGTAGAAATGGTACCTCTGACTTGTACTCATGGATACAGGACCAGTCTCAAAGCAAGCACCATAAAACCACTGCTTTTGTTCTCCTAACCGCTGTTTCCTTCCCAGTAGTGCCACCACGAACTCAATAATCAGGAAAAGAAAACAAACAAACAAACAACAACAAAAAAAGCAATTCATGGTTTATCCAATCTCATTGCAAGGTTTCAAAAAGCCAAACTGCCTATCACCAGCTTGGAGATAAAAGTCAAAGCAGCACTGAGTCAGCTGGCACAAGCTCATTTATTACCAGATAATGCCTCTAAACCCTCCAAACCAACTTTGCAGCCATCAAGGCCACCTCTTCCCTGGACAGTGTTTAGGAATTACTTGCAAATGAAACAAAACTAGATTTATGACTTCTTACAACCCTGGAAATTCAGGTTACAGAGGTGATGATACATTTTGTTTTGCCATTGCTATTCTAACACCTTTTTAAAGGTGCATACATTTCACCCTGTTGGTTTCCAACACTGAATTATCAGCTCTGCTAAGCTTTAGAATAAATGAGACCAGCATACCCTCTAGGCAAAATCCCTTGCTGTAATCTTTATTCAAAACACACTGCTCCAGAGCCTTGTGTGCATTGCCAAAAAAATCGCCTTGAGGTTTGCTCTTAAGATGGCAATTTGCATATCAACATTTTGCTGCAAAGCTTACCCAATGTCCTCGCTATTATTTTAATACTCAACTGTGGGCGGCCCCCTGAGCGGTGCACAGAAGTGCACACTAAAAATACTCTTGCATTCCCTACCAGCTCTGCACAAGACCACAGCTAACACCATCTTGGGTGCAAAACCAGGAGCAATGGCATCTTATTCACCTCTCAAGGAGGATGCATGGGCTCTAAAGTGCTCAAAAAACATGCTGAAAAGCAGAAAAGTACTTTTACATGGATGGAGGAAGGATGCGCACGGTCGCTGGAGGAGGAAGCTAGCAGAGATGGTTTTGCAGCCAAGGAAAGCACGAGAGGTTTATCTGAGCACGAGATATACTTGGGAAAACACATTAAGAGGTAATAAAGAAAAGCAGGTGAGAGAAGCATTGCCCAGGACATGAATTTAAGATGATGCTGAACAGAGGAAGAAACCTCACGCACAGAATAGGAGCGATCCCAGGCGAACCTGAATGCAGCCTGATTCATGCTCCAAACGGGAGCTCTTGGTCCCACTGGCAGCACCACGTTGATGAAAGGGCATGAAAAAACATGGATTGCAAGTTTTTGTCCTGTGTCTTCCTCCCCCTCACCCAGCAAGTTCCAGTCTCAGAGGTTGTAATTATTTTTGGTAAGGTGTAAGCAGATCTGAGAAATTAAACCAAAAACCAGAGTTATTTACGACAATGTAGGGAGCCAGCATTGGAGCTCAGCTACCAAATCAACAAGTGCAAGGTCACCCTCATCTCCTTAGGAGAACAGCTTTGTAAAATGGTGTGCAGCCAGTCAGGAAAAATAACCAGCCTTGGTCTGCACAGGAAGGCTAAGAATGGAAATGAAGCATGACAAACCACCAGAAACATCACCTCATTCAACTGCAAGAGCTTTATCATGGGGCTGGTAGGCTTTGAGATGACATCCATCAAGACGACAGCCACCCAGCCCTTAACTGACCATGACAACTACTTGTCTCTCTGGGCTATAAGAGAGGAGCAAGAAGGACATCAGGTCCCTAAGCTTTCCTCCACCAAAGCTGTTGTAGGACACAGCCAAGGAGCTCCACTCGTGTGTAGAAGCTCAATGAAGACCACTAATTGCCCTATTCTGAAGGCCACCACCTGCTTCTAAGGAGTTAGATTGTCATCCCAATCCAAGAATCACCACAGATTTTGAAAAGCAATTTGCTTACAAAGAGGAAACTTTATAACCTCCCTCTCCTTTCTGCCAGCAGAGGAAAACAGCAAAAGCTGAACCCTTCCTGCAAGGGGACATTGCACCTCAACAGGGCTGAAGAAGCTAGTAGCATCTCAAGACCACAAAGCAACCACTGAGGCGGTTGGAAAAGTTGGTGGAAAATGCAAAAGTTCCTTCTGGTTTTACCAGGGGCCAAAGGAAAAAAGATGGTCAAAGCCAGGAGGTACAGAAAGGCAGGAGGTGAGTGCTCCAGGGATAGGAGGACTTCCAGGCTGCTTGCTGCCCACTGTTTTTATATTCTCTGTTCAAACACCTTGCAAACAGGACCAGGACCCACAACTCTGTTTCCAAGTGTGGAATTATAAAAAACTTCTAATTTTTTTTTTTTTTAAAGATACCAAACAATGCATTAGGAAAGGAACTGGACACAGAGAAGAGAAAGCCTGTAGACCTGAGAGCCAACGAGCTCTCTCTATAAACTAAAGGAAACAAAGATATGTCTAAATAATGTGCAAAGAAAAATAAAAAAAGCAAAAAAAAAAACCCACCACCCCTTGGTTTCAATGCACAAAGAAAAGGATCTTTACAATTAAACTGCAAGTATTTGAATGAGGGGGGGGGGGGGGGGGGGGGGGGAAATCCAAACAAAACAAAACAAAAAAAACCCCATACCAGAATTTGAATCTTTTCCATTGTCCCATATTTGGAGCAAAGGAAAAGAAACCCGTCTGCTTGAAGCTCTAAAGATGACAATCAGGAAAATATCTGTAGTGAGACTGTCAATCTGCTTTTTCAAATTCCAAAGGCAGTGGCAGCATCCCGTTTTACTGTAATATTGCAGCACTGTTTACACCACTTGCTAAGAGGCATCATCAAAGGGACCAGTTTTGGCACTTGGCTAGGATATCAATCCATGACATTCTTAGAAAAACAACCCTATGAAACTTCCCTGTGGTGCATGATCAATACTTCAGAGGGCTCCTGAAAGCACAGGGTTGTTCTCTATAACCAGAAGTGTCAAAAAGCTTAGGACAGCATTTCTGGGGCTTCAACGCTCACATTTTCCCACCTCTTTCCATCTTCAGGCATTTGCAGTTAATGGAGGCTGAAGGTCCTTGACATTGAGAAATGGAGCCACTAACATGCAGTGGCTTCAACACAACTTTAAGCACCACCATTTTAATTATTTTTTTTTTTATTATTATTTGCCTTATTTCATAGAATGATAGAATCTCTTGGTTGGAAAACACCTATGAGATCAAGTCCAACCATACCTGCCCACTACCAAACCATACCTGTGAGTAGAGATTTTATCATTAGTAAAAGTAGTCTTGGCAAAATAACTTGATTTTTCACCGTCACTACAAAGCTGGATAGCTTTACAACCTGTATGAGATACAATGTAAGAGGATGGTGAGCATCAGCAGGCTGGGCATGCTTCCCTGATCACAGCTATGCTTGTCCACCATGGACTGATCCTGTCCACACCGATCCCACAGCTCTGTCCATGGCAGCTTCAGCAGAGAAAAGATAAAAATTTACAATTTTTTAAAATAAAAGCAAAAAAAAATGAGCATAAAAGCAAACAAAAAACCATGCACTATTCTTATATAAAGATGAAATTTATATATATGATCTTATGCACTATAATATAGAAATTACTTGTCATTTAACAATATACATATGTTTTTAAGTTTCATTTCTCAAACTTTATCCCTGAGCATCTGCTCCTGGTCACTACTTGCAGCAGAATATTTGATGGGACTGACATTAGGGTCTCTCCAGCAGCAACTGGCATTCAGGTAAGAGAGCAGTTGGGGAAACATCAGGTAGATGACAGAACACATCAAAACATTTGGGAAAGATAAATCACATCTCAAGCTATTTAACAGTCTGTTTAAACTTGTATAAATTAGGTATTTTAAAAATTAGGAGGATTTTGTGAAAGTCTAGAAAGCTAATAGTGTCACAAGGTATCAAATTAATTGTTTGGGGTTTTATTTTGGGGGGTAAATAAAAGCCATATTAAGATTTAACTCTGGCTTCATTTTGCAAGAAGAAAAAGCTCAAGATCTGCAGGTCCCAACAGAAGGATGCAGGGAAAAAAAATTAAAAAAGAAAAAAAGATGTAGATCAATCTGTGCCTTAATGCACAGCCAATACTCTCATACAGCCATATGATTTTTAATTATTTTTATTAGCTGGGAATAGGCAATGCAGTTCATTGGAGATAACTCCAAGTTGTTGTAGCAATTACCATTAAAAAAAAAAAAAAGTTTGTTTTATTATTAATAAAGATTCCACAGCAAACAGAAGGGATAAAGAGGGACTTTCAGTCACTGGTGGGACATTGAACAGTGCCTGTGCACAACCAGCATTTTAAGCAAATAATCTGCATTATCCCCCTTAAAAAAAATCAAGCCCACATGTTGGAAAATGAATGTTTCAACAGAAAAAATGGCAAAATTATGCAAGTTCAAGGGATCACCCTCTGCAGCTCCTGTTTCCACACGGATGAAGCACAATAAACAGCAAACGAAGAAAATCTGTCATGTACAGCATGACATTAAACAAGGTGTTACCCTGCAAGTCAGCACGGTTCCTGCAGCATCATCAACCTTCTCCATCACCAAATAAATGCATGGCAGTGTTTTTTCTCCCCTCAAAATCAGAAGAGCTCGGAGCATAACGAACATCTCCAGGCTGGGACATGGGATACTGCAAAGCACTTGCTCATAATTCAGCTCAAGTATAATTGCAACTCATAGGATCACAGAATGGTGAGGTTGGAAGGGACCTCAGGAGATCATCCAGTCCAACCCCCCTGCCAAAGCAGGTTCACCCAGAGCAAGTTGCACAGCACTGCACTCAGGTGGGTTTTGAACATCTCCAGAGAAGAAGACTCCACAGCCTCTCTGGGCAGCCTGTCCCAGAGCTCTGGCACCCTCACAGTGAAGAAGTTTTTCCTCATGTTTAAGTGGAACCTCCTGTGTCCCAGCTTGTGCTCATTGTCCCTTGTCCTATCGCTGGCCACCACTGAAAAGAGTCTGGCCCCATCCTCTTGACACCTGTCCTTTAGATATTGATAAACATTGATCAGATCCCCTCTCAGTCTGCTCTTCTCCAGGCTGAACAGACCCAGCTCTCTCAGTCTTTCCTTTTAAGAAAGATGCTCCAGGCCCCTCATCATCTTTGTGGCCTCTGCTGGACTCTCTCCAAAAGTTCCTGGTCTTTCTTGAACTGGGGAGCCCAGAACTGGCCACAACACTCCAGATGTGGCCTCACCAGGACAGAGTAGAGGGGGAGGAGAACCTCCCTTGACCTGCTGGCCACGCTCTTCTTAATGCACTCCAGGAGACCATTTGCCTTCTTGGCCACAAGGGCACATTGTTGACTCATGGTCAACTGGTCATCCACCAGCACTCCCAGGTCCTTCTGTGCAAGGCTTGCTTTAAAGCAGGTCAAACCTCGACCTGTGCTGGTGCCTGGGGTTACTCCTCTCCAGGTGCAACTATCTATAGTTAGTTGCAACCACTGTCCCCTCTGCTAAAAATCCCTTCCTTTAGCCACTGATATGTTTTCCAAACAAACTATTCACAATAAAAATGTCAATCCTGGTTATCTAACCACAGACTAAATTTAAGGGGGAAATTTTGACGAGAAGCAGCGCTTTTTGCACCAAAAAATGTCTTTGCAGAGCAAAGACTGGACTTCCTCTATAGTTAGTTTTGCCTCAACTATTTTGCCACCATTGCAGAGCTCGCAAAACCAGTGAGACATCATCCAAGTCTTCCCCAAAACGGCCCAAGAGGATTTTTCTCCCCCAAGACACCCCAAAATTGTGGCAGAGGAGCTGCACAGTGAGCACTATTGCATGCTGACTGTGGTCACAGCCATAAAACATCACATGCTGCTAAATAAATAAGGAAATTTAAGTGGAAAAACAAGAAAATTAAGAAAAACAGCGTTCATACCTGTATATGACTCCACCACAGAGCTCCTGAGCTATCTGCTCATGCAAAATTTTTTACAAAACAGATATTAATAACAAGTTTGGGAGTTCCTTCATACCATATTTGAGCCTCTGGAATCTCACACAAGAAAGAAATGGGTTAATCCAAAAATCTGGGTGACAACACCCCAAATCTGCCTGTTTTTCACACGCAGAAAAAGGAAGGAGGCACCACCCTTCATGTAGAATCACATGAAGATTCATTATAAACTGAAAAAAAAGTCATAAATTTCAGCAATAAGCACAATCAAAGTCCCTCATGGAAGAAGAAAATGTTTTATTTTACAGAACTTATGACTACGGCCACCTACAGCAAAACAGGGTTGGAATAAAATCCTACAGCCCAGCTGTCTCCTGCACATCTTTACTCCATGCACCAGATGATGGAGAAGTCCTACAAGGGGGGAAAAAAAAAATACATGGTCAAGTTATTCAAGACTACGTTCATAATAAATGTAAGTAGCAGGGGAAGGACAAATAAAGTCCCAAATAACCTAAAAAAAAAAAAAAATCACCTTTTTGCAAGGTGTGGCTTTGCAGTGGAGGTGACAGTGGAACAAGAACAAAACAAACTCTATGCAATGAAGAGCAGAAAATATTTTGCAGTTGTTTTCTGCTTTTATTTGGGGAAGAAATGACAGAGATAGCAAAGAAATGGCAGCCTAACCCAACCCAAGTTTTACTTTAAAAAGCAAATTTACTAAAAAAAAACGTAAGTAAAGGTATTGCAGCCGAGTTCAACTTCATTCAAGGAGAAGCTGGAAAATGTTTTGCAGATTTTCCTTGCAGCATTCCAGCAGATGAGTAGCCAACACACCTCAACTGCCCTTGGAAGAGCTTTACAACCCAACAAAGTGTTAAAACAAAAAAAGAAAAAACTTTCTGGTACACCATTTCTTTTTTTGTACCCATCTTTGGAATATATTTGAAAAAAACATCTGATGACCACTGGAATCTTTGCTTTCTAATGGTGCTGAAAGCAAAAAGGACATAGAAAAAGAGAAAAAAAAATCCAAATGCATCCTGCCCCCTTTTTTTTTAAAAAAAAAAAAAATATATATATATATAAATGCTATTTTTTCCATCATCAGAAACACTGAAAAGCAAAGATGTGCCCATGCACTGCAACAAAGAGATGGCACCTGCCTACTGAATTTCCTGACTAGTGACACTACAAAGAAAAAGAAGAGTTTTAAATAGAAATCTCCTTGCAAGTGTTAAATCAGATTCATTTAACTCTTTTGTATGATTTTCAACTTCCATAGCATCATCTGCAAGGCAAGCAGGAAAAAAAAGGAAAAAAAAAAAAAAAAAAAAAGAGTAGATTTCTTATCTTGACCGTATTCCTCTGGAAACCGTGTCCTGGGCTGCACCCAGAGCAGCGTGGGCAGCAGGGCCAGGGAGGGGATTCTGCCCCTCTGCTCCGCTCTCCTGAGACCCCCCCTGCAGTGCTGCCTTCAGTGCTGGGGCCACCAACAGCACAAGGACATGGAGCTACTGGAGCCAGTGCAGAGGAGGCCACGAGGATGATGCCAGGGCTGGAGCAGCTCTGCTCTGAGGACAGGCTGAGAGTTGGGGCTGTTCAGCCTGGAGAAGAGAAGGCTCCGGGGAGACCTTATAGTGGCCTCCCAGTACCTGAAGGGGCTCCAGGAAGGCTGAGCAGGGACTTTGGCCAAGGGCAGGGAGTGACAGAACAAGGGGTGATGGCTTGAAAGTGGCAGAGGGGAGTTGGAGCTGAGGTGTGAGGAAGAAATTCTTTGGTGTGAGGGTGGTGAGACACTGGCCCAGGTTGGCCAGAGAAGCTGTGGCTGCTCCTCCCTGGAAGTGTTCTCGGCCAGGTTGGATGAGGTTTTGAGCAACCTGGTCTAGTGGAAGGTGTCCCTGCTGCTGGCAGGGGGGGTTGGAACTGGATGATCTTTAAGGTCCCTTCCAACCCAAACCATTCTATGGTTTCTAAAAAAACATAAATAACCTTCCTGACAGCAAAAGGTCACAAGCTCCTTCACAGCAGGGTGACAGCATGAATTTTATAAGTAGCTTTTTGGGCATTCAACATCAAGCAGTGGGCACAAGCTTCCCTTCACCCTTGTCATGCCTAACACCGCTGGTGGCAATGCCAACACGTGTTTGTGGCCAGATTTTTTTATTTGCACATGTCAGAAAGTACTTTGCAAAAGAATAAACTGCAGCTTGAAGGGTTGGTGATGCTCCTGGAGGACAAGTTTTGTAAAATTTCCTCAGCAAGGAACACTGTGTAGGGACACTCTGATGCTTCATTTTCCAAGTTAAATATCATGCTTAAATATCTGGATGAAATTTAGATGAAATGGATCATGCCAGAGGCAGATGCATCTGCTGTTATAGACAGGGAGACACCATCAACCACATCCTAGTGGAAGGACACAGTCCTCCATCCATCCAACCATCCACCAGGTCTCATGGGGACCAGACCTGGATGCACAAGTCCTTTCCAGTGCAAGCAGCCTTCACCCTGATGCCAATGACTGCAATCCTACCTCAAACATGAGCAGAGACTCCTCCTGCCCACACAAAGCCCTCAAGTATCACAGATTTCCACAGTCCTCTGCACCACCAGTAACCTGCAGAAGGTCCATAAAAAAGGTCCAAGCAAGAGCCACCTACCCACTGCACTGCCCAAACCAACTGAAGTGTAGGAAGGAAGACAACAAAGATGGGAAAAGTAAATTAGATTTTTTAAAAAGTTATTTCCCTTTTCATCTAGCAGAATGTGTTTATGGTACAGGCAGGGAATTGAAAGTATTATTTTTATCTTGATATTATTTACCCTTTCACACTTGCTATTTAAATATCCCTGAATTCCCAGAAGAACCAGCAATTCAAAATACCACTTGATATATATTTATAAGCAAGGGGAAGCACAGACTCATTCGTTTTCAGCTTGCCTATCTTTTTTTTTTATTTATTTTAATTAGATTTTAATCCATGCTGTAACATGGATGTATAAATTTATCAAGACACAGAAGTATTTCTCCTCCACCCTCAGCAGAGGAACTTCAGCCCCAGAGCAGCCCCACTGTCTGACAAGGAGACCTGGTCACAGAGAATTGCATGGTGAGGAGCAACTTATGAGAGGTTTGAAAATAAATTAAAAATAAAAAATAAATTTGAAAATAAATTTAAAATAAATTTGAAAAAGATTTTTTTTAAAAAAGCAAGTTGTGAGAAAACTAATAAAGTGTCTTGCACAAGAGAAAATGAGAGTGAGAAACTTTAGTATTAAAAATCTCTGCCCTAACGATGTCTGTAGCCAACCTCAGCTAAATAACTTGCAGTTGTTGCACAAGAGGGATCTCTGGATGCCAGGAAAACCACCAGAGCACGATACTGCAAACTCCTCTGAACCAAACAATTGCCAACACCTCTCCAGGAGTCAGATATCATATCCAAAAGCTCAGGCTCATTTTACAGAAACACAGAATTGCCTCAATTTGAAAAGCCCTTTAAAATCATCAGGTCCAATCATTAACCCAACACTGACCAGTTCCCACTAACCCATGTCCCTCAGCACTGTGTCTACACGACTCTTCAATCCCTCCAGGGATGGGGACTCCACCACTGCCCTGGGCAACCCCTTCCAATGCCTCAGAACCCTTTCAGCAAAAAAATTCTTCCTCACATCCAACCTCAACTGCCCTTGGCACAACTTGAGGCCATTTCCTCTTGTCCTGTCACTGTTCCTTGGTTGAACAGACCCATCCCCAACTCTCTCCACCCTCCTTGCAGGGACTTGGACAGAGCCAGAAGGTCTCCTCTCAGCCTCCTTTTCTCCAGGCTCAACAACCCCAGTAAAGTCAAGACAGAGCTTGGAATTAAAAAAATAAGGGTAAATCTCAATGTACTTCTCCAACAATATTCTGACAGTACCATGTTTCCCAGAAAAGACTTGGGCCAATTCCTCTGGTGGCCTTGAGGAGATATCTAGGAGGGTACCAGATGTCAGGTATATCTTCCTGGCAGGAGCTCTGACCCAGGAGCCAGAATTGCAGCAGGATGCATGGTTGCACTGCTCAGCCTCTCTAATGTCCATCAAAGCCACAGCAGCAGTGGTTATGCTATTTTTTAATTGCATTAATATACATAAGCAAACCAGCAAGGCAGGAGGCCGACCTGGAGCTGATGAGATGAAAAATTATGTAGCAGCTGGAAAAGATGTCAGAGCAGGAAGGCATTGAGGGGCCAGACAGCAGCTGGCCTGAGTCATCAGGGATTTAAAGACCTGAACCATCTGCATCAACTCCTAGACCAAGGCAATACAGAGACCAACAAGGCAGGACAGGGCATTGCATATTCACAGACTCATTGCAAAGGGAAATATCACCCTGGAAAAAGGAAAAAATGCTGGATAAAATAATATTATATTGCTTATTGCTACTGAATGAAGAGAAAAGGGGAAAAAACCCTCCTAGTGTAGTTCAGCCTGCCCAGTCTGTGCACCACACAGCTGGTAGAGATTTAAGATACAGCAGTATGAAGCATGAAGAGCAAAACTTGAGGCCACCACCCCCCAGGTGTTGTGTGTTATCCCCAGGTTTGCAGACAATCACTTGGTTATTTGGTGCTCCCAGAGATGAGAACAGAGCTCGAGCTGCAAATGCCACTGAATATTTCCAACCAGAGGTTTTGGAGCACGTACTGGGTGTGATAGTGGAAGAATGAAAGTGTGTCTATAGGTTTCCAAACCTTCTGGTTTTTGATATACACACAAAGACACAGAGCAGTTCAGTGGAAATACAAGATTTCCCCAGCAAAGTCCACTCCAGTGCCAGATGCTGCAGGTTAATTGTACCATGCAGCTCGGGCAAGCTTTTAATAAAAGCTTCGAACTACAAACATGTGGAAGTACAAAAGCAACAAAAAAATTCCACTAAGTCAACCAAGGACTATTGCAGGCATTTTATACATTTAAAAGTACTTTCATTTCCTCTCTTGTATTTTCCCAAAAGCACTTGCAAGTCCATCTCACTGACTCATTTATGGCTAAAGCTTCCTGAATTAGCCTGGAAGGGAAAAAAAAGAAAAGAATAAATAAATACCTTTACACCCTATGTGAGGTTAAAACTGAACCCAAACCTGTTATTTAACTACAACACAGAGCAGTTTTCAACGTTGCCATCACGCCTGAGGTCAACACATCAATGTTTCACTGGGTTAAGCAACCACAGGACAGTGTCACGGGGACTGTTGGTGGCAGAGTGAGGACCACCTGTCTTTGCCTGGTCACTGGCCACAAGTGTGATCTTTGGGAGAGCACAGCACCCTTGATATATGTGTCCCTCCTTTCTCACAGCCCTGGGTAAGGTCAGCCCCATCTCCCAAATGCTCATACACACGCAAACTCCATGCATGACCAGCCACTGTGCAAACACACGTGTGCAAACCCTGTGCAAGGGCAGCCACAGTCACAGAATCATGTATTGGGTTGGAAGGGACCCTCAAAGGTCACTTAGTCCAACCCCCCTGCAGTGAGCAGGGACATCTTTAGCAGAACAGGTTGCCCAGAGCCCCTCCCAGCCTGACCTTGAACATCTCCAGGGATGAGGCCTCCAGCACCTATCTGGGCAACCTGTCCCAATGATCCACCACCCTCATGTTGGAGAACTTTTTCCTAATATCCAACCTAAATCGACCCTTTTCTAGCTTAAAACCATCACCCCTCGTCCTATTGCTACCTGCCCTTGTGAAAAGCCCCCAGTTTGCCCACGCACATCCCTGTGCAAGGCCAGCCCTGCTCCCAGGCTGCAAAAACAAACCTCTCTGTACAAGTCCTGACCCTAAGCAACACACACACCTTCCATTTAAGACCAGCCCTGTCCCCAGGCTGCACACACACCCTTGTGTCAGGCCAGCCTTGTCCCCATGCTGCACATACAACCCTGTGCCAGGCCAGCCTTGTCCCCATGCTGCACATACAACCCTGTGCCAGGCCAGCCTTGTCCCCATGCTGCACACACATACCCTGTGCCAGGCCAGCCTTGACCCCACGCTGCACACACATATCCTGCACAAGGCCAGCCTTGTCCCCATGCTGCACACACAACCCTGCACAAGGCCAGCCTTGTCCCCCAAGCTACACACAGCCCCAAATGTCAGGCCAGCCCTGTCCCCATGTTGCACACACACCTTGTTAAAGTCCAGCCTGGTTCCCAAGTGGCACACACATACCCCAATGCCAGCCCAGCCCTGTCCCCAAAATAAACACATATGCCTTGTGCAAAGCCAGCCCTGTCCCCAAACCTGCACACATACCCCTGTGCCAGCCCAGCCTTGTCCCCATGTCGCACACACACACCCCCCTGAGCCAGGCCAGCCCTGTCCCCAAACCTGCACACACAACCCTGAGCCAGGTCAGCCCTGTCCCCATGTCACACACACACCCCCCAGTGCCAGGCCTGTCCTGTCCCCATGTCACACACACACCCCCGAGCCAGGCCAGCCCTGTCCCCATGTCACACACACACCTGTGCCAGGCCAGCCCTGTCCCCATGTCACACACATACCCCAGTGCCAGGCCAGCCCTGTCCCCATGTCACACACATACCCCAGTGCCAGGCCAGCCCTGTCCCCATGTCACACACATACCCCAGTGCCAGGCCAGCCCTGTCCCCATGTCACACACATACCCCAGTGCCAGCCCAGCCCTGTCCCCATGCTGCACACACACTCCCCAGTGCCAAGCCAGCTCTGTCCCCAAGTCAGACACACACACCCCAGTACCAGCCCAGCCCTGTCCCCATGTCACACACACACACCAGTGCCAGCCCAGCCCTGTCCCCAGGCTGCACCCCCCTCTCTCGGCGGGGCCACCCCCGCTCCCGATGCCCCGGGCAGGCCCAGTCCGTCTCCAGGTCACGCCCCCCTCAGCCGTGTCGCTCGTGTCACGCTCGTGTCACGCTCGTGTCACGCTCGTGTCACGCTCGTGTCACACACGCGCCCAAGCCGCGCACGCCCAGGGCTGGGGGGTGAAGGGAGGGGGGGGAGCCGGGGAAAGTCCAACACGCGCCGCCGCCGCCGCCGCACGCGCCCCTCACCTGCCGCCCGCGCGCCCGTCACCGCGAGGCTGCGCCGTGCCACCGGCACCCAAACATCACGTGACCCGGCAGCGCCCGCCCTGACCACGTGTTCACCTCCCCTCGCCCCGCCCACTGGAGTCTCGAGCCCGCAGGTGCCCCTCCGCGCGGGCACCGCCCCGGACTACAACTCCCAGCCTGCACCGCGAGGCCCTGCCACGCCCCTTTTCCGCGATGACCGATCCCTGGAGGGGGCACCACACCAAGGTCCCGCCCACGGCCCCTCAGCGCCGGCCCCGCCCTCGGCCCCCTCAGTGCTCCCCGCGTCAGGGCGGTGCTGGGTGCGGTCCCATCGGGAGCTGCTCACTTTCTGCCCCCGCTCCGGGGTCCGTTTCCCACCTTCCTCCTCCCTTCCCGCCCCTATGAGGGGACCCGCGAGACCCCCTGAGGCTCGCAGAGTCCTCACGTTCCCCCTGCAGCCGCGCTCTCCTCCTCCCCAAGGCAGGCTTCCCCTCCCTGACGCCAGCCCGCCCTCCCCTCAGCCTCCTCAGCTCCTGTCCCCTCACGGGCTCCCTGCTGCTCATCCCCTCCCCGGGGATCGCCCTGTCCACTCACCTCTGGCCTGTGAGGTAGAGGAGGTATGAAGATGATTAAGGGGCTGGAGCATCTTTCTTACGGGGAAAGGCTGAGAGAGCTGGGCCTGTTCAGCCTGGAGAAGAGCAGACTGAGAGGGGATCTGATCAATGTTTATCAATATCTACAGGGCGGGTGTCAAGAGGATGGGGCCAGACTCTTTTCAGAGGTGGCCAGTAACAGGACAAGGGGCAACGGGCACAAGCTGGAACACAGGAGGTTCCACTTAAACATGAGGAAAAACTTCTTTACTGTGAGGGTGCCAGAGCCCTGGGACAGGCTGCCCGGAGAGGCTGTGGAGTCTCCTTCTCTGGAGATGTTCAAAACCCACCTGGATGGTTTCCTGTGCAACGTGGTGTAGGGAACCTGCTTTGGCAGGGGGGTTGGACTGGATGATCTCCCGAGGTCCCTTCCAGCTCCACCATTCTGTGATTCTGAGGTGCTTCCCTTGCCCATTTCCCCTCTCAGTCCTGCCCAGGTGCTCCCCCCTTATATATCATTATAGACAATGGTGAACTGAACATCTCAGCTACCTCCTCCCCTCAGGCATCCAGCCACGGGGACCTACCCGGTGAGGAGCCCCAGGGTGGGACTGAGTGATGTGGTTTGCCTTTGATGGGGATGGGACTGAGTGATGTGGTTAGACTTTGATTTCATCAGCTGAGAAGCTCTTCAGACTCCAGGGCTGGATGAACAGATTCTCCTTTAATCATTAACAAATACACTTTGTTACTCGGAGAAAGCAGCTTAAGCTCTTTGGGGATGGGTTTGTGCCCTTGTTTGTAGTCACACAGCGTTTAGCACACCACACACAGGAACATACACAAATAAATAAATAAAAATCACTAACTTGCTGCTACTAAAGCTACTACCTCTGTTCAAAACACCACAAATTGCAGACAGAAACTGGAAGTTCACCAAAAAAAAAAGATACTTTGCTAGAGCAGTCCGGCACACAGGTCATTTGGTCCAACTCACACTGTACCTGGGAGGGTTTTGCTTTTTATTTGCAAGCTGATAGTAGTTTTACTTGGTGGTTGGCTTTGCAAAAGGAGTTATAAAGCAAGGATTTTCTTGATAGGGCCTTTAAACAACAATTCATTTTAACAAGGGGTTGCCAAGTCAGCTGCCTCTTCAGAAATGTAGTTCTGCACCAGTAGCCCTGCCAAAAAAAAAAGTTTTAGAAGGGCTGAGGGGCCACCTGAGCCGCCGTAAACTTCAGGGTTTTACAGCACCTAAACCGCTATCAGAGGAGTTTCCTCGATCTTTTGCTGCATTGGTAAATCATTTATTTCTGCAGACTCTTAAAAGAAAATCCCTTAGGAAAAAGGTCATAAAAATGCATTGATAACAAAATACAGCTGTCCTGCTTGCCATCTGCAAAATCCTCTGACTACAGGTACATGTGCAACACGCTGCGTTTTGCTGGGAGTTTTTTTGAGGTGGTAAGGGAGGGAAAGAAGAGGAGGTTAATCCTGCAAGAAGAGTAGATTACAGTTCAGAATGACTGTGCAAAATTCAGGACAGTCCAGTAATTTTCAGTACAAATCATATTTGCTTTCAGCATAAGCCTCATGAAAGTAAATAAGCAAAAAAAAAATATAAATTTTATATATATATATATATATATATATATATATAATATAAACATGTCAATACAAGGCACAGATGAATTATTCTAAGGGACAGCAATCATAAAAATTACAATGAGATAAAACTCATATGATTGCTCTAGTTTGCTGTCCACATCTTGCTGCTTTTGCATTTCTTAGTTGAAGAATTTCTGCTTAATCAATAAGGATGTTATTTGTACAACAGCAATACCGTGCATTTTCTTAGGACATTTTTCTTCTGAGGGATTGGAGCTTTTGCAAACCTTCATGTTGTGTCCATCAGGACTGGTCCTTGTTATTACCAGCTGCTTATTGATCTGTTGGAGCTTTCAAAAAGAAGCAAAGTTCTTGGCATGGTTTGGAAATCGGGCTTTTTACGTAAGCAGGCAAGGCTTCTTGCATCATCTAAGCTTCTCTGAATTGAAAAAAAAAACACCCCAAAAAACCCCAAACAACCCCAAAACAACAACAAAACCCCCAAACAATTAACAACTTTGTTCCAGCCCATAGCAATAACATCTACAAATCTGAAAAATATAGTCAGCTGCATGGGCACCACAAGCCCTAAGGGCCAAAGCTTCATTTAAACAATTTAGTCTTTAAGTTTGTTGTTCTTTACTAGGAGGAGGTTGCCCATTTGCCAGCTGCTGTGTGGTATTTCCCAAGGTGGAAGCAGTGATTTCATTCCAGGGTGAGCAAAACTCACGGAGGTGAGACCTGCATTCCTGGAGGAGTCTGGTGAAGGTGACTCAGAAGTGTAGTTATCAGTGTGTTTCTGCTTTGGAAAACCGCCCTGATTCCTTTACAAAGATGAAATGGGATGCATCAGAGGATCTCTACCTGCATTTAAATAAACTCAGCAATGATGCTTTCACCTCTTTCCTGCTGAGATGATTATCCAGCTAGGTTGGCTGTATCTTTAGGGGATTTCTTCCAGTGTTTGGAAGGAGTTTCCTTTTGGCTCACTGGTTTGTTTTGTGAATTATCTTAAATCATGACCTTTTTATAGCTATGCTGCTAAAGTATTTATAGAAAGGTCATCCTCTTGTCCTCTCAGTTACTTTTTCCTCAGCTGTGTTGATTTGGTTTACTATAACAATACCTCCTGGCTTTTCATCACCTTCTATTATTGCTATTTCTTTATGTCATCTAATGAGTTTCTTTGTTTGACATATGATAAAGCAAAGCATGCTCTTATGAAAATGTTGCCTGGGATTTCATAGAAAATGATAAATTATGATAATCAAATATCTTAGAAAGTATTAAAAGTGCAATCTCTCTCCTATTGAATTTCAGTTTAAGAAAAAAAAAAGTACAAACATAAATCTATGTTGCATCCTATTATAAACTTATATATAACCCAAGGGGTTTTATTGCCATTAAATACTGCAGGACATTTCCACAAAGCAGGAGAAAGCAAAGAGTAACTTGCAGGAAGATGAAAGGATCATCATGTGGATTTCTCAAGTTCTAGTTTGTTTTGTGATTTTAACATCTCTTCTTATAAAATTGAAGCTACTATTAATTTCTCCTGTTTTGGATTGACTGGAAGTGTTGAAAGGTTCAGGAAAAGAGAGGTAATTAAATAACATATCACAAGAAAGCTTCAATGTCTGCTTAATTTATCCCATTAGCACACAGTTGCTATGTCACTCCCAATGCCTATGTAAACACAGCAGCAAAGCTTTACTAATACAGCAGTAAGAGGAGAATAAAGAGCAACTTATTGCAATAGCATGAAGAATAAAGCCTGAATACTTGTCTGGAATATGTACAAATGAATTTCTCCAGATTTTAAAATAGTTTAGGAAGTATATATTTAGAATAGTTTTTCATCTCTCCTGTGCCTAAGGAGTCTGCACTTTCACAAAAAAAAACCCCTTCTTTTCTGAAATTTCTTTCTCCATTTGCTTCAATTTCTTTTCATCTCTCAATGAGAAACTATTTCCTCCCCCCTCCCAAATTGCTACCTCCTTTTGCTATTTTTTCCTGCTATTTTCAGTACTTGGGCTGGGATTATAGTTTTTCTGAAGACTGTTAGACGAAACAGAGCTGGGTTTTTAGCAGTACTTAACTTTTCAATTGGATTAATGGGACAATTGCACAGCTGGAAGAGTGCTTTTTATCTTTGATAAAAATGCTGTTTTCCAGTCAAATGCCTTCCATAACAAACCAGTCAACTGCAAGGAGCATGGGAACAAATAGAAGTTGGTCTGAATACTTCACAAAAACAACACTGATTCTTTTTTCCCATTTCCAGAGATCCATGATGGTGACCTAAGATTCCCTGAAAACCACGGCTCGGAGAACTTATCACAGCATATCTCTGTGTTGTTACCTGTGAGCAATTTAATAAAACAGATATGATAGCAACAATGAAAAGAGGCTGGAGAATGCCAGCTAATCCCTTTACAACCTTATTTCAGTCTATTTAAAGTCCAAGAAAGACTTGAATTCTGGGTGTCCTGGTGGACAGCAGGTTGACCATGAGCCAGAAGTGTGTCCTTGTGGCCAGGAAGGCTGACAGCGTCCTGGGATGCATTAAAAAGAGAGTGGCCACCAGGTCGAGGGAGGTTCTCCTCCCTCTCTACTCTGCCCTGGTGAGGCCACATCTGGAGTGTTGTGTCCAGGTCTGGGCTCCCCAGTTCAAGAGGGACAGGGATCTTCTGGAGAGAGTCCAGGGGAAGCCACAAAGATGATGAGGGGCCTGGAGCATCTCCTGTGTGAGGAGAGGCTGAGAGAGCTGGGACTCTTCAGCCTGGAGAAAAGAAGACTGAGAGGGGACCTTCTCAATGTCTATAAATACCTGAAATGTGGGGGCCACATGGATGGGGCTGGGATTTTTTCAGTAGTACCTTGTGACAGGCCAAGGGGCAATGGGCACAAACTGGAACACCAGATGTTCCAGACAAACTTAAGGAAAAACTTCTTTCTTGTGAGGGTGCCGGAGCCCTGGGCCAGGCTGCCCAGAGAGGGTGTGGAGTCTCCATCTCTGGAGATGTTCAAACCCACCTGGACACTTTCCTGTGCAACCTGGTGTAGGGAACCTGCTTTGTCAGGGGGGTTGGACTGGATGATCTCCTGAGGTTCCTTCCAACCCCCACCATGCTGTGATTCTGTGATTCTGTGACATTGCAGATCCTGACATAAAACATGTTTTCATCAAGTTCTGCAATGACTGCAATCCATGTCCCAAGCTGGTGACTATCTGGTGTGTCCCGTACGTCACAAGGAGGAATCACAAGCTTTCAGTACTTAAGTACACTGCATTCCCACATTAGTTACACCCAGGTGTATCTGCAATAGCTGTGGATTTTAGTGGCATTACCCCTGGATTTATTTTAGCATCACTACATTTGACCCTTCCTTTTCTAGAAATATATTACAGTGTCTGAATTAGGACAATAAAAACCTCAAGCCAATAGAGAAAAACTTTATATCTGAAGTCAATCACCTCATCAATAAAGCATGCCCGATACCCTCGGTAATCCTAGTAATCAACTTTGTTTATGAAAGCTAGAGATATTAAATTGAGCTCCTCACAGCTCTGAGCAGGAATGACAAGTGGCAGTTGAAACAAATGTTGACAGAGCTAAAGGAGCACATGCTGAGTGCCACACAACGGAGAGGGAACAAAGCTAAAGCAAGCTGTTGGGGAGGAAAACTTGGAGGTAACTAATGGGCATTGGAAGAAATCCCTCGTCCCACTTAATGCCAAAACACCACTGATCATTTTCTTGGTTCAGTACAGTTGCTGCTGCACTTGTATAATCAGGAGGAAAAATTGGCCAACGCAGAGGAGCTGTGGTACCGGAGTTAGAAGTCCAAAGGAGGCAAGGAGAGCATGGCAGAGAGTGAACCGAGGGAGATTTTAGCTGTCAAAGTCTTAGTCCCTAGTTCTTCCCTATGACATCTAAAGGCATCAAAGTATCCAAAGCACAACCAAAAACCACCTCTGTGCCTGGGAAGGTCATGGAGCAGATCATCCTGGAAGCTATGGCAAAAGAGACAAAGAGGTGATCCAAGACAGCCAACACAGCTTCACCAGGAGCAGATCATGCCTGATCAATCTGGTGGCCTTCTGTGATGGAGTGACGGCATCAGTGGCCTTCTATGATGGAGTAACGGCATCAGTGGACAAAGGAAGGGCAACTGATGTCGCCTACCTGGACTTGTGCAAGACCTTCAACATGGTCCCACACCACATACTTATCTCTAAATTGGAGAGATGTGGATTTAAAGGCTGGACTATATGATGGCTTGTTTAGTTTGGAGAAGAGAAGGCTCCAGGAAAACCTCACTGCGGTCTTCCTGTACTTGAAGAGAGCTTAGAAACAGGAGGGAGAGCAACTTTTTACATGGACAGATAGTGATAGGACAAGGGAAAATGGTTTTAAACTAAGGGAAAGGAGATTTAGGTTAGGAAGTAGGAGGAATTTTTTTACCCAGAGGGTGGTGAGGCACTGGAACAGGTTGCCCAGAGAAGTTGTGGATGCCCCATCCCTGAAGGCATTCAATGCCAGGTTGGATGTGACCCTGAGCAGCCTGATCTAGTGGTTGGCAACCCTGTCCACAGCAGGGGGGTTGGAACTGGATGATCTTTAAGGTCCTTTCCAACCCACACCATTCTATGATTTTTATGATGCACTTGTGAAACAAGTAAGCACGTCATGAAAAACAAGGAACCTTGAAGTACAAGTAGGTACACAGATACCTAGAAAAGAAGAAAATGGTGTGGGTTCAAAATGTGCATTTCTAATGCAATTTTATAAACATAACTGTTTCATTGCCTGGTTTTAAGGCTAAATTCCCACTATTTACTTACTGTTATTAGAGCTGCAGTTACTACCACTGATTAGTCAAGAATTGTCCTTTGCACATGTGGTCTCATCCATAGATTTTATCCCGAATTACACATTTTGGTGGAAAATATTATTGTTTTCTACACAGTTGTGCTACATCTCTTACAACAGATTCCCACTTTCACCCTGCAAGTGCTGCTACGTGATCATTTTAAATTATAATACTGTGCAAAATCTTCCATTTCAGAAGGAAATATTTTTAAAAATGACCAAAAATGAGTGCTAGGTTTTGAGGATTCACTGGCAAAAGCAAATGTGCTTTTTTCAGTGTTTATAAGGACTCAGCTGAACTTCTGTCAAGGTTTCCATCCACACTATAAAACTTCAAGAGAAAGTCCACAAAACAACAGGGAGAAAGATCCAAAATTTAGACAATGTGTTTATGTGCAAAGATTGAAATAAACGAGCTTGGTGAATCTGGGAAATAGAAGATCTGGGGAAATGAGAGTTCCTGCTCGGATACAGGAATGCTTGCTGCAAAAAGCAGCAGAAAAAATGTTCTTCGTGCCCACTAAGGACAGGTCAAGAAGCCATTGGCTTAGATTGGCTTGGATTGCTGGGGAAAGATTTAATTTAGATATGAAAAAGTACTTGCCAGTATTAAGCATAGTAAAGCACTTACACAAACTAGCAGGGAAGGCCTGGACTTTCTGCTGCTGGAAGTTTTCAAAAGCACAATTGAATCACAAATCATCTGTGGAAATGTTTTATGTGATGATTCAGGTGATCTGGGACATGAACCAAAAGATCTCCTGAAAACTTCTCTGAACCCCATATATTCTGTGATTTGGACAATGTCAGGGGGAGGGGCTGTATTGATTAAGCCTGTAAGAAATTTGAAACCATTTTTGTTTGAACATAAGAATTTGTAAAAAAAAAAAACTAGTGTTGTTTCAGATCCAGGTGCATTTAACCCATCTCCTTCTACCAACACCCATAAGTGGGTGCCAGAGAAAAAGTAAGAACAGGGGAGATGTTTGTGGCTGCCAGTCTCCAACTATTCTCAGCTCAGAGATTTCCTGACCCTGTTATCAGGACCCTTACTGATTCCTTCCTCCACCCAGATTTAAGTCCATAAAAATATTAATTCATGTTTTTCATGTCTGCTACTTGCTGTGTGAAGGACCAACTTGTTTTATTTTGAATCTCCTGAGCTTCATTTAAAGACATTAGTCCTTGCACAAGAAGAAACTGAATGAGTTGCTGGAGCAGGTCCAAAGAAGGGCAATGAAGCTGGTGAAGAGCTTGAACAAGTCTTATGAGGAGTGGCTGAGGGCACTGGGATTGTTTAGCCTGGAGAAAAGGGAGCTGAGGGGTGACCTTCTCACTTTCTACAACTACCTGAAAAGAGGGTGTAGCGAGGTGAGTGTTGGTCTCTTCTCCCAGGTAACAAGTGACAGAATGAGAGGAAATTGCCTCAAGTTGCACCAGGGGAGGTTCAGATTGGATCTGAGGAAAAACTTCTTCACCAAAATGGTAGTCAAGCATTGGAACAGGCTGCCCAGGGAGGTGGTGGAGTCACCTTCCCTGGTGGTATTTAAAAGACGGGTAGACGAGGTGCTTAGGGTCTTGGTTTAGTGGTGGAATTGGCTGTGTTGGGTTTATGGTTGGACTCAATGATCTTAAAGGTCTTTCCCAACCACTATGATTCTGTGATTCTTTTCTATGAATTGTTACTGCTACCCTCTGCTTCCTATCTTTGAAAAATTATTTATATTGGTCAAGACCAGCTAAGAGGACAATCTTATCCCATGGCTGCTTATTTTTTTTTAAAGACCTTTTGTTAAATCCTTTTTGGAAATCCAAGAACATTTTATTTACTGGTTTATTGGTACCCACAAGCCTGTTAACCCATTAATAAAATTGAAAGATCTGTAAGGTGCAATTTACCAGAAGTAATTTTTTTTTACCTTCTTTCATCAAAGTTTCAGCTAATTTGTCTGGTACAGATGTCAAGTTTCTAAGCTTGTAGTTCCCTGAATCTCTCCTGGATCCTCTTCTGTCTTCATATACCAGGGAATTTTTAAAGGAAACCTTGCACATCGGTGTTAATAATTGAGATATCTAATTTTTTATTTTCTGTAAAACTCTTGGGTAAATACATCTAGCCCTGTTGTTTTGTCTGTGTTTGTTCTCTCTTTTTTTAATCTGTACCTTTAGTTCAACTTCAGACAGGCTCTTTGCTGAATCTTACCCTCAAAGAAGGTCTTGGATGTTTATCACTCCTGTTTCTTCTGTAGTAAACACCAGTGCAAAGAATTCACTTGGGTACTCTGCAGTGACCTTTTTCTCTGCAAGTGATTTTTATATATATTTGCTACCAATTGGACTTACAGACAGGCTTTTCACTCCTGGTGTGTTGAAAGAAAAATTTAATATTAGTGGTTTTGGTTTTTTCCTTTCATTGGTTGCTCCTCAGTTTCCTTTGGCCTGCCTTGTTATATTTTTACTTTTAATCTGATAGAGTTCCTGATTCTATTTGATTTTTTTTTGCATCCAACCTTAGCTTTTTGAAGGATGCCTTATTTCTAATAGCAGCCTTTACTTTTCTGTTCAACCATGCTGGCTTACTTTTTTCTCCCAAGCTTTTCTATGAGAAAAACAATGATACGCCAGGGGTGTGTCTCCTACTCAGCACCCTTCAGTATTGTCAACACCTGTAAGCATTTAATTCCTCTGGATTCCCCTTTTGACTTTTTTTAAAAGCTTATTTTTACATGATCCCATTGCTGAATTTGGGCAAAGCTTTGGTGGACTGCTCAGCCCCTGTTACTCCCATAGGGATGTTGATGCAAGGCACATGTTGGAATCTCCTGAAGGATGTTGACTTCATGATGAGATTTTGAACTAGATTTTGCTTATAATCTTAGTACTGACCCAGGGGTTGCATATCTTCTTCTGGGATCAGTAACCAGTTGTTGCTTCAGACTCAGATGTGACCTTTGCTCATTCTCCATGGAGGTAACTGAAGTCACCCAATACACTTGTATTTCCTACCTTTCCTACCTCTTTTTTGTTTGTTTGTTTGCTGTTGGCATCAGTTAGTGCTGCTGAGCTGGTAAGCAGTGAAGTCTGTTGACCCAAGGCTGTATTTTTCCTTCTTGAACTGGAGTTTCAATTCATAGAGATTCTTGATGATGTGTTTTGCTCTTTGTTTCTAGCATATGGCTTATCTGATATAGTGTTCCTTTGATTGTTTTCCTTCCACCAGGGTTTTGATCCATGTACGTCCATCTCTTCATTCAGGCTCAAAAAGTCCAGTTCCACTGTCTTTGTTTCTGAGTTTCCAACCTTTGCCTGGTAACAAATGTGCTGCCACTCTACTTCCTGTCTTGACAACCTTTTCAAATGTCACTCTATTTGTTTTCCATTTTCTGTTTGATTATTTAATTCCTATGACCTATTCTTCATTGAAGGGTACCTATGTTTGTGTCTTCATCTCTAGAAATGTCATCCCAAACCATATGCTCTTGCACACCAGTTGGCTTCTCTCACTCCTCACTTTAAAAGCTCACTCACAACCTCCTTGATCTTAAGTGACAATGCCTCAGATGAACTCCATCTCTCCTGTACTGGCTTTAGATGTTCTTCATGTGTCAGATGAGTCTGAAACCATCTTACATTCATACTCTGCCCCTCCACCACTCTCTCTGGACCTGCAAAAGATAAGGGAGCATTTCAGAGAACATTAACAAAGGTCCTTCTCTTCAGTTTCTTTTTGCAGGAGCCTAAATTTTGCCTCGACAGACAGGACCCCCCTTTCCTATGCCATGACCACAGACTCCTCATCACTTGCTTCTTCTAATCTTCCAACTATCTTTGCATGTTATAACAATGAATGGGAATGGTATTGTCTCACATTTTTTAATACCTTTAATAGATAAGTTTTTTACCTGATTGATCCCCTAAGCATCTTAATTTTCCTGTCCTCTTGAAAATGGTCTTAATACTTTATCAATGAGATTTTCTGTATGATTTCTCTGGAGGAAGTGGAGTGGGGGCCAAAAACAAATTTTAGAAAAAAAATATTGCATGATAATGAAACAAAAAATTTTCAGTGTGATTTAAACTTTATGATGACCTGGAAAGGAGACAAAGTGAGGGAGATTGAAGATTATTCAACTGCAAAGGCTAAGAGCATATGCTTTAATTAAATTTAGCAGCTTGAATCAGCTCCTCCCCTCCCACCTGAATGGCTGGCAGATAGTCTGTGATCATGGAAATGTGTTTTCCTTTGCCCTTATTTATGATACTAAATCTCTCCTAAAATTTCTCAGTGTCGTGACTGCATATAGCAATAGTGGGAGCAAGAAATAAGACAACAAGATATCACTTAGACCCACATGAAGCATTCTGGTTAACAAGGTGTTTGTAGTACAGGTTACCAATACTGGCTGAATCTCTTATTGCTTCTAGGACTGGAGATGAGGTCCATGTTAAGAAATTTTAGCAATTAGGTCCTATTTTATGAGGAATATTGGGATGCTTACTCTACAAAACTATCTGCAAAAAGATTTCTTATGTTTTTTTAGGCATCTATGTCCATAAATGCTGATGCATTTGCTAGTAAATATTAGTTATCTAAAATTTTCTCTTGTAAATATCCAGAGGTGTTGCTGTCTCAGCAGAGCTGAGCAGTTCCTTCCTAGCACTTTATGAGGTTCATGACATTGGCACTCTTTTCTCGAACACCCCAGTGAAGCTCATCTCAAAAGCATGTGTTAGTGCATGTAATGATCACCAATGACACTGTCCTGACTGTCTAGTAACGTGAATTCTGTCCTTTTTGTGATATAATAGGGATTAGCTTGCTTGCTTAGGAAGTGGGTGGCTTGAGCTCAAGTCTCTCAAGTTGGGAGGTTTCCAATCTACCATTCCCATGTCCTAGAAAAATGTGCTAATCATGCAGCTGGGTTAAAGCTGCTTTCTATCCTGATAGGCAAAGCTGTGCCTTTGTGCAGAAAAAAAGGCCTTCAAACTTCACAAAGCCAATGAAGGAACAGCCAAAAAGAAACATGACATTGCAGCTCATTAAAGAGGGGATCCTAGGCAACCTCTTGGGAGAGAGGGTAGAAAGAGTGTAAAGATGTACTGTAGAGGACCTTTAAAGTTCAAACACTCATGTTTGACGTGATAAAGAAGAGGGAGGCAATGGGTGGAATTTGCTTGAATTTCCCTAATCCTCATTTGGAAGAGTTTTGGGGTTTTGGTTTTGCTTTGTTTTATTTTTATTTTTTTCCTAGAGGGTGTGTCCAACCAAATAATACAGGTTACCTCCCTCAGTGGATGCTCTTTGTAAGGTTGCTTTGCCTCATCCTCGCTCTTGAATAGATTGCCTGGGGATTATAAAATTACTTTGCCTTTCCTCTTAAAAAATGTGTTTTTATTAACTATTGTAGTGAGCTACAGCTCTGTGTTTCATAGGAGAGGTTTTATAACTGATTCTTTTCAGACTGAGCATCCTTTTTTAATAAATGAAATAAATGCTAATGCAAATAGACCCTACCTCTCATTATGACAGCTTTGTACTGTTATTATGTGAGTGGGAGAGATGAGTACAGGTCTATGCAGTGCATCTAACTGCAGAGGACACATGGTAACCCTGAGACTTGGCCTTGCCACTGTAGAATAGTGGGAGTTATTCAGCCATTTCAAAGCTTTCATTGATGGCAGACCTCCAAGGAAGAGGCTGGATGATGCAAAAAAGGCATCCATCCACAAGGTAAATTTTCCTCTGCTTCTGAACTGAACAGATGCTTTACTTCGTGGCCAGGAGGATACTGTTGGAGAATCCCTTCATCCCGAATTAGTTAAAACTCCTTATCACTTGCAGTAAAGAAGAACAGATGAGGATGGTTATGGAAGGGCATGTTAGTTTGAGGCTTAGGTGAAGTAACAAGCTGAAGAGTTACATTTCATTTGAGTGGCTGAGGGAACTGGGGTTGTTTAGCCTGGAGGAGGCTGAAGGGAGACCTTCTTGCTCTCTACAACTGCCTGAAAGGAGAGTGTAAACAGGCAGATGCTGGTCTCTTCGCCAAAGTAACAAGTGACAGGACAAGAGGCAATGGCCTCAAGTTGTGCCAAGGGCAGTTGAGATTGGATGTGAGGAAGAATTTATTTGCTGAAAGGGTTCTCCGGCGTTGGAAGGGGTTGCCCAGGGCAGTGGTGGAGTCCCCATCCCTGGAGGGATTGAAGAGTTGTGTAGACACAGTGCTGAGGGACATGGGTCAGTGGGGGATTGGTCAGTGTTGGGTTCATGGTTGGACTCAATGATCTTAAAGGGCTTTTCCAGTGATCCAGTTTTGTGATTCTGTGTGATTCTGTGATTTTGCCTGCTTAAATTACACCAAGAATTCAAATCAATGAGGTAAATCATTGCTGGCATGTAACGTGTCCCAGAGTTTACACAATGACTGGTGCTGATACGCTGTTGAATAGCCCCTCTGCCATTCATCAGAAGTGGCTGTACTTCAGCAGTGGGTCAGCTGCATTTCAGTCCTGGTCCAAAGTTCTTGTGAAGTCAGTGGAAGGACTCCTGCCGAGTCAATAAGCTTTGGATAAATTTCCTATTTCAGTTCACAAAGTGCTTTTGAATAATTTATGCTGAAGGCTTTATATAAAATCAAAATTAGTGTTTTCATTGACTTGCATATCATAAGAATAAAACTTAAAAAAAAAATGTTTTACTTATTTATCTCTTTGGAAATTGGAGCTGAAGTCTCTTGATCAGCCTGATTAAAGAATGTGAAATCAGAGTGAGGCTGGCTCCCTCATTTTAACGAGTTAGTGTATCTATTTTATTTTTCTCAAACTAATTTAATAAAATGAGATCAAACTCTACACACCTGAAGGCCATTGAGATAATACAGTACTTGGGTAGGTACAGGAAGAGAAATGGTAGTAAGGATTCGTGCATTCATCGGGATGGTATGAATAAAAAGGGAGAAGGTTAACTTTGTAAAATGTTTTTCATAGTCCACTAGCTTAAGACATTGATGAGCTTCTGTTTGATTTTATCATCTTAAGATCAAGCTGGACCTCTTGATCTTAAGATGATAAAATTTCAAAAACAACAGAAATAAACATGGGCCAACTGATCCATTCATTTTAACTATTTTAAAATGATTTGGCCCCTGATTTAGTATGCTGAGCTGCATTATGATCTGATCTCAGTGTGGGCTACCACCAGAAGAAGAGCTGGTCCTGCTCCTTCCACTTCTCAGTTGACCCTGGTTGCATATTCCTATGCCTTCCTGTGTGTTTGACTGAGCAGTTGTGTAGGTGGGGTAGCAGAAAGAACTGAGATCACCTCGTTAGCAGCAGCCTGAAGCTGGACCAAGTTAGGCATGACATGAAACTTTACCCTGAAGTTGACATTTTTCTCTGAATGGCACCATAGCCCCATGTGATTATGGAAACGTCAATAATTAGAAGATCTTACATGATGCAGAGGTAATTTATTTTTGAAGTAATAAAAAGTGATATGTTCGTAAGTACAAAGAGTGGTGGCTTTCTTTTTGTCTTCAAGGTGATACCTGCTACTGAAATAATTCATTTATTTTAAACATTTGCGTCAGACTTTAGTGAAATATAGGAGACAGTAAAACAGGAGAGGATGAAGGAGATGTATCCTATTTTAGGCCAAGAATTACAAGGGCCAATAAATCTCTGTCTACTGGAAGGTGGAAAAAAAACCCCAAAACCAACCAGAGGTGACCAACCTGTGTTTTGCAAAGATGAAGTTCATTAGGCTCCTCAGAAGGGTGACTGCTCCAGATGAAAACACTTTAATAGAAAAGTGGGAGTAAGCAGAGATGTTACAAAGAGCAAAAATATCAGTAGAGGAAACTGCATTTTAGAGCTCAAAAAATGCAGGGATAGCATGGACACTGCTAAAAGTAAATTCAAATTAATCTTGACAAAGAAAATTAAAATAAGGAGCAAGGATTTCTTCAGTATTTGAACATGAAAACAGAAAAAGAAAATGTGGAATAAGAAATATAGAGCAAACATTAAAGATAATGGAAATATGACCCCACAGTTAAAGGTCTACTTCAGCTCAGTTTTCTGTAAGGACTCTGATGTAGAACCTGCTAAGGAAAGACAAGATGATTAATGGGAAGAGGACTGTGGACATGGAAATTTCTATTACCAAAGTGGAAACAAAACTCTCTAAACTAGTTTCATTTAGCTAGGGAGAAGGGAGGAGATATGGAGCTGGGTAATCAGCATTCTTGATATTTGAAAGAGCTGGCTCAGGAAGTCAGTGCTCCATCTCAAAGCTCTTTAATAAATGCATGAAGTTGGGGGTGGTTCCATCTGTATGTCAAATAATAAATATAGCGTCCATATTTGAGTGCAGAAAAGCAACCACCCAACCCCACAAATGTGCAGGCTTTAGAATACTTTTTTCAGAAAACAAAAATGAATTAATAATTAAAGAAAATGAACAACCACAAGGACATGAAAATAAATCAAGAGAGGAGGAAACACAGATTTGTCAAAGGCTGTTTGTGTCTGATATCATTCCTTAAAAAGAGTAACCAATTCTTATGGATGGGAAAAATGCTTTAGTTGTAATCCACTTAGACTTCAATGAAGCAATGTCAATATTGGGCCACAAGGGATGTTATTAACTGGAGAAAATGTGGATCATTTCCAAAATACTAACGTGGTAAGTAACTACCAAAGAGAAATGACCTGGGGTTCTGTAGAAAAGAGAACTTGTAGTTTGTAGGGCAGGTTTTAGTGGAGTTTCACAATGCTCTATCTTCAGACTAATCTTATTTAATGTTTCCATTGGTGACCTTGACTTAAAAAAAAATAGAGATTTACTAATGAATTTTGTAGACAGACCAAAGCTGGGAGGTATAGGCAATTCAGAAGAGGATTGGTGTATTAGTGAGGTGAATTGGATGAAGAACTGAAAAATACAATGGTACAAAGAGTAAGGTCATGTATGTCGGGATTAATAACAAAAGAATCAGCTCTAAAGCTGGAGCTTGTCAGTGGAAAATGGGGGAGTACAAAGGGCATGTTGAGTTTGTTGATCACAGAATGATACAGCCCTGAAAAAGCAAACATCCTAGGGATGCCTCAGCTGAGGTATTCTCAGGAGAGGTCTTTGATGAGACTGAAGTGAGGCCTCTTACAGAATCGTACAAAATCCTTGGCTCTTACAAATTATAAATATGACTTCAAGCTGATGCTGTGAAGTTACAGAATCATAGAATGGTGGGGGTTGGAAGGGACCTCAGGAGATCATCCAGTCCAACCCCCCTGCCAAAGCAGGTTCCCTACAACAGGTTGCACAGGAAAGCGTCCGGGTGGGTTTTCAACATCTCCAGAGATGGAGACTCCACACCCTCTCTGGGCAGCCTGTCCCAGGGCTCCGTCACCCTCACAGGAAAGAAGTTTTTCCTTAAGTTTGTCTGGAACTTCCGGTGTTCCAGTTTGTGCCCATTGCCCCTTGTCCTGTCACAAGGTACCACCAAAAAGAGCCCGGCCCCATCCATGTGGCCCCCACATTTCAGGTATTTATAGACATTGATATGATCTCTCAGTCTTCTCTTCTCCAGACTGAAGAGTCCCAGCTCTCTCAGCCTCTCCTCACACAGGAGATGCTGCAGGCCCCTCAGCATCTTTGTGGCTTCCCCTGGACTCTCTCCAGAAGTTCCCTGTCCCTCTTGAACTGAGGAGCCCAGAACTGGACACAGTACTCCAGATGTGGCCTCACCAGGGCAGAGTAGAGAGGGAGGAGAACCTCCCTCGATCTACTGGCCACACTCTTCTTAATGCACCCCAGGATACTGTTGGCCTTCCTGGCCACAAGGACACACTGGTGGCTCATGGCCAACCTGCTGCCCACCAGCACACCCAGGTCCTTTTCCTCAGTGCTCCTTTCTAGCAGGTCAGCCCCAACCTGTCCTGGTGCCTGGGCTTCTTCCTCCCCAGGTGAAGGACTCTGCACTTGCTCTTGTTGAACCTCATTAGGTTCCTTTCCGCCCAGCTCTCCAGTGTGTCCAGGTCTCTCTTCTGGTGTGCCAGCCCCTCCTGCCAGCTTCTTATCATCATCACACATGCTGAGGGTGGACTCTATCCCTACATCCAGGTCATTGATGAAGATGTTAAACAAGACCAGACTCAGTACCAACCCCTGAGGAACCACTAGTTACAGGCCTCCAACTAGTTTTTACTCTGCTGATCCCAACCCTCTGAGCTCTGCTAGTTCATCCGGGACCATCAGTGGCATGGAGATGTTACCAGACAGAAAAAGCCTAGAGATGTTTGTGTTTTATATGGCCTAGGAAAAGAAAAGCTGAGAGGGAATATGATTATTCTTTAAATATAAGTGAACTCAAGGAACAGAGAAGGACTCTTTAAGCAGAGGGAGAGCACTGATGCAGAATAAATTGATATACCTTAGGCATAGATTAATTTAGTCTGAAAAGTCTTAAGAATTAAGGTGGAAGAGTCTGGGACAGTGTCCTAATCCCAATAATGGGAACAAAAGACCTTACTTTCAGGTAGATGTATTAAGAAACTGAAAGATATCACCAGATATGACATGTCACCAGCTGTAGTACAGAATGGGTTTTGATTGCCCAGAAAGATTCTGGATACACTGAGCTCAGCTGTGTCACCTTCAGTCCTGAACTGGGATGTCTGCATGGTGCTGCATTTACTGATCTGTGTCTCTGACAGCTTGGCACCTTTGCATTATTCTCTGTTGCATGGTACAAATCTTAGATGAGTCATGAGTGAGAATTTGAGGTCTACTGTTGGCTCCAGGCGGGAAGGATTCTACTGATCTTTAGGTGGAGGAGATGTCTGTGACGTTAAATGAGCTGAGCAATGCTCTGAAGGCAACTTTTTTTCTACATGGAGACACTTGGGAGCCCAGGGTGATTCCAGTTTTAGTTGACACTGCCATCAGATCAAAAATGAGCAAGGATGATCTAAGCAAAGACAGAAATGCCCAGGCTAGGGCTACGTAAGTGAGGAGAAAACTCTTTTTTTTGTATTTTGTATTTCTACGTGCTGGACTGAGACTAAGCATTATGAGCAACCACAGTTGTAATCGAAGGACATTTATCAAACAAGAGGGGAGGATGTCATGTCCTTATTGAGCTGTCCTTTTCCACTTTCTCTGACTAAACATTTCAGCAGAACAGGAAGTTTTTAAGTTCAGGGCCAACCTGCTGTACTCACACAAAACGATTCACATGCTCGCTCACACCATGTATTCAAAGGAAATGTTCAGAACCAGTCAGGAGACCTTACTCAGCAGTGACATTGCAGTCTCGTTGTTGTAAGGGATAATTTACTCAACCTCTTTCTCAGTTTGAGGAGTGATTGAAATACAATTTAAGGTTAAACCTCTAGGTTCTCACCTAGAACCATATAACCTCCTCCTCACCCTCCTGAAATTACAAGCAAACCCTGTACTGCTAAGGGGAAAATGCATTTCTTTAAGGCAATAGTAGTTTACTCAACAGTCAAATAATGAACAATAATAGGAAATTTTATAAAAGAAACATATTTCTTCTAGACAATCTAAATTTACATCTCCTTACACTGTAGTGTCTTATCCACATCAAAGATATATTCCACAGGTTAGCTAAAAGGAAGATGTTTGTCCTTGCTCTCAACAGTTCATCCCACACAATAAGTATTCCTCATGTGGGATGAACTGTGAAAAAACAAGTAGAAAGGCTTTCCTCCATGAGAGAGATCAAAATGTCATTTTTGGAACCATTTTGGCAAATACTCTGTGATGTTTCCAGAGACATCTTGAGCAAAATCTCTTGTGGCTGCTGCAAGCTGGGTGCCACTAGGTCACTGTGACCCAACAGTCAATGGGGGAGTCAAGTGCAGGAGTGACAACACATTCATCCTGGGAAGGTTTCAGAAGGGTTCATAGAACAGTCAAAAAAGCTGGATACAGTTTTAACATTAATTGTGAAAAGGAAAATATTAAAAGCAAAAAATCATAAGTTAATTTAATATTTCCATATGATTAATGTTTTTCAGGAACCCACATTCAATGACAGTTAGTGATATCAAATTCTACTAGTACCTGGGCCATGTCCTATGAGAAGAAATGATCCACTGAAGAGTCAGACTGAAAAAAAACCACAGAACATTGTTCCTTTTTTGGAGAAAAAGGGATGGGGAGGAGAACACCGTCATTACTCCCTTGTATTCCCATAGTGACGAGAGAGGACAGTCCTTGTGGTATCCATGGTGTGTGTAAGCAAGGAATATTTTTGATATGCAAAAGGCTGAGAGCTTCTATCAGAGAGGTTTAGTGGTTTAAAGGGAAAGCTAGAAATTCAAAAAGAATTCCAAAACTGTACAGACATCTCTATTTATTCTCATTTTGATGAGTCAAGCAGAAGGATGCTCTTTGGTGGGAGGACTTGAAGAGCACAACTGTGTTCTCCCCTGGTTCAGCTCCAAGGTGGCACCTGCTTACAAGCCAAGAATTCCATGTGGAAGAGAAGAAATAAGAGCACAGCATGGGGTGGGGTGGAAAGATGCAGAAGACCAACAGAGTGCTGAGATTTAATGAAGGAACCAAAAGGGATATTATGAAGAGAGATTTTGCCACTCATGGAATCAGATGGAGTTCAAATATAATGCTGCAGCAGAATTGAGACAAACACAAAAGATGCCTTTGACCTTGCTAACTTGGAGCTGCTCTTTGGAAGGCGATGATGGATTCTTTAATTTAAATCATTTAAATAAAGCCAAATCAAAACAGCATCTGAACATACATTCAGAGAAAGCTGTCTTCTTGTGCCAAGAATAGCCTGCATGCCAGAGCTCTAAATAAACAGTCTAAATATACAGGTCCATAAATCTTCTGTGTGAAATTAAAACAAGGGAAAGGACATTGATTTATTATATGTTTGTTTGAACTTAAGACTTAGTCTTTAGTTATAATAACGGTGTCCTCCATGCTCCATAAGGGAGCAGAAGTGCTTGACTTCAATTGTGCTTTTCTTGTTTTTCGTAATTATGAGGTCAGGAGGAAGTATTCCCAGAACAGCAATCTTTTTTGGCTCCACTTTTAGGTTGTTTCTAGTTTCCCATTAAAATTTCAGCACTCAGTCTAAGCTCCCCAAAAAGAAACTGACCTCCTGAACTTAAAATATAGCTTTTGTTTCAGGGAAAGGATTTTGTGGGAAATGCCATGAAAATCAGAAGTGTTTGAGAGCTCTGCAGTCAGGTTGTGACTGATGTACATCACATAAGCTTTGCTCCTTATTTAGAGTTAATGAAGCAACAGTAATTTTACACCAGATACAGATACGCCCTGGTTTATTAGAAAGACTTCATAAAAATGTGGGGGTTCTGATTAATCCTAAAAATGTGGGTTGTTTGTTATTTTATTTTATTTTATTTTATTTTATTTTATTTTATTTTATTTTATTTTATTTTATTTTATTTTATTTTATTTTATTTTATTTTATTTTATTTTATTTTATTTTATTTTATTTTATTTTATTTTATTTTATTTTATTTTATTTTATTTTATTCCCACACACACACGTTTAGGACCTTGTGGTGGTTGCACTGGGCTAACACTGGGCTAGCAGCCGAATGAAGCTGCTCACTCCGTCCCACCCCAGGGGATAGGGGAGAGAATTGGGGGGCAAGGGTAAGGAGATACATAGGGGGAGATAAGAACAAATTAATAATTTAAAAAAAAACCAACTTAAAATAATATTGATATTAAATTTTATTATTATTATTATTATTATTATTATTATTATTATTATTATTATTATTATTATTATTATTATTATTATTATTATTATTATTATTATTATTATTAAGCCAGAGAGAGCAAGAGGGGAAGAGCCCCTCATGAATATACTGACCATGAGGGATATGAGATGGAATAGCCCCTTGGCAGAGAGAAATGCCAATTTAACTCATTAATTTAAATATTCCTCACCCCTTTAGATCTTGCACTTGTAGACCAACAAAACACAAAGTCCTTCACTGCCAGGGACACAAATGCAAACACTGGGATGTTCTCAGCATTTCTCTCCTAACAGATCCCAGCTGAACCCAAACCCCAGCACTGTTCTAGCTGCTGAAAAGAAACTCAGCTTTGTCCCAGCTCAAAACCAGGACATACCTCCATAAACTCTAGACTTCAGGGTTTCCCAGAAGCCTTTGCTTCCTCAAGCATCAGTGCTGGAGCTCCCATGTCACCATGGACTCAGAAGTGATGCTGCAAGGGCTCCTGATCATGTCCTTCTCCCCTTGGGTGACAGAGGAGGTAGAAGATGACTGGCTCTTCCATTGCACCCCCCAGTGAAATGAAGGACACGTTCACGCCTTCCCTATTTTGTGTAGCTCTGGTAGTTTGGAATCACTGGCTTTGTGTTTTCTCCATTGCCATGCTGATGAAGGAGACACACTTCACTCTCCAGGGTGTTCCCTGAACCCACCTCCCCTGCCCTTCTTACCACCCAGAGATGCCCTTAGCCCATGCCAAACTGGGCACAGAAAGAAGCTCCTGCCTCTCACACACCCTTGGCTGCTCCAAGGCCTTTGCAAGGTCTCCCTAGACCTTCCTGAAGGCAATCATCTTCCTTGAAAGCATCTGTTCCCTTCAGCTGGACATCTACATCTCTCCCAGCATGGCATGAGCCCAAGATAAAATGACTTGACCTTGACTTCCCACTGATCCTTTGCTGGCTTCCCGCAAAGACTACAAAGAATAGTCGGTGAAGGAGGCCCTACTCTGTGGGCAAGAAGAAGAAGAGGGCTGTGAAAGCTCCTCTGTGCACAAGGCCATGGGTGATGGGTCTTCCTGTAAAGAAGACAGTTCCTGCTATCTTTCTCTGGTCATCCATCACCAAGATGCAGACCTATTAAAGGACACAGCTGTATTTCTTCTGGGGAGAGTGCAAGCTCTGCTGTTTTAGCCATGTGTCTTGGCTTAATTTCTTAACTGTCTCTTAGTGGCTGATTAAGTGAAATTTCCCGTTGTGTCCATTGCTTCCTTCTTGCCATCCCTTAGCAACATGTTTAACGTGTGTGTCAGGACCAACAAGGCTCAGATGCTCCCTAAGACATGGGACCTGACAGCTGAGCTTCACCAGCCCCATCCCCAAGCAAAGTGAGCAGGACAGATTGTGACCAGGTTCATCCAAGAGTCCAGATTACCAGGCAATTTTATGGGGATGAGGCAGGTCACATGAGCTGGAATTTCAACCCCCAGGACAAGGTCAGGACCAGGTCTCATGATCCCTGGTAGTTTTTTATATTCCCATGTAACCTTTTCTCTCCACCTTGCCCTGGGATCTCTTCATGCTTTACTTTGGTTTTGCTTTGTTACCTACTCCCCTTCTAGGAACAACCTCCACCAGAAAGTGTACATCTTTTCTCCCAGTCCCTGCTTTGTGTACCAGTCCTTAAGCACAATTATGATCACAGAATCACAGCATTGTCTAAACTGGAAAAGCTCTTTAAGATCACAGAGTCCAATCATGAACCCAACCCTGACAAGTCCCCGACTAACCCATGTCCCTCAGCACTGTGTCTACACGACTCTTCAATCTCTCCAGCGATGAGCACTCCACCACTGCCCTGGGCAACCCCTTCCAATGCCTGAGAAACCAAATTATTTTATAATTCCATAGCTCAAAAGGATGTCCCACTGTCCAACCTTCTGAAAAGTAGGGGAAAAAATTGATTAATTCACAATTCTGCCTTACTTTCATCCTCTAAAGGGTTAAATCAGCTCCCTACATCTTCATGAATCACAGCCTTGCTATCCTCTGCAGTGAGCTAGGAGTTGTCATCTCTGAATTCAGGATGTAGATTTATTTTCCAACTCTGTCACTTTTCATGATCTTTATCTCCTTAAAACTTTCATGATCCAGATGTTCCCTATTGGCTTAGGTAGCTGTGCTGGTAACCATCCCCACTTAGTACTTCCTAATGCCTTTGACATAAATCTGTGTCCAGTAATCAGAGAAAGTAAATAGTATCTGCAGAGTATACTTGAATTTAATTTAAAAAAATAATAGTATCTCAGACTTTGGCACCCTACATCACCGTTGTAGTTTGCTGCCTGTACAGACAGCTTCACAGAACAGCTATTCCTACTCTGCCTATCTATAGGCTGACTGGCTTTACCTGGCTTATGGTATGCATTTCTGAGGGACTTAACAAGATGAAATATTCTGTTAGGTTGGAGGAAATCAGAGAAAAAATATATAGGGAAGGAATTTCTTTAATATTGCTCAGTGTCAGCATCTGAAAAGTTTTAGGAGGTCATCTTCGTTGCTTTAAATAGAATCATATTAGATTGATACCTTAAAATACCTGGGATACCTGAGTTTTTGGTTGGTTAGTTGCTTGGTTTTTTTTCCAGATGGCTGAAGAAAACCTTTATACCACCCATGGTCAGATTATTCTGTCAAGTTGATTGTCATTGGTTTTTTTTTTGTTGTTATTGGATTTTGTTGTTGTTTTTTTTTTTGTTTTTGTTTTTTTCCTGAGGGTAGGGACTGCATTTGAAAATCTCTCTTCTCAAACTAGTCCCCTCTTACATAAGCTGTTCTAACTCACAAAAGACACAGAGAACAAGGGACAGGCTTGAGCCAGCAACCTACAAAAGGCATTCAGGGCTTTGACCATCTGCTGAATGGTCGGATCCTTCTCTGTTGTATCTCAAAGGCAGCATTAAACAGGATGCTCTAGAAAAGATGCCTGTCTTGAAAAAAAAGAAAAAAGAAAAGTCTTCTATTTTTGTCTTCAAAATTTTCCTCTCTTCCCCAAGGATTTCTTTTAAACCTGGTTTGCTGTGAAAAACCTTTATTTCCCTGCAATACAGCTTGCCTGAACTCACTGTGAGATGTTTCTGTTAGGACAGTGGCAATGAAAACAGGTGATTCTGGTTTTGGCACTGGCAAGGTGCTGCATTTGGCTTTTCCCCTTTAAAGTGCTTCAGATCAGCAAGGCAACAACTTCTTGTCCCATGGGTTGTAGGCTGCCTCCTTGGGCTAGAAGCAGAAATGGATCTGGGCTGGGATGCCCAGGAATTCTACCTTCCACCTGAAGTTTGCAACTGACAATCAGGGAGCTTGAAGCTTCAGATGAAAAATTGATGAAGGGCTTAAAGGGGAAGCCATGTGAAGAGAGGCTGGAGTCATTTGGATTGTTCAGCCTGGAGAAGAGGAGACTGAGAGAAGATCTCATCACAGTCTATAACTCTTCCCAAGGGGCAGAGGAGGAGCAGGCGCTGATCTCTTCTCTCTGGCCACCAATGCCAAGACCAGGGGAAATGGCAGGAAGATGTGCCAGGGCAAGTTTAGGTTGAACATTAGGAAAAGGTTCTTCATGCAGAAGGTGGTGAAGCACTGGAATAGGCTCCCCAGGAAGGTGCTCATGGCACCAAGCCTGACAAGATTCCAGAAGCATTTGGCCAAGGCTCTCAGACACATGGTCTGAATCTTGGGGGTGTCCTGTGCAGGGACAACCTTTCTGAGGGTCAAAAAGTCTCTACACAGAGGCCTCAAAGGATGTAAGCATGAGGAGGATCAGAATTACCATCCCACTCGCTGTGCACAGAAAGCACTGGGAGAACAAGACTGTCATAGTGGGCACTGGATGCTTCCCATCCCTGGGATGAGTAAATCTGTCCACCTCCCAACTCTGCTCAATTTCATCACTGGAGAGAGGCAAAGAATTTATAAAAGACTAATGAGCCAATGGGATGGGACAAGTTGAGTTCTAGTGAGTTTGGGGGTTCACTTCTGCATAGTCTCAGTCCAGTGTCTCTACCATGAAGCCCTCCTTTGATAACTTTTCAGGTTTTTCAGCAGTTTGAGCAAATGGGTAAGGGAGCAGTTAGGCCAATAAGATGAAATTATCTTTTCTTTCCTTAGAGGTGATTTGTAGGAGTTAAGCTTCAGAATTCTCTGGAGGTCAGTATTCCTTTCTTCTGTCTTTCACTGGATAATGGAAAGCCACAGACTTCAGTAACCTGATGAATTTCAACAGTGGCAGCTCCCTGAGAAAAGGCACAGTAGACATATAGAGTCTGCACATACTGAAAAACCCCTGGAGACTAACAGTGAAAACAAGAAGAGGATGTGAAAACAACATGTGAAGAAAAAGTGAAGCAGTTGGATTTGCTTAGCCTAGAAAAGTGAAACCTAAAGGAAGCCAGGTACACGTTCTTCCAAGAAAAGAGAGGGAGAGTATGGACATCAATAGTTCCGTGCCCTTGCTGACTAGAACAACAAGAAATCTGTTCAACTTCCAGCAAAGAAGAGAAATTAAATCCCATAAAAGAAGATGAAGAGTGAATGTTGTCTAGAGAGACTGTCAAAACTCCTCGGATGTTTATTAGAAGACCTGAGGCAAACATGCTCTGGAGTGGTGTAGATATCCTTGATTCTGCTTTGGTGCAGAGGAAAGGACTAGGGCAGTGGTTCACAAACTGGGGGGACAAAGTATGTACCCGAGAAGGTGAGAAGCCTCAGAAAATTACTTTCAACTTTGATGTCTCCCTTTGCCCTTGTTATTTGCTGATTCCATCCCCAAAAGCTGTCTCTTTGAAGCTGTATGGAAAAAACAAACACCTCTCCCACCCTCCCTAACACACTCTTTTCTTTGAACCAAGATGAGAACAAAATACTTTTCAAGGGAATTTGGGAGGAAGAGAGAAGCAGAGGGGTTACTCATCTATCCTAGAAAAGAAAGATACCTCAATATTAAAAAGTCCAAAAGCTTTGGGAGTCGATGACCTTTAGGTCCATTGCATCTCTTGGAGATCCACTTCTAAATAAATATTCATTGCTGACGCATGCTCTAATAAAAAAGGCATATTGCAGTCATTTGCTGGTTGGTGCATAGAGTCCTGTCAGCTCATTCATAGCACATTTACTGCCAAATCATTCCTTTAATCATAGAACGAGAAATGTTACACACGCCGAACAAATCTCCCTCATTAACTTGAGCGGGTTACTACTGCAGTCTGTTACACTCCAGCTTCTATTTTCAGAGAAGGTCTTGTAACCTATTGTGTGTGTGAGTCACAGCTATCACTACCAGACTCTGCCAGGAGGAAGAAATTACAGGCTAGGACTCTAATAGTGTTAGATGCCTACTTCTGAAGAAATCTTCAGTATCTCTGCCCTATCATAGAAACATAGAATTGTTTGGTTGGAAAAGACCTTTGAGATCATTGAGTCTATCCATACCTGTCCACTACTAAACCATATCTCTGAGCACCTCATCTACCTGTCTTTTAAATACCTCCAGGGATGGGGACTCAACCACTTCCCTAGGCAGCCTGTTCCAGTGCCTGAGAGCCCTTTCAGTGAAGACATTTTTCCTTATATCCAATCTGAACCTCCCTTGGTGCAACTTGAGGGCATTTCCTCTTGCCATTATCACTTGTTCCTTGGTTGAACAGACCCACCCCCACCTCTCTCCACCCTCCTTTCAGGTAGTTGTAGAGAGTGAGAAGGTCTCCCCTCAGCCTCTTTTTCTCCAGGCTAAACACCCCCAGTTCCCTCAGCCGGGAACTCATCACACTTGTGCTCCAGACCCTTCCCCAGCTCCGTTGCCCTTCTCTGGACACGCTCCAGCACCTCCATGTCCTTCCTTTAGTGAGGGCCCCAAAACTGAACCCAGCACCTGAGGTGCAGCCTCACCACTGCTGAGTACAGGGGAAGGATGACTTCCCTGGTCCTGCTGGCCGCCCTGTTTCTGATACAAGCCAGGATGCTGTTGGCCTTCTCGGCCAACTGGGCACACTGATTACTCGTATTCAGCTGGCTGTCAACCAACACCCCCAACCAACCAACACCACCTTGCCCTGGGACAGAAATACCTGCTCTTCCTTTTTACTGCATACAGCAATCCCTTGAATGGTGTTTTTTATCCCTAGCAGTCTCAATGAAATAAAGTCCCATTCAACCTCAATATAATGTCAGGATTTTACCCTTTATAATTTTCATACACTGGCAAAGTAAAATAAGAGGTATGACTGCAAGTGCTCCTTGTGCTCATCATAGAATCATAGAATGGCTTGGGTTTGGAAAGGACCTTAAAGATCACACAGTTCCAACCCCCCCGCTGTGAACAGGGTTGCCAGACACTAAACCAGGCAGCCCAGGGTCACATTCAACCTGGCCTTGAATGACTCCAGGGATGGGGCATCGACAACTTCTCTGGGCAACCTGTTCCAGTGCCTCACCACCCTCTGGGTGAAAAATTTCCTCCTAATATCTAACCTAATAATATCATCCTCAGCCTGCCTTCTGAAATCTCAAATTGTTGCTGTCAGCTTTTGTAGAGGGAAAATAATTCAAGTTGCCATTAATATTGAAGGAAAGTTAGATAAGGCCTGAGGCCTTTTATGTGTATGGACTACGATTTATGGTGGCTACATGAACGTGCTTTTCTGAATTAGAGTCCCTTGCAGACTTTTGCAACCAGCAAAGTGAGAGCAGAAATTCCCATCAGCTTGCAGAGATAGAAGCTGCAGATGCAGTATGTTTTTTTTCCTGGGAAACACTGTCTGCATTCAAAAATTCAATGTAGTTGGAAAATTTCCTGGGCAATAAAGGCAACTGGTGCATGATGAGCTACATCCTTTATTTCCCAGGAACCTGTTTAGATGCAGGGTGGCTGTGTGTAAATTGCCAAATGGGCATGAACCCTGGAACACCCTTATGTCAGAGCTGTGCCTGGGAGGTGTATGGAGAGCCTCGTTGGCACATACCAAAGGCATGGCAAAGACCTCTCCAACATTTTGCTAATGTAGATGGATCATGTTCTGGTGCTCAAGGACATTCTCAGACAGTTCAAGGTACTGGGACACAGACTTCCAAAAATGCTGTCCCAATCTTCATCTTTACAACTCCAGCAAAGAGAAAAAGATTTCATGCCAAAACATGCCATTTCCTGACAATTAAATCACCATCATCCTCATTTTGGTTGGCTTTTTTTTACCAGTCCCTCTGTCATCTGAGATCACCAAAGAGAAAACCAGTCACTTATTTCATATTTAAACTGCCCACAACAAGAAAAAAAAAAAATACAGAAGTGCATTGGTCAAGCTTAATAAAAATCAAAGGTGTCTTTAGTATAAGGTTATCCCATTGTGCTACCAGCCTTGGCTCATGTTAATAGGTGTTATCACACCATTTGGTCACTTTGAACCCTCTGGCCCAAGTTGTCATTTTTCACATGAGTTAACTAGTTGGCTGGAAATCCAGAAGAAACTGAACTTATGCTCTAAATCCCTTTGCCCACAGTTTTTAAAGAAAAGTTAATCTCTTATGGGTTTCTTTAGAAAAAATTCATTTTGGAGAGCACATACAGGTGGTGATATATATCGTGATGACATATTCAACAGCAAGGTGTCAGAAAAAACTTGTGGAGCACATTTTCATCTTTATAACTCTCATTGTCACTATGCTTGTACAGTATTTGATGATCTTAAGTTTTATAATCGGAATGATTCTGTCTAGTACAAGTACAGCTTTTTCAGCACTTGACAATCTTTTTATTTCTCATCATTATTATTTGTTACGTGGATATTGGTTTTATCTGGGCTGTGATTACATGTTTATATCAGACTCATAGAATCATAGAATGGTTTGGGCTGGAAGGGATCTTAAAGATCATCCAGTTCCAACCCCCCTGCCATGAGCAGGGACACCTTCCACTAGACCAGGTTGCTCCAAGCCTCATCCAACCTGGCCTTGAACACTTCCAGGGAGGGAGCATCCACAACTTCCTTGGTCAACCTGTTCCAGTGTCTCACCACCCTCACAGTGAAGAATTTCTTCCTCATATCTCATCTAAACCTTCCCTCTTTCAGCTTAAAGCCATTTCCCCTTGTCCTGTCATTAACTGCCCATATGGAAAGGACTCGATGCCTTACACATTAAACCTTAGATTTCTTTGCTTATATACCCTCACAATCACTTTACTTAGCTCTGGAAATCTTGACCCAGGGATGATTTGTCCAAATCCAGGTGGCTACCATGACAACATCAATCTGCTAGAGAGATCTTTTTTTTTCTTTTTCCAAGTGAGGAATTTCTATCTAGAGATTCAGAAAGAGAGAGAATGGGACATTCAATCCACAAGAAGTCAGATCTTCCTCTTTCATACTATTAATAAGAGAATTGTGGCCAACATACCCTGTTTTACATACTTTTATTTTTTAATACTCATTGCTACCCAAGTACATTATATATGGTTTTGAACACCTGCAGTTATGTTGTTAAGGAGAAATTTGTATGTTCTGTACCTCCAACAGATATGTTAAAATACAAATGTATGCATCCATATTTTTTTTAATGAAGAGTTTAAAGTGCATACAAGAAAAAAAGAGATTTGCATGGTGACATGCTTATGTGCATGCATATATTTAGTAAATTTTATTTTATACACTATTTTATAAAAGAATTACAAAAAACAGGCATGAAAACTTTTATATTATTGAAGTGCTCTTTTGTACATGAGAGACATAAAACCCCCACAGATGAAAGGCTGTATTATACATGTTCAGAACAAGAATAGTGTATGATAACAATGTATTTGCTGCTATTTTAGTTTGTTAAAGCGAATCATAGTTGGTATATGAGCTGGTTTGTTGACAGAGGGAGGAAAAAACCCATGAAGCCAAGCCAAACCATTCCACCTACAATATTAATTAACTCCAATATGAAAAAGCCATTCAGTTTTATCCTTTTTTTAAAAATATATATATATATATTTAAACATTGATTAGAAAAAAAAAAGGACCAAACCACTGTTTCTTAGCTCATTTGAACCAGTTATACCATTAATATATTAAATGTTTAGATGCCCTGTAATTTAGAGTGTTCCCATCCTATTCGTGGATCTGAGCCAAAACACTCTAAAGTTTCCCATTGAGTATTGAGGCTTTTTATCAAAACATTGCCCAGTGTCACTATAAAATCCTACCTCTGTGAGATTTCAAAACAAATTATGACATACAAGTCTCAGCTTCTATTGAATAAAATAAGGGAAAAAAAAAAAATCCTTTTTGAGGGAAAGGGGCTTGAAAGTGGGACCTGAATTCATCTAAAAACTAAAAACCCAGAAGCTAAAGAACATTTTTTGATCATGGGGTTTTAAATCTGTTGGATGAAAAATCACAAATGCTTCTAGTCTTCTTCCCCACCTTCCTCTGAATAGGGGAGGAAGACTAGAACGAGTCAATCCTAGGAGGAACTGGGACAATGTCTGTAGGTGGTCTGTAAGGTACTACATATAGCATATGTACATATAGCAACATACGTGCAGATGAACCCATTCCACTGCCAATGGTGCTAGGGACTCCCAAACACAACAGGAACTGCTGAGATGATCAATGAGGGCTGCATCTGAGACCTAGTTTCTTACTGAGATGTTCCTTGACCCAACTTTCCTGCTACTGCAAGGAATATTGAGGAGACTACTGCTGAAGAGGAATGTTTAAGGAGGTCCTGCTGAGGACAGCATTCTCAGTGCCCTCCCAAAGGAGAAGTGAACTGTGATTATTAGCAACTCGAGACAGGTGTCCATAGAGGTAGAACTCTGTTGAGGAACAGACAGGTACAAAACACCATACAACTTTCTGCAGGTCCTCCAGGACACATTATGTTTGAGAATAAAAGACATTATTATGAGCTTAAGGAGTCTTAGTTAGGGAAAGATGAAGAAATATATTAACTTGACTAACCATCCTGTTTTTAAAGGTTTATTCCTTATTTCTGGAAGACTTCCCTAAAGATGGCAAGCTCTCCCTTTCTTTAAATAATAGCTCTATTTATTTAATTCATTTCCTCTGTGTAAGTAAAAAAAACAGCTTAATCATAAACCAAATTTTTGCACAACAAAACTAAGTGGCTGTTTATGGCACTTTTCAGTGTAAAATCTTGAGAGACCTTTTAACAAAAGTAAGCCCAAACCTTTACAAATTATTTTAAGAAAAGTCCATTCATGTCCTCGGCAGTACTGAATTACACTCTTGAAATAAAAATAATGGACTTTGCCTGTCAAAATGTGATATTACCCCATAAATCTGCTTTTGCACTTTTTACTCAAGTAAAGAAATTGCATGCAAGGAAGCAGATCTGTGAAAGGCCCATTAACAGCTCAGGAGGCAGCAGATGCTCACCAGAGATACAGACCAGAATGTCTCATTGCAAAGAGGCAATGAGGTTATTTTTCGGTTCAAACCTCAAGAGGTGGTGGCAAGTGAGATCTTTCTGATGGGTCCTAAACAGTTGTGGGTAGAAGCCTTATTGCAAGTCCCTGGAAACATTCTTCCAAGCCCAGTAGGGGCTGGGTCTTTGCTCTAGTATCTAGTGTGAATGCAACACTGAGTGTGTCTGAATGCAGTGTGGATCAGGAGGAACATGTCTGAACTCCACAAAGAAGTAGTCTTGATTCAAATGTAGGAGAAGATCCAGATAGGAGCTCTGAGATGGACAATTTGATAAAGGCAGGACTGAGAAAAATCTCCTGACTCAAATTGCACAAGGGAGTCAAATGTTCATTGAAGTAAGAGAAGCCTGTGGAGGTGTGACCTACCTTTGCATGCTGACCATAATCTTCATGGTGTGAAGGTCAGTTTGAAGCTAAAGTGGTCTCTTGGAAGGGTAAGATCCTGCATAGCTTGAGGGCCAGCTCTACTATGTTTGGCTGAGGACTCAAGGAGGTCAGAGTTGTCAGCGTAGCAACAAGACTAGGGCTGCTCCACAAGGAATGGGAAGTTGGAGGCTGGGGGTGACAGTAAGACAGGCAGAAATGTCTTCAACAGGGAGCCCAGGCCCACAGGACTCAAGGAAAACAAACAGAGCTGCCAGTGACAGTCACCAAGTTCAGCTGAGAGCCCAGATCAACAAGCAGGACCATAATCATGAGGCAGGTCCACAGACAATCATTCAGAAGCAACAAGGCCCCCAGCTGAACACAGACCTACTCACAATATATCTCAGGCAAGTCAGAACTTAAATGCAGCTCTAAGTGCAGCAAGAAGTGTGGATGGAGGCCCCAGGCAAAGCTGGTCAGGGATGTTAAGATCTATTGGTGCATGGAGGACCTTGACAACAGTTGGTCCAAGGCTGGCAGCGTGATCCTTGTCAACAACTGTGTTTAATTATTACTTATGTGTGGATTTTGATGAATTACATGGACTGTGACTCGACAGTGCTTTAGATAGTAACACTCCTCCAACAAAATGAGGTTTAGCATCTATAAAGAAGAGAGTTTACACTCACTGGAGATGCAAATTTCCATGGATCATCAGCAGTAGCAATTATTACTATGACTACTGTAGCTGATGCAGAAGACTTTTCTTAATTGTTCATATTTGACCATCAGATGTAAGGCAGCATGCAAACAAAGTAACTTATAAAACAGCTTTTGTACAGGGTCTAAGTACTTGAAATGTTTTCCCTGATGAAGATGTGAAGAAAATTACACATTCTGGCTTTGACAGGAGAAACTTATGTACCACAATAGTATCTTACAATCATTCATATGGGTCATTAGATTGAAAGAACAAATTAAATAGAGTTGTTCTGCAAAACTCACCCATTGTTAAATAATATATCTTGGTAGAATAAAAGCTTTACATATTTCTGGTAATATGCTAGCACCATTTTCAATCAAAAGTATCATTAAAAGCTTGGTTGAAAAGGGTGTATTTTTCTCTGTGGCCACCGGTGCTTTAAACCATGGAAATGTTAAAATGTTTCTGGCAGATGTTCATTCCTATACACTAGAAAGAGAAAGTGATCTATTGTCTGCTTAATTATTTTCAATACAAGAGTAAAAATTCATTAGAAATGCTTGAAAATGCAAGAAGTGTATTAAAGTCAATTGACTTCACGATGTGTCGTCATTTGCAGATGACAAAGCTGATACTGACTTTCATGGTGCCAGTAATGTTGTTGGTCTGCAGTCATCTGAAAATATGAAGCAAACAACGTTTACTGTGAGAGATATTATGTTTTCTTAGACAATCTGATTTAACTGTCAGGCCAGGAAGGCCAACAGTATCCTGGGGTACTAAAAAGAACGTGGCCGGCAGGTCCAGGGAGGTTCTCCTCCCCCTCTACTCTGCCCTGGTGAGGCCACATCTGGAGTACCATGTCCAGATCTGGGCTCCTCAGTTCAAGAAGGACAGGGAACCCTTCCAGTGGAGGACACAAAGATGATGAGGGGCCAGGAGCATCTGCCTTATGAGGAAAGGCTGAGAGAGCTGGGACTCTTCAGCCTGGAGAAGAGAAGACTGAGAGGGGACCTTATCAATGTCTATAAATATCTGAAATGTGGGGGCCAAATGGATGGGGCTGGGCTCTTATTGGTGGTGGCTGGTGACAGGACAAGGGGCAATGGGCACAAACTGGAACACTGGAAGTTCCAGATGAACTTAAGGAAAAATTTCTTTATGGTGAGGGTGATGGAGCCCTGGAGTGTTGCCAACACTAGATCAAGTCATCAATGACTTCTTCTAGTCAAGACTTGAGACATCTATGACCTGTTTAATAAACTGTTCTGGGGTTGCACTACTTTTCTAGGGAAGGGGTTGGTTTTGGTTTGTTTTTTTTCCAGATGTCCAACATGAATAAACCAAACTGCAGTTTGGGGACATTGTCTTCCATTATATCATTTAGCACTACCAAGAAAAGTTTGTCCTCATTGTCCATATAACTGTTGTTCATACAGGACCATGAACAGCTACTAGGTCACCTTTTAGCCTCCTTTTCATCAGACTGACAAAAACCAGCTCTCAGTCTCTTCATGGGATCTGCACTGTAGACCCCTGACGATGATAGGAACTGTCTGCTGGACACTCTTCAGTTGCTCCACATACTTTTGAATGGAGAATCCAAAACTGGATGTAGTATTCTGCATGCAGTCCTACCAATGCCAGGTAGAGAAGGATAAGAACTCCTTTTCATCCTGCCAGTCAGATTATTTTCAGTTTAGTGTGGGGCATAATTTGACCACTGGCAATCAGAGTGTTCTGTTATCTGATGTTCAGCTTGGTGTCCATCATAACACCTCAGTCCTTTTCAGCAGGACTGTAACCAGCCAGTCAGGTCCCTGCCTGTACTGAGGTGTGAGATGATTTTGTCCTAGATGCAGAACTTCATACTTGTTGAACCTGATGATATTGCTCCAGTCTGCAAGTTTATTGTATTCCTCATTCATATCTCAGCATGTCAATCCTTCCTCTTAGTTTAGTTCCTTAAATTTGTTGAGGATGCACTGTGTCATCATCCAGGTCACTGAGGAAGATGGAGGACAACATCAGCCCCATCTGTTCTTCTTCTTAACGAGCCACCAGCCAGACATTCAGCCATTGATAGCTGTCCTTTGAACAAGGTGATCCAGACAATATTCAACCTACTTGATAGCTTGATCATCCATTGCCACAATCTCCAAATGAGAATGCAGTGGAAACTGGTGTTTAAAGTCATCTTAATTAAGAAATGTATGACATCTACTGATCTCTCACCCACCCAGCCATGCTTGTCATAGAATTGGGGCCTTCAATCAACATTTGCCCTTGCTGTTGGACTCCATGATTTTCCATGGATGGAGATGATACAATGACATATGTTCCTAATGTTCTCCTTAGTACTGATGTTTTTTTTGCTTGGTTTTGGTTTCAGGTTTTTTTTATGATGTACCTTTTATTTTTTCTAAGATCAGCCTTTTTCCAGTCATCAAGAATCTTCCATAATCACTGTTATTTTCCAAGAATGATAAGCAGAAGCCTGACAATCACATCAGCCAGGCCTTGAATGCTGTATGGTATTTTTTAATGACCTTTCTTAACCTTCCAAAAGAAGCTTAAAATTTATGGGAGATATTTCATCCTGTGGTTCTTGAAACCAGGAAAATGTTTAGGCACATTCACAAAAGGTGGTTATCTTCACACCCTGCATTACAATACATTTTAATGTGTTTTCCTGCTATAAACACCTTCTTTTGTATGCCAGGGGACAATTGCTCAATTTCAATTTCTAAGTTCTTTGAAGAAGGGAAAACTGAGGACAGAGGCACTTTGCAGTCGCTCAGTGTTAATGTGTCTTTTGAAAAGCATTAAAAGTCTAGCTGAGTTTTTGTGATTTAATTTTAAAGCTTAGAATAACCTGATCTTCTTGCCTGGAAATTTAGGCATAACGTAGAAACTAAAAGGCAAATTTTAATAAATTATTATGAAAAATTGGTCATAAATTTATCTCTTACCTAGAAATAATGTGATAGCAGTATAAAAGCAATAATAATAATTTTTTTTTCAGCAACATAAACTACTTCTGAAATACCTGACTTGTGTTTTCGTGGAACACAGTGTTCTTAATCTAATTTATGTTCTTTAAAAAAAAAAAAAAAAAACTTTTTCAGGTTGTCATAAACATTATGAAATAAGTGGGATCAGCAAGAGGATAGGATGAAGTAAAAGATTAGGTAGAATATGTTTACATGCTTCAAGAATCATGCATTCAGAAATGAGCAGATGTTTTTTCTTCAAATTCCTTTTTTTCTTTTTTTCTTTTTTAAAATCTTGTAGAATATGTTGTATCCATTTTTATTTTCAAAACATCTATGAAAATAATCTTTTCTTTGTGTAAACAAGCAAGATCCAGAAAGTGATATATATTTATGTTATTAAGGTTAAATCCTTCATATCTTTACAAAAAAAATGTTTTAATACATTTTAAAATGAATGTTTAATGCAATATCTTAGAGTTCTTTTGTTACTTTAGAAAAGTGAAGCATATAATAATTCAGTCTTATATTTGAGGACAACATAAGTCTCACTTTGGCGAAAATAAGTAATACACTAACAGAAATGGTATTTCACTGAAACACCTCTTGTAATAAAGTGTTGTCCTTTATTCTGGATGCTTTGCCTGAAGCATTGATTAGTATGTGTAATTACAGAAAAGCTTTGCTGAAATCATTAATGAAAACAAGTTCTGCAGAAGCTGTGACCAGTAGATGGGCTGGCTACACACAAATGTGCTCATGAGGAAGGGAGGATGGTACGTGATGAGCAGTCCCATAATTCCTACAGGTGGGTGCTGTTGTGTCTGTGTCTTCCCATTCATTTTAGCACCTTGTCTGCTAAATCATGAGCTGTTAGGGACATTCCTTATAGACAGCAAACATGGATCAGCCTCTGCCACTGAACATGTGGTCATTATTCACTCCAATGGCCAGGAAGGCCAATGATGCCCGGGGGTGCATTAAAAAGAGCATGGCCAGCAGGTTGAGGGAGGTTCTCCTCCCCATCTACTCTGCCCTGGTGAGGCCACATCTGGAGCATTGTGTCCAGTTCTGGACTCCTCAGTTCAAGTGGGACAGGGAACTTCTGGAGAGAGCCCAGTGGAGTCCACAAAGAAGATGAGGGGCCTGGAGCATCTGCCTTACAAGGAGAGGCTGAGAGCTGGGACTGTTCAGCCTGGAGAAGAGAAGACTGAGAGATCATATCAATGTCTATGAATACCTGAAGTGTGGGGACCAAATGGATGAGACCAGGCTTTTTTCAGCAGTAGCTTGTGACAGGACAAGGGGCAATGGGCAAAAACTGGAACACCGAAAGTTCCAGACAAACTTAAGGAAAAATTTCTTTATGGTGAGGGTGATGGAGCCCTGGGACAGGCTGCCCAGAAAGGTTGTGAAGTCTCCATCTCTGGAGATGTTCAAACCCACCTGGATGCTTTCCTGTGCAACCTGGTGTAGGGAACCTGCTTTGGCAGGGGGGTTGGACTGGATGATCTCCTGAGGTCCCTTCCAACCTCCACCATCTGTGATTCTGTGAATCTGCAGACATTAGATTTGCCAACCCCATGGCAAGGGATTGTTGTGCTGATGGGACAGACACATGACAAGAAACAATTTCTAACCAAGAAAGCTGCCCAAATAAGAAACTAAAATGTTTTTTGTTATAGATCAATTTCTGAAGAGTCTAGAGAGTCCTAGGAAGCATTAATGAAATGTACAGACATGCTTCCCATTTCTTGTGCCTATAGTTCATGTCTTGCCTTCAGCAAACTCCTTGATATCTCTCTTGCCTGTAACTTTCATTTATACCGGGTTGTCTGAATGATTTTCAGTCCTTTAAGATATGCTTGGTTTTTTTGAACGCCTCCTCTTATAGGTGACTGATATGAAGTATCCTCAGTTAGTGCAGTTGTAAGAAGGTGGGACCTCAGAAGTGATTTACCTACTTTACAATATACTTCTAATTCTATTAATTAGCTCAATCTTTTGTAGTCTTGGCTAATCTTAGTAGATACAAATATATGCCTTTTGTAGCGTACAAACTCAACTGTTTTGCTGGATGCTAAAGTGTCTGTAACAGATCACAGGAATTAACAGCCCCATAATTAATGTTCTCCAGACATTTTTCTATAAACCAGGTATATAAAGGACCCCATAAACAAGCAGTGACATGCTCAGAAAATGGAAGGGTGGTCCTGGACTTCAGGAGTTTCTCGTATAGATGCAAGAGGACAGGTTGTAGTGAGTTAGGTCAAGTAGTCCAGGAGAGCAAGGTAGTGTGACTTGTCAATGATTAGAATAGTTAAGTCATGTTTATATGTAACAAGGATGAAGTTAAGCAACCTTAAAAACTTTTCTTCTCCAAGACATGTTATTGTCCCTTAGAGTTGTCATCTTCTGCTTCCTCCTTCCCTACCTTCCCCCACATTCCTCTTCCCATATGTTGACACACTGTCAGTGTTTTCTGTTTTGTTTTGGTTAGTTTTGTAACAATGAAATAAAAACCTCTGAAATCTCATTTTTTCTACAGTTGTCACAGCTGCCTTCATTAACGATACTTCTCTTTGTTAAGAGTAGCTGATTTATTTTATTATATTTGCCAGAAATGTATCTGGAAGAAAAATAAACTGTGAGAAATAGACTTTATCATGCTATGCACGCCTGACTTTCAAACTAATTTTACTGGAAGCTACATTATAGGGACAAAGCTGATGCACTGGCATTCTTCTGAACCTCAAAGACACAGTGAGTCTTGACAATCCTCCAGGAGAAATTCTTGAGCTAGCAATGCATCCATTGAATTTCAAGGAAAAGCTTTCCCTTTCTTTTCTGGCTTCAAACTTTTGAGTTTGCAGAAATGTTAGACAAGTCTTTTGCTCTGAAATGATCTCAACCTCATGAAGGCGGGAGTCACCTTGGGTTCTCAAACTCAGGCATTCAGCTTTATCATATAGCTACAGGATATTTGTGTTCCAGGAGAAGAGCTGAGCAGACTAAAGTTATGAATTATAGTCTCATCAGCTGTCCATTTCTTCTCATCAGAAACTGCAAATCCCACAGGAAAATATCTCTCTTTGCTTTAACTTAATAAAATAAATAAAATAAAAAAGAGTGGCTGATTAAAGATGTAAGGCAGCTTAGAAAAATCCCAGTAAGAACTCACCCAAAATAAGACAGAAGCACTGAAAGCTTTCCACCCAAGGCTGAATTTCATCTGGGTTCAACAGGATTATGTCTAGAATAAGACTGCAGTTCAAAAATCTCAACTCATCTCTGGTAAATGGAGAATGCTGGTGATTGTGCTGCTGGGTCTTGTGTCACTGACAGGTTTCCAAAGGCTGTTGCTAAGTCTTTCCAAACCCACAATTCAGGGACTTTGTTTTCCCACTCTTCTGCTTCCAGCTCCCTCTTTGCACGCACATCCACCCCTTAATATTGTAGAATCATAGAATGGTTTGGGTTGGAAGGGACCTTTAAAAGTCATCTAGTCCAACCTGCCTTCAGTGAGCTGGGACATATCCATCTACTGAGATAAACCTTTTCCTCTAGAAAACAATTTCTACAATTTTATGGGCAAAAGAAGTATGCTTAGGAGGGAGATATGATTTTGATTTTGTTTTCAGCATCACATTACTTTTACTTCTCAGAGGGTTTGCTGTATGAGAAGACTGCATAGAAGCTTCAGCCATGGTCCTGGATAAGATATTGCCTACTTGGGAACTGAGCTAGAGCCATATTTAATTTTGAACAGTAACTGAGCAATGTTTGTTTCTGGTTTTGCAAATGAGTTTTCAATGTGTACTTTAAATTCAATATTCAAAATACCCTAAAAGGAGAAAGGAGTTTGGATTTTTAGTTGTGATTTAATATTTTTAAGGATAATTTTCTAAAATTCAATTCTGAGTTCTTGAATTATTTCCCACCAGCTTCCTATTATCTAAATCAACATTAATTAACACAGCCTTTACCATGTTCTTAGCATTACCATGACTTTCAGCCATGACTTTTATCTCTGTCTTTATTAACTCTGATATATTTCAAAGTTGTCATTTCAAACCAGTGTACACCAAAATTAGTCAGTAAGAAGCTGTACCAGAGCCAGGTAAAAATGATTCACTTGTTCCACATTGACTCAAATACAAATAATTTGTAATTTTTTTTTTCACAGATAAATAATTCCCAACAACACTGTTATATTGAAGCATGAGTCTTGATTAGCCTTAGCTGTCACGATGTGTCAGTGATGAAGCAATGACCAGATTCAGGTAACATTTTAAACCAGTTGCAGCTTATAGGTTCAATATTTGCTCTGTTTTCTGTCTGATCACCATGCAGTCATCTTATGGGCTTTATGTTTCTTGCTGGGCCATGTCTACAACTAGCACACAAGCTAAAGAAGGGCTACATCTGTACTGGTGAGTTAAATGTCCTCAAAACCTTACACTGAGGACCTCCCCCTACCTATGAGCTGCTGAGCAGAAGACTGACAATTCCATTATCTTCTAATTTACTTACTGATTTTACTTGAAATTAACCTAGAACTTTGACCAAGATTCATAAAGCTTTTCAGGCCGACCAAGAGTGCAATGGGTAATGTGTAGGGGGGGATAAAGAATAAGCAAAATGTTAATCACTGAGTAAAAAACTAAAAATAAAATAAATTAAAAGAAAAATTGGCTAACCCCACTTACAGTGTCTTCAGTGTCCTGCACACCAACACCTCTGTCTAAATTTGAACCTCCAGAGATATTAATATTGTGCTAAAAATAACCAGCTCCATATCTCTACCACTCTGTATCTTCCACATACATGCAAGATATTCATTGCTAATTTGTCTGCAGGAAGGTCTGAAATCCTCTCTGAAGATTTAAATGTCTTACAAGTTTTATTTTTACATCGAAGTTGCCGAAGGTGAGCCCAGTTTCACCACCCACGCGTGCACTGAAAAGAAAAAAAAGAAAAAAAAAGAAAAAAAAGCAAGCTTCTAATTTGCTAGGAGAAGGTCCTCAAATCCCCACCCACAGGAGAATGGTATTTTAAATTTTCCCAGAAGAGTCGATTATGGCGAGACCCTTAAATTACCACCCACATCCAGCCACCCACATGCATGTGCACTTGGCTTTCTGTAACATGGAGGCCTAGAAAATTGACTTTTTGAGAGATGTGGATGTAGGTTTCTACATGTTTGTTGACTGAGCAGAGGTGAGAAAAAGACATCTGTTTGTAAGCTCTGCACTGCAGTTATAGGTACAGGGGAGTTGTCACCCCTAGAAAGCTGTGGCTCTTAACAGGCTGGAGCTCGTCTTCAAACTTGCACACCTGTAACTGTTTCTTTAGTTGGATTTAGCCTGGAACTTAAGCTAATTTCCTGTGCTGCTGCTGCTGCTGCCTTAGATCACAATGTTTCAGTCTGGGTAGATGTTGTGCTTATCCTTTCAAAATAAAAGAAAAAGAAAAAAAATCACATAGTCCTTAGAATGACAGAATTACAGTGGTTAGAAAAGACCTTTAAGATCACTGAGTCCAACCATAAACTCAGCACTATCAATTCCACCTCTAAATCATGTTCCTAAGCACCTCATCTACCCATCTTTTAAATGCTACCAGGGAAGGTGACTCCACCACCTCCCTGGGCAGCCTGTTCCAATGCCTGACAACCCTTTCGATGAAGAAGTTTTTCCTCAGATTCCATCTAAACCTTCTCTAGTGCAACTTGAGGTCATTTCCTCTCTTTCTATCACTTGTTACTTGAGAGAAGAGACCAACACCCACCTCTCTCCACCCTCCTTTCAAGTAGTTGTAGAGAGCAAGGTCTCCCCTCAGCCTCCTTTTCTCCTTAGTCCCCACATCAGCTGGAACAAGGTAGCTGCAAATATACACACCGAGGATTTCAGGGTAGCAGATCCAGCATGGTGTGAGAAGTGTTGGCACTCATAATATTATTAGACCTTTTGCTAGACCATTTCATTGCAAGAAACGTGAACAAGCAAAAGTCCCTGCAAAACTGATGCCATCCCTCTCTGCCAGGCAGAGGAGCAGAGGCACAGGAGGGATGAATGCCCTGACTGATTAATGCTCACTAACTCTTACCATGACAGATTTAGGAAGAGATGCTAAATCTCCCGATTAGCAGTTTCCTGTCTCAAGTACTCAAAGGCACTTCTGCATATTTTATCCCCTCCTGTCTCTCTGGGACACTCCTGCCATCCTCTCTCTACTGAGCTCTGATCTGCTTCTCGAATATAATCCTACATATGACTTTCTGTTCCTAATTTGTTTCTCTGACAAGCAATGCAGCTTTTTTCCCTAGACCTTCTCTATGACTCTGCATAGTAGAATCATAGAAGCACAACAGCATAGAATGGGTTGGGTTGGATGGGATCTTAAAGATCATCCAGTTCCAACCCCCCTGCTGTGGACAGGGTTTCCAACCACTAGACCAGGCTGCCCAGGGCCCCATCCAACCTGGCCATGAATGCCTCCAGGGATGGGGCATCCACAACTTCTCTGGGCAACCTGTGCCACTGCCCCACCACCCTCTGGGTGAAAAATTTCCTCCTAATATCTGACCTAATCCTCTCCTCTCTTAGTTTAAAAATATTTCCCCTTGTCTTATCACTACCTGCCCATGTAAAAAGTCTCTCTCCCTCCTGTTTAGAAGCTCCCTCAAATACTGGAAGACTGAAATGAGGTCTCCCTGGAGCCTTCTCTTCTCCATGAGCTGAACAAGCCCAGTTCCCTCAACCTTTCTTCATAAGAGAGGTGCTCCAGCCCTCTGATCATCTTCCTGACTCTCCTCTGGACCTGCTCCAACAACTCCACATCTTTATTTTGTTGAGGGCTCCAGGTCTGGATGCAGTATTCCAAATGGGGCCTCACAAGGGCAGAGTAGAAGAGAACAATCACTTCCCTCGACCTGCTGGCCACCCCTCTTTTGGTACAGCCCAGGATACAGTTGGCCTTCTGGGCTGCCTGCACACATTGCCGGCTGATGTCAAGCTTCTCATCCACCAACACCCCCAAGTCCTTCTCAGCAGGGCTGCTCTCAATAAGTTCTTCTCCCAGTCTGTACACATAAGTGTCATTGTCCCGACCCAAGTGCAAAACCTTGCACTTGGCCTTGTTGAACCTCTTGAGGTTCTTGTGGGTCCACTTTTCAAGCCTGCCCAGGTCCCTCTGGGTGGCATTCCTTCCATCTGTTGTATCAACTGCCCCACTCAGCTTGGTGTCCTCAGCAAACTTGCTGAGGATGCACTCAATCCCACTATCCAATTCACTGATAACGTAGCAGGGGTTCTGGCTAGGAAGACTCACTTTCTAAAAGCAAATGAGGTCATTAACATCCCAGCTGAGATTCTCCATATGCAAAAAAGCCATGGCACTGAAAGATGTTCAGCATTCTCTTAACTGCATTGCCTTGTGTGTTGGCATTTTGAAACTCATGCCTGGATAGCACACTCATAAACAGGGAGAGCATGCTCAAAAAATGTGGATGCACTTGAACAAGAGAGAAACCTTGGCTGTATCAGGACTCACTGCTTTTCTATATGAACACATATGTGAGACACCTCTTTTTTTTTCTTTTTTTTTTTTTTTCCATCTGTTTCAAGTTAGAAGCCAAAGGCTGATTGCAAAAGTATAAAAATGACTATGAAAAAGCAATGACATTTTGGTCCCATGTGTTAGATCTGAGATCTGGCCTTACAGTGGGATTTTCAACAGCTAAACAAAGCAGATCAGAAATTTCAGTGTCCTGGTTTTTAGCTGGAACACAGCTGGGTTTCTTTTTAGTAGCCAGAACAGTGTTGTGTTTTGCTTTCAGCCTGGGATTTGTTATGAAAGACACACTGAGAACATCCCAGTGTTTGCATTTATGTCACTGGGAGTGAAGGACTTTGTGTTTTGTTGGTCTGCAAGTGCAAGACCTAAGGGGGTGAGGAATATTTAAATTAATGAGTTAAATTGGCATTTGGCTTTGCCAATGGGCTATTCCATCTCCTATCCCACCATAGGCAGGAGATCCATGAGGGGCTCTTCCTCTCTGGCTCTCTCTGGCTTTCGCTCGGGTTCTCGCTCTCCCAGAATTGTGGTTTCACTTCAGGATTGTCGCTCCTCCAGGTTCGTTATCTGGGAACGGGCCAGGCTCGGTGGGTGGTTGGTGAGCAATGGCACTGGGCATCACTCATTTGTATATTTTATTACTATTATCATTATCACTACTATTTTAATATCAGTATTATTTTAAGTTTCCTTTTATTTCTATTATTAAATTGTTCTTATCTCACCTTATGGGTATCCTTACCCTTTGCCCCCCAATCCTCTCCCCTATCTCCTGGGGGTGAGGGGAAAGTGGGTGAGCGGCTGTGTTCGCTGCTAGCCGAGGGCTAGCCCAATGAAACTGTCACAGTCAGACACTCTCCTGTGTGTTTTCCCCATGCTGGGTAGGACAAAGTGCCCAGAATTACAGAGAAGATCCCTGGATGGAGCTCAGCTTCTCTCCTCCACTCTAAGGAGATCAAGAATAGCTATCAGAGATGGATGGAGAGAAGAACTGCCATTGCTGGCAGCGACTATGCTGAGAAAGTAATAGTCCAGGCTGAACTGGCTTTAAGGCAGTAAGATGCAGCAGTGTGAGGCTCTAAAACCAAAACTTGGTTTAGAAGTACCATTTAGCAGTTATGTCACCTTAATACCTCCAGAACAGACTTGGGGTTTTGGTTCCATGGGTAGGTTGAGGTCTTATATGTCCATGTCAATGTAGCCCTTGACCAACTTCTTGGTAACACTTAACAACATGACCAGGCCTTATTGGTGAGAGAGGGACCATGTCTCAACGCTAGTGACAAGGTGCCTGTAGCAACAAACATTCCCATGAGTGGGACTAATTAGGCTCCTTCCTATGAGGCTCATCAATGAACTTCCAGGGGTGCCTTTGTGCTCCAGGGCTTAGGCTTGTGAGCTTGGAAGAAACTCACAGTGAAGTTTACAAGGATAGTATCCTTTGAAAACTAAACAAAGATGTGTCCATCTAGTCTTAAATTCCTTGTGGGAGGGGGAAATTTAGAGGAAAAATAGTAATTATGGAATTTCCTGGGACTTAACGATTCGAGTTGTTAGATTGTGGCTGAGCAACTGCTGGGCAAATGCTCCCCTTTCCTCCTAACTTTTCAGAGGTGACATAGCTGCCAGTTTGTCAGTTCTGCAGGCCATGACTGACACTGTAATGAACTGAGGGAATACATCTTGGGTTTTTTTCCCTCTTTGGACTTGAAGTAGGAACAACAGATCTCCAGCATATGCATGATTCAGAATCATGGAAGTATTTGCTGTGCTTATGTTCCCCAGTCATATGAAATGGCCTCTGATGGTGGGATTTCTCCCATCTTTTTTTCATAACAGAGAAGGTGGTAATAGAAGTTCCACCTCTCAGTGAAATTAATCCAATTGATCAGATTTTGACCAGACTTGAAGTGGCATGGACTGTGGAAAGTTGCATCTTCTCTCATCTCTGGGTTTTTGCTTCAATTAATGGCAGAAAAAAGGGTGCACATAAGTATGTAACTGTATGTCCACCCTTTCAACTGACTGAAAGTCTGAGCCCAAATAATAAACTAGAAAGCTCTATGTTGGGGCATGAGATCTTTTTTGGTGGGGACTTGGGATGTTTGGTGACTCAGAACATCACATATGAGCCCTCTGAGCCTGAGCTAACGTCAAGTAACAGTCAAGAGGGAAATGAAAAGCTGATAACTGCATACACAACAATCCACTCTAAATTAGCACTGATGCCTCAGGAAAGAGATCTTGGAGTCATTGCAGGCAGTGCTTTCATATGCCATGCAAGTGCTCAGTACAAGCTAAATATGTGAGTAAAATCCTAGAACTTCCTAGGAAATAGATAGAAAACAGAGCTTCACTTTAAAACTGTGTCTATAAATCCCCAGAGCACCTCTATCTGGGATGCTGTCTGTACTTCCATTCATGCCATATAAAAAAAAAGGATATAGTAGACTTAGAAAAGGTAAAAAGAAGGATGATCAGAGATGTGAAATAGTTTTAATAGGGGGAATGATTCAATAGGACTTCTGATTACTGCAGAGTGTTTTTCTATATACCAGTAGACATCTACAAAGTGATGTTGAGTATGGCAAGGGTAAGTGATGATTATTCATTATTTCTCATACCATGAGAACCCAGGGGCACTAATGAAATGACCAGATAGCAGGTTTAAAACAACCATAAAGAAGTGTCTTTACAGAAATCGTGGAACTTGTCATGGGAGTTAAAAAGATAACTTTTTTCATTAAAAGTTGAGAGAAATCAGTAGAGAAGAGGCTCAGGGCTAGCAACTAAATACCTAATCCAGAATAATCTAACAAAATCACTGAGCACTGGAGCATAGGAGAGCAAAATAAATGAGATTCATTTTATACTCTCTTTTTAAAACTTTCCCCTAAAGCCCTATTATCAGTTGATCTGAGACTGGGTAAGGTAAATTCAGGTCCTGACCATGATGGCAAGTTTATAGTAAGGAATTAAATGTTCCTACACTCACCTTATAGCCTGATTTCCTTCCAGCATCACCTTAGGCAGTGTAACTTAAGGAAATTTAACCTTAATGATTTCCTAATTAATTTCACTAATGGAGGTCCAGGGCTGGGAACAACTGATCAGACATCAGTTCTCAGGGGAACAAAAAAAAAAGAAAAAAAAAGAGAAAAAAAAAGGAAAAAAGAGAAAAAAAAAGGAAAAAAAAGAAAATAAAACACATCTAGAGGCTGTAATGAATCACAATCTGCCCTCAAATCAACACATCATGGTGTTGTGAAAAAGAAGAATGCTGTACTACTCTGTGTAACCTGCCAACGATGCTCTGCTCACCCCTGGGAAAGCCTCTGTCGGAGGAGAGTGTATAAAGTGGGGCACTCCATTTCCAGAAAGATTTGTCCTACTTCAGGAGTATTTAGTGAGAACTACAAGAGCAGTCAACAGGGAAAAACGACCAGTGGGAAATGCTGAAATCATTATCTCCTTCAGAGGAAAGAGGACTGAGCAGAATATGTTCTGAGTACTGTTCAAATCCATGAAGGACCATTTTATCAGAGGAAAAGGAATCTATTCCTCATGTTCACAGTGGATAAGAAAAGACACAATGGGTTTAAACTGCTGTGGGGAAGATGGTTGTTAGATGGTTGTTCAGCCCTGTAGAGAAGTATGTGAGAGTACTGATGGATGACCAGTTGACCAAAAGCCCACAATGTGCCCTCGTGGTCATGAAGACCAATGGTATCCTGGGGTGCATTAAGAAGAGTGTGACCAGCAGGTCAAGGGAGGTTCTCCTCCCCCTCTACTCTGCCCTGGTGAGGCCACATTTGGAGTATTTGGTCCAGTTTTGGGCTCCCCAGTTCAAGAAAGACAGTGGACTTCTGGAGAGAGTCCAGTGGAGGCCACAAAGATGATGAGGGGACTTTCTTATGAGGAAAGACTGAGAGGGTGTGGTCTGTTTAGCCTGGAGAAGAGAAAACTGAGAAAGGACATTATCAATGTTTATCAATATCTAAAGGCGGGTGTCAAGAGGATGGGGCCAGACTCTTCTCAGTGGTGGCCAGTGATAGGACAAGGGGCAATGGGCATAAGCTGGAACACAGGAGGTTCCATTTAAACATGAGGAAAAACTTCTTTACTGTGAGGGTGCTAGAGCCCTGGGACAGGCTGCTCAGAGAGGTTGTGGAGTCTCCTTCTCTGGAGATGTTGAAAACCCACCCGGATGCTTTCCTGTGCAACTTGCTCTGGGTGAACCTGCTTTGTCAGGGGGGTGGGACTGGATGTTCTCCAGAGGCCCCTTCCAACCCCCACCATTCTGTGATTCTGTGGTATGGGGAGAGATTTTCCAAAGGTCAGGACTACCAAACAGCAGAATGATTGCCTACAACATCTTCATCATGGGAGACCTTGTAAAAACAGTTTAAGCAAAGATCCATCAACAGTAACCTAGAAATACTACATCTTGCTTTGGGACAGGAAAATAAACTGTGCAACCTCTTGAGATCTCTCCTAGACCTATGAATTTGTAATGCAGTCTTAAACCTCTCCCGTAGGCTTGATAATTTGGGTGAAAACACTTTGAGTGTCTTGAATTAATTACACAGTCTTTTACTAGACTGTGGATTGGGACTGGCAATGTCATTTCAGCGAGGCCCATGAAACACACAGCTATTTTAGCCTTCTATTGCTATGAAGAGATCTTCATTTCTTTTCCCTAGGGTTCAAGAATTATTCAGGCTTTGCTGGGATTTTCAGGATAGAAATTGGGGGAGGATATGAATCATTTCATCCTTTTTTTTTCTTTAAACACAGCAGGCAGGAGCATGGTGTGTGGTTTCTGTGTCCTGGCTTCTGGTTTTTCAGTGTGAGTTAGCTGAGTTGACCTTGGGTGGGCAAAGGTTTCATCGCCACCCATGAGGAGCTGTTGTGGGTGATTAGAAAGAAGACTCTGCCACAGAGGTGATGACAGAGGTTGCTCAGGGCAACACAGCATGGGAAGCAGCACGAATGGATGTATGGATGAATTCAGCCTCCAAAGAGCAGGACTGGGCTCTTCCAAGCTCTCCAGATGAGCAGAGGAGGAATCCAGCTCTGTACTGCATGCTTGTTTCACCAGCAAAGCCAAAAGGCAAAAGCTGCTCTTGCTTCACTCTGCACCATTGCAAATGTCTTTGGATTCCCCTTTGCTGTGGATGACCTGGGGGCAAAAATATTTGTGCTGAAGAGTTCAGAGAAGCTGCTCTCCATCATGCATTTATGACTGCTGCAAGCCCACGCAGATGCCACCACTGAGCAATACCTCAGACAGCTTTTGGCTCATGCTGTTGTCCAACTCACAGCTACTGGACAAAGGAGGCATGAGCAAGACCTTCACATCTCTGTCTTACCATGGAGATGAACATCTCCCAGATGTCTGCTCTGACTATTTGAGATGTAAATATCAGCCTTGTTCGTGACTGAAATCAGCAAGAAATGACTTGGAGACTGCTGGCAGGAAATCTGTGTATTTTATGTAAGTAATCTTGCAGGGCCAGTGCCTTATACACTAAAACTAAGTGAAAAAAATTGGAAACTCGATGTTGTCTTGTTTATTTATCAGATTATCTTTCAGCCCATCAGTGCAGTCAGCAAACATCTACTTGTAAGGAGCAGTCAGTAAAAGTTTCTACAGTCTCTGGAAATTCATTCTTTCTCAGGCAGAAACCTCTGGTTGGAGAAAGCTTTTTTTTACCTGATGCTTATGTGGGTTTTTTTTTTGTTTTGTTTTGGGGTTTTTTTGTTTGTTTGGCGTTTTTTTGTGTGTAATTAGTTGGGATGTTCTCTGAGATTTGTTTGCCAAATGAGCAGATCATTCACTCTACTCACTTCTTTCAGCTTGCACTGAAGGGATGCTGAGGTTCCCTTTCTATCAGGTGTCTCTGCTGACTCTTCTGCCTTGCACTGGTTTTCTGCCATGTCTGTAAGACAATGGCAGATATATAGAAAAATAGTTGCCTGGGGAGACCTGCTCAGAATGAAGTCCAGGATTTGCTTGAATTTCCTGTCTCTAGACCTCACCAAAAGCCCTTCATGAGCTGCTTAGCTTTGTCCTCTGAGATAGCATAAATGTCTACAGCAGTTCCTGTAGTTCCTCCAGTTTTGGAGCCCCCAACACAAGAGAGACATCGACCAGTTAGAACAAGTCCAGAGAAGGGCCACAAGGATGATCCGAGGGCTGGAGCACCTCTCCTACAAGGACAGGCTGAGAGAGCTGGGGCTGTTCATCCTGGAGAAGAGAAGGCTCCGGGGAGACCTTCTAGTGGCCTCCCAGTACCTGAAGGGGCTCCAGGAAGGCTGGGGAGGGACTTTGGACAAGGGCAGTTAATGACAGGACAAGGGGAAATGGCTTTAAGCTGAAAGAAGGTAGGTTTAATTAGATATTAGGGAGAAATTCTTCACTGTGAGGGTGGTCAGACACTGGAACAGGTTGCCCAAGGAAGTTGTGGATGCCCCCTCCCTGGAAGTGTTCAAGGCCAGGTTGGAGGAGGCTCTGAGCAACCTGGTCTAGTGGAAGATGTCCCTGCTCATGGCAAGGGGATTGGAGCTAGATGATCTTTAAGGTCCCTTCCAGCCCAAACCATTCTATGATTCTATGATTCCTCTGTCACTACTCATCTCTTGCCTACAGACTGAGTGAAAACACTCCAAAAAGAGATCAAGAACTACTCAGACATTATGCATGTAATGCACGGTGCCGTGGCATTCAATCCATCCCAAGGCTTCTTGCTGCTGCAGCACCAGATGCAGCAACTTGTGTTCAGAGGCACATTTCCACTGCATGGGAATGGAGAAGGAGATCGTTTAGACACAGCCTTTTTTTGGCTCTGGGTTCCTAACAGCCTGGAATGGGTTCACATCCAAAATGTACCCCATACTGTATTTTAATTAAACTGAACAAACAAACCAATCATGAAGCCATCCCAACAGGGCTAACTTTGCATTGTGGCTGAGTTGGACCATGCAGAGTTATGAAGAGGGAAACTGGGTATTCACACAGCTTCTTTTGGAATATGTGTGGCCAAAAACTAGACTATATTTTCTTACAATTAAAAAAGTTGTTGAAAAGAAAACAAACAAAAAAAAAAGCCACAAAAAGAAAATGGCTTCAGGACTGTTCCCCTCTTGCCCGTATTTATTCAAGCTGTCTTCCTCTCTCTGCAAATTTGGCAAACAGAGTCTGGCATCCCAGCTCAGGGGACACCTGTTAAATAAATAGGCTCAGTCTCTAACTGCTGCATTCATGGCAGAGTTTCCTGGTTCCCTTAGGCAGCTCATTTTTGTTGATTATCATACAGTACAGAGGGATTGTTTGTGCTTCTGCATCCCATCCAGGCACTGCCGCTGGTAACAGGCATGTCCATGTGACTCAAGTCTGCTGCCTGTGTGGAATAAAGAATGATTTTTTTATTATTTTTATTTTTTTATTCCAATGTTTAATGTGGATCACGAAGTGGAGAAAGGAGCCAGGAAGGTTTCTTGTGGAGGTGAACTGAGCTCCAGTTGATATGCTTGGTTTTCCTGTCAAAACACCACTTTGAAGAAACCTGAGAGTTGAACCAAGGTTTAACTGGAAGCAGAAGTTGCTGTTGCCTGAGGCAGAGACACAAACAAGATTGCTAATGGACCGAGGAGACCCTCAGATAAGGACTAAGCAGCAGAGGGCATTGTAGAGCTGGATTTTAGTCTTGAGGGCTCCAGGATACACATAGGAATTGAACTGTCCTAGGACATGCTTACACACAGAAGCAGACCAGCACAGTCTCATACATCATTCAAGCCAACATGGAGAACACATGGAGCCACATCAGCATGGTGCTCTACAACACCTTAGGTCTATTTTCCCTGAGACAGGCCTCAAAACTCACACACAGTGCTGGGCTAGGCAGTTTTCACAGATAAATTTATCCCTCACCACCATCAGATCCGAGCCTAGAGGGATGCTGTATTTCCTCGACCATATATCTGTCTGTCTGCCACAGCCAGCTCCAACAATCTTGATAGAACAAGGGACAATAGTTATAAACTGGATGAGAGTAGATTTAGATGAGATATTAGGAAGAAATTCTTCATTGTGAGGGTGGTGAGACAGGTTGCCTAGAGAAGTTGTGGCTGCTCCTCCCTGGAAGTGTTCAAGGCCAGGTTGGATGAGGCTTTGAGCAACCTGGTCTAGTGGAAGGTGTCCCTGCTGATGGCAGGGGGGTTGGAACTGGATGATCTTTAAGGTCCTTTCCAACCTATAACATTCTATGATCTTATGATTCTATAAATCTAGAAACTTTGCTATGCAGAGATGTTAGAGATTTAAAGCAAATGTAACAGTTCATTAGTGGATTAGTGGTGCTTTGTAACTGCAAAGGCTTCGGGGCATAAGAACATAAATGTGATTCCTTTAACTTGACTTCTGCCTTAAGGGCTTCTCTTCACTGCAGTTTCTTGACTGGATTTGGACTGAAGCCTAAAACCATTGGCTTCAGAACAGAGAAGACTCACATTTGCAATGCTGATTGCCACACCTGGGACTTTAGGCTTTAGTTCCCATCAGTTCTCCTTCAGGTCTGAAGTTGAAGAAGCAAATTTCCAAACTAAATAACCAGAGGAGGTGTGATGTTTCTTGCCTTAGTTTAGGATGTAGATGGCATTGTTCAGTTTGGCTTCTTTCTTCTCCATGTCTTATAGATTCCATTTATAATTTAATACCTTCCATATCCAAATGATAGTACTCCTGGGGTATCTCAGTAGTACTGGGGTATCCTTATCCATGTTGTAGGCAAGACATAAGTTGTAAGTGGAGGCAATAACCTTTGTTAAAACAAGAAATACATTGAAAGCAGTAGAAAAGTATGTGTAAATATACACTTTTTTTTTCAGAGTAGACTGCTCTGCCATCCCAAGAAGGATGCAATCTAGAAAGGGATGGATTCACTGCAAATATTGTTGAACTATGGGTGGGATCTCTGCCAAGGATTTAACTGAGAGGAGCAGCCCATCTATTTCTGTGTTTTGGACTCTTGTATGAAGTTGTAGTCTTGAGAGATCCTCTGTACTGGCTAGAAAGATTCACAGTTTATTTCTGAGCACGGAATCAACGACATCTATCTATAGATTTGGCTCAAAAACTGGAACTCCATGGGAATTCCACGGAAAAATCCCCTCCGATTTCTTTTTAGAGAGAATTATTCTGAAATGGAATGAAACTAAAATCTCCTGTGGAATGAGAACTCTCACACTCACTTTAGATGAAGTTGTGAAGGGATTCCCTTTAAATCTTTTTGAAGTACGTCTAAAGCTCACTGAGGAGCCTGAAACCCAGTCTGCCTGATTTGGAAAAGATGGGAGCCTAACCAGTCCTGAAAATCCTGACTGAAAGCCAAATATGGTGTTGGAGCAGAATATAGAACATTTGGGGCAATTTTTTTTTTTTTTTTTTTTCCCCGTAGGAAAAGAATTTATATTCCAGAAACTCAATTTTCACTGAGAAAATAATTCCAGTGAAAATCTCCCAGTTAGCTATCTTTTTTTTTTTTTTTTGATTTCTAAATGAGTGCACATTAAAGGCAAATTATGTTGCTATACTGTATATGGAAGACTGTGAAATCCCACTCTCTCATAACATGATAGAGTCCAGATTTCACTGAATCACAGAATTGCCTAAATTTGAAAAGCCCTTTACAAACATCGAGTCCAATCATGAACCCAACACTGACAAGACCCCAACTAACCCATGTCCCTCAGCACTGTGTCTACACGACTCTTCAATCCCTCCAGGGATGGGGACTCCACCACTGCCCTAGGCAACCCCTTCCAATGCCTCAGAACCCTTTCAGCAAAGAAATTCTTCCTCACATCCAATCTCAACTACCCTTGGCCCAACCTGTTTAACCAAGCAACAAGTGACAGGACAAGAGGAAATGGCCTCAAGTTGTGCCAGAGGAGGTTTAAATTGCATCTGAGGAAAAACTTCTTCACCAAAAGGGTAATCAAGCATTGGAACAGGCTGCCCAGGGAGCTGGTGGAGTCACCTTCCCTGGTGGTATTTAAAAGATGGGTAGATGAGGTGCTTAGGGACATGGTTTAGATGTGGAATTGGCAGTGTTTGGTTTATGGTTGTACTCAGTGATCTTAAAGGTCTTTTCCAACCTCTGCAATTCTGTGATTTTGTATTTCCTATTTTAGCTTGCTGTTGTTCAGTAGAACTCTGCATGCCTGGCTGAATGGGTTTTGCAAGGAGCAATCCCCTTCCCTTTCAATTTCTATTCTTCGTTTAAACACAATCTTGCATTGAGATGAATTGAAAAAACATTGCACTAAGATAAACCCAGCTTGCCTGGTTATTCACCAGCTTCAGTCTCAACTGCAAGGGGTTGAAACGACCCCCTATTTTCCTTATGTTTGTAACTGATCAAGAAAGATAACTGCTTAGCACTATCTATAAGATAGAGTCTTAAAATGTCATTATCCCCCAGGTGTCTTGTTTGATTTGCTTGAGTTCTATCAGTGGATCAGTTAAGGTGTATCTGAGCAGGAGCTAAATTCCCTGTTGTGCAAATATTTGCCATGCATCCTCAACAGAAACTCAGGTACCAGAAATTCTTTGGCCCTTCCTGGTAGAGCTGTCCAATTCTCCTTCACTGTGATTTTGCATCCTTAATCATTTATTTGAATGGGATTTTTCTTTTCATTCACATTGATTTTAATATGCTTATCAACAAGTTTAATATACTTTTGATTCAGCACCTAAAAAATAATATATATATATATATATATATATATATATATATATATATACATATATATATATATATATATCTCCTAACCTTCTTATTTTATTGGTGTTATCTATCTTAATTCTAACAGGGACAATATCACTTACAGAGATTTTGAAATATAATATACTAATTTTATTTACTGTAGACCGGTTAAATCTGAAATATAATGACACTTTTTTCATCTTAGTAGAAAAATGACACATCTGGATAACTGTAACTTACTAAATTATCTTTGCATTTTAATATCTGCCATTCATGCTGTATGGTATATGCAGAATAATTGAAATAGCAATAATTGCCTAGCAAACATCTTTGTGTTACAGTAGTTTGCAGCATAGTTTGGCTACCTCTCCTGAATGAAGAATGGTGAATTTTGTAGGAGGGGAAAGTAACTACCTAGGAAAGAAACTTCAAACAATTACTAGCCATGTCCATTATTCAGTAGAGTTGTGTCTTGCTTGGCATCATCTCCTGTGAATCAAGTTTTACCCACTGAAAATTGACATAATTTCTTTGCTGGAGTGAAACTGAAATCAGAAATCAGGCTGTGCTGTTTATGAACATCAGTGACAGAAGGCAAAGGAAGAGGTGAGACATGAAATATAACTCAGGAATATTGACTAAGCTCTGTTTCATATCCAGATTTGGGATTTATTCCTAACTATGTTCAGACACATCATCAGACTGCACAGATGAGGAAGTTTTTGGAAACCACTAATTTAAAAGCATGTTTATTTAAAGTATGTGGCAATCTCATTGGCTTTTTCTGGACCTGTTCAGGTGAGAAAATTTACTCAAGAATTCACCGACTCAGGCTTTGCTGTTGCTGCAGGTATTTTTTTCCAGCACTGTTGAGCAGGAATGGCCTTCTCCAAAAACCCACAGAAGTTTTGGGAGTCTTTTCATCAGACCTTTCTTCCACATCACTGCAGGGGTGGATGAAGCACTCCAAGTATGTGCTCTACATCTTCTTGATACTTTTTGAAGCTGGATCGTGAAAGACACTCCATGCATAAGAGCTATTGTTAGCACCAGTGTCTTTCCACTGCAGTCTATGTCTCACTCTGTGGCGCCCAGCAGCTGCTGGCTTCCACATGGGTGACTCAAGAAGCTGTAAAATAACTAGATAACTAGCCTGAAACTTTCTCCTTTCTACATTTTCAGACTACAGCCTAATTTTAGCTGCTGTTTTCATGCCAAAGAATGTGTATTTTAGATGCATTGGCTGCTCTGTATTATTTAAATGTGCCCCACAAGTAGAGGGGGTCTGGAGGAACACTTCTCAATAGATGGGAGAGGTAGTAGGTGTTGTGAGAGTGGATGTTCTTTTCTGAGCATGGAAAAGTTGATGCTGAGGGAAGGAGAAGGCACGATGGAAAAACCAATTGGTTTTGAAACTGTGTGGAGTGAGACATTACAGAGTGGGATATTACATATAAACCATTCTTGTTACTGGTCTAACTATTGTGACCATGACTGGAAAGCAAAGTGAAATGAAAGTGTTTCCTTCATCCATTCTGGTTTCTCCCATGACTAAAATGTGTGAACAGGGAGGTTACTGAGCACATGAGATGGGCTGAAGTCTCCTTAGTTTTTGATGCTCTTCAAGCTCTTCCCCTCTTCCAGGTACCCTTCTCCTTGTGATATAGATTGCCTAGAAATTATTACAGTCTTTCTCTGGCCTGTGCCCCTCCAGCCACCAGTTGTAAAAGAGCAGCCAATTGTGCATGCCAAGATTTGGACAGTCTTTCCAAAGATGAGGTGGTGGGGAGGATGCTGCAGCAGTTCCAAACCCCTCATGTTTCTTTTGAAAACCTCCATACGATATATTGCAGCGTCGATGAACTTTCTAGAAGCAAGAAACTAGTGTTCAACTTGCTTCTGGAGGACTGTGGATACCTTCTCAAAGAGGCTGATTACAGAAGTGAGATGCAGCTCTCACTATAAACTCTGTCCTCTTCCTCAGCCCCTTAAAGGTCCTTTAAACCCAGACTGTGTCTAAGCTCTGAAGCAACAGCCCTGCACTGTATGACCATCAGTCCTGGTCATCTCATTGTCCACTCTGGAGGAGGAAGTTGGAGTCAACTGTCCTTTTTCCACACTGGGCTTGTCTCCAAAGGCAGCCAATGGTTATGAAGGTGGTGTGATCCCATGGAGTCACACCTGAGATACAAGCTCCCAGCTCAGAGTGTTTATATTGCGTTGAGAAAACTCCACAATTGACAGTTTCAGATCTTAAACGTTTAAGTTTTTCTGTTAACCAAAACTGTCAGCAACCTTTTGGGGGGAAAGTCTGACACCTAAAATTCCTCATGTTGTATAAAATAATATAATTATATTATAGAATGTTGAGAGTTGGAAGGGACTCACAAGGATCATTGAGTCCAACTCCTGTCCCTGCATAGGACAATCCCAAAATTCAAACCATGTGTCTGAGGGCACATGTTGGCCAAATGCTTCTGGAATATGGTCAGGCTTGGTGCCATGAGCACCTCTCTGGGGAGCCTGTTCCAGTGCTCCACCACCCTCTGCCTGAAGAACCTTTTCCTAATGTTCAACCTAAACTTACCCTGGCACATCTTCCTGCCATTTCCCCTGGTCCTATCACTGGTCGCCAGAGAGAAGAGATCAGCGCCTGCCCCTCCTCTTCCCCTTGTGAGAAAGTTATAGACTTTGATGAGATCTCCTCTCAGTCTCCTCCTCTCCAGGCAGAACAAACCAAGCGACTTCAGCCTCTCCTTGTAGAATATAAAGACCTGGCTTCGGGCAACAGAGATGGACACGACAAGTTTCTTTCAGCTACTCTTTCCTGTGATCATCCCAAGTAGCAGCTCTCATCAGGAGTGTTTCCATGGTTTCAGTGTCTTGAACAGACTGTGTGTGGTTCCATCCCATGCATTACTCATGACAGAGACTGATGTTGGGGTGATTCAGGTAGGCTTTGGGAACTGGAAGTGATTAACTGAAATGAATTTTTTGCCTGATCCAAGATGCATTTTCAAGTGAAGACCCACTGGGAGCAGATAAAACATGAAAACAAAAGCATCATTCTCAAGAGCAGGACAAAAACGATGGTAGAACTTTACTTGAGGGGCTTGCTTTTACAGAGAAGGGCTCCTCATCCTGTGCATTTTGCTTCATGTTGTGGTGTCTAACTTTTGGACAAGAGTATGATGTGTAGGTGTAAGAGCATAAAAAGCATGCCAGTCTTTAGGCATGCCAGTCCCCACCTGCCCAAGAGGTTTTTTTTCAGTAAACAGCCATCATGTACTGATCAGTTCAGTTTTTAGCTGTCATAGGAACATCAAATGGCTTCTAGTTGGTATGGAGAATGACCCCATTTCACTAGACTTGGATAACTGACTTAAAAAGGCCCCTAAAACCTCTTTCCCCAGGATACCAAGGGATCATTAGTAACTTAAGTTCAGGCAGGCTCCAAGTGCAATGAGGGAGGAGCAAGTTCTGGTATGTTCTGGTTTCCTGTCTTGATTAGGTCCAGCCTTGTATGGATCTAAAACAAAAGCGAGTCATATATATTGAAAGACAAAATCCATCCTTTGTAATGTTCTGGGCTTAAAAACCAACCTGCCCAAGGTGAAAATAGTCAGAATCCAAATTTGTTGTCTGAGTTATTCTCTTACTGTGATGACTTGTTAGTTGACACCTCTAAGGCTCACTGCAAGCTCAGATGAAAATATAGAATCACAGAATCATTTTGGTTGGAAAAGACCTTTAAGATCTTTGAGTCCAACAGTTACCCTAACACTACCAAGTCCACCACTTAACCATGTCCCTAAGCACCACATCTACATGTCTTTTAAATGCTTTCAAGGATGGTGACTCAACCACTTCCCTGGGCAGTCTCTTTCAATGTTTGACAGCTCTTTCACTTAAGAAATTTTTCCTAATATCCAATCTAAACCTCTCCTAGAGCAACCTGAGACCATTTCCTCTTGTCCTATCGGTTGTTACTTGGGAGAAGAGACTGATACCCACCTTGCTTCAACATCCTTTCAGGTAGTTGTAGAGAGCAAGAGGGTCTCCCCTCAGCCTCCTTTTCTCCAGACTAAACAACCCCAGTTCCCTCAGCCTCCCCTCATCATACTTGCACCCCAGACCCTTCCCCAGCTTTATTGCCCTTCTTTGGACACACTCCAGCACCTCAATATCTTTCCTGTAGTGAGGGGCCCAAAACTGAACACAGTACTTGAGGTGTGGCCTCACCAGTGCCAAGTACAGAGGGACAATCACCTTCCTAGTCCTGCTGGTCACCATATTTCTGACACAAGCCAGGATGCTGTTGGCCTTCTTGGCCACCTGGGCACACTGCTGGCTCATATTCAGCCAACTGTTGACCAACAGCCCCAGGTCCTTTTCCTCCAGACAGCTTTTCAGCCACTCTTCCCTAAGCCCGTAATGTTTCATGGAGTTGTTGTGACCCAAGTGCAGGACATGACACTCAGCCTATTTGAACCTCATACAATTGGCCTTGGCCCATTGATCCAGCCTGTTCAGATCCCTCTGTGGAGCTTTCCTACCCTCAAGCAGATCAACACCCCCACTCAGCTTGTTGTCACCTGAAAAATGACTGAGGGTGCACTCAATCCTCATCCAGATCTTTGATAAAGATATCTGCATAAGAGAAATCTAATTTGCATTTTGAGGCTTCTACCTCACACCTTCTGGCATTAAAAAATGATGTGGCTTGTTGCTGTTGTTGGGAATGGAAGATGGCAGGTTGAGAGCCAGCTGCAGGTTGCACACCAAGTACAAAGACCAAATTCTATTTGATTCTTAATAATTTTGTATTTATTTTATGTAGCCTGAAAACACTCCTCTCTTTCTCTTTCTGGTTAGTGGTGGTAAATACTCTTCTCTGACTGAGGCTGGAGCTTTGTGTATTGATTTTAGTAGCATACACAAAGCATTGGCATTGTCATGTGTTTCCTGCTAGGCTGGATGTGATTGAACGCATGATTGCCTTAAAGAAGCATAACCAAGAGAAAAAGAGAGCTCATTTTCTGCTGCATCTCCTGAACTGAGTGGAACCACATGATCCTTAATGACCATCTGTTGATTATTTTTCTCTTGAAGATTGATGGATGGGATTCATGGCCCTTTCAAAACAGGGCTGCTCCCTGACAAGAATGTGAATGCCTTTGTGAGCATGACAAAAGGAGGTGACTTCCACAGTAAAGAAGGAGAGAATGGCAGATAGATCCATATCTTCTGTATTTTGTTACAGAGGGCCTCTGGGCCCTGTGATTCTTCTTGGGATCTAATTTTCCTATATTTTCTTGAGCTATTCATCTGACAAAGTGTTGCATTAGGTTTTTGTAGCTGGGGTTGGCAGTGTACTGCAGAACTTATCCAAGAAGGTAGGAGAAGAGAAAGAAAATCCATATTTTCCATAGCAATACCAGAGACTTCCTATACCTGGCATCTCGGTAAGGTGTGGGGAAAACCCCCTCTTGCTTGAATCTAGTCTGAGCCCGTCATATGAGTTTGAGTGCTCTGAGTTGGGACTCCAGAGAAGCAGCTTCCCCTCAGAGCCCTCTCAGACATTTCCCTGGGACTTTTTGTAAGATTTTTCAACTACCCTTTGCCACCATTTCCTCTATTTCTAGAATAGAAATAATACTTACATAAATCATTGAGATATTACAAAGGTAAAATTGCAAAAGAAAATTGAAAGATAAAATTGAAAAGGTAAAACCAAAAGGTAAAGTTGAAAGATTGTCTTTTCTGAAATAGAGAGGGAAAAAAAAAAACAAACCACAAGTTAATTGCTGCTGAAAGTAACTTTTTTTTGCAGCTCAGGCACATGATGTCTCTGTTTGCTCCCAGAATGGGTGGAGGATAAGCAACAGCCGGATAATCTGGAAATTAAAGAAAGAAAAATCAACAAGTTGAAATGATGTATTGTAGTCATTAGTAACAGCATTGCAATAACCCAGTTTTCAGCACATTTCCAAGTGCCCGTCTCTGTATGCACTTTCTTCTAACAAGAATAATTTTCCTACCTCTCCTACCAAATCCCTTTAAACAATGCTTGGCAATGTTCTTCTACTTCCCCTGGGATGAATCTTGCATTATTATTGGAGGGAGAACAGTAAGAAGATAATATGGTCTTTTATAGAAGGAGACCTCACAGGCATATTTTCCCCATGGAGGGTGCTTTGACCATTGCTCTTCCAGTGTGTGTGCCTCATGCTCTGTTAAAAAGAACTTTTCACTGACCTGCTGTGTGGAGAGCTATTCTGTAATCCCTCCACAAAAGTTCAGCTGGGTCCTGTTCACAGCTCTGTCTAGCAAAGCAATCAACACAAAGGCTGCAAAAGGGATGTCATCCAGAGGGACCTTGACAGGCTTGAGGGGTGGACATGTGCCAACCTCATGAAATTTAACAAGGCCAAGTGTAAGGTCCTGCACCTGGATTGGGGCAACCCCAAGCACAAATACAGGCTGGGTGGAGAATGGATGGAGAGCAGCCCTGAGGAAAAAGACTTTGGGGTACTGGTGGATAAGAAGCTCAACATGAGCCGGCAATGTGTGCTGGCAGCCCAGAGGTCAATAACCGTGTCCTGGGCTGCACCCAGAGCAGTGTGGGCAGCAGGGCCAGGGAGGGGATTCTGCTCCTCTGTTCCGCTCTCCTGAGACCCCACCTGCAGTGCTGCCTCCAGTTCTGAGGCCACCAACATCAGAAGGACATGGACTTACTGGAGTGAGTTCAGAGGACGACAACAGAATGATCCAAGGGCTGGAGCACCTCTGCTGTGAGGACAGGCTAAGACAGTTGGGGCTGTTCAGTCTGGAGAAGAGAAGGTTCCAGGGAGACCGTCTAGTGGCCTTCCAGTACCTGAAGGGGCTCCAGGAAGGCTGGGGAGGGACTTTGAATAAGGGCAGGGAGTGACAGAACAAGGGACGATGATTATAAACTGGACAAGAGTAAATTTAGATGAGATCTGAGGAAGAAATTCTTTCCTGTGAGGGTGGTCAGACACTGGCACAGGTTACCCAAAGAAGTTGTGAATGCTCTGTCCTTGGAAATTTTCAAGGCCAGGTTGGATGAGACTGTGAGCAACTTGATCTAGTGGAAGGTGTCCCTGCTGATGGCAGGGGGAGTGGAACTAGGTGATTTTTAAGGTGACTTCCAACCCAGACCATTCTGTGATTCTATGAAAAGTGGACTGATGTGTACTTCACTAGAAATTTGCCTTTACATTGGGCAAGCATAGTAAATATAACATCCTTTGGCTACACCTTCCCATTTATGCTGTCATAGCTCTGTTCTGAATTTTTGACATCAGGTGATGAACGTCTAAGAAGAAGAACTTGTCAGGTCAGAAGAATCAAAGGTTCCTCAGTTCAGTTCATGCTGCTTTGTCAGCATCCACTGGCTGTCACCTGAAGAGAGGGTCCCCTTCATTAAAAGGAGTGGCAACACTCAGACAGGAGTTGTCTCCCCAGTGTCATGCAGCCCGTGTGGTTTCTCAGTGCATCACTTGCATAACTGTGCCCACACCAATATGCAAACTGGTCACCAAATTGTGGCACTTCCCCAACCACACAGATCTCTGTGGATGAGCTGCTGGGGAACTGGGAGTTGCTGTCCTAGCTGCTAATCTCAAGGGAAATCTTGGTTGTACCTTTCTTTTGGCATCACCTAAAAGCTTTGCAGACAGGTCTATCATCATGTGAAGCCTTTATCTAAACTTCTAGTGACATCATCAAACAGAGGATATGATGCACATTTCTTCTTTCAAGGATTCCTAGGATCCAGCCTGAAAAAGCCCCAATATCACCTATTTTAAGGGATTAGATTTGCAGGGACTAGATTTGTGGGAAACTCTCAATCTGGCTTCATGGAAGGATTTTTTAGTTGCCTAGGGCAATGAGTTGGGAACATTTAGATTTTCTCTGTGACACTTTCTGATATGGAGACTAAACACAGCTACTAAGATAACTGTGTTTTTTATATTTTAGGGGATATTTTAGTAGAAACACAGGAGGTGATGTGGTACATCAGACACTTCCTATTGAAATGAACTGTAAAATCACAAGGTTGCGTTATTGCTGTAGTGCTGTCAGCTGGCCAGGCTGTAAATTGTTTGATTAGACTGCAAAATTCAAACACCCAGCTTAAATAAGGCTGTGCTGTGAAATAAAAATAATAATAATAAAAAAATTAAAAAAAAATTTAAAAAAGGAGGAGTGGTGTGTTTGTACCAGAAAGGATCAGATTCCAGCTTCCTCTCTAAGGGAGCAGTGAAGGGGCAATTATTTTACCCCAAAAATCTCTATATATAGAGAAATTACTACACCTTGCTGGTGAAGTCTCTTCTGGTCTTGCTTGGGTTTCAGCTTATTGTTCCTTGTGGATTAACCCCACACTTGTGGTTTCCTGACACCACTTGTGAAGAATTTTGACATTGTTTGACTATTGTGGATGTCTGGGCAATAAAACATCAGGTGAAATTCAGTGGCATTAAATACGAGCTTTATGCAGAAAGAAAACAATGGTTCTAACTCTGCATGCACAGTGATGGGCTCTGAGCTGATTATTGCTACTGAGGAATGACATTTTGGGGCTTATAATGGACAGTTGAATGAAATTATGAGCTCATTGCTCTATAGCAATCAGAAAAGGAAATTGAATGTTAAGGATTATTAAGGAGGGAATAGAAAGTCAAACAGAAATCATCGTAACAACACTGAATAAATGCAGTTTGGACCTGCATCTTGAATATCTTGTGTGGTTCTTGTCCTCCTCTCTTTAAAGGTTCTAGTGGTCCTGGAAAAGACTCAGAGAAGATGACAGAAGGATGGTAAGGAACAGCTGCAGGAGAATAGGAAAGAATTAAATAGATGTGCACACATCAGTCTTGAAAAGAGACATTTTGGGGAGGGTGTTTGTCAGGCTAAAATCACGATGGATGTGGAAGCAGTGATGGAGGTTCTTCAGAGGCAGCATGTGGTTGAGCTGTGAAACTCCTTGTCACAATATGATGCTGTTTCTATAGGAAAATTAATTTAAAAAAAAACCCCAAAACCAAAACAACACACAAAAAAAGCCATTGAGGGACATTAAGATCCTGGCCAGTATCAGTGTCTCCCTACCTTGTTTTTGTACTCCTCTGTAACCACACTCAGTCAGGGCATGGACTGAAATTATTTTTTTATCAAACCCAGTACTTTTATTTTAATGTATTTTTATTTATGTTTTCCATACTGAATTCTTACATATTTATACAGTCACAGATGACTTTTCCCTACTAGATAGGAAAGGAGAGGAAAGTCTTACTGAAACCACAAAAATTATTTATTTGGTAAACAGCAGGAAACAGAAATACCATAGAAAATTCCTAACACACAGAGAGAGAACTGCATATATTCTAAAAATGCAATTATTGCTATGAGAAGACACCATCCAATCTTTGGACAATAAATAGAGGAGGGAAGAGTTGATGAGAATGTCAAAGTAAGCTTCTCCCTTGAAAAGCTCTAAGGAATTGGTAATACCCATAATATGAACCGTTGCCAGGCCTCTGCAGCACAGCCAGCTGCAGGAAGAATAACCTATTTAAATAAAAATCCTCTCTTTTCTCACTTTGCTCTCTGTTAATAATAACAATAATAATTCAGGTTGGCTTGGACAGGCTTAGAACCAGTGAAGCAAAGATTTAATAGAGTTCAAACAAGTCTAGATTAAAAAAAAAAATGTACTCTTTTTTTCTGCAGTGTACTCAAGGCTGTATTACCAGTTCACTCTTTTAATATCTATATGGGAAGGTGGGGAAGAGGAATTTCCTGGACCACCATGTCAGCTTCTTACTTTAGCCATCACATCTTAAAAACCAGGCATGTTATGACACAAAGGATCTCCTTTTCACTTACTCCCCTTTGTAGACTTTCTCTGCTATTCCCACTTAAATGCCTCTTTCTGGAATATGAGTTGGCAGAGCTGTACTCAGGGTCTGGGTGTTGTCTCAAGACTTTGTGCCATGGCATGAGCACTTCCTTGTTTTGAATCAAACAAAGGTCAAGGAATCACAGTTTGGACAAGGAGGTTGTTATGGGCACAGATACATATCAGGTTAATGGACCTCTGTTCTTGTAACACCTTTAGCATGCCTGTGCATGGATAACTGAAAGGAAGACATATGTGAGTGCTTTCTTGCTGGATTATCCCCTCTTTGATTAGCTGATGCTTTTCAGCTTGATATGCAGTTGCAGATCTGGAGTTTGCAAACAATAAGCATCAAGTGTCAGACAGCAAATTAATCTTCTGCTGAAATATACTGCTAAGTGGAAAACGCTGATTTTTCCTCTCTTTTACACTGTTTTATGTCTCTTGCAATTTGCAGATGACAGTTCTAGTCACTTTTGTTGCTCATGGCTTTAAAAACCAAAGAGTTAAAATCATAATCTCCTTTAATTTCATAAGCAAATCAATCAGAAGATAAAGTAAAATTAAAAAAAAAAAAAAAGAGAGAGAGAGAGAGGAAAACAAGATTTGCTTCTGGCGACAGATTTGCGCTGTGGTGGATTTCAGTTAGATGAGAAAGTCTGCTGGCTTGCTTTGAGCAATGACATTGCAAACTCTCCTCTTGGGGGAAATAATATTTTCTTGCACTTTTATAGAGCTTTTCATCCATCAGTTTATGAAGGAATAAGTACAAGCTATTGTTAATGAGGATGGCTGGGACTAATTTCTAGACTAGACATTTAAAAGACAAATTAGATAGCAAGTTCGGTGCTGTGAAGAATTTACAATGTCTAAAGACAACAAAGATGAGGGATAGGAGGTGACAGAAACCAGCAGTAGGAAACAAACAATGATGGTGTAGATCCTCTATCCACACAGTAATGATGACAATTAACTTTGTTCATTTATTGACACATCCACAAAGACTAAGGAGCTTTCCAATAGGGCCTTAAAAATGAAGGGGCTGTAAGTCTGACATTTAGGGAGTAGATCTTCCATGAGGCATTGAGGGGACATGAAAACCATCTTGTCACTGCAACCACTGGCAACTTCAGCCCAAGGTGAAGATGATTTCACTCTGTTAGGCTGTGCAGACAGACCAACTGCCCTTCCAGAAGAACAACTCCTTCTGCTTTGCCTGTGAGACACAGCTGTTTACCTAGGTTATATGAAGACTATTTTTTGCCAATGGTATTGGGACTGATGTTGTTTAACATCTTTGTTGGTGACATGGACAGTGGGATTGAGTGCACTCTCAGCAAGTTTACCAACAACACCAAGCTGTGTGGTTCAGTCAACACGTTGGAGGGACGGGATGCCATCCAGAGGGACCTTGACAGGCTTGAGAGGTGGGCCTGTGCAAACCTCATGAAATTCAACAAGGTCAGGTGTAAGGTCCTGCACCTGGGTTGGGGCAACCCCAAGCACAAATAGAGGCTGGGTAGAGAGTGGATCCAGAGCAGCCCTGAGGAGAAGGACTTGGGGTGCTGGTGGATGAGAAGCTCAACATGAGCCACACCGTGCGCTGGCAGCACAGAGCCAATAACCGTGTCCTGGGCTGCACCCAGAGCAGCGTGGGCAGCAGGGCCAGGGAGGGGATTCTGCCCCTCTACTCTGGTGAGACCCCACCTGCAGTGCTGCGTCCAGTTCTGGAGTCCCCAACCTAAGAAGGACATGGACCTACTGGAGTGAGTACAAAGGAGGCCATGAGGATGATGTGAGGGCTGGAGCACATCTGCTATGAGGACAGGCTGAGAGAGTTGGGGCTGTTCAGCCTGGAGAAGGCTCCAGGGAGACCTTCTAATGGCCTTCCAGTAACTGAAGGGGCTCCAGAAGAAAGCTGGGGAGGGACTTTTTACAAGGGCAGGTAGTGATAGGATGAGGAATAATGGTTATAAACTAGAAGAGGGTAGATTTAGATGAGATATTAGGAAGAAATTATTTCCACGAGGGTGGTGAGACCCTGGCTCAGGTTGCCCAGAGATGCTGTGGCTGCTCCTCCCTGGAAGTGTTGAAGGCCAGGTTGGATGGAGATTTGAGCAACATGGTCTAGTGGAAGGTGACCCTGGTCATGGAAGGGGCATTGGAACTAGTTGATCTTTAAGGTCCCTTCCAACCCAAACCATTCTGTGATTCTATGATTACTGATCTCAGTCTATAATCACTAAGTCTGTGCAAAATGGATGTGAATGCAGATTGTACAAACCAAGCTGTCTCAGACAGTATGTGCTCTAAGCTGCCATGCATCACAACAAGTTTAAAGAGCACAACTTCAACTCATGGAGACCCTACTAAGTTGTGAAATACACTGACAGCAGGAGTAGGAGATGGATTTTTCCTCCTGTTCATGTCTGCCATGACAACCATGGGAAAGCATATCCTTGCCAAGGTTGAGAGAAGCAAAATGGGTGCATAAGGGCAGATATATTCTGTGTGGGTGTGAAAAGAAGACAGGTTAAGTGAGTTGGGCTTACTTAGGGCAGGATTTGCATGACTAAGCATGAGTGTCTATACTGGAAGTGCCAATATCAGAGATTTTCACTGCTGGCTCCCTTTATGGTCAAGAAAGTGTGAGTCAGTAGAGCCAGGGGTTCTTAGGACATTAGTCATCTTATCTCCATCTTTATTTGATCAGATAAAACCTATCCCATACCTTGGGTGAGATGAATCTGCTTGTCAGGACAAGTCAGTAGAGGAGTGTACCAAAGTGGTCTGCTCAGATACAGAAACTGCAATAGGTGCAGTGACACTTGCTTTAAAAACTTAAATGATCTTAAGTGATTAAACCCCCACTGAGCTTCTTACTACCACAGACATACTCCTGACTGTACCCAAGTGAATTAATTTAAATATATTTTGGCAATGTCTTCCTGAGCTGCAGTAGAAACCGTGTCAGCATGTGTAGCTTGTGTCTAGAAAATCCTCTTAATTTTGACTGTGCAGGTGGTTTTAACTAAGATTTTCAAGTTGGAAAGGAGGTACTATCACTTGTTTATTCAGGGAAGACCTGTAAGTTTGTTCCTGATTTCTTGCTTGTGTATACAAATAATTAACTGAATAATTACTGAAAAGGTTCTCTTACATGGCATATGGGTAGCAGTAAGGGTTGGTTGGGTGACCACAGCGTGTTTCTCCCTTCCTGTTGCACTCATTCTGGATGTGAAAATGCTGTCATAGGTCTTGAAGCTCCTGTAGCCAGCAGTGTTGGAGGGCTTTGGGGCCATTTACAGAAGCGTGGTGTGACATTGGAGAATGTGTTAGGAAGGCTGGCAGACCCCTCCAATGAAGCTTTATTGTTTGTGCCTTTCCCTTAGATTATTTTTTGTTTATTTCCATATTCAACTCTATCTGGGCTCAGAACCGTGTTTATCTTATGTCTTGCAATTAGTTGGCACAATAAGCACCTGGAATGACTGAGTCCAGTGCCTTTATACCCAGAATTACATCCTCAACCTGTATCACCCACTGCAGAACCAATGAAGTAAGGGCAATTTCAATAATATGTGACAGCCAAAGATGCTTAGAAAACCTCTGAAACAACAGTTGGTTGTAATAATCAGTGCAGGTTACCTAAAATAAAAGGAACCTTAGTCACTGAGATCATGGATCTGGTGGTTTTCACCACCTCCTCTGGAGCTTTGCAGATTTATTTCTTCAGTAATCTCATAAACATGAACATTTACTGGGTTTACATTGTGTTGAGGTCTGTGATTGGGCTAATCTAAATATAGAAGTATAGTCCATGTTCCATTATGTACCAGATGTCTAGTGATTTATTTTTTAATTATTTTTTTTTTTAAATTCAGGAGTCATGCTGTCTCCAGGTCTGAAACTCATGTAGTCCAAATGAGTCCTGCTACCTCTGCGTAGCAACGTATCACAAACTTCAAACTCCATGCAGATTAATTTTCCTAAGGTCACTCAGACCATTTTAGGCCAGGAGTGGAATACAGAATTTCCCACAAACTCAAAGCATAATTATCCACTGGCACAATATTGTTCTATGTTTTAACCTTTAAATACAGTGAGTTTCCAATTTACAAAATAAAATGTCAAACAAAACCAAATACTTTCAAACTTTGTCAGTAAAATAAAACTGCTGACTCACAAATTTATTTTTTCAGTAGAAAATCAGTTTAATCATTTTGTTTTGCAGGAATGGCGTGTAATTAGAGAACCAGTGAGCATGTAACTCTGTGAATTTATTATGCAAGCAACTACGAAAATGACTGTTTTCAGCACAAAATGATTGAATGTCATTAAGAAGACTGAATCCAAGGGTGAGACCCCAGTGGGATGCCCTCGCATGGGGAAGCATAATTGGATAAAGTAGCATGGGGCCATGAAAACCCCATTTGCCTCTTTCTGATGCTGACAGGGACTTCCTCCCCACATCTCCATCAGCTGTGGAACTGGGAAGTCAATGAGATGGATAAATCATTGGAATGATCTCTACCATATGTAGGCAAGATATCTGGTGCAAAAGAACATCAACAAAAATGCATTTAAAGCCAGAATATTGATGCTGATTCGTCCTTCTGCAACTACCAACTCATTTTAGCTGGTTTGGCATTGTTGAATTAATTGAGTCTTGGTGAACATAATGGATCCTGTATGGATAATGGATCCTGTACACTCAGGAATTATTGTTCCTTTACTGAGATGCATTTCAGCATCTCCTGCAACTCTGTATGAGTATATATCCACAGAGATAGCAGAGATCCCTGAGTAGGGCTGGTCCTGAGACCCAGGGGAGCAGTGAGCCTATAAACTCAGCTAAAGTAACTGGTTTTGAGTGTGCTCTTAGCCCAATACTGCTGGGATGTATTTTGATTTAGATGCAGTGAATGCAGAAAGCATACAGACTGATAGTTAACACAGCCCAGCTGACAGGTGGGAACATACTGAAAGGGTCACAGATCTGAGCCTTATATTTCTTAAAAAAAAACAAACCCAAAATTTCCCCCCAGAACCCAGTTCTTTAAATTATGTGGGTTGAAGGAGTTATCTCAGCCAGTGCTGTCCACAGATAAGCATCGTCTTGTTTCTAGCCTAGCAGGTCTGCAATTAATAGACATCTGAAGGAATGAGTCTGACCATTTATTGGAATAAATAAACAACTTTCTTGAAAGAAACTCTCCTGTGTTTGAATAAGTATCTTGAGGAAGTCATTGACTAAGTTATTATTAGAAGATATTTTCTCATGGCTATGCAGCTGCATAGCAGTCGTCTGAGATTTCGCTTTACTGATTTGCATCTTTATCCAGGAATTTATCCTTAACCTGTACATGACCTTGTGAATGCATTTCTCAGGGCTTATATGTGCTTTTATGCAAATATTTTAGAGAATCACAGAGTTGCCTCGATTGGAAAAGACCTTTAAGATCATCGAGTCCAGTTATTAACCTAACATTGACAAGTCCTCGACTAAACCATGTGTTGATGCTTGCAAGCCAAGGTGTGTGTGAGTGCTTCTTAGCTTGCAGAATTTAATTTACTGCTGAAAATAATAAGATGATTTTCACTAGCACATAAATTCACTGCCTGCTTGTTGCCTCTCCTACAGAGTGAGGACACAGACACTTGTTAGTTTGAGCTACTGCTCCGACTGTCAAGTTTCTCTCTGGCCAAGCAGTAGGCAAACAAAGCATCTCCCGAAAGTGCTGCTTTTTCTGAACCCAGGCAGAATATTTTGGCTGATTTAGGACATTGATTATGCAGAGCTGGGGACACCTTGTAGCTTCATTTTATATCATTGCTGTCTTATCTTCTCTGCTCTACCTGTCCTCTCTTTCTTTTTCTGAAAGTCTTTGCCTGCCCAGGAAATATAAAGTGGAGAAAGTTTTCTTGTAGGGGGTTGAGGGAAGAGCAAAGATAGGTCCTCCATGAAGAACAAATTTTGGTGCTATTTCACACTCCTTTTTATGCCAAATCCTAAAAGTGCAAGGTCAGTGCTTCCATGATAATCTGGAATCAGATTAGTCTTCTAAAGACTTTTTGTTTTAGATATGAGGAAGTTGCTTGAGACCCTGTCTGGAAAGAACAGTTATTACCTTTATGGAGAGAGCAGCTGGAGCATAATTGATGTGCAGTAATATGACAAAACTGGTAGGATATTAAGCTCTTTGGGGAAGGGTTTGTCCTTTAGCAGTGTGTTGATATAGTGTCTGGATGCTATCACAGTCTGAATGCAATGAATTAATATAAGAGTAATGTGAAGAAATACACTTTTTTTTTTCATGCAGAGTATACTGGAACAATATTTCTAAATTCCAGTTTATTCCTGGAATTACTAATTATAGTTCTTCTGGCATATAAACATGCACCTTTGGTACCAAGATGTAGCTTTATAAAGGTACCAAATGAGCCTGGGACAGGCTGCCCAGAGAAGTGTGATTTCCATAGAAGGAAAATCAGTTGCAGTGGTGCAATAGAGAAAATAAGCAATGTGGAGTGTTCTCTGGAGTGGAAAATCGTATCTCAATAATCAACAAGACTATTTTGCAAAAGACTGTGAGATGATGTCCTCGTGGATTTATTTGGATTTGCAAAAAAGCCTTGAGATAGTGTCGTGGATGAGGCTATTAAGAAATTGCCTGGCCGTGGGCGAAGTGCTGCAGTGCTGTCATGGGCTCAAAGATCTGAAGAAACCAAAGTCAGATGAATGTGCCCAGTTGTGAGTGTTGTGTTAATGAGAGGTAGGCTTCAAGAACATGGATATATGTGGCCTGGAAAAAACATAGGTAGCAGCAATATGACAAAATATGCACTTGATGAACTGTTGTTCATGTTAGTCATGATGTGAAAACCATGAGGAATAGCAGAGGTTTGGAAGCTTTACTAAATAAATGCCTATTCAGTAAAAAGAGGCTTTTCTTTACATTTTTTGGTACACAAACAGGCAAACGAGCTTTAAACTGAATAGTTCTGTATTCTGATTTATGAAAGACGATTATAGCTGGCAAATATCAACAGATAAAAGTTTGGAAGATCTCATATGGGATTGTCTGGAGCAATAATTCTTATTAAACTTGCAGTTAATTTGAAAATTTAGCAGCAACAAATGACATTTTGAAAACTATTTTCTCTCAGACACTTTCACAGGATGGAGGTAATTATGAAAACAAATTTTATTGAATATTTTTAGTGGGGAAATTAATATTCAAAAGTGATATCATTTTTAGCAGATAATCATGATATCAGGATATTCAATTATTTGTATTCAAGGAAATACACAGACTGGAAGAGATATATCTGCTGGGCAACCCACTAAAAATACTTTTAGGATTATTAACATTATAGATAAAGAAAATTAAAAAAGCAATGACAGAATGAGAGCAGATGGTGAAGAAAGAGGCCCATTCTTTGGTGTCTTCTAGAAAAGATTTAGGAAAAGACCAATTTGCTTTGGTTAATCAGTCTATGGGTCTGTCAGGCCTTCAAACTCTTCCCTCCCTGTGATTGCCAGTCTCAATCTCCACATTGCTTCAGCTCCCATCCCCAGCAGGAACATTAATTGTGCAAAGTAGCCAATATGAGTGTAACAGCTTCTTCACTTTTTTTAAGCTCTATGGAAACTCCAACTCCCATCTTCTTCTCTCTCACTTCTTTTTCCATCCTCCAGAGGAAGGAGGTATAGCAACTATAGGGTCATCCCTGGTTCATCCCAAAAATATTTACTCTGTGTCAGAGGAATGTAATTTTTTTCCTGGAAAGATTCTACCTAATTAGTTGGCCTCTTTACTTGCAATATTGAATCTGTTGCCCTTGGGGGAGAATGTGTGCTGGTTAAATATTCAGTTAAATATGTTTGAGAAAATAGGACTGCAAGATACTTTTTTTTTTTTTAAGATAGTTTTTCTTAGGCTTAATCTAGCTTTCTTTTTTTTTTCTGTGCTGAACCAAGCCTGAAGAGCAGAGTTTCTGAGGTCAGAGATCTGAGATCCCAGGATCTCCCTCTTCTCCTTGCTTCTAAAAACATTTCTTTAGAGGCTTCCCTTGGCCATGTCCTGTGAACCACAGATGGAGAACCACCTTCAAAGGGCTCAAAAATATGTCTGGATTAAAGTCTTTTTGACATAAGGTCTTTCTTCTTAAAGCAGGGCTAAGATCTTCATGGAGGGTATGGGAACACTGGTGTTTTCATGCTATGGTAACACTGTCAGAAGGTCAAGCAACCCATGACCAAAACACCTTGAAGCCAGCTTTCTGGCATTTCACTCTTCTCCCTGCTCTCCTCTAACCAGCTTTTGCCAATGCTCTACATTTTTTTGGAGTGTGATGCTCAAAACTGCTGCTGGGTGAGAGATCTTGCTAGAGCTGAAAAAACTGGATGGGTAGCCTTGGGCAAAGGTGACTGTGTGTCTTGTAAACTATGCTTCTGCATGTATATCTGAGCAGGCTTTTGATGTTCCTATTAAATGGACACATTTGACAGTGTGACATCCATCATCACTCTGCAAGAGCCCACTTTTTCACATGCATCTTCACCATATCTCATCTTGCTTAGAAAAAGTCATATGAAATGCTAAGCAGAGCCTTTCCAATGGCACCATGAAACCTCTGCTGCTTCTTTCCTGCTCACCAGACCCATTCCCCTGTCTTGGGAAAACAACTATAATTGTCTGATAGAATTGAATCTGATAAACTGAAGATTTGGAGCTAGCAGAGGAACAAAGAGAAAACCACAAGTCTGGGAACTAAGCAATGACAAGAGGAAACAGCAAGGGATTTCAAGCAGCAAGCACAAGTTGAAATAATGGAAATACTTGGCCAGTTGGAAGGTTACTATGTACATCATCTTAAACAGAGTTAGAGACCACCACCAGATCACATGGGGCAATCATACATGATGATACCTTGGTCTAGCTGGCTTTTCTTTTGGTTGTTAGTTTGGGAAAGCTTGAATAGAAATCAGGATAAAGCAGGATGATTGCCTGTTGAAAGTAGACTCCAAAACTATTTCTCTGAGCTATCAACCTTACCAGTCCTTATTGCTCCCTCCTCAGCTGTTGCTGGGATCAACAACAGTTTTGCCATAGGGCTACAATTTCATATGAGGTGCCCCAAAATTATTTCCCTTCTAGCCATGCCCTGCCTTTATTTAGACAAGAGTCCTGAGTCACATAATGCTTCACCTTGCAAACTATTCCATCACTCTCCAAATAGCAACAACCTGATGCCCCTCCAGCAATCAATCCTACTGTTTCTTTCCTCTGACCAAATGATCCTCTTGCCAAGAGCAAGAAGAGCTTCCCTGTTCCCAACATCCTGCCACTCTAATTTAACAGGTTTCTCACAAAGTCTAGACATTTCCTGAATTGCATGTAAAAAGCTTCTGCTCCACTTGAGCTCCATTAATCCTGCAACTCCAGGTCCAACAAGGCTGATGCTTCTCCATCTACTCTGGGTGAATTACAGTTTAAATGACAACTGTGCAACTCCTTGGCAGTATATCTATGCCCTTTGTTCCTGTATTTTTCTTGATGGAAGGAAAGAAATGATAAATTCCTTTGATGATGCTCTCTGTCCCAATGCAGCAGAAGTTAACTGGGCTGGGAGAGTTCAGTGCAAATTGGATAGCTTGTACTATACCTAGTGGATAGCATCATCCTGCAAGTGAATAAAACTCTCTGGGTGCCTGTGGTGATTGTGTCATAGATGCAAAAGATGAAAAGATTCAGTTCATTGAATCAACCCCCACATTTTTAGTAATGTTATTGTTATTGGTGCACATGCAGGTATAGAAATCACCTCTCTGTATCCCACTAGAAACACCTCTTCTCCCCACTGGGGACTATTTTTTAACAATTTAGCGATTTAATCTATTTACTACATGCTTTACCAATATCTCCAACTGCTAATTTTGTCATCACTACTAAATCAAATGCTTTGGGGAAGGTTGGCTGCTCTGTAGTAAAGGCAGAAGAACGCACAAGGCAGCTTTGCAACACCAGACCAATTTAATTCCAGCTGAGCAGCTGTGTGGCATCCACACTCCCATACATTCTGCATTTTATCTCACATTTCTCAAAAGCTAACTCCAAAAGGTAAACTAGTTATTTCAGGGTGTAAGTCACTCTACACAAATATTCAATGCATATTTATCAGTAGACATGCATCACAATGCTCTTGGTTTCTGAATGACTGCAAAAGACTTTGGCACCCAAAGGTGATATTAGTTTTTCCCTGTTATTGTGATTCCAAAGGGGTAAACAGAAATAATAACTGTGCCCTTTTTCTTACACATTATAAGCAGACCATCTCTGTGTAGCACTAGGACCCATATCACTGCTATTTTTTTCTTTCTATCAACAAGTACATGGGTTTTTAATTGATGTCTTCAGTTTTTCCTGTATGGTTTCTCAACATTTCAGATATTATTCAGATCAGTTGTTATCATTTTCCTTTTTCAACACAAGTTATTACACTGCTTTTGAGTTCCTAATCAGAATTTTCAGGTTGCTCACAAGGCCAGGTATATAGTGTATCACCAAACATCCAGTGCAATAGCACTGACTTTTACAATCCTGTGTCACTGGGGGAAAAAAAAAAAAACAAGTAACCAAAAAAAACCCCAGACTGTTACCTAACTTGTCCTGCATTTTGGATTGATCCTGACTCCCAAATCTGCAGTCATTCCTGGACTCCTGTATCTGCCTTCTCTGCATGGCATTTCTGGTGATGTTCTACAAAGACATTCAAGCTGAGCCCTTCATAACAGGTCTTTTTATACTTGAGGTCAACACCTAACCTGTAATGCTTGCACAGAGCACCAGGGACTGTTTTGTTTTTTCTCACCTATCTTCCCCATTACCATGCTTCCTGGTAGGACTTTATCCCCTGAGAAGTTAAACCCATTTTATTGTTTCCTCCCTTGTGCACAATGTCTTTACTGATTTCTGCACCAGACTCCCATCCACGGTGGCCATTAGGATTCTCCGACCTCTTTCTTCCATATTGCTAATAAAGCTGTTAAGTAGATTGATCTGACATTGTTCTGCACTGTGATCCAAGTGACACTTCCTTGTGACTCACACACATCTTAAATCCCAAAGCAGAACATACTGCTATCAAGGTGCTGAATTTGGATTCTAGAGATCTGGGTTTTGTCCATCTCTCTCTCATTTATCTTCTGGATGTGTTTGCACAGGGGACTTACTTCCTTTGAACTATTTCTCACTTAGTATAGGGAGGTTAACAACACTGCTCTTCTGCAGGGAAGAGTTTCCAGAACATATTTATTGAAGTTCATGTGGGTACTGTGTTACCTGTGGCCACATGAATATATCTGTACCAAGAAATGGAGTATATGGTTGGCTGACCTGCTGGCCAGTCTGCAGTTGACTCTGTGTGTAGAAAAATAGAGGTTTCAGTATCCTGTGATTTCTCAGGAAGCAACAAATGAAAAATTTTATTCATCTCAGGTACTTGTGTGTGGCACCTGATTCAGTTATCAGAGTTAACAGGACCAGAGTTGGGGCTCTCCATCAGAATTCTGCTGTTAACTGTTGCCTTAGTCAACAGGAAAGTGTAAATATTGCAAACACTGTACAGTGAATTACTTTAGATTTCCAAGAGCTTGATTTCTCTGTGTTCTGGTTAAAAAAACCAAACCAAACCAAACCAAAAAACAACAAACCAAATCAAACCAAAACAAACCCCTCTTCTTTACAAAACAAACCCCTGTTCTTTAGTACTTAATAAGATATTATTCATGCTTTTTACCAAAACTAAAATTTATTGAGAGTATTGTGCAGATATACACTAGCCTGGATAAAGGTTATTCTTTGTTTCCTATGCATCCACCAGTTTCAGACTCAGCAGTACTCTCAGAGACAGTATCAATTAATATCATGAGCAGTACTCTGTGAGAGACTTTCAAATGCCACATCATTAACTGGCATATTAAATCTGCAAATTTCCTTTCACCCAATAATTTTATAATTCTATCAAAGAAAGCAATTTTTCATTCTATAATTCCTTTCACCTCTTTGCATCCATCCCCTGCTGCTTGCTACTCATAATGTGATGCATTTTATGGTGGCTTTATTGCCCCCACTGCACCTTTTTGTGCATGAGGCTCTCATCAGAAAGGGTGGCCTGGCCACAGAATAATCATAATGTGGCTTATTGATGAGTGAACCTGTCCCCTTTTTCCTTCCCATTCCCACATTCCAAGGGGTCTTCAGCTCTGCTCTGGGTCTGGGTAGCTCCTGGACTCCCCTTGCTCTTTGGCTGTTGGGGCAGGGAGTATGTGCCATGGGAAGGAGGAAGATATTTGAAGGGTGAGGAGCTGTGACCATTACAAAATACCATCTTTCCAATCCTACTTTGGAGATCAAAGTAGATCAGTAGGCTGGTCTGAAGTGAATATTCCCACACGAGATTCTTCCACAAGGTGGACGATTCCATGTCCCTGCTACCAATAGCTGGGACCTTTAGGCTCAGATTTTCTAAAGACAGTAGGTACCAAAATCCCAGAGGATTCATCTTGATTGCAATAAAACCTTGCAGGCTACGTGGCCTTGTTATGCTCATGCCATTGGGAAAAGCAAGGAGACATAATTTAGCAAATGTGTGATTTCCACGTGGGAAATCTACAGCTATTGTTGGAAATACCTTTGATAAGCTGTCGTGAGCCCAGTTCTTGTTTTGCTTTGCATTGATAGAGGACAGTTGTGGAATTGGAAAACAAGATGCTTATCTCTGCTTCTGTATAATGTCAGATTTCTAACCTTTATGTGAGGAGGACTTAGTGAAGGAACATCATTTAAAAGAGGCCTGTAAGACCAATTCCATCAGCCTGTCCATCAGCCCAACTATCCTGCCTGTGACAGCTGGTGCTCATGGGCACTTAGGGTAAGAGCATAAAATAAAAAGAATAAAGAGGTAATTTCTTATATTTCCGGGGTTAGAATGCATCTGATTAAATAAACATCTTTGTCAAAACAAATGGGGAATAAATTGAGTCAGTAAATGGAGAGCTAGTCAAAGCAGGCAGTGGAGGTTAGGACATGATTCATCTGATCCTGAAGCAGATTTATAAAAAAGGTCAGGTGACTCACTCCTTAAAAATGCCTATATCTCTCCATTAATTACAAAGACAACTTGCTTTGACATGTTCAGCCTCAGTTCTGTAGACATCTGCAGCTACATGGCCTGAGCCAAACTCAAGCTGGTTAGTTACTTCTTGAAGCTGGAGAAGTGCAGAGAGATTGTTCACTTCTCAGTTATGCAACTGGTAGATGATACCTGGGATAGCACAGCTTCATGTATTTGATCTTCCCATAGGCACTTTCTTACCTGTTTTCTTTCTGAGACAGCTAAAAATAATTGGGACTTAAACATCTCTGATGTTCTCTGGCTGTTGTCGGAATATTTTATACTTCCTGGATGTGCACAGGACCTTGGCTAGTTCTGGTTCTTTTGAATTTTGAAGTTCATATCCCTGTGCACAAGCTCCCACATGTGACTGTCATCCTATTCTAGACATAGAAGTTGGATCTTCTGTCTCTTGTTGTTTTGTTTTGTTTGTGTGTGTGGAGTGTTTTTTGGTTTGTTTTTTTTTGTTTGTTTGTTTGATTGGTTGGTTGGTTGGTTGGGTTTTTTTCTCTAGATAGATGAAATTTTGCAACCTTGCCATTTTGGGGATGCAGATGCCTGGGAAATTTTAAATCTCCATTATATGATAAGATAACCACTCTTCTCAATAGAAATCTTAGAAAAACATTTTGTACACTTGATTTGAAGCCCACATTTGAGCTTTCAATTCTGCGCTTGCCCAGCTAAGCTTTGAAATCTCTAGAACTGTAGATTCTACAACATTTCTGTGAATCCATTCTAATCTTTGCCAAAACTTATGGTGACTTTTTTTTTTTTTTCATTATACATAATAGAAATTACATTACTTCAACACATTGTTTTGTTGTGGACCTTGGAGAAGAGTTTGGCCCTGTCTATGCTATAATCTTCTGTTAGGTAGTTGAAAACAGCAATATTTCTGTCACTTTGTCTTTTTCAGGTTGAACAAAACCAGTTATCCCAGCCTCTCCCTGTCTATCATGTGCTACATCCCCTTGATTATCTTGGTTCACCCCCACTGGACTCATGCAAGCATGTAAGTACCTTGCACTGGGAAGTCCTACACTTGACATGGTAATCCAGGTGCAATTTACTCAATTAGAGAAGAATCCAGCTGGTCAGCATTTGGATTTCATAGTGTTGATCACTGTCCTGTCAATTTTCTAACTGCCTCTTACTCCACATATCCAGTCCATATCTCTCCAATACATCTACAAGAGGATTATGTGAGACTGCTGAAATCTTTGTTAAAGTCAAGAAAAATGACATTGTCTGCTCTCTCGGTTTCCTTGGAGCTAGTTGTATCTTCATAGAAGACAAACAGGTTGGTCATGCATGACTTGCCCTTGATAAATTAATTCTGGTTGTTCTTAGTCACTCTTATCTTTCACGTTTCCATGGTTTCCATGAGGATTTGCTCTGTAGCTTTCCAGACACTGAGGGTAAGGTGACTGACCTGTAGGTACTCACATCCTCCTCTTTGCCTTTCTTTAAGCTGGTTGTGACATTTGCCTTTTTCCAGACATCAAAAAATCCTTTGATTGCTTTGATCTTTCATATATGCTAGAGAATGACCTCACCATGTGACCTCACCGTTGGTGCTCAGCACTTTCATTTGCATGGTCCCATGGACTTATATATATCCTATTTGCTTATGTGGCTTCTAATTCCTTCTTCCTCTACCATGTGTACAGGAAACTGGGAGATCTAATGGTAAACCTTTGAGTAAAATCCAAGCCAAAGAGAGAACCAATAAGAGAGATTTTATCACCTAGTGCATGGGATAAAAGATAGAGACACAGTTGCCCCGGCTGGTAGATCCTCTCTCATTCCTAACAAACTAAAACCATCCCACTGCACAAAAAAAAAGAAAAAAAAAGAAAAAAAAAAGAAAAAAAAAGAAAAAAAAGAAAAAAAAAAAGAAAAAAAAAGAAAGAAAAAAAGAAGTAAAAAACTAGTGCCATTGTATGAAATAAATAAATAAAGGTAATAAAATGAAAGAAATAAGATCCTCACCATGAAAAATATATTGCGTCTAAGTGAGGAACGAGCTGCTCCATCAGTAAGCTGAACAACTCCAGCTATATTTCACTCTTCCCTGTGAACACTGCAGAGAACAGAGCTGGGGCAGGATGTCAAGATCAGCATGTAAATGAAAAGTTTGGCAGCCATGTGGGACCTAAGGAGCAGAACTGCAGAAAGAAAACAAACAAACAAACAAAAAACAACAAAAAAAGAAAACCCCCAAGCTGGATCTGTTTTGGTGGGTGACAGTTGTAGGATCACCTGGTAGGGCCAGTTACTGTGTCCCAATGTGGCAACTTTTTCTGGAGAAAAGGAGGCTGAGAGGACACCTTCTCACTTTATACAACTACTGGAAAGGAGGGTGCAGAGAGGTGGGGGTGGGTCTGTTCAACCAAGGAACAAGTGACAGGACAAGAAGAAATGGCCTCAAGTTTCACCAAGGACAATTGAGATTGGATGTGAGGAAGAATTTCTTTGCTGAAAGGGTTCTGAGGCATTGGAAGGGGTTGGCCAGGGCAGTGGTGGAGTCCCCATCCCTGGAGGGATTGAAGAGTCGTGTGGACACAGTGTTGAGGGACATGGTTTAGTTGGGGACTTGTCAGTATGAGGTTAATGATTGGACTGGATGATTTTAAAGGTCTTTTCCAATCAAGGCAATTCTGTGATTCTGATTCAGAACAGGAGGAAGGATAGCTGAAAGGCAATAGCTTCCCCTTTCTACATGCATAGAGCTGTATTCCAACTGCTGACAGGGAGCCAGAATATTCTGTGGTCTAATATTTCTTCTTGCAGAGGTGGACATGGCTTCACTGACCTCTTGGGGAAGGTGCTTTAAGGCAAAGGTGATTTTGCCACCTCCTGTTCTGATTTTTATCCAAATATGAGGATATTTTTTGAATCTCAGAGCTACAGCTGTAGACACAAAGGCTATAACCATCTCTGTAAGTAGTTCTTGTAAAGAGTTCAGGTTGTTGTGGTCATAAAAGGTCCTTTCTGAGGACAGTGGAAGATTGTTTACAACAGTTGGAGCTGGAAGTATACTAAAATGTTGTGGAGACATTCAGGATACTAAGCTGACACTTTGGAGACAGGCTCAAGTCCTTTTTCAGACAGGTTTTATGGATGACTTATCTCTATTTCTTCTGAGTCCCCTCTGAAACTCACTACTCAGCCCCACCATGACAGTGCATGGGTAAAGATCATTGGGAGCACTTATGTTCATATACCTGTAGATGTATCAAGTCAAAGAGCGATGTTCAGTGGAAAATACAGAAGGAATTATCCAAGGCATAATGCAGTTAACTGATATGGAGGTGGTTTGGGCACCAGGACACCTAGACCTTCCTCCAATCAAGGCTTTATGCACATCTGTAGCATTACATAATGTATATAGCCCCCATGGAATTTAGGGAGGATACTACATCCCACAGTTCACTGGAAAACCAAGGCTTATGGTCCATGGGCACTCAGGAGCCTCTGTGAACTACTCATTAAATAGGTCTTCTGCTGATGTAACATTTTCTGTGAGATCATGAAATTCTGGATGGTAAACACCATCCCTAGTACTTTTTATTTCTCTTCTAAGCATCTCACCCCTGCTTGGTGTTGGCTGTGTGATAAAATCCTACCACATTGAGGCTGCATAATAAAATCCTATCCTGATAAGCATATTCCTGAAGGGAATATATTTTTTTTTCTTCCTCTGGAGTCTTTAAAACTCTGTTCTTGCTCACCTCTCCCCACTCATTTCAGAAGCTGAGAACTTCAGGTTATCTTTCCAGAGACTTTCAAAATGAACAGCACAAAAGTGTCATTTAATTAACAACTTGCCACCATCAGCAAGAGTTAGTTTTAGCACAGACCAATTCATTTTGGAATTGGATATTTCTGTTACAAATAAGGCAGCAGTGAGCATGATCTACAGCGCTTGTAAATTTTACTGGTAATAATTTTTAGTATTCTTTGAAAATCAATTCCAAGTTCTATTAGTTTACTCCCCTCTTCCCCCTCCCCCACCATTCAGATTTAGATCATGGTACTTGTAATAGTCTTAATCCATTACCTCAATAATTCCAATTATCATTCCACACTTCTTTTATGACCTTTAATTTTATAACTTCTTTTTTTTAACCCCCACAGTTAAAAGATAGAGTTATAGCAAGTGAAGTAAGAAAGTGGATGGTAAGGAAGATTTCAAGTCTACCCAAGTGTGGGCACACCCAACTATTCCATCTGCCTCTGTTCAGCTACATCCATCTGTCTTTCTCACCTGTCCTTCTGACTGGTCTTGACAATGCCTCTCTCATGCAGGTGCACAGGGAGTTTGCAGGTGGAGAGGATTGTTGGAGGGGAGGATATGGAACAAGCAGTGCTCCACCTGCTCTGCTTTCTCACAACAGGAGACCAGACATGCGTGAAGAATGATAATTACCTGTTGTAAATCAAGAGAAGTCAGTTTGATGTACTGAATTTTTATTACCCCTCTCTCTGCCTTTTTTTCTCCCCCCCTCTTCTTTTGGCAGGATTAATCTTCATACATATGTATATGGAGACAGACAGAAAGAGAAAAAAACAAAACAAAACAAAAAACCAAACTAGTAAGATTGCAGGAAATTGGTTATGGTTGTTATTTATAACGTGGTGCTTCCAGGACAAAAGATGAGATCAGGATTGTACTGCTTTACATACTAAAAACCCAGAGCATTTCTAGTCTGAACAAGCAGGATAAAGGACATAGGTTTACACCTGTTTAATAACTGGAAACTGAGCCAGAGATTTTTGAATAAGTTAAGCTGATACTACAGAGGGAATTGGTGCTACAGCCAATAAATGGACTCTCATCTTTTTACTCCTGATCAGGGCCATTAATTACAAGAAAATTATTAAAGACTGTTCCCCAAACTAATTGAAACATAACCAATGACGTCCCCATTAGGGATCATTTGGACAAAGAGGTGCTAATAAAATTTGAAACATGCAGGTTATGTTTGTGGGGAAATTTCTACCTTATCCTTTGGCCAAGTCCAGCCATTATTGCAGAGTCTGACACACTTCTATAGTATCAATGATTTTCAAAAGGTGAGCTACTGAATAGAAAGGTAATGCCTGTAACTGACCACAGTTTCATTTATTTATTTACTTACTCCAGATATGTATTGATGATAACAGATTGGAAGGTTTTAATTACTTATTTATTTTTTTTTTTCCCAAAAGGAAAAGATGCTTCATTTGTTTCCACTCATTTCCAACCTACCTGAAAGTTTGATTTAAAGTTATGGAGCTTCTCTTTGCCAATTTCAATCAAAATTTTGTAATCCAATCCCTGCTGTAAGTGCTGAAATGAATTTTTCAGAAGTCTCCAATGACCTTTCCTGAGCAAAAGCTAAGACTCAGCACTCCGCCTTACTCTTCACTTATCATGGACTCTTATCCTCTTTTAATTTCCCTGATTGGTGTCTTCTACCCCTCTCATGGATCTTGTGAAGGATTCTCCTTTTCCTCCAGTTGGTTGGGGATTTCCACCAGCTTGTGGCCCTGCTACCATCATCTGCTTTTTCAATTGCCATCCCTGTGTAGTTGCTTCAAGAATTTCTCTTTTGTCAGATGGTCTCTTAAGGTGGGATTAATCTTGCCTGGTTTTATACAGATACAAGAGACACTTTTGCATCTGAACTGTTAATGAAAATGCTTTTTGTAGTCAATGGGAATAAACAGGTACTTTTGGGACACTGGTCTTCAGAAGTAATTCAGAGGTCTCCCTGAGGAGGTGATGAAAAGCACTGAGACATACTTGTGTCTCTACATCAACTCAAGGGTTTATCAATGCTTAACTGAGAGCCAGGCAGTCTATCATACAGATATCTTAAGTTAAACGAGGTGAATGTTAAAGCTTCTGTCCAAACTAGTAATACATGCTGTCTCCCTCTGACATCTCATTATGGCTAACCTCAGATCAGTCTAGTATGACTAGAACAAAGCTTTTAATCTCCCTCAGCCACAACCCTCCTCACTCACTGTTTTTTCATGATGAGCATCAACATCCTACATATCTTCCAGATCTGAAACATGAGCATCAGCAGCAGCTTGAATCTTTTAGGTCCTCACATCACAACATCTTAAGTTCTCCTGTGGAACATCTCTTTTTCATATACACAGAGACTATGCTGCACATCCTTGCAAGCCCCACCAAGTAGCAAAGAATGTGACTTGACATTTGGCTTGCTCCTCTTGTTCTTTGCCTATTGGGACATAAAGACGAAATATGCCTGCTTGAAATAATAGGAAAATACTGAAACATGCCAAAGAGGTGTTAAAGAGGCCAGAATGGCCTGAGAAGAGTTGGGTTGTTAGCTGAGGTACAACACTGACCACTTATGTTGGTTAGGCCATCTCTGGATCTGAACTGGACATCTGAATAGTACCTTCCCATTACTGTTGTTTCTTTACATTACTCTTACATGGCACTAGACATGTGACAATTGAATCACAGAGAACACCCATAAACTGTCTTGAGCATTGATTCAGCTACTACTGTTTTTCATGGAGTACCTCTCTACCTTCTGCTGCTCATGAAGCAAAATGACTGATGGTACTTTTCTTCTGCCTCACATCTGTAAACACACATTGGTTCACTGCAGTATTTCCTTTCCTTTCTGGACACCCTATATAAGTGAAAAAAAAAAAGTAAAGTAAAATAAAAAAGTAAAAAAAGTGATTAAAAAAGGTGCCTTTAAACTTTTAGTCAACATTACGTCAGGTTTTGAAGAGAGGAAATTTGATATTAAAATAGGAGGTTGATTAGGCCAGAAGAAAACACTATGACCCAGTTGCCTGACCATAGCACTGTACTGGATTTTAAGCCTTACTTGATTTTTTGTGTGGCTTTCAGTTAATAAAGACAGAGCACAGCAGATGATCTCTACCTTCTGTTGGCATGAGGGGTGGGCAGAAACCCATCTAAGATCACAGATTTTTGTTGCATGGAGTGTAATTCCCCCATCTTTAACCCAAAAATATATCCAAGTAACCAAATCAATATATATCAGCACAAACCAGTTAAAAGGAGGGAAAGTCAGGCCCTAGGAGATACAGACCTGCAGTTGCATTCTTGGTTCATGGCACCTCCCTGTCTCGTGGGTCTCTCCAAGCCTTGTTCCATTTTCTTATGTAGAAAAGACAATCTGTTTCCCCTTCACTCCCTCCTTCAGCTCTGCTACCATGTGAAATTGCTTTTAGAGCTTGCTGTAGGGTGAAAATGCTTTGCAGCTTTGTAAAACAGGCATGCAGCAAAGCACAGAGAGTTTAAAGGAACAAAGAATGAGAACAAAAAAAAAAAAAACATTTTCATATTTGCTGCTAAATGTCTTCCAGCCTCCAGCCTTGTTATTCTTCCTCTAGAATTAGAAAAACCTGTTAGCAGAAAGTGTGCTTGCTCTTTGACAGTTAACAGCATATTATTTAGACTGATATGGCAATTCTCTTCTCCCCTTAATAATACCACTTTGCATTTATATAGTAGTTATATATATGTATTTATATATATATTTCTGCAGTAGATATCTAAACTGGGTTTTGCAGGAAGCTCTGAAAGAAAGTGAACAATGTGTTCAACAGTACTGATGTTCAGTGGTCAAATAGATCTTTGGTCTCAGAGCTACAGTTAACAAGTCTGCAAAGAACCCATCTGTCAAGAGAAATAGGAGCACTTACTTAAATGCTTCTTCACATATAACACAACTAGAGGTGATAGAATCTGCTTACCAAGTCACTGATCCCCAGGATAAAAAAACCCCCAAAAAACCAAAAAAAATCCCCAAATAATAGAAAATAAACTCCATAAACCAAAACACCCATATGTCAACAGGCATAGAAGGACTAAGAAGGATTTCTGTAGGACTATTTGCAAAACTGATATAATACATTCAGAGGGGTGATAAAAATGGAAAGGGAAAAGCCAGGGAGGAAGCAAGAGTGACAGGATTAATATGTCCCAGGACAGAAACACAGTGCTGAGCACACAGCTCCCCAAGAACCCAACTATGGCTCTCAGGAGTGAAGAAACCACTCCTTGATTACTTCTCCCATGTTTGAGAAATAGGATGCTCTTTGAAATAATGAGGACTGCATCAAAGATCACACTGGCATCTGTTTGTTGATTCATCACCTTCACAGAACAGGTCTGTGAGGCTCAAACACTGGTTAGTCAAGTGCCTCCATTCCAGTTTAAAGTTTGGAAAAATTGAGATATGACAGGTTGTGCAGTTTGTGAGTGATATGGAAGTAGAAGCCAGGTGTCCTGGAGTTTTTATTTTCCTGATCCACCATTAAAAAGAGAAAGTTAGGTACAGTGGAAAATGGGATTTTAGGATGCAGTAGGACTTGTGGAAGGTGAAAATATCTGCTTTTCATGTAGATAAAATACAAATCTGTATGGAAGGGCCATATAATCTTTTAATCCAACTCATGCCTTACTCAGAGGTCTCTAGGTCTCCTCCAACGACAGCCCAGGCCTCTGCATGGTAATTATTTTTCCCTTTGAAAAACTAATTCCAGAGATTTGATTTGATTGTGACCAAAATATATAATAACCATGCTGAATTGTTCAAGAAGTGAACGTAAACCATATATTTTAAGCATAGAAATTGCACAACCTCACACGTACAGTCGAGTAGCAGTGCAGTGTGGGCAGATCTGAGTTTAAAGTCACCTTCATGGTTAATGAGGTGCTGTGGTGGTTTCATTGGGCTAGCACTGGGCTAGCACTCGGCTAGCAGCCAAATATAGCTGCTTGCTCACTCCCCCCACCCCAGGGGATAGGGGAGAGAATTGGGGGGCAAGGATAAGGAGACTCGTAGGGTGAGATAAGAACAGTTTATTAATTGAAATTAAAATTTAAAAATAACTTAAAATAATACTGATATTTAAATAGTGATGATAATAATAATAGGAATAAAATATGCAAATGAGTGATACCCAGTGCCATTGCTCACCACCCGCTGATCAAACCCGACCCGTTCCCAGGTAACGATCCTGGAGAAGCGACAATCCCGAACTGAAACGTCAATCCTGGAAGGGAAAAAGCCTGAGCCAAAGCCAGAGAGAGCAAGATAGGAAGAGCCCCTCATGATGTACTGACCATGACAGGATATAAGATGGAATATCCCATTGACACAGACAAATGCCAATTTAGCTTATTAATTTAAACATTCCTCACAAACTTAGGTCTTGTGCTTGCAGACCAACAAAACACAAAGTCCTTCGCTCCCAGTGACAAAAATGCAAACACTGGGATGTTCTCCATGTTTCTCTAATAACAAATCCCAGGCTGAACACAACCCCCAGTGGTGTTCTAGCTATTAAAAAGAAACCCAGCTTTGTCCCAGCTAAAAACCAGGACAAGTGCATAGACTCTTCCTTTCTCTGTGGGGTCCAGTTGGGCTGGGCAGACTGATCTAGGCTTCCCTCGTGACCTCTCCCCTGCCATTATAGGGGGTGAAACTTGTGTACTTGAGAGCTCTTTGTGCAGCAAGGGTATATTTTTAAGGGAATATGCCAAGCTATATATCTACAAGTATATATCTACATTCTTGCAAGACCACCTTGGCATTTTCTTCTTTGTCAGCAACCAAGGGAACCATTTCCAGTATGTTCAAGATAAAAACTAGTTTGCTTTGTATTCAAGGACAGTTCATATTTCTGGGGCCAGATTCTGCAATATGTTGAGCATCTCTAGTCTCCAGCAAGCTGTGAATACAGTCCATGGCCAGCTTTGTCTTCTCCTGCTGGGCAAAGACAAACAATCCCACATGCCATATAGAAAAGTCAAGGGGTCATTATTGTTCCTTGGAAAAGCTGCATCCTTCCTGGGAGTGTTTTCTTGCACAGGTGTGTTGCTGTGATGGGAGTCTGTGATCCACACAGGTGAGGGAGAATGATGTGCTCTTCATTTTACTTCTGGGTTTGTTGGGAATTGTGCTTGTTCTGAAAATGGCAATCTTTGGCAAAGCATAATGGTGATGGTCTGAAAGCTGCTGGGTTTCTTCTCCCTTTGGCTTGCTTCCAACCACAGCAACCACCTCCACTCCTGCTCCTTTCATTTGCTTGTGGCTGCATCCTGAGAATTGTCCAAGAGAAGAGCTTTCAGGTCTGATCTAATCTTGTTTCACACCCAGGAGCTTCACCACACCTGGCAGGTGCTGGGAATCCAGCCAGGCCAGGAGATACCAGGGTTGGACCAAGGCTCTCCCAGAAGTGTAATTCTGCAATCGAAAGAGCTGTGTGAAACCCTGAGCATCTCGGCATTCATGTGTTACCATCATCACTCCATTCTGCCCATTTGAGACTGTTTCCCCTTGATTACCTCCTTAAATCAATACTAATGGATTTTCTCAGAGTTATTTTTTTTTTTCTTTCTTCTTTAACTCCTTTCCCACCACCCCTCCCCAACACTTTCCATCTCTGATGACTGAAGTCCTTGCTATCTCCTTTCCCTTCTATCAAAGCACTGTTTCATCGCAGGACTGTAATTTATACAATTTATCCTGCTCGCTTTGCTTAATTGTCTCATTTGTAATATTCTATCCTCTTTCCTTTTCTGTTCACTCAGAATACCCAGGCTGGTTAAAATAAATATGTATTTTTAATTTTAAGCAGCCTAATTTAATTTTTTAAATGAGGGATGAGTATTAATCAGGACTGCTTCTGAATCCAAAGCACATCAAGTCTCAGCCAGCAAAATAGCATGTGTTGCTCAGTTTCACACCCCTCCTGTCACTTTTCTTCACATGCAAAGCTCTGAAATTCTCTGCCTGAGGTCCAGGTATTCAAAGGACTTCCCAAACTCTCTGGGGGGTGATGAATAATCAAGAAGTGGAGGCAGGTGTGGGGTTACAACAGGCTTTTTTCTCAAGGTCAAGAAACAGCTTGGTTTTAGAGGGGGTTGTGGTAGTGCCACTTTGTAGAAGACTGGTTTCCCAAGTGTCTTCCATGGAGCATTTGCCTCTGATACTGCTATCCCCATCAGTCCTCATGCCTTGTCTCCATCACTAGCTTTATCCCACCCACTTGAAGTAAGCCCCCAAACTGGTGGGTTTTTTTTGTTTTGTTTTGTTTTTTTTTTCTCACCATACCACTACTCATGAATCACCACCAAAAACCTTCTGGCTGTGACTGTTTCAAGAGACTTTTTCAGTTTATAACAGGCTTGAAGGTTTTACCAGCTTGGCATTAAGATTTTTCTTAGAAGTCTCTCTCTATCTTTCATCTCCCAGCTGAGACTTCAGAGTATCTGAAGCATATCCCAAAGGGGGACACTCAATGCTGTCTCTTTCACCCCAGGGGGAAATATGAGTCTTCAGGGGAGCAATAATATATGACCCTCTAAAAGCATTTCCAGGAAACTACAGAACTTTGGAAAGTTTATAGGTAGGCATTGCTGGTGAAGATGAGTTTTTCTGAGTCACCTCTTAGAGACCACTCTGTGCTGGTCTGTGAGTCCTGCTGATCCACCAGTTATAACCCTGTTGTGCCTGAGGACTGCTCACCAGCCTGCTGCTCTGTGGAAGTTTCTGTAGTCAAATTAATTAATGAATTTTAACAAGTCTTACGAGGAGCAGCTGAGGGAACTGAGGTTGTTTAGTCTGGAGAAAAGGAGGCTGAGGGAAGACCTTCTTGCTCCCTGCAACTACCTGAAAGGAGAGTGTGTTTTTCTTCTCCCTATTAACAAGTAATAGGACAAGAGAAAATGGCCTCAAGTTTCACCATGGGAAGTTCAGATTGGATGTCAGGAAAAATGTCTTTACTGAGAGGGTTCTCAGGCACTGGAACAGGCTGCCTAGAGAAGTGATGGAGTCACCATCCCTGGAGGTATTTAAAAGATGGGTAGATGGGTTGTTCAGAGATATGGTTTACTAGTGGACAGGTATGGCTGGACTTGATGATCTCAAAGGCCTCTTCAAATCAAATGATTCTATAATTTTCTTTTGTGCACTAATTTCAGAAAAGGCAAGCCATTCATCCTTTCTCTACACTCCTGCTCCTACCCCTTCTCCCATGCTTAAGCTTTTCTGGCTGTTCTCTTGGTGACTGATGCCTCACCCCATTGTATGAAGGCCCTCCAGACCTTCAAATCACATCAGTCCCATGACACAAATCATCCAATTGTTGCTGTCTACTAGAGGGTCTTTGGTGGTGAGGTGCATTCCTACCCTGTCCTGAAAACTTCCTTTATAAATTATGGTGGTAATGGCTAAAAGGGGGAATGAGGGCCAGAAAGACTCACTTAAAGGATGAAGCACTTAATGGCCTTTGCAGACATCTGGGTTGAAAAGTCAGAATGAGTTTATCAGAGAAACTAAGAGGGCTGTAGCTCCTTCTCCCAAACTTCAACTTCCCTATTAAACACCCCTGAAGATCCCTTTAGCCTTTCCCTCATTTCTACTGATGTGAGAAGTGTGGAGGATGCTAAAGCTGAGGCACAGACTCAGGTCTTAGATACCAAATGGTGGTCATTTGATGGTTGTTCATTCCTTAGCAAGACAGACTCTACTTTCACCTCTCTCCGCTCCCAAACTTTCTTTGCCTTTCTAGTAGTAAATCCCAGAGCTGAGTTTCCAGATGTAGGCTGCTAAAAATACACAACTGAAATGTTTCCAGATGGTTTCTCAATGTCTCCCAAAGCTGTCACTTCATGGTGGCAGTGCACCCCACCGTGTGTGAGAACACAAGGTCTGAAATGGGGTGGGAGGCATCAGATTCACAGCAGGAGCTGGAAAGATGCTCATGCAACTCACTTACATCCAGCACTTGACCCCTTTAGCAACTTCAGGTGGGCTTCACAGCACTCAGGAGGGGGATCTACTTCAAAAGACCTTTTCTGGACAATTGTGTGCCTGTCACCCAGGGATTAGCACGTAGCTGCTGAACCGTAATATCTTTTCTGTGTTTACCCAGCTTTGTGCTAAACCTGTAAAATTTCATGTCAGTGCACAATCCAGTGGGACAGGAAGAAATTTATTCCAGAAGCTAAAAGGTTTCTATTTGCCAGGAAGTGTCAGAAGGCTCCAGTACATTCCTGTGCCTGGTGTACCCAGAAGAAATCTCTCTTTTCTTTCCACCTACTGCTCCCTTTGGCTTGCTCCCAAGATATTTTATGGTGACATTATGGACTGTGTACCATGACCAAGAGTAAGAAAGGAGTAGCCACTGTTAGACAAGGTAGATGTTAAACTGAACTTAAGGAACCACTTCAGTTGACAATAGTAGTGACTGTCATTTTTAGGACTGTATAAACTATGCTGCATGTTTTTGGAACATCAGTTCTTTTCATGTTATCTCTGTGTATTTTATTTATATTTTTAGCTTTCTCACTTTATTTGATGTTATGTTATTGTGCTGAACACAGTAACATAACATACAACGCTGTAACAGTTGTATGAGGCAGGCATGAAGGTATTTGAGCTCTTTTACTTCCTCTTGTGAATATGACTCTCAAAGTCTTAGCAGATTTGGGAGGAGTGTCAGTTCCAGACAGATGACCCCTCTCCCTGCTGCAATGAATCAGACTGAAAAGGCTATTTTAAAAGCAATTTTTTTGCCCTTAGGTTGTTTCATACATCTTAGGAGTGCAGATAGAAGGACATTCACTCTTCTCCTGCTGGCTCCATCACACTCATTTGGAGGGGCAGATGATTCTTGGTAGACTACCCGAGCTTCTGTGTCACGTTTAAGTGCTTTGGAAGACAGACGACACATAGCTGTTTGCAGTGATTCAGAAGTGTTTGGGGTTTGATAAGTTGCCTTCAGATAGACATAGGATGGATGGTGTAGTGTTCATTGTAGAGGTTATTGAGGATTGCAGCTATGCAATCCCAGAACTTTATCTCTAAAGTGATTATTCCCAGTGCTGATCTCAGGAGTGTTTCTACTCTGTGCTGGGAGAGAGCTGCAGCAGAAATAAGGCTTGGGGCTTTATTTCCCTGTGCTGTTGTGCACATGAGTGCATCCACTGAGCTCACTCATGCAGAAGGAAAGACCTGTGTTTGGGACCACTCCTGTTTGCATCACCCCTTCTCTGTCCCAGAAGATTATTGTTCATGGACAATACTGAACCTGCATTTGTTCATGATGAAACACTTCAAATCTTCACCACAAAGGCAAAAAATCTCTCTCTTTTATACACCTCCATGTAGCACCCACACCAGATGACTTTGTAAACCAGGCTGCAAGTGGGAGAAGGATACTTACCTCTCCTCTCGCTTTGGGAAAAAAAGTACGAACAGGATCATAGTTGTTACAAGAGAACTTGTGACTACCCATACACATTAAGATATGCCTTGACAAGACTGCAACCAGCATGTGGATGGAGTTAGAAAGCTCAGGGAGATCTACAATGAGACCAAGGTTGGCAATTCCTTCACAGGTTGAGGGAACTTTTTCCACAGAGCAATGTGGTGTCACTGTTGGTGGGCTGGCAGACCCCAGGGGAGGTGCTGTGTCGATGGACAACAAGATCTCCTCATCTACTGCCTCAGAAAGTGCCAACAGTCATCATGTCCTGTTTCCATTCCAAAGGTGCTGAGGATGAGATACGCACAATCTTTTTAAGCCAGTGCTGTGGGATAAGAGCAAAGCACTGGTGGTCCAGTCTCTGGAACAACTCTCAGTGAGAGATAGGTATGAGGGGGTTTTAGGGAGATCCCTAATGACAAGAGGAAGAAACCAGAGGTATGGGCTACCCACAGGGTCAGAGGGAACAGAAATGGGCAATGAGTCAGATCATGTCCCAAACTTCATTTTAAGCACTTCTAGCCCCATTCCTTCTTTCTTTCTTCTCCCGTTCATACACCAAATGTTCTTGGTTTAAAGACACAGTAATTTAACTTGAAATGACCTTGACTATCACTTATTGCCTGTTTGTGGGGATGAGGCAAAGTGCAACAGGCTATGACAGTGCCCTGGCCAGCTTTGTCTGCAGATTTATCACAGTCCAGGAGCTAGATCTGGCATGACCATCATCATATCCATCCAGAGAGAGTGTGACCATGGGGACAACAACCTCATTCAGCCATAATGCACACATGGTGAACTCCTGGCCATGCTGAAACATCTGAAAGATCAAATAAAGGAGCAGGAGGACCATTGTTATTGAGAATCTTTGATGGCACTGGCTTGGTAATAGCTAGATTTGAAAGCCATGGCCATGGGTCCCAACAATTTCAGCACCCCACTATGAGCACAGTGGCCACTGGGTCTCCTGCAAATATCTAGGAGATATTCCTAAAGGGTTTTGTGTTAGATGGATCCCCAGATTTGTGAGCCATGGCACTGAGACACACAACAATCACATCTAGAGATGGATCTATAATATCCACAAAATCTTTTTCATCAGTTCAGGCTGTTTCTGAGTTGCAGTACTCAGTGTGGTGGTTGAGGACAAGGTTTGGAGAGTCTAGGCTGGCATAGATGGCACAAAACAGTATTCAGATTAGAAAAAAAACACCAAAAAAAGACATTTTTTGTTCCTCTGAGTATTTTCTGCAGGGCAGTATGACCTTAGTGTTCTATTTTACAGACTGTAATAATGGACACATTTTATTGAGTGTATGGGCAACCAGCCATCAGTCTGGTCTGGAGGTCTGAAATCAAAGGGCAGAAAGGGCAAGTATCCCTTATTTTGTTTACTTCCAGAGACACATCTTAGCACTACAGGGGCACTGTTTATTTCCTTGTGCTCAGGGAGAGCTGAACTAGAACTTGGCTTTTTTAATGGCTTTCTCTAAATAAACTTTCTAAAGCCCTAGCCCAGAAAAGGCTGTTATGTGCATGTATTCTGACTAGACTCTTACTAATTCCATACGGCCCTAAGAAGAGAAACCTAGTTAAAAACATTCGTTAAGAGAGCTGTGACTAATCTGAGCTGACCCAATTAACCCAAAATGTCCTGTGTGGAAATTGTTGTGGACTCTGAAAAAAAAAAGCCCAGGATGAATGTACATAAATTTTCTGTCTGCACTTTCATTCCCAAGGAAGCAGTCAGTTCTTCAAGTGTTATTTCTGGATTGGTATTCAGAGCTTACACCTTGCCAGTAGCTTCTTCCTGCAAGGAAGCTAAATGCTTTCACCTCACCGTGGGAAAAAAAAAAGTTGTGCACTTGACAGCAACAAATTCTTTTTGCACTTGGTAATATAAGCAGGTTTCATCTACGTGTGGTGTCTTCACAGGAAACAGTTGCCCTCAGCTCCACTATAATTGCAGGAGATACAGTGAATATAGTCAGTGGAGCATTGTAGAGCTGAGTATAATTCTTTTTGTTAAGAATAGATGTCTCAAAATAAAGTGGGTTACTTGGACCCTGGAGTATACAAATTTTTTTCTCATTGACTGTACAGGGAACATCTAAGCAATGAGCTCTGGTAGAGGTGGCTATATGATAGGCTTCACAAGATGGGTGAGATTAATCCTGCCCTACATATCAGAACTTAGTAACTCTTGGGCTCTCAGGCTGATGTTCACACCACAGAGTGGCACAGGGCTATGGGGTAGGGAGGAATCTTGTACATGAGGAAAGGTTTGCATCTTGCCAAAGAGATGATAGGAGAAGATCAGGGAGGTGAGAAGCTGGACACTGTTTAACATGCTGCACAGTAAGTTTTACATACAAGAAAGGGAACTGGAGGAGTCAATAGAGATGTGTTAAAATAGCCTGAGAAAGTGACTTTCACAAATGTTATATGTGATGGAAGCACAAATAAATGCCCTGGAGAAGATGTGGGAAGATGTGAGAGACCTTGACCCAGTGGTTTAGCAGCAGGGTTAAAACAGGTGAGATTGTACAGATATTATTTAAGATAAATCTGCAAGAATAAAGCACATCTTGGATATGAGGATCACAGGCAGTTCTAGTCTGAAGCTAATAGACATTCAGGGTCTATATGATGGTTGAGAAAATGGTGTTTGCCACAGACATTAAGGAACATGAAAATGAAAAATATTGTGTTAGTTTGTTGGTGTTTGGGGTTTTCAGCAGAAGAATACAAAAAAGGGAGGAAGTCCTGGAATAAAAATTAAAAATTAGCTTAATTTGCACAGACAATGAGACATTTATGGGTTGATGCCAGAGAAAAAGGATATCTCTTTGGAATTTAGCCGAAAGAGAGGAATATTTTTATGGTGCCCTTGCATAAAGATGGTGGTTGACTGTGTCTCTGCAGATGAAGAGAAGTGATGAGAAGGGGTCTGGGGATCCTTGTCCAAAACAAAACCAAAAACAAACAAAAAACAACAACAAAAAAGAAAATAAAAGAAAAATCAGAGTCTAGAAACTGAGAAGAAAAAAAAATCTTAAAAACAGAAAAGGTCTTAACTCTCTGTTAACTCTCTGATAATAAATAGTGCAGAAAGGAGACAGATGAGATAAAGAACAACAAATAGGCAGTCTGAGATCTATCCATTCCCTAAAGATACAGGACACTCCAAGAACATGAACTTGGAAAAGCATTTTTCTTTTAGGGAAAAAAATATTGACCAGGATAAATTGACACAACAGCTATTTGGGTTCTCCGGCAGAAAATGCAGGCTGAAATTACTTTATTTGACAAATAATATCTTTGTTATTGCAATCACTGACTAGAGGCATTTGTGGTGCTGAATTTTGCCTCCTTAGTGTAGGACACCATGATGAATGATGCTTGTTTGAGCAGGAAACAGTGGAGGAGATATACTCTGCCAGTATCAATGCATCACTGGTGTAGCCCTCTAGTTACGGTTCCTGAATATTTTGGGCATATACTCTTGAATTATAAAGTTATCTTTCTCATCCAGGGTGACACCTTTACAGGGGCATCACCCACATAAAAAAGGACTTCCTTCTACAGTCAAACTATCCTATTTTAAAGATGAGACTTGATCCTCGTCTACAGATACCACTTCACTTACATGTGAACTGAATATGTGTGAGTCAAGCTCCCTTGAGATAAAAGTCTTCTTCAAGGACAAAATTGCAAAGGGCTCCTGAAAAGAAATCCCATTCCTCATTATGGAGTGACAAGGATGAGAAAGAGAAGTGTGGGTAAACTCTGATAACTTGAATTTAGATGAGCTTCCCCCTCTCTCCCCCTAAAGATGACTAGATAAAAACATCTGTCAAAGAAGGCAGAAGGATGGGACTCTGGATAAAACAGTATCACACACCATGCAGTAAAGCACTAATAGGTGTCAAGTATGAGGCTGGATGAGTTAAGAGATACATCTGAGTGCAATGTCAGAATGAGAAGTAAAGCAGCACTTCTCCAAGAGATGCCAGTCACTCCGTCCTTCTCCCATTTTGGTATGGAAAGAGCATCTGGCTGGGCTGGAGGGATGCCAGGGAGATCACTTCAGTCCTGTGTCATGGACTAAACAGAGCAGGAGACAAAGAAAGTCTTCCTCTATTTAATATATTTATCTTTTTTGTTTGACTATGGCCTATGTAATCTCTGCTTGGGAAACAAGAATAATAATGCTTAATTTAATCAAATTGATAATATTAATTAATAGCAATAGTAATAATAATAAACGCCTGTTTAAGTGCTTGTGAGAAAATGTGAACTGCTAAGCCATATGTTCCACTCAAAAAACAATAAACAATTATTTTTTTGTCTTTTTTGTTTTTGCTATTCTTGGACAGTCTGTTGGAAAGTACAGTCCATTGTGCTATTTTGAGAAGATGAAGTGGTTCTGATTGTTTTGCAGTTGTCCAGTGTTCGTCTCTTCTTTGGAGTGAAATTAGCTTTGTGCAAACTGTTTTCTTTGCAAAGAGACTGTAATGTAATTGGTGGCACTTGTGTGCATTGGTGGGCTTGTATATTGAAAACGTATTGGTCTTTCTTTAAAAAGATTAAGAAATGTAGAGAATGAGGTGTTGATTGATATCCAGCTGAACACGAGCCAGCAGAGTGCCCAGGTGGCCAAGAAGGCAAATGGCATCCTGGCCTGGATCAGCACTAGTGTGGCCAGTAGGACCAGGAAAGTTTTCTTCCCACTGGGCACCGCCAAAGCTGCACCTCAAGTGCTGGGTTCAGTTTTGGGCCCCTCACTACAGAAAGGACATGGAGGTGCTGGAGCGTGTCCAGAGAAGGGCAACGGAGCTGGGGAAGGGTCTGGAGCACAAGTGTGACGAGGAGCAGCTGAGGAAACTGGGGGTGTTGAGCCTGGAGAAAAGGAGGCTGAGGGGAGACCTCGCTTTCTACAACTACCTGAAAGGAGGGTGTAGAGAAGCAGGAGTCAGTTTGTTCAACCAAGGAACAAGCGATAGGACAAGAGGAAATGGCCTCAAGTTGCACCAAGGGCAGTTGAGATTGGACGTGAGGAAGAATTTCTTTGCTGAAAGGGTTCTGAGGCACTGGAAGAGGTTGCCCAGGGCAGTGGTGGAGTCCCCATCCCTGGAGGGATGGAAGAGTCGTGTAGACACAGTGCTGAGGGACATGGGTTAGTGGGGGACTTGTCAGTGTTGGATTAATCATTGGACCTGATGATCTTAAAGGTATCTTCCAACTGAGGCAATTCTGTGATTCTGTTAAATGAGACTGCACATAGCCTGTGTTTCAGCTCTGTGTTCCTTGTTGGCCAGGGATTTCAGCTCATCAAAAACCCTCAACATATCCAGGCATAGGTAGATGAATAATGTAACTGTAACTCCTAACAACGCTGTCAGGAAGCCTACAAATGCCTCTTTCCAGGATCCTTCTTTACAAAAAAAACCCCATCTCGTCACCCAGTTTTTACCAAGTGACATGAGGTGAAGCTGCTAAAAAAAAAAAATAAGTATCTGATGTTTATCAAAGGCAGGATAAACTGGTAAGGGTTCTATGAGATTATCTTCTCCTCTCCACCCATCGCCATTTTTATGATTTTATCTGATTTTACCTGATTTGATCTGATCTAGTTTATTCTACTCTTACTCTACTCTGCTCTGCTCTACTCTACTCTACTCTGTTTTCCATGGTTGGTTTGGGTAAAGGTTGGCTGCTCACTAAAACTTAATGAAAAACTTAATGAAATATAATAAGGGCAAGTGTAGGGTGTTGCACCTGGACAGGAACAGCCCCAGGTTCCAGTATAGGTTGGGGAGTGATCTGTTAGAAAGCAGTGTAGGAGAAGGGGATCTGGCAGCCCTGGTGGACAGCAGGATGACCATGAGCCAGCACTGTGTCCTTGTGGCCAGGAAGGCCAATGGCATCCTGGGGTGCATTAGAAGGGCTGTGGTTAGTAGGTCAAGAGAGGTTCTCTGGAATATTGTGTCCAGTTATGGGCCCCACTGTTCAAGAAGGACAGGGAACTGCTTGAGAGAGTCCAGCAAAGAGCCACCAAAATGATTAAGGGAGTGGAGCATCTCCCTTATGAGGAAAGGCTGAGGGAGCTGGGCCTCTTTAGCTTAGAGAAGAGGAGGCTGAGGGGGGACCTCATTAATGTTTATAAATATGTAAAGTTTGAATGTCACGAGGATGGAGCCAGGCTCTTCTCAGTGACAACCAATAATAGGACAAGGGGCAATGGGTGTAAGCTGGAACACAGGAGGTTTCACTTAAACTTGAGCAGAAACTTCTTTACTGTGAGGGTGACAGAGCACTGGAACAGGCTGCCCAGGGAGGTTGTGAAGTCTCCTTCTCTGGAGATGTTCAAAACTCGGCTGGACACCTTCCTGTGTGATCTCATCTAGGTGTTCCTGCTCCAGCAGGGGGATTGGACTGGATGATCTTTCGAGGTCCCTTCCAATCCCTGACATTCTGTGATTTCTTTGATTTCTGTGAAGGGCAGTTACCCACTGGTGAGGACTCAAAGAACAAAACCTTACATTGCAAGCTCTTTTGGGGCAGGAACTGTTTATTCATTATATCCCATACAGTATGTCACATAGTGAGGCCCTGACCTGGTTGAGACTGTCACGAGTAATAAATAAATCACTATTAATCATCGTGAGCAGCAGCCACCTTGGGATGAGAAAATGATTCATTACTCCAATCTGCTGAATTATTCACTCTTCTGGTGCAAAAATGGCATGAAATATGAGCTCCGAGAATGTGGAGGTTTTTAGCATGATAGGGATTTTATTCTGGTGTTAGAGGTAAACTACAGCTGGCATAAAAAATTCTATCTGAAATTTGTGATGAAAAAAGTGTCAGTATTTTGCTTAATATATTTTATTGAAAATATCCCTTCTTTTGTCTACATCTTTCATTTTTTTTTCACATTCCAACACAGAAATATCTTGCTTAAGTCTTCCCCATCCAAAATTATATTCAGCACCATGAAATATAAAAATAATTTAAAAATATGAAAATATTGAAATTTCATTTTTATTAAGATTTTTTTTTTTAAAAGGGAAGCAAGTATTTACTGGGAGAAAAAAAAAAAAAATTGCAAAGTGAAGAATTTTCCAATTGCCTGTAGTATGAGTTTCTAGGAGTAAGATTTTTTTTTAAGGCATTAAGAAATTATGTGAATAGGAAAATTTGGAAGAAATTCAATAAGGAGAGCATCAAGGAGCACATGGGTGAAATCTTTTGTATTAGTCTCCAAAAGAAAATTTTGCAGCAGATTCTCATTTGCCCAGAAAATTAAGTTACACTTAATGTTATGATCTGGCTACCTTCACCTTCAGAACATGAAACACAAATATATTTTGAGGTATTTCTTTTTGAAAGTAAGTTTTCACTTAAATTTCTCCTTACATTTGTTACGGTGGATCTTATGGAGCATCATGGCTCATGATAGCACCTTCACTGCTTGAATAATTCTTTGCCCTGATACTATTACTCCTATTGATAATGTCATATGATGATTCATACCTTCATGTGCCCGGTGAGGCAAAAAAAAGAGGGTTTCACACATGGAAATACATAATGTAATGGAAATAAAAAAGAGGATCTCATTGAGAGAGATCACAACAAATAGTGTGAATACCTCCTTTCTACCAGTCTCCTTTTCAATAGTTTGTACACTGACTGAGATGACAGCTACCAGTGCTATCACTGCTTCTTGTCTCATACAGATAGGTTACTTGTGCTCTGGTAAAAGACAGATTTATTTTGAGTGATTTATTACCTTTCCATCATCTGATTCTTGGATAATAATAACAATAATTCTGGCCATTTTGATATCTATTTCTAACTCTAATATAATTTTTTCTTGAGAGCATTTTCGACTAACCAATATTGGTTTTACTGCCTCTGTAAGAAATAAAACCACAGTACACAAAGACCAACGTAAATTAAATAAACAGAACCAATAAAGTGCTTTAAAGCCTTTACCTTATTGGAAGTATTTAGGGATGTGAATGAATTAGGATATTGGTTTTCCTGTCCACCCCAGTCTTTCCAAAGACTGCCAGCAGGGGATACACCTTCAAGAATGTAAATGAATGCCGACCTAATGAGATCCCATTAATATTATTAAATTACCCAGAAAACACTATTCATCACTGTAAACTCATTTAGCAGAGAAGAAACTCAACCAAATTACTGTAGGGTCCTTGGCAGTTACCCAATAACCATGATGAATAAGGCTAGTTCCTGACAGCTTATTGACACTGATGATGCTCTCAGAAGCTCCCCAGCACCCCATCCTCAAATTGGACTTCAGGAGAATTGTTGTGTCTTGAAGGAAAGTTGAGCAGAGAGAGGAGATCCCCTTCCAAGGTGATGGAGAGAAATGGGCATGCCTTTACCCTTTTTATTCTGCCACGTAATCCCTTCTCGCCTTTGCCCAGCAGGTCTAGCCCTACACACCACCCTATTCCTTCAGACTGCTGGAGGCTGTGGGGTACACAGTAAGGAGTACAACTGTCCAGCTTCATCCATCTGCTGAAGCCCGGGTGATGAATTAGCACAGATGCAACAGACTGATTAGCATAACTCATAAAATCCAGTGAACTCAGAGAGCAGAGCAGGGAAAGGAACCCAAAAGGGAGAAAGAGAAACCTTAAATTAAAGTCAGGCTATGTAAGCATGAAGACAAAGTTCACCTTCCAGCCCGGGTGGTGACCCCAGCATCAATCAACTTGCTATTCCAGCAGAAAGTGCAGCATGACAGAGAGAGAATGCTGGAGGGGAGGGGTTGTTTATATTTTTGTGTGCTATACATTTGAATTTGCAGGGACTGAGTTCCCCAGTGCTCCCTCCATTGAACTGCCAAGGCAGTATGAGATACACCTGGGATTGGTGGTCCCACATTCTTGGTGGTAACACGGTCCTTTCAAACTATACTGTGCATGTCCATCCAGGTAAGGACCAGAAGCATTTAATATTGAGATATTGACTGAAATGGTGCAGTATCTTCTTGGCTGCTGCTCTGGGGAGTCATGACAGATCAACGTAGCTTTCTGGGTTATTGGATGGACAGATCTCTCTTTTCTGTTTTTTTAAATTATTTCAGGGTTTCTTATGACCTCTGTGCTTTTCAGAAAAAAAATGTTCTCATTGAAGACATCCTCTGTACAGATCTAATATGCCAGCTTTTGCATGAACTTATAGCCCTCTAAGCTACATCTCTTTTGAAGAATTTTGTGGCTGGAAAGCTGCCTGGCAGAAAAAGACCTAGGGGTGTTGGTTGACACCTGGCTGAATATGAGCCAGCAGTGTGCCCAGGTGGCAAGGAAGTCAATAGCATCCTGGCTTGTATCAGAAATAGTGTGGTCAGGAGGACTAGCAAAGGGATTGTCCTTTTGTACTTGGTACTGGTGAGGCAACACCTCACCAGTATGATGTGAATGCTGTGTTCAGTTTTGAGACCTTCATTAAAAGAAGGACATTGAGGCACTGGAGCGTGTCCAGAGAAGGGCAAAGAAGCCGGTGAAGGGTTAGAGCACAAGTCTTGTGAGGAACGACTGAGGGAACTAGGGTTGTTTGGAGAAAAGAAGGCTGAGGGGAGACCTCCCTCTCTACAACTCCCTGAAAGGAGGATGTAGCAAGGTGGGGGTTGTTCTGTTCAACCAAGTAACAAGTGATAGAACAAGAGGAAGCAGCCTGAAATTGCACAAGGGGAGGTTTAGATTGGATATGAGGAAAAATTTATCCACTGAAAGGAACAGGCTGCCCAGGTAAATGGTGGAGTCACCATCCCTGGAAGTATTTAAAAGGTGAGGAGCTTAGGGACATGGTTTAGTGGTGGTTTCAGTAGTGCTATGTTTACAATTGGGCTCAATTGTCTTAAAGGTCTTTTTCAGCCTAGATGATTCTATGAACTCTTGATTTGTTCTAGAGCTAGAACTTTATGAAGAGGCTGACAGGAGTTTACAGCTTATGTTATGATTGCCCACCCATATGCCTAGATTGGAAAATACTTCACTGAATTCAAGAATGAAGGGCTAAAATTTGGTTTGAAATGAACTATAGGGCAAGAAGTTAGAAGACATTTGCCAAAACTTACTGTGATGGTGTAAAGCTGAAGCCAACCTTTCACCTCTTTCTTCTTCATCTGATTTACCATCAGAGGCATTATGGTGACCAGCAATTACTAGAGCAATTGCAATAGTCACTGTTATGCTTGCTCACAATAATTACTCTTCCCAATGAATCTTTGTTGCAACACTGAGATATATCATTAAAAAAATACAGGTGCTCATTATGAGCACTGGTGTTTATTAGGCACAGTTTGATATCTGGGCATAATTTGATTTAGCTTGGCAAGGTTTAAAAACCAGCTAGCTGAAAATGCCTGTCCAAGTTCTCCTCATTTCCAGCTTGCTCACTAATCATTATGAACTGGTGATTTTACACTGAAACACATCTGGTGACATATAGAAATGACATATATAATTCATAACAAACCATTTGGTCTGTTTATCTACTTAAAAGTGGCCCACAAAGAGATCACAGTTTTCTGAAGAGCAACATATTTGCCATACGCTGCCTGCCAATAACTCTTGGTTTGTAGACGGTTCATGAGCATTTGGCTGTGAGCGTTGAATGTTTTGGCCTATGCCCATGTTGGAACAACTGTGGTGTTTTCATCTGTTCTTGGAAATGAACTTGTTCAAGGCCTGGCTAGTATTAAGTGGGAGACTGCTTTGGAATCCTGGATGGTCTACTAACAAGCGAAAGAAATTGAGGTAAAGAGCAGAAACCAAATCAAAGAGCTAACACCCAAGCTGTGTTGTTAAATGGGAATAGAATAAATCAGAATCCAGTTGCTCTTAATTAATGCTCCAATCTCCAGAATCATTCTATCCCCAGTCTGCCAGCCTTAACATTATATATTATTACAAGACAGTGTTCTGTGTGGAGATTAGCTAGTTAAGGGAAGAAAAAGGCCTAAAATGCTAATTTTGGCATTATTTAATGTCATAATAATAATAATAATAATGTTATAATTTTTTGGCTTTATATAACTTTCTCTGAGATCATGTTAACATAAACCAACTTGTGCACAGATATTATATGACAGCCTTTAATATTTGTGCTGCTATCAAAAATACCAATATATGACTCTCTTCACCTAGTCATCTGAACATATCCACTACCTCTGGGTGATCATCTGCGACATCTTCAAAGTGGTGTTTCTAAGCAATGTTGAGAACTCAGAATGAAAAATAAATCAAACATTGCACTCAAATTCTGCAATAAACAGCAAACTGAGGAGATCTTGCTTATATTTGGGTGAATATCATTTTTTTAAGAGGTTTGAAGGAAAAATGACAAGTGTGAAAATATACACCATCTCAGATCAAAGATGTCCAGGTCAGGAAAAACTCCCTGAGACGAAAAGGACATAAAAATCAATGGGACATAGGAAAAAGGATTTATTTTTTTCACCCTCCACTTGCCAATTAATACCCAGGTTTTGTCTGGAAGACTTTTGTGCTTGTTTGGAGGTGTCTTATGTAAATGTATCTTGATTCTGATGTAACCAGTGTGTTCTCATTATCTCTGTAGTGGCTGAATGTAGCTAATTGGGTAAAGATCCATAGACTCATACAAGCCTTAGAAGAAAAGATAAGAGAATAGGGGTCATTAAGTCATTTTTTTGAACTCTTTCTTAAATTTTACTGGTTCCTCTTATAGCAAGACCAATAGCATATGTTTACTGAAAGCATCCTTCCTGAGAAAGCAAATACATTTGCTCTGAAAACATCAGGAGCTGAGATTCTGCTTCTTCCCTGCATAGTTTGTTTCAGTGATTAATCACCATTAATAATGTGTGCCTCTCCCCTAATTTGTATCTCTGTGCCTTTGGCTTTCTGCTTTTGGTATTTGTTTGCCTTTCTCTACTAGATTAAAGAAACTTGAGCACCCACAATTTCCTCTGGTGCAGATACGTCTATGCCACAATCTAGGCACTGTGTTTTGTTTTTTTGGTCTTTTTTTTTAAATAAACAGCATGACCTCTTTATGTCTCATTTAATAAGGAATCTTTCTCTACAACTTAACATATAGTGCAGTAGTTTCCAGAACTTCCAGTGACCTTTTGAAAAGGATGGGCAACAAAGCGATGCAAATTCAGGAGCATCAGCTTGACCAAGTCTATCTGTAAATATAATGTTCTCTCCCACTCACTTCTCCTTTGGTCATCCAGCCAAAGGCTGTTCTTGCCATAATATTGTGTTAGGAGGTCATGGTTGAATGTCATTCAGTTCCCAAAACCCTATTCACACTCCCATGAGGTAGAAAACCACATTCTGGTCTGTAGGCACAGCCCATGTTCCATGTTTTTAGCATTTGGTTGAAGCAGCTGCAATTTACTGGAATGTCTACAGTTGACTGATGGGTCCAGACTTCCCTATAGGACTGCCCCAGCCCCATCAGCAGTCACTGCTTTCCAGCTTACTGTTGTCTGTAAATTTGATTGTAATTAATTGCATATATATTTTCAAACTGCTAACGAAAATAGAGGATCAGAGCAAGTCTAAAAATTGATCCTTGCAGAATCTTACTAGAAGCAAGTCTATCAAAAAATGATTTCCCTCTGTCAGTCAGTTATCTTTTAATCTATTTAACATGGTAATTACACTGTTTGGCTTTGTTTTTTAATGTCAACATCATCCACCACTTGAATCTTCATCCATAGAGATATTAAAAACCTGGTGGGACATGATGCAGGGCAACCTGCTCTAGTTGACCCTGCTTGAGTGGGTGGTTGGACTAGATGATCTCAAGAGGTCTTTTCCAACTGAAATGACTCTGATTCTGTTATCACTAGCCCAAATTCCTTAAAGATCATAGAATACTTTATTTTGGAAGGGACCTTTAAAGTTATCAACTACTCCAAGGCTGAAAATCTCAACAGGTGTTGAGGTCTCCTAAAATAGAAGAGAAATGTTTTTTCAATGCTTGTTGTTCTTCTGTAATGCCATTAGTTGAAAATGCTTAGATTATTGGCATTTAGCATACTTGATTTCTTTCTTATTCTGGTATATTTAAAAACCTTCCTCCTGTAATCCTTAATTCCTGCCAGTTTGGGATTTTCCTACATTAATTATTCTTTCTGAAAACTTTGATTGTCCTTTCCTGTTTACCCTCTGTGATCTGGAATTAATAAGTATATTAATAAATACCAAATAAATAAATAAAATTTTTAAAAAGAGTAGATAAAAAGGCCAAGTGCAAGGTTCTGCACCTGCATCAGAGTAATCCCCAGTATCAGTGTAGACTGGGTTATAAATGGATTGAGAGCAGCCCTGTGGAGAAGGCCTTTGGGGTACTGGTGGATGAAAATTTGGACATGAGCTCACAATGTGCACTTGCAGTTCAGAAAGCCAGTCATACCTGCATAAAAAGCAGCGTGGCCAGCAGGTTGAGGGAGTTGGTTCTCCCCCTCTACTCTGCTCTTATGGGACCCCACTGCAGTACTGTGTCCAGATCTGGAGTCCTCAGCGCAGGAAAGACATAGACATATTGGAGTGGGTCCAGAGGAGACCACAAAAATGATCAGAGGGCTGGAGCAGCTCTGCTGTGCGAACAGGCTGAGAGAGTTGGGCTTGTTCAGCCTGGAGAAGAGAAGGCTCTGAGGAGACCTTATTTTGGCCTTCCAATACTTAAAAGAGGTTTCTAAGAAAGGTGGTGATGGAACAATGGTAAGGGACTTTTTACCAAGGTCTATAGTGACAGGAGAAGGAACAATGATTTTAAACTGAAATGAGCTAGGTTTGGATTGGATATAAGGAATAAATTTGTTACAATGAGGGTGATAAGACACTGGAACACATTGCCCAGTGAAGTTGTGCATGCCTCATCATTAGAAGTATTCTAAGTCAGGTTGGACAGGGCTTTGAGTAGCTGGGTCTAGTGAAAGATGATCCTGCCCAAGTGATGGGGTCTAGGATAGGTGAACTTTTAAGGTCCCTTCCAAGCCAAACCTTTCTGTGATTCTATGACAAATACAGAAATACATACTTTTTCATCTGCATTAAAAAAATACATGTATACACAGAAGAAGTAAGGAAGCAATTAGACATAACAAATGCACACAGACACAAAGATAACATGGCAATATATAGATATTTCTACTTGATGTTTTCAATTTGTCAGAAATGTATAATGGCTTTTTAGTCAAAGTTATCCTCTGCCTTGATTGCGGATGCTTGGCTTTTGGCCATCTAATAAATTATTTCTAAAAGATTCTCAATTTTAATCCACAATTTCCTGTCTACACTTATGTCAATTTGTCTCACTTTTTTTCTCAGCTTTGAGAAATTAGCCTTTTTAGCATACAAAACACATATTTCATGTTTGAGACTGTCCTTTCTATGCCCGTAATAAATGTAATCACCACAGGGAAAGTTATACCAAAAAGGGAGAAGAAAATTATAAGTCTCCAGCATGGATTTTTTTTCAGATTTGGATGGAATTTTCAAAATTTTCTAAATCACCTGGAAGAAATTATAGATCAGTTGCAAGGAGAGGTGCATCACAGTTAAAATATGTAAAATTGTATGGGCAAGGCTGGCTTGGTGTTTTACTCTGTTGTGTAACTGATTGCTAAATATGAAGTTCAGATTTTTAAGGCTTTTAAAAAAAGCACAACTGGAATGTATTTGTCATGTTTAGATTCTTGAAATCAGGAAACCTGCTTTCTCTGATGTTTAGGAAATCCTGCAGCATGTAGGAAATCATTAGGGGATGAAAGATGACAATAGAGTGAAACTAAGCTCAAACACTGAGTAACATTTTTACAATGCCCAAGTTCCATTGTCTCTCATTGATCTGGCATTCAAAAATCTTGTAAAAAAAATCAAGCTTGTTGCCTATGTTTTCAGATATTAGCTGAAATTTTCAATGTAAGAGTTACTCCCGGAGCTCGTTCTGCTTCTCTGTTTGCTGACAAAGAGCTCTGGACAAACTCTCTTGTTTGAACTGACAACATACTCAGCAGCATATGCAAATGATTCATTATCATATTATTAATATTTTCTTCAAGGTCATTTGCATGGAAATTACTCATCCAGCAATATCTGCATAGTACAATGAAGATGAGTTTCTGAAGCATTCTGTGTCTCCCCTCATTCCCCAAAACTTGATAGCCATCTATTGCATGCCAATGATCACTGGAAACCATTGCTCTTGCTGTCAAAAAGTTGATGGTCTTTTCTTTCCTCTAGCTTTAAATGATATCTTGGCAATATCAAGAGATCTGAGCTGGAGTTGCATAAAAGAGTGCTTTTCCTGTGGGGATGGGGTTCTTTTTGGATTGAAGGCTGGAATAGTGCTGTGATGGGGTAATCCCCATCTCATAAACCCAGAAAACTGATGCCCCAGATGGAGAGAAGCCTCCATGGCAACCAAGTCATCATCTAGGCTGGATTTATACTTTTAGCCAACTAAGAGTTATACCATTTGTTACAACAGTTGAGTAGGTTTCCTCAATATCTGTTACAGATTGAATGATAACTCTGTAGGGTGATTCATCCCACCATAAACTGGGAGGGGGATAAGATGTGGGGAGAGAGGAAGATGAATCACCCCTATAGGTGCTGATCTTGTTCTGTTAAGTGAGGAAAGAGCCAAGAACAGCTAGCTTAGTGGATGCCCACTTCATAGGTAGGTGTGATAAAGCCAAGCCTAATAGCAGGTTGTCTGCAGGTAGCTGACACCTCTGTTATTAAATTGGTCACAACGCACTCAGCTCCTGGGCATAATTGGTTGTGGACAACATGAAAGATTCAGAGTGTTATTGTTAGGGCTGACCACCAGTTACTCCCTTAAAATGGAAAAAAGACAATTTTAACACCCACAAAAGTGTCCATGTCTCTCTTGTCCTGATGATACATCTCCTTATTTGGTGATTTGTTGCATTATGGGTTTTTTAAATGGTTGTGCTACGCATCCTGAAAAAAAGTAATGAATTATTTCCCTCTTAAAAATTAACTTCTACTCCCTTGTACTTCCTGTGAACTAATTCCCCACCTGGCCCTGAGTGAGTCTCATTCCAGACATGTACATGACAGGGAAAGGGAGACACTACCCAGCAGTATTGGAACGCATCAGAGAGCTGCCTAACACAGGGTTGACTGTTATGAGTCATCTTCTCTACCACTTCTTCTTTCTGAAAACCAATGTGATTATTTTCCTCCTTCCTGACCACCTCCTTTCATCCCTGTTGGAAAGCCTTTTTTCTCTCTTTTCCTTTAGTTCACAACCCTTTTCATAGGAAATCGCTGTCCTCCACAGTCCAGACTTCAGTCCATGCTCAGTCATCTCCTGTTTACTGCACCAGCTTGTGTTATGAGCTACTCTATTTTCCTAGACTTTATCCACTTCTTGTGGCTACCAGGGTGTTTCCACCTGCCACCACAATTGGCTGGTTGTTCTCCAACCAATCAGTCTCTTGAAAATCTAATATCTGTCTTCCACCTTACAGAATCACAGACTCACAGGATGTTTGAGGTGGGAAGGGATTTCTGGAGGTCATCTACTCCAACCCCATTGCTCAAGCAGGGCCAGTCGCCCAGGTGCATGTCCAGATGGCTTTTAAATATTTCTAAGAATGGAGACTCCACAACCTTTCGGGGCAATCTGTGACAATGCTCAGTCACTCTTCCAGTAAAAGTGTTTCCAGATGTTCAGAGGGAACCTCCCATGTTTCATTTTATGCCCATTGCCTCTGGTCCTGGCCTGGACACCACTGAAAAGAGCCTAGCTCTGTCCTCTTTGCAGCCTCACTTCAGGTATTTATAGACATTAATAAGACCTGCACTGATCCTTCTCTTCTCCAGGCTGAACAGACCCCACTGTCTCAGCTTTTCCTTGTAGGAGAGATGCTCCAGTCATCCTCTTTGTCATTGGATGTTCCTTCATCATCTTTGTGGCCCTTTGCTGGACTCTCTCCAGTATGTCCCTGTCTGTCTTACACTGGGAGCCCAGAACTGGACACAAGACTCCAGGTGTGGTCTCACCAGTGCTGAGTAACAGGGAAAAATAATCTTATTCTGTTGGTAATACTTTTTTTCTAAGCCAGATATACCCCTTGCCACCTTTGTTGCAAGGACACATTTCTGGCTCATATTAAACCTGGAGTCCACTAGGACCCCCAGGTCCTTTTCTGCCAAGCTGCTTTCCACCTGCATGGTCTCCAGCATGTACTAATTCCTCCCCAGGACTTTGAACTTCCCCTTCTTGAATGTTATGAGGTTCCTGTCAACCCATTTCTTCAGCCTCTCAAGGTCTCTCTGGATGGCAGCATGACCCTCTGGCATATCAGCTATTCCTCCCAATTTTGTGTCTTCTGCAAACTTATCTCCTTTTAAGTCTTTCCCCTGTACCTCAGCCTACTTATACAGATATTTTTGTTTTGATTTTTCTCTCACAAATGTGAGCTCTGTCTCAGGGCTTCTTTCTTGTCCTGGCAGCTTCTGCAGCTCTGAGTGTCGTAACTCACCACTGATGGTGACTTAGTCAGCTCAGACTGCGTACTTAAGTCTGTCAGTTGTTCCTTCTCATTACTTTTGAGTCCATTTGCCAATTTAAGTGAAATCTGCCAGAAGGAAAAGATGAAATTCTCACAAGCTTGGGTGAAAATGAATGGACTTCCAGATAGAGAAGAGTCGCATAATTAGTGGTTCCACTTGGACAATGGTCTCAGTTATTGTAGATACCAAAGTACGGTTTCTCTCCTGTTCCCCTCTGGTGTCTAACAGAGCACTAACTCCAGTTCAAGCTTTTTCCACAAACCAAGCATTCAGAAAATCTCTTTCTCTTTCTGCCTGACAGCCAATAGGGTTGAATTCAAACTACAAATTCAACATAATCATCTAAGACATTTTGAGATGCCGTGTCACAGGAACCTAGGTTTCAACATTTTCCATGTCCATGGAACCAGCGACTTTCTCTTCATACAATGTTTTGAGTTGTTAATTTATGAATTCCACTTCTCTCTTCAGGAGGGAATCATAACTCTTGCCCTGTGGACCACAGACCATGTAGTATTAGAGACAAAGCATTGTCCTGTACTCTCATATAATTTACAGTCTAATCCATTGCTCATCTGTTTTAGATTTAGCACCTCTAGGTTTAATTCTTTGCTGCTGCTACAAAGTTGAGACCAATGGTGACCAATCTGAAGTCCTGGGAGGCCATTGATTTGTTGGCATACCTCATTCATAGCAAGCAATTTACTTATCAATTTTCTTATGTATTTTATAATTTTCTATTTAATTTCTCACTGTCCCCCTCCCCAGACAGATGAGCAGCATTTACTTTCATTCTTGTGTCATTTCAATTTCACTGGAATTAACTCAGATGCTATCACCTTTTGTTGCTTCTTTCAGTTGTTTCTATCCTGGCAGTAGATCAGTCTCAGAATTAGGTGGACCAGTCAGTATTTAAAGCCACTGTCTCTGTTTTCCTCTTGGAATCTACTTAAAGGAAATCTCCTATATGCAGTTTTTAAGCATTTTGTGATCAAGCAATATATTATAATGTCTTAGGAGGGAAAAAAAAAATAAAAGAAAACATTCCATGTAAATAAGAAAAGAAAAACTCACCTTTTAGAGGAAAAAAGGGAATCCTGTCTTCATGGGATTGCTTAATATTCAGGCCATAAGTCTCAAAAATCAAGGAATATTTTTAAATAGGCATGGCTTCTGGCTTAGTTATAGATTTTAGACTGATAGTGTGTTACCTTCATTCAACATTTGCAGTTCATGTAGCTGGGGAAGTATTTAACCCACAAAGGCTAGAATGAGACAAGAACTTCCTTAGTTACCTAAATAAGCAGCATCATTTGGTAACTGGTCTGTGGAGCTCATGACTTGACTTCAATGGTGTGTTCTACTGGCTGTCTATAGCTAATTAAACTGCCTTTAGAGCCAAAATAAATAAATAAATAAATATATGCTGTATTTCTTTTGGAGCCAAAACTTGCCCATGGTGTCCCTTGAAGAATCTAAATCTTTTAAATTGCCTCCAGTCTTGCCAAAAAGAGAGTGAGTTGTTTACAGGGACTGATGGAAGCATTTGTCTGTCCACTGAACATGGTGCAGAGGTATTGCTTGGTGCAAACCTTCTCATCCTGGAGATGTCTACAATAGGTCACCTAATACCATTGGTATAAAGTGGTCTGAGCTCTTGCAGGCTAAGCACAACTTGGGAGCTATGGGTCAGCAGCTCCATGCTAACTAGTGAAGTGCCTGAATGTCTAGAAAGGCTTTGTTATAGTATTGCCAACACAACAATTAGCAGTTTGCATTTTTCTGCCTTCTTCATACAGCAGCATCTTCTGTTGGTGGGGGTGGGAGGACTTCCCAAGGAGAAATCCCTCCCTTCTGTTTAACATTATGGAAAGTCTTCAATAATTAGATGTTTTCAATAACTGTTTATGTTTCTTCACAGGTAAGGACCTCTGTTTAGGGTAAAGCTTCTTATGTTCTTAGCTTTCCTGCTTGAGCCTTCTGCTGGCGACATCTCTGATCTGAATGCATTAAGATCACTTCTCCCCAGATGCTTACTGGCTTCTGTTTTATTTAGTGCGCCTGGATGGTTTTCTAGGACTACATCCAAGGTAGTCTCTGACCTTGCTGGTCCTTTAGTCAGCTATGGTGTACACAGAGCCCTCCAGAAAGATGAGGTTGGTTCTACAAGCCTTCCTGCAGAATGTGTCAGGTGCACTAAATTTCTCCATGCTCACTCTTCTTGACAGGATACACATACAGGGATGCAACAGTGACACATTTTTCACAGATGCCTGTGTAAGGCCAAGAATAGGTTCTCACATTCATAAAATCAGCAGAGTCTACCCTCAGGGAGGCAAGGAACTAATTTATTTTGCCTTTTCTTGTCATTATTTAATCTGATCTCTCCTCTTTGTCCCTGAGACAGTAATGTACATTTCATCTATGTCTTTCCATTCTGGGACTCTCAAAGTATTATGCCAACATAAGTGAATTTAACCTCCTACCAGTTCAGCAAGGGTTGTTATTTTCAAGTTTCTTCTATCTGTATTTCTAAGCTTGCTTGGAGAGTGAGGCTTTTCTCTGCATTTAGGAATAAGTCAGATATTTTTAAGGAGAAAGAGATGCAGGCTTAAATAAAAAAAAAAAAGTCACAGTGGAGGTAGAAGATACTTGAGCTAAGATTAAAAGTAGCATTGTGAGGTTATAAACTACCTGAGCTCATTGTCTCTGTGTCTAAAGCCTCACAAATTGGATGAGGGGCAATGTATTCTGCATTTTTGCTGTGTGGGTTCTTGCATAAGAACTAAGAACAGACCTTAGGAAGGAGAACTGGAGGTTTCCCTGGCAGGTGGGTACCTTCCAGTAGTTTCAGAACTTTGGAGGGTTTTTTACATGAAACCTGCAAAAAGGTTCTTCCTCTGCCAGTGTATTTTGTGGTGATAGTGGGTACCACATGGGTGCATACTCCGAGCTAGATGTTGATTATCATTTAGGAGTCGTAAGACAAGGCATTACAGAATCATAGAATTGCCTGTTTGGAAAAGACCTTTGAGATCATCAAGTCCAACCGTACCTGTCCACTACTAAACCATATCTCTGAGCACCACATCTACCTGTCTTTTAAATACCTCTAGGGATGGTGACTCAACCACTTCCCTAGGTCACCCTTTCCAGTGCCTGATAAACCTTTCAGTGAAGAATTTTTTTCTGATACCCAATCTGAACCTCCTTTGATGCAACTTGAGGCCATTTCCTCTTGTTCTATCACTATTTACCTTGGAGAAAAGACACATACCCACCTTGCTACAGCCTCCTTTCAGGCAGTTGGAGAGAGTGATAAGGTCTCCCCTCAGCCTTCCCTTCTCTTGAGTAAACAGCCCCAGTTCCCTCAGCCACTCCTCATAAGGCTTGTTCTCCAGCCTCTTCACCAGCTTCATTGCCTTTCTCTGGACAGACTCCAGTGCCTCAATGTCCTTAATTACCTCCCTTTCTGGATACTAACAGCGAATTCCCCAGAAAAGCCTAGGAGAAAAAGAATAATATTATAAATAATATAGAGTTGCAATTGTCCTATACACCAGGCTACAATTGTTGGTGGGAATAAAGAGAAGCATCTCAGAGTTTCTTTTCAAAAAATTGCCAGCTGATCTCTGCACTGGAATTGTAAGGGGTCAATTGGAAAAAAAAAAAAAAAAAAAAGAAAAAAAAAAGGAGATAATCCTGACATTCTGACATTAATCTACACTTGGGCCAGAGTCAGATATCTTTCCTTTCTTTGAGGGTTGGACTATATGACCTGTAAAAGTCCCTTCCAACTCAAGTCATTCTATGATTCTATGATTCCTTACTTTCAAGCTTAACAGAGGTTAATGATATGTTAATGATTTTTTATGTGTACATGACATTAAGAAGCTCTATCAGGAGTCATCTGCATAAATGGGCTCACTCCTGAAATATGACACCTCTAATTTTCTCTTGATGGTTTTCACCTGTGGCCCTTCATCAACTTGACTGTACCTGGCATGGCACAACACAAGCTATACCTGCTGTTTCCTTCCCTTTAGATCAAGTATTGGTTTTGTGATGGCAGCAAGAGCAATGAGGACTGAAATGAGATCACTGCGGTGGCTGAAGGGCGTTTGCTGCTGGAGACCTGTGAAAATCTTTTTCCACTGCCAGGAGAGGAGGTTCCCTTCATGCAAGGCATTTCTCTGCTTGTGTCACTTTCCTGCCTGTATGTTACTGTGTAATTACATCATCATGGGAAGTATTCATTAAAAAGCTGGAGCCATTAGCAGAGGCACGGCAGCCTCCTTTGTTTCGTGCAAAATTAGATACCAGCGCGAAACTCGGTTCTAGTTGCATTCATGTTCGTAAATCAAAGTCAAGTATTTCATTAGAGTGTCTGCAGTGTATGTATATAACTCAGCAGCAGAGTGTCTGCTAAGCCTAATGTGTTGCATTTAATTAACATTTAATTAGAGGGTTTTTGTGGGAGGTACGTAAGTATTTGCCAGGCAGCCCATAAGCATGAATCCACATCTCACTCACTGGACATTAGTGTGCAGTTGTTGTAAATAAAGGCTGCAAGTTGAAATCACCTTTTCAAGCCAGGCAAATCTAGTCCCAGGATATCTTCAGATTCATATGTGACTTGAAATTTCACAAAGTTTAATTTTGCATTGGATCTCTCCTCTGATTTTCTTTTACTGCTCTTACATATATTGTCTTTTAATGATCATACTTACTCCTCTCTTACTCAATTGGGTAATGAATAGTTGAGTCATGCTGGAATGAGTTGTATGTCTTGTAAAAAAAACAAAACAAAACAAAAAACAACAAACTTTTTTGTTTTTCTTTCAAGAAGAAAACCTTTCCCTGTCAGATCTGTGAGTCTGGAATCTTTTAAGGTGCTGTGGCAGATACCTAAGAGTTCAGGTAGCACAGTAATTTCCATGTGCAAGGAGGGAGCTGTAATAATTTTTCCCAGTGAATTCATTACTGAGTGGTACTTGGTGGTCTGTGTTAGATCAGATGTCAGAGGGATGAGCTCTGATTTTAAACTGATGTTTGCATGCACAGTTCTGTATTCAAAATAGGAAACTTATGTCAGCTAGGTGGCCATCCAAGGTCTCCTTTGGAGTCATTGGAGTGAACTAAGGCTTCTCCAGAAAGATATAGTACACCCAGGCCAGATACCTTCTCCAAATAACTTTCCATAGGTGAAATCTATCTGACCTAGCATGGATATCTGCAATATAGGTGTCATCATCTAAGTGTGTCACTCCAGGTTCCCTTTATTGACCAAAGTTCAGGGCATGATTTGTCTAACAAAAGGTAGACATCTAGCCAAAAATGGGTAAACCTGTGACATTACCTCTATTGACTCTCTTGATTAGATCTCCAGTATTATAGGAGGCCAGACAAACAGTACAGATGTTGACATCTGAAGGTGGACACCTGAAGACAGATGACATAAATACCATCTATAGTTTTTTTGCCATCATCCGTAGAGGGAGACTGCAGAGATCTGTTGACTCAAGTCAGCAGAAGGTGGTAAAACACTTGAAGAAGTTACCCAGAGAAGTTGTAGATGTCCCACCCCTGGAAGTAATTAAGGCTGGGTTGGAAGGGACTTTGAGCAACTTGGTCTAGTGGAAGGTGTCCCTGCCCATGACAGGGAGGTTGGAACTACATGATCTTTAAGGTCTCTTCCAACCCAAGCCATTCTATTATTTATGATATAAGTAGGTACCTAAAGTTGGGGGATAGGAATATCCTTCCATCAGATATCATGACATAGCTAAAACAAACTTCAGTGTAGTGACCATTGTATGGACAACCTTCTCTCTGTAGACTGTCAATTTAGGTGACAGGTTTCTGTCCTAACTCCCTGTCACCCTCACAGTCTGACAGAATACAATTGTGAGCATATATCTGGACTATCTTAGGGCATAGATGTGACCAGTGTTGCAAGTAGAACAGAAACATAGCACAGAGCTCGGAACTCATGGGCTCATTGCTGCAGTTATGGCTTCAGGCTCCTGGAAAATTACAACCAACCCATTTCTTTTCTCCCACAGCTTCATTTCTAAGCAAGGTTTCACCTCATCCTTGTTCTATATGGCTTTTACCCCATGCTGTTAATCAGCCACCGCTGTGCTCACCCTGTGGTTGATGAGAGAAGTGACCCATTTGGAGTAGCTGTCCCTTTCAGAGTGTTGCTGTGGTAAGGAGAATCTAACCAACATGACAGATTTCCTTGTCCTGGACTAAACACATTTTCTGGCTAAAAATAAAAGGAAAGAAAAAAAAAGTAGGGTTGGTTGATAGTTTGTTGTTTGTTTTTTTTTCTCCATCTGACCAGCTGCCCAATGCTTTGTGCTATGAAAAACTGTTGAGGAGGGCTCAGCTCATTACTTCTCATTTCTATGGACACTTGTGTGAGAAACAATCTCTCTGATCCTCTTCAGGTTGTCTGGCTTTTCCTTGTGTATCACATTCCCCAGTTGGTTTTGTTTCATCCCCATTGCAATGGCAGCCACCCAGAATGACAGGATAGTGTTGGGCCTTCAAGGGAAAGAAAAGTAGGAGAGAAAACAAATTTTATTTTTCAAATGGAGAGCTGGATTTTTTTCTGTTATGATAGCATAAGTCCAGCACAACTCCAGTATAGTGGAGATGATGTTGTATAAAAGAAGGGTAGAGGAGAAAGAGTACAGTGAAGGCAGGTCTGATGTACAGAGTAGTTTCCTCCTTGGGTTGGTGAACTAGCTAGGTTTGGGTTTAATAGACTATGGAAGGACAGATCTCAGCTGGCAAAATTTGTGTAGATCCCCTGAAGTTAATGGCAGTCAACACTAAATTACACCCCATATAGACTAAAAGACCACTGAGTTGGAGGTTTTTTAAATGATGCAGTTCAATGAGGTGAAGTGATGGATGTGTCTGGCAGGAGGGTATAGAAAGCTGCAAGTTGTAATAACCACTCCATCTGCTTCATCAAGGCTTCTCCCCCCTTTCAGGGATTAAATCACATCAGCTTAGACTGCCTGAGCCTCCCCTTCTGCCTTTAGTTTGTGTGACACATGCTCGTGATGAGAACTCAGGTCAGGTTCCCCCAGACCCATGGGGTGAAGCTGAGTTACACCAGCAGCAGGTTGGGCTCTCCCTTGTTTGCTACTAATGGGCTTCTTGTGGGAATCAGAGAGGGGGGGAGGAGGAGTTAAAAATAATAACAAAAAAATACAGAATTAGTTTGATTCCATTTGGAGATCTCTAAGTTGCCACTGATCAAATCTAAGTACTATCCTTGAGTGTTAAAAAAGATTACTTCCATCAATCTCCAGGAAGACTTCAAGTTGAGTCTCCCTGTTGTAAGTGTCTTCATGCTTTCGGATCTGAGGCATACTTATTTTTCAAAATTGATTTATTTTATGCATCTTCTTCCTCTTTTCAGCTTTTTCCTTTGCCACAGCCTGTTGGAGAAGGTCCAGATACAGGTAGTCACTGAGTTAGCTTTCAGAAGCACCACAGCAGCATTGTCTATTTTATTTTTTTCTAAAGAAGTGTTGCAACTTTTTCTTCTCTCTACTTTACAGCTCCCAGTTTATTTTCAAGATCAATAGAAAATTATCTCTCTCTTTATTGTTTTATATTAATACTTGACCTACTGATAAGAAGAGAAACATGATAATAATACAAGGGAGGGAAATGTGAAGCCATAGGTGGCATTTGAGGAATATTGACCTTCCACAGCTGCTTTCTCTGGACTTAGATGTCATCCTTTCTACAAGTATAATATAAAATCTTTCAAGGGAGGTCATTTTATCATTGTGTGGGATGGAGAAGGAGGAAAGAGACTATCACTGTTTGCTGTGTGATCACTTTTCTGCTCAGCAGGTCTCTGCCACATATTGATATTGCTCCAGCAACACAACTTGGCTAACCATCAGAATTTACATTCACAACACTATATAATTCACAGTTCACTATGAGACACACAGGGGACACCATTGGTGACAGGACTGTGAATGTACAGCCACACTAAAGTCCATATTCAGATTTGACTCATGCATCCCCTCTCTCTAAATCTAATGTCAGATATTCTTGCAGTGATCTCTGTCCATAGAAGCAACCAATCCTTGTAGTCACTGCAAGAGGGAAAATCCTTAGCTAGAATGACTTTCTAAGGGAAAAAAAAAAGTCTTTTTTTTTATCAACATTGAAATTTTCATGTGACTATTTCTCACACCTATTTTTGCAACAAACATGTGGTTTGTCTGTCAGGAAAAACTGAAGTGATAGCCTTCACTTGCCAGCCTCCACGACCTTTGTCATTTATACTTTCGCCTTCAGGCAGGTAGTTGGACAGCAGGAACCAACACAAGAGTGGGAGGAGAAGACAGGTAAGCAGGTAATAAGCTATGTGGGCAGGCAGCTGATCAACTAATATACCCTCTCCCAAAATGGAAAAAACTTTGTAAACTGAAAAGAAATTAAAAGAGAGAAGAGAAGGAAAAGGAAAAGGAAAAGGAAAAGGAAAAGGAAAAGGAAAAGGAAAAGGAAAAGGAAAAGGAAAAGGAAAAGGAAAAGGAAAAGGAAAAGGAAAAGGAAAAGGAAAAAATAAAAATAAAAGTAAAAATAAAAATAAAAATGAAAAGGAAAAGGAAAAGGAAAAGGAAAAGGAAAAGGAAAAGAAGAAAAAAGAAAAAAAAAAGAAGAAAAAGAAAAAGAAAAAGAAAAAGAAAAAGAAAAAGAAAAAGAAAAAGAAAAAGAAAAAGAAAAAGAAAAAGAAAAAGAAAAAGAAAAAGAAAAAGAAAAAGAAAAAGAAAAAGAAAAAGAAAAAGAAAAAGAAAAAGAAAAAAGAAAAAGAAAAACAAGAAAAAGAAAAAGAAAAAGAAAAAGAAAAAGAAAAAGAAAAAGAAAAAGAAAAAGAAAAAGAAAAAGAAAAACAAGAAAAAGAAAAACAAGAAAAAGAAAAACAAGAAAAAAGAAGAAGAAAAACAAGAAAAAAGAAGAAGAGAGAGAGAGTCAAAGCAAATTTGTCATAAGGCATGATTACTTATTCATTTGCAAGATGCAACATCTTTCTGGAGAAGAGATTTCCCATTTTCAGTGGTTTCACCTGCATTTTTTGACATCCAGTTCTGCCCTGTGCAACATTTCTCATGTCCTTTCTACCATACATAGGTTTTTCTTGACCCTGCTTGCACTTCAGCCTGGCACTTAAACCTCTTGATTGATCGCTGGCATCAATCCCAGCCCCATAACTTTTTGGTGCTCCTTTGGGGCAGACAGAGTTGGTTTTCCAGACTGTTAGCTGGTTCAGTAAACTGTATATTTCACTGTATCTGAATAGTTAACTTTGGGTTTTCAGTTATATAATTATATTTTCCTTTTAAGTGTGATCATCCTTTCAAAGAAACTGATTTTGTTCCACTTATTCTGGACAACATGAAACAGAAACTCTACTGAACGATTCAGACTCACCCCAAGGAAAGGAACTGTGCACTGGGCTTTTTTTTTCCCCAATTTTGCATGTGATTTGCCTGCAAAAGGCTCAACTTCAATTTCTTTGCATCATCCTGAGAAATAGCAAGGTGAAATTTACCCCAGGCTTGTGCCTTGCTTCAGCCCCTAATCAATCTTAACAGCTATTTATTGCTCCATATTTTACCAAACAAAGGAGGCTAAGCCTTAATTATTTCTTTGCGTGCCTTTAAGGGTTGCAGGAAGAAGGCAAACAGAGTTCCAGTAAAAATAATCTGTAAAATAAAAATTAAAACATCAATTTTCTCTTCCATAATCTTGTAATTGAAATACTCTGTTCTTTTCAAGCTTCATGGTGTTCCCATACCTTAATTTCCCTGTGTGATCAGTGGAAGGAACAAGGCTCCTCCAGAGATGGGTCACCCCACTTCAGAGAAGTGATGTCCAGAGGTGATTGTCTGTCTGTAAAAGCCTGCCTTACGGTAGATGCCTAATTTTTAGGCTTAGCTGCAAGAAATCAGCTCTTAAAAATGAATTTCACTTTTTTTTGCATGTAAATCATCACTGAGAAGATGCTTTTAATCACCTACCTTTATGCCTCTTTACAGGGCAATTGGGGAGGTACAGCCCCAAAATTCTTCTGGAAGCATCTTGAATTATTACAGTGAATTTATCACAGTGCTCAACTATTCCAGATTTACTGCCATATGTTGGCCTTTAGTGTAACTCTTCCTGTCCCCCACATTGTTAACAGCCTCAGGTGTTCAGAATGGCTCCATGAATCTGTGAATGTGATAAATGTTATCCATTACTGGCAAGATTGTTTCAAGTCTTTTTGCACTTGGTTTCACTACAGAAATTATTCCAGTAAAATAGAGATTTTTATTTATTTATTCCAGTGATTTCTGTATCTTCACAATTGCCTTGGCTGATACACCTTGCATTAGTTATTGGTTATTAAAAAGTTGTAAAATGGTGTTTTCAAACTGAATCCATTGTCTGCTGTCCTCAGGGATCTGACTAGGAAGGTAACTTGTGATGTGTGCTTGAACTGCTACGGCTTGGCCAAGTGGATGAAGACCAGGAGAGCAAAAGAAAGCTCCTGATTCTGCAAGTACTACTGCCACATGGTTTCCTAGAAGAAGCATCAGGTGCAAAGAGTGACCTTCAAAGGTTGGTGGTAGTTGCTAGAGGGCAAAAGCCATACCAAGGACCATTATAGTGACCTAGTGGTATAGATGAATAATTTTCAGTGTGCTTCAGCCTTCCCTGCATTGTTTAACATATCAGTGTATAGTCCTGTCCTTGTGTGAGTGCTGTGGAGTTCTAATGTGTGCTGTGGAGTTGTTTCAAAACCCACCAACCACTGTTTTGCTTGGAAAGTCACTTTACTATGAAGGTAAGAATGCCTTTGTAATTTGAAAAGCTGCACTGAAAAATCCCCAAACCTTTTACATCAAAAGTAATCATGTTTTTTAAATACACTTAAGTACCAACTCTGTCTGAAATCCCAATGATCTGGCACACTGAGGGGTAGGGGGGGAGGAGGGCAGGAAGGGGTGGGCAAGAGGGAGGAGAGACGAGGGAAACCACAATGGTAATTTTGATGCATCCAAAACTTTGGTTTGCTCCATACTTGTCTAGAGAGATTCCTCCAGCTGGGCATTAATACACACAAATAAGGTTTTAAATTTTACCTTGACAAAACTTGGAGGAGGAAGAAAAAAAACCATATCTGAGGAAAAACAAGTGTATATTAGCTCCAAATTACTGTGTAATTACATCATCAATGGAGGTGTTCTTTCAGGAACTGGGACCATGATGAGCAACACATCAGTTGTCTTTTATTCTGCATAAAAATAGATACCAATGACAAACTCAGTTTTAAGTGCATTTGTGTTTGTAAATCATACTCATGTATTTCCTTAGTGTCTGCAGTGTGTCCTTTTAACTAAGCAGCAGAAGGGCTATGTTGCAGCTAATTCATGTGTAACTGGAGGTGATTTCTATCTGGAGATGAGGAAAAACTTCCTTACTTTGAGGGTGACAGAGCACTGGGACAGGCTGCCCAGAGAGGTTGTGGAGTCTCCATCTCTGGAGATATTCAAAACCCACCTGGATGCAGTCCTGTGCAACCTGCTCTGGGTGAACCTGCTTTGACAAGGGGGTTGGAATAGATGATCTCCAGAGGTCCTTTTCAACTCCTTCCAGTCTATGATACTGTGACTTGTGGAAAGGATCTGAATATGCCAAATGTATATGCCAAACATATATATATATAAGCTAAATATATATATGCCTTTTAACTAGGTTTACATGTCACTCTTGGGGTAAGATGTTGCAGTCTACATTGGAAAAGTACCCGTCAAAACCACACCTCTGTGCTCTGCAGTTCTCCTCCACCCTCTGCCTGACTTTTAGACAACCTTATTTATAAGGTAGCTCTTCAGAAAACTTTTGAAGATCTCCTTGAGCCTTGTCTTTGCCCTGATCATATTTAGTCTAGATTTACACCTACCTGAAATAACAAGGAGGCTGAAAACCCTTGTGGAAAATGTGTGTAGACATTGGTGTTTTGTAAAAGAAAAGATCTAAGTGTCCTGGTTTTTTTTGGTAGGAATTTTGGTGAAGAAACTGCTGATGAACCCATGAGGATCTTCTTGACTGTTCTAGGCTTAGTGATGGTACATGTTGTCCTTTCTGTATGGATTTCCTTGGACCATGTTCGTTCAATTTTATCTTCAAATCTGAAAGAGCCATAAGATCTCTGCTATGGATTGGAATAATTTCTCTCACATGAGAGCTCATTGATTACTGTATTGTAGAAGCTCATCCAAATCATGCATGATGGACTTTGCAGAGAGAAACACAAAGATTTGGGCAGGCTGCTCTAGGATCTGTCTGGGGATGCATTGTCTTCATATTATTTTTACTGCAGAGTGCCTGGCAGCCACCACAATGATCAGGGTGCTCTTGAGTTCAGCAAAGCAGGTGGTACTTTTTATTGGATTAATGGTGTTCCTGCAGGTGCTATGATTGCACACTGCTGAGAAATTACATCCTACTTGCTTCAGTTTTCCCAGCCATTTCATTTCTATGCAGAATTCATCTTTGCTGCCTGTCATTGTTTTTTGGTGTTGCTTTGTGTTGCTAAACAACTTATCTGTTCCACCTCTAAATGAACCATGCTCCATTCTAGGAAAAAAACCTGAATCAGAAGAGGGTACTGTATTCACTCGGTGTGAAGCTTTGCTGTCCTCATTTGAGTTTACAGGGGTCTCTCTGAATATGTCTGTACATATATCACTCCTTTTTCTCTTCTGTTCCTCTAACAGCAAGGATTCACACCCATGCCTGTCACATTTTCTGCCATTCAGTGGGCACTGTGGTTCTGCCTACATGAGTCTTTCTGCAGGACGATGGAGAGGAGGGGAAAAAAGCTGCTGTGTTTTCTGTCAGGTGGAGTTTAGTAAATAAGTGTAAATAAGGCTTACAGAGCCATCCACAAGTTTAAAAGGATCCAGCTAGAAATAGCAAGCTGGCAGTGTGGGCCCTGCTCAACAACATCACCCTGGCCATTGAGTTTTGTTTGTACATTTATTTTCTGTGACTGAACTAAAAGCTGATGGGAGAAAATGTGTGTAAAGGTTCAGGAAGTGACCTGGAAGTGAAAAGGCAAGAAAAAAGGCTCTCTGAAATTGTTGTATCTCAGTCATGGGCTGGGCAGCTTTCTTTACACCTAGATTTCCTTTTATTTTTGTGTAAAGTGCTATTATTTTTGTTTCCAGAAGAGCACAGAAGCCCATATGATGCTCAGGTCCATTATACTGTGTGTTTTCCATAAATGAATGACAGTGGACATTTTGTGATGCAGAGAAAGCTCCCAGAAATGGCTTGGCATAAAATGATACCTCCACAACTTTTCCATGGAGCCTTCTGGAAGGATGTGAGAGATCACCGTGGCATGTGCTAAACCAGTGGGACTTTGGTCCATGCTCTCAACTGATCCAAATCCTGGATCAGTAACTGCAGCTGAAGGACACACTGAGTGAAATTCTGAGGGGTAGAAAGGGACTGTCTGAATCCTGGAGTGGGTTGTGGGTTAGATGCAATTCAACTTGAGCCATTGAAAATTAGCTCTCTCTGCATGTTTGAACGAGTTATGCTCTATAGCAAGTGGATAAAGATCACACAATCATAGAATGATCTGGGTTGGAAAGGACCTTAAAGATCATCTAGTTCCAACCACCCTGCCATGAGCAGGGACGCCTTCCACTAGACCAGATTGCTCAAAGCCTCATCCAACCTGGCCTTGAACACTTCCAGGGATGGGACATTCACAACTTCCTTGGACAGCCTGTGCCAGTGTCTCACCACTCCCAGAATAAAGAATTTCTTCCTCTTATCTAACCTAAACCTACCCTGTTCCAGTTTATAGCCATTGCCCCTTGTTCTATCACTATGTGCCCTTGTAAAAAGTCCCTCCCAAGCCTTCCTGGAGCCTCTTCAGGTACTAGAAGACCACTATAAATCTCCCTGGAGCCTTCTCTTCTCCAGGCTGAACAGTCTCACCTCTCTCAGCCTGTTCTCAGAGGAGAGATGCTCCAGCCCTCTGATCAGCCTTGTGGCCTCCTCTGGACTTGCTCCAATAGGTCCATGTCCTTCTGATGTTGGGGGCCCCAGAACTGGACACAGCACTGCAGGTGGGGTCTCAGGAGAGCGGAGTAGAAGGGTAGAATCCCTTCTTTTGACCTGCTGACCACATTTCTCTTGATGGATACAGTTTGCCTTCTGGGCTGTGAGTGTGCACTGCTGGCTCATGTTGATCTTCTCATCCACCAGTACATCCAAGTCCTTCTCTTCAAGGCTAGTCTCAATCCATGGGCACTTCCAAAGGTTCATTCAGCTCATGGGCAACTGAGATACAGGGGCTGACTGACACTCCCAGCAAAAGATCTGAAGTTTCTAGTTTGAACTAGATATAGATCTTTCAAATTAATTGAGGTGATAGGAAGGCCACCTACTTTATAAAGCTCAGAGTATCTATTGCCCACTCCCAGAGCCCCAGTGTCACCCAGTAAGCAGCATAAAAAGACACCTTTATATGGTGCTTGAGGAGTAATTCAGGAGACATTACAGTCCTCTTGGACATCTCAATACGCAGGAATTTCTTTGGGGAGACCAGATCAGTTATGAGAGCGAATTTGTATTGAATTACAGTGTGTCTGATATAGCTGGGACTGTAGAGGTTAACAGATGCTCTCATTAAAATTCAGTCCTCTAAAATGAAATATCCTGAAATCTGCTGCACTTCACACCACATGAAAGTGGGTGTAACAGCAATGGAATAAGTTGGAGTTCATCTCTGCTTAAAGTGTCAGGCAATTTGCAATGCAACATGCAATATTTTGGTGTGAATATTTCAACTGGCCTTTCTCAATGCAAACTGGGCACAGATTTTTAATTTACACTAGCAAAAAACCTGCTCCCAGGAGTTCAACTAAATTATGGGCAATGCCCAAGATGCACAGTGCTCATAAGAGTGACAGAAACTGTCAGTCAGTCAGGGTAAAAACAAGCTTTGAGCATCCCTTCGCAACACGGTTTCTTAGTTCCTGCCAACCCCATGTATATCTATTTATAATTGCAACTTTCCTCAGTTAATCATGTCAAAAATGGCATTTGTACCCCTGGGAACTGTATCTGACGTAACAATTGTTGCAAAGTTGTTAATCCCAGAAGAGAATCCCCAAGTACACTGATTACAACGCTGGCAACACAAAATAAGCTCAGACTTTCCATTAATCGCTGTACAAGCCCCAGTACATTCTGAGATGAATTTAGACATATAGGAACATTCCTGATACTTAAGGGAATAATATACAGAAAACTTCAGACATCATGTGAGTGGGTAGTTGCTGAACACAGAAGCTATCCACTAGTTGGTGGTAATGCGTGAACTAGAAGCTCCTGTTCATTTTCTTGTTGGCTCATATGGAAGTAGTTCATGTAGAAGTAATGGAGCTGGAAAATTGGAATATGTTAAAAGAAATGACACTCACAGAATATTTTACTAATGATTATTTTGCCTTTCCCACCAAAGGCTGCCCAGACAAGTCCTTCTCTCATCTCACTGCTGGTCAGCTCCCAGGGGCTGAGCGCTTCCTCTGCGTTTTTGTCCAGGAAATAAAAATTATTTCCAATGGCAACTGAAACAACAACCTGGCTGCAGAAGCTCCAGTAATGCAAAGGACCATGTGGAGAAGCTGAAATGACTGTTAGATACCTGGAGATTTCAATTTGCCCATGCCTTGGCCTTCTCCATTCCACCTTGGCAGGGAACAAGAAAGTATTTTGTGAGAAAAAAATAATATGAGTAGTTTCATGTTACATCTTGCAGGGAAAAAAAAAAATATTAAAGATGTTTGAGTTTTACAGTATTCTTATTCTCAAGGCAAAACCTTTCTTCTGTGAGATAGTGAGGACAGGGGGAACCCCTCTGGTTCATGCATGCACCCTACATCCAGCTACCTGCAGATCCTCTGTCTGAACAAATAGAGTCTTACCCTTGACTCAGTCTGTGCTAATGCTGTCTGAATGGATAAATCACTTGGGATCATAGGAGGCTTTCTGCCCTATCAAATAACTGAGCTCCCCAGTTTACTCCTGAGTTTTTTGCTAAGAAAGTTTGGGCCAGGTGATCTTTGAGGTCCCTTCCAACCTAGTATTCTATGATTCCTGATATTTTCAAATCTTACTAGACTTTCTTCTTGGGAGACAACCTGCCTGTTGCCTCCCAAAACAAGACTTGCAGAACCTCCCTGCAAGGACTACTCTCAGGTGACAGTGTGGGTCTTTCCCTTGAACAGGTGAATTGGAAGTGGAAATGTAATCGGTGAAGTAGTATGAAGGCATCTGGGTGGAGGCATTAGCAATATACAGGAGCTGCTTTCCATCAGTTCCTTTTGCAAGAAACTGCTCTGCTTCCTTGAATATCTGTCCCTGCTGGTCTTCATTATATGCTACTCAATTGCTTTGGGAACACCATAGCAGTTTCTTAATGATACATCTCCGCACCTCCCCTCTGCTGTATATGTCTGCAATTCAATTCAGATTTTAAATTACAGAATGATTTATTACCATTTTCAAATGGTCAACCTCCCCCTGGTTAAATAGATGATTTACCAGCAGCTTCACTCCTCAGGGAATGAAAGTCTCATGTGTTGAATGGATGATACAAGGGTCTTTATCAGAAGGTGGTGGACACTGGAAAAGTCCCAATTTCATCCAATTTAAAACTCAACATGCAAGATATTTAAGTGGATTCTCACTTGCATCCAAAGGTGTTATAGACTGTCCCTATGAGTAGCCATTTGTTCCATGCTGGGTTAGGACCTCAGCATTGCCATTGTGACCCAGGGAAGCGGTTGAATCACCATCCCTGGAGGTATTTAAAAGATGTGTAGATGTGACACATAGGGAGATGGTTTAGTGGTGGACTTGGTAGTGCTAAGTTGGACTTGATGATATTTTCCAACCTAAATTATTCTATGATTCTATCATAGAATCATAGAATTATAGAATGGTATGGGTTGGATAGGACCTTAAAGCTCATCCAGTTCCAACCCCCCTGCCAGCAGCAGGGACACCTTCCACTAGACCAGGTTGCTCAAAGCCTCATCCAACCTGGCCTTGAACACTTCCAGGGAGGGACCGTTCAGAACTTCTCTGGGTAGACTTCTGTGATTTTGCCTTGCTAACTAATCCATCCCCTTTGGAGAAGACCCCATCCAAGTTGCACCTAAGGGGCCAGAACTGCAAAATAAACTCAGAGCTCAGTAACTTGACAGCATGGCTGCATCCTGAGAGATCAGTTGTGTTTCCTCATGATCCAAACACCTTGAAAGATGAGGGAAATCAAGGCAAAGGAGGAGGTAGGAGACAGCAAGAGTGTGTATATACTCAGTGCAATGGAAACACTTAGCAGCCTCCACCTACCAAATCCAAGTAAAACAGAAATTATCACTGTGGTAAATTTAAATGGGCTCAGTATTCCTACCAAAAAGAATTGAGTATGATTCAGAGCACATGAGACATTTCCACCGTGCTGAGGTGCATATAAATATGCAGCTCATCTAGGTGAGGTAGGATGTAAATCAGCTCTAATAGTTCTGGTCTTTCACAGTTCAGGGCACCAGCCTGCACCAGTTTGGGACCTAAGTGAGCAGTTCCCACAAATTAATGCACAGTTGAGTGCCTTTTGTGAGTACTCCTCCTGGGCTATTGTGGGCAAGTGACTCCATCTTGTCCTGGGGAAACATTGCCAGTGGGTCAGATGGAGCAAAGTGTAGCTGGCATGAAAAACTTGGCTTTGAGAAATGGAAACAGAAACGTGTCAAACATGTTTGGGAGTTCACTCCCTGGGCTGGAAAATGTGATTGAAAGAGAAGACACAAATAACCTTTGCGTTAAGCTGTCCTCACTGCTGCTGGAAACCCCTGCTGCTTCCATTAGACAGTCTTTATTGAGCCTCTGAGCTGTGGAAAGGTGTTTCTGCAGCAAGCATGGCTGCTTCTGTGCAATATCCCTCCTGCCTTGAGGGTTTGGCACTTGTTTTTATGATTTTTTACTGCCTTTTCCCATTTCCTCGTTGTCTAATATAAAGAGACACACCTTTCCAAATGACTTTAAGGAGAGATCTAACAGAACACAGAGGGTTCTGCAATGGGGCTTGCCATACACCATGCTGCCTCCTTCACAGCCAGCTTTGCATTATAAGTTAAAGCCTTTTTGGAGGGCTGGGGCAGTAGAAAAGGCACCTCCAGACATATCATTAGACATATTGTGGATGCATCAGAGACTCCTTCCCTCCCCTCTCACCCAAACTATTTTCCATGTCTGTCCTCTAAACCAAGTAAATCCATTTCCTCAGTGTGGGATCCATGTTGCAGGTGCTGAGATAAGTCAGGACCAATTTTACCTGCTACTACTTGCCCATGTTGGATGGAAAAAGCCATGTCACTCCAACATGAGCTCATATAAAATGTTTGCAGGGGCTGTCTGCCCATTTTATATCTGTCCAAGATCTTCATTATAGTGACAAAGGGATGACTGGATGTTATCTTGTTACTCAACAGTTTTTGTGAATCTGGACATTTCAAGGTAGATTGGGAGGAAGAAAAGAAAAAGAAGATTCATTAGTGCATATGAAAAAGGATTGAGACCAGGAGAGCCCTTGCAATAGCCTGTCAGCTGGAAATGGCTTTCCTTGACATCCTTCTGCATCAATTCTTCTCAGCATTCAACTTTACCAGCTTTTCAATATCTGCATAAAGTTTAGTGTTTCATGAAACAATGTTCCATATCCAGAAAAGGAAAGCAAAAACAAACCAAAGCACACATCAGCATTGGCTAAGGTAATGAAATCAGACAGTTGTGTTCTCTTGTCTGTCAGAATGATTTGAAAAAAACTGCTTATACAAATACGACCAAACTTTCCACATCTACAATGGAAAGAAAATTGATATCAATTATGTGTTTAGTAATCCTCTCAAAATATAATAACAACGGGCTTAGTGACGTCAGGTCTATCTGCTGCAGTGAAAAGACATTAGAAAACAATCATAAACAAAAGCAGATCTCTACAGAATGCTCTGTTCACTGGGGTATAGGAAGGCAGATTATTGTACTTCAAAGGTTTTGTCTGAGCCAGTAGCATAAGGAAAAATAAAGAGGTAGGTTTATTACACGTATTTTGGTTAAAACACTGGTGATGCATGAATCCTGACTGTCACCAAATGTGTTTGTCAACTAAACACTTGCTGAATAGTTACAAGCAAAGATCTCACGCAATTATCAGCGTGTGGTTGTTCTCAGATTTTTATTTCTTCTTCTGAATTTGCAGTGTATAGCTAATTAGCAAAATTTGCGTTGTTCTGCTTCTTCTCCCTTACTGAGGAAATCAATGTTTTCAGCTGGAGGATAAGGAATAGCAAATGCCACGTATGCTTATGCAGTATCTTTGTGCTCTTTAGTTCTTCTAACAAGAAGCAGGATGTATCTAGAATCGGATTGCAGAGGATTCAAAACCAGTGAGTGTAAACATTCAACATCAAATACGCAGGCATAATAATGATATGATTCAAAAAAAATCCCAGCAAAATGGAGTGTTTATTCACAAAAGCAAAAATATTTGTAAATCAATTTTTAATGACATAACCAATGTCCCAGAAAAAAAAAGATTTTTATATTTGGGTAATTAAATAAACATATTGGCATGTACAGTGAGCTGGTAGAACTATTGACTCTTGGCTTTATGGGAAGTTCAGTAGTTCTGTTTTGTTTTGTTTTGTTTTGTTTTGTTTTGTTTTTTTCTCATTAGAATTTGAAATACAATGTAACATTTTGATTTCTCCTCTCATACATTTAAAAAAGCATCACATTTTTGGTAAATGAGAATATATCACTAAAACTATTTCAATATTTATTTTTGTTTGACTTCTAGTATTTCATTTTTACTAGATAAAACAGTAGAATATGGGATTAAAATAAGAAAGGGAATATAAAATTAAACATGAGCATAAATGAGGAATAAAAGAGAGCATATAAATAAGCTTGTAACATAAAATAAATCAGAATAAACAATGCATTCTAAAATATATTTCAAATTCAATAGCTTTAACAACTAAATGCTAAAATGCATTATGTAAAAGCTTTTTTAAACAACACTGAATTGAAATCAGTGCATTCTCCAAGAAGGTTGAGATTTTGATGACTTTGCAAATTGTGATGGAAAAATGTTTTGCCAAAGCCCTGTAAAACAAAACTAATGTATTTCGAAAAGCATATGTTAAGAAGCGGTTTCAGATGACATACTTGGGCCAAATGAATAACAAGACTATTTCCAGCTAATTTCAGATGGGAAAGCAGATGGGACTGTTTCTTACTGTTAGACTTCTGTGGTCACAGTCTCTCAAGATCTGAACTTGAACATCTGAGTTATTGTAGTTATTATTACTATTATATTTAAAATTAATGTGACCAGTTCTGCAATACTAATTTATAGCAGATATATCTTCCTATCACTTATAGGAAGGTTTTATCACTGTCTGAAAAATCTTTAGCCCATTAGAACTTTAGGTGCCATGTATGTGGTGCATCTCACCTAGGTTTAGAGGTGGGGTTCACTTGAAAATACATGGGAGTTTTGTATTCTTCGGGTGTTTCCAGGGCATCCAAAGCATCAGCACAGGGCTGGCAGAGATGTCATAGGACCTACAGGAGACCAATGCTCTTCTAGACTGTCGTCAGGTGCCATCACTGTATGAAGTGACACTCTGTGCCTATGTTTAGGCAACTAAATCCCATATTATGTATTCAGAATGTAGGTCTGTATGTGAGCAAGGTATTAAGGCTACAGATACAGCAATGAGGAGTCTGTGGAAGCTAGTATGTGACCTGAGCTATTGTAGGCATCTACGTAAGGAATAGACAATTTTTCCCCCAACTCCACTTCCTGTATGGGGAACATGGGGTGACTTCCTCATATTGAATCATCAAATGGTTTGGGTTGGAAGGGACCTTCAAAGATCATCTAGTCCAACCCCTCTGCCATGGGCAGGGACATCTTTCACTAGATCAGGTTGCTTAAAACCCCATCAAACCTGAACTTAAACACTTCCCATGATGGGGCTTGCACAATTTCTCTGGGCAACTTGGTCCAGTGTTTCACCACCCTCATTTTAACAAATTTCTTCCTTATGTCCAATCTAAGTCTACTCTCTTTTGGTTTGAAACTATTGCCCCCTGTCCTGTCAGGACTTGGTAAGAAGCCTTTCTCCATCTTTCTTATACGCCCCTTTTAGGTATTGAAAGGCCACAATCAGATGTTCCCAAAAGCTTCTCTTCTCCAGGCTAAATAATCCCAACTCTCTCAGCCTTTCATCGTAGCAGATATGTACCGGTCTTCTGACCATTTCCATGGCCTCATCTAGACCCTGTCTAAAGGTCCATGTCTTTCTTGTGCTGAGCACCAGAGCTGGACACAGTACTCCATTTAATGTCTCACCAGAGTGGAGTAGAAGGACAGAATCATGTCCCTTGATCTTCTGGCCACACTTCTTTGGATAAAGCCCAGGATAAGGTTAACTTTCAAGGCTGCAAGTGCACATTGGCAGCTCATGTCCAATTTTTCATCCACTAGTATCCCCAAGTCCTTCTCCACAGGGATGCTCTCAATCTGTTCATAACCCAGTCTGTACTGATACTGGGGATTGTTCTGATCCAGGTGCAGGACCTTGCACTTGGCCTTGTGCTTCCAGAGGCTGATCATAAGGCTACCTTTGTTACTGACACCTATATTCAGGGAGACAATTTTCACCCTGATATTTACTGGAGTGATGGTGAGATGCTTATCTGGATCTGAGACCTCAGAGATCTCAGCCATGAGTGGCTCCAAAGCAGACAGCACATGATCTCTTGGAGTGGCCTCTTTCATATGACACCATGGAAAATGCTAACCTTGGGTAACTGGAACTGAAGCCACTGGGAAGATTTCAAACTGTGAAATGCTGCTTTTGCTTACATCCCTGCTTATCCCTGAGATCTGCAGAGCTGCACCCTCCAGTTGGGAGCAAACTGGAGAGGGCTGCACAAGGCACTGCCTTTTGTTGCCTACAGCTGCAGGTATCACATTGTACAATCCTGCTGGAAGTTTCACTGGTTGAAACCATTTAATTGCACTTAAACATGGACTGACAGGTAGCTAAAGCTTTGGGTATGTTTCAGCAATGTTTCTGTACCTTGATTCTCATTTTTAACGTGATCACACTAAATGATCTGTCCATCTGTCTTAGCTGACTGTCAGTCCTGCTTCTCCCTCCTAATACTGATTCCATCCCCTTGCCAGTTTCAATTATGACTGGGAGTTGTAGGAATTTGTCCTTAGAAATGTATAGAAAGCTACATTTGTGGGCCTATGACCAGCAGGGTTTCAGCATGAACACCAGAATTACCTGTTCCTCTTGGCCTGGTGTCGCATCAGTCAATGTGTGTGCACCCTTGAAGACATTGCTGCCTCTTCTGCTTCTTGCTAAACTGATAAGGAAGTGACATGAGAGGAGCTGGTCCACAGGCTGTCCCTTTTTATTTTCTTTTTGAGTTAATTTTGTGCAGCTAATGTGAGTATTTTCCTAATCGATACTGGTACTTTCCTCCTTAATTAATATTGATGAATTGGAGAAAGAATAGAATGGACCAGTAATAACATTTCCCTCTGACTGAGTATCTGAGGGGGAAAAAGGTAGGTTTGTAAACCAAAAATCATCTTGGAAGAACATACCACAATGAAGACCCTCAGGTGGACCTCTGTTCCCATTCAGAAAAGAGAAGAAACACTTCAGAGTCATCATGTGAAGATGGAGAAGATACATTAACAAACTAGGGATGCTTAGAAAATCTTACATGGTAATCAAACTTCATCTCTAGATCATCCTGGCTACAATGCCATTTCAGGTATTGAAGATAGAGATAACTCTGTCCCAGCATCATAAGCAAAATTGAAGGTTGTTATTCTGAATGATGATGAATGAAGGGTAGGAAGGGTTCGATAAGGGCTACGAGAGGAAGAAACAGGGTGGAAAGAAGGACAACCAGGGACAGAGGACAGAAGCGAGACCTCTGAGTGCTCAGGCTTCTCTCTGCTCTTTGGTGGGGTAGGAGATGTGAGTATGGCAAACACTGCTGCACAGAGGAGCTAAAAGGGAGGATCTTTGGCCAACCTGTTGGATGTTTACTCAGCAGTGGTCACGATGGCTTTTAATAGCTCTGTCACTGGGGAAATAATGTGTGTGCATTGATAACCCCACAGTGTTTACTCGTTCCTGTTGTCCATCCCATTCTCCTCATTCAGGCAAGATAGAAGGCCACAGTTGTGCATTGTGGGGGGTTTGGCCTTGTCTGAATGCCAGGTGCCCACCAAGCCATGCTATCCTCTTCCTCAGCTGGACAGTGAAGAGAAAATATAACAAAAGGCTCATGGGTTGAGATAAGGACAGGGAGATCACTCACCAGAGATAAGGACAGGGAGATCACTCACCAATTACTGTCATGGGCAAAACGGACTCGACTGGAGAAATTAGTTTATTACCAATCAAATCAGAGTAGAATAATAAGAAATAAAACTAAATCTTAAAACACCTTCCTCTCACCCCTCCCTTCTTCCCAACTTTGCTCTCAGTTTCTCTACCTCCTCCACTGGAGCAGTGCAGAGGGATGGGGAATGGGTGTTGTGGTCAGTTCATCCCACGTTGTTTCTGATGCTCTTTCTTACTCAGGGGGAGGACTTGTCACACTCTTCCCCTGCTCCAGTGTGGGGTCTCTCTCATGGGAGACAGTCCTCCATGCACTTGTTCAATATGAGTCCTTCCCACAGGCTGCAGCTCTTCATTAAATACTCCAGTGTGGGTCCCTTCTGTGGGGTACAGTCCTTTGGGAACATACTGCTCCAGGATGGGTTCCCCACCAAGTCACAAGTCCTGCCAGCAAACCTGCTCCAGTGTGGGCTCCTCTCTCCTTGGGGTGACAGGTCCTACCGGGAGCCTGCTCCAGTGTGGTCTTCCTATGGGGTCACAGTCTTCTTCAAGCTCATCCACCTGCTCCAGCACAGGGTCCTCCATGGGCTGCAGGTGGATATTTGCTCCACTATTAACCTCCATGGGATGCACAGGAGGACAGTCTGCCTCACCATGGTCTTCACCACGAACTGCAGGCAAATTTCTGCTCTAGCACCTAGAACACATCCTCCTCCTCCTTCTTCACTGACCTTGGTGTCTGCAGAGTTCTTTCCCTCACATATTCTCATTCCTCTCTCTCTTCAGACTGCTGCTGGTGTTACTTAGTTGGGTTTTTTGTTTGTTTGTTTGGTTTTTTGTTGTAGTTGTTTTGTTGTTTTGGGGTTTTGGGGTTTTTTTTTTGTTTGGTTGTTTGGGTTTTTTTGTTTTGTTTTGTTTTTCCTTTAAATATGTTCTCCTTGGCCAGCAATGGAACCATCTTGGATCAGTCTGGCATTGGCTTTGTCGGACATAGGGGAAGCTTCTACCAGCTTTTCACAGAAGCCACCCCTGTAGCATCCCCACTTCCAAAACTTCACCATGCAAACCCAATACGTGCATGCAGAGGGAGATGTTTGATCTCGTGAGCAAAGGGAAACCATTTAGCAGAGGATATCTGAGCACCACGTCATACCAGGTGGCATTGTACCAGCTGCAGCACCTGGTGTTATCTGCTGCTCTGCACCATCAGTCAAGGGCTCAGGATGGCTGCAGTACAGAGGCAGGACAACGCTGGAAGTGAGTTATATGTCAGTCAGGCTGCTGGGTAACACAAGGTGAGAGTCAGCAATATGACTCTCTTTTTCAATATATGACTTGACAGGTCTGAGAACCTGGAGTATGACCCAGCCACAGACTAAAAGGGACTTGCCAGCTGGTCCAAAGTGACAAATTAGGAAGGTTTTCCTGGATATCAATGAAACAAATGAGGCTTATCAGAAACTCAAAAGTCAGAGCTTGTCATTTACCAAAACGAGTATCAGATGGGAGTAACTTCTGAGGACCACAACAGAAGCTGTGTGATGAGATACAAAGGGAATACTGCATAGAATTTCTTACAGTGGTTTTCCTTGTGTCTGCTTGGTACAATCACCGTGATCACCTTGTTATAATCGAGGAGGGGAGCATCTAAACAGAATACCCTAAAAGGTTGGTCTAAGTGGTGACTTTATTATAACCATTTATTATAATTTTCAGCTCTTTTTAAACAAATCATCTCTAGAACATACAACTGATTCAGACCAGCTACAGGCTTCCTTTTCTTAGTATTATTTATTATGCTTTAATCATCCCAAGATTTTCAGACCTATCTTTAAGTTTATGAGTGACACAAAATTTCCACAGAAATTTCCTCTGTGCATTATTCTTTACCTTACTACAGATGTTATCAAGCTATAGAGCTGGATGTGGTCCACCTATAGTGACCCCATTACCCTTCCCCATTATGTCTTATAAGAAAGTAGTAGAGGAGCTTTAGGAAGAAGAGGGAGAAGACAGAAGGAGCAAAGAGTCTTTCGGTCACAAGTTCCTTTCCGCTCTCTTATTTCCCCAATCCCTGCCCTGAGAGGCAACCTGAAAGCAGACAAGATGCCCCTACTCCATTTTCAAAGCTCCTTTCTGTTTCAAGGTCTCAAGCTGTTCTGAGAAAATAAGAGACAGCAGCTCTTGGTCATCCCCAGGCCTTTTAATCAGGACAAGGATGCAGAAAATAGTGTATAAAGAGGGATGGAGACTGCAGGTACCAGCTGGGGAACTTTGGAGAAGAACAAATTAGAGAAGGAAAGTGACCTGGAAGGAGACTAGGATGAATTTTGATGTGAAGCAGACAGGAAGGGGACAGAAGATTTGCTTAGTTGACATAAAGTTCTGTGGGGACCAGATAGGGTAGGGAAAATGGAGGGGAAAGAGGAGAAACTTCATGGGGCAGATAGAGTTGAGGGAAAGGGACTTCTCTTGAAGGAGTGTACTCCCAGAGGACTTCACTCTATCCTCATATATCCTGATTTTTCCTTTGCCAATCCTGTGGCTGGTTCTAGAAAGTTATTCCTCAAGGTAAGGGTTCTGGCAGCATGAAATATTCTTGCCCTCTCCTGTTTTGTCTGGGATTCATCTACATGGATATTACTCCTTGAAAAAAAGGCATAGGAAACAAACCAAAATCAATTTGGGACCACAAATGAGACATATAGGAAGGTGGAGTCCACATCACCTCTGGGTACCCCAATGCAGTCAGTCCATCTATCTGTCCTTCCAACCTCATAGAAATCTCTGGAGGATTCCTGCTTCAGCATCCTGAGTGCAGTTTTGGGACCAGCAAAGTCAGAGATTACACCATTGAACATACAGATGCTTGGTGTTAACCTAGGAGAAGACTCTGTAGGGGTGACTCAGGGCTGTGTTTGCTAGGGTGATGCAGACACCATTAATAGTGATAAGCATCTCCCCATCCCTTCTGCTAAAGCATCTAGTAGGACTGGTCAAATGGAAGGTCTGAGGTCTGCTACTTAGATTCTCTTCCAAATTAGATTAGATTCATGTTCTAATAGAAAGTAAAATTCATTTTTAGGTATATGGAAGGTGCACCATTATTTAAATATTGATGTAAATACAACATAAATGTGTCCAGGTGATTACCAGTCACCAGTCAAAAAGGTACTTGACAAAAATCACATGTAATTCGTTAGCTAATGAGTCCCAGTTTTGATTAAATGCATAGTTAGAGAAGAAAGCTTTGCTATATGTTAATAATGAATATGTTCCTTACCATTTGAGAAAAATAGGAATTTATAACACTGACTCACTATTTTTAGAGGATTTAAAAAAAGTTACAGCACTTGAAATTGTCCCAAGTCTTGTTTCAGGAATGTGAATGAAGTATTTCATTTTCCTAAAGCAGGAACATGCAGTACTTAGCATTTCCAATCGGAGTTTATTTTAGTCTAATTTATTTTCAACAGCTTTCCCCTCATCTTGAGTGTTCTGAGAAGAGATAAAGATAATACATTCCCACTAGAGACAAGGGATAAAACAACATCAGCAAAAAAGAGATGTATACATTGAATAAATCCTCTTAGTGAGCTGAGATTTCAGCCACAGGAGTAGGAGCAGAAGTGTTGGAGACTCCAGGTGTGTAAGGTGTGTTTTCCTTGACAGGGGGTAGTGATTGGTGTGTGGTGGAAAGTAAATTTATATTTTGGTGTCACTATACAGCATGATTTTAAGACAGAAAAGTTGAAACTCCTTTCATGTGTTAAGGGTCCAGTAGCTCCAGCCAAATCATTGGTATTTAAGGCAGCATCTTTTTTATTTGTGTTTGCTTCAAAGAAAAACATTTTTTTTTTAAAGAGAGAAAGAAAAAAAAAAAAAAGATATTTTCTCAGGAATTTTTTGGGTTTTTGTTTCCTTTGATCAGATAGAAATTAATAAGAAATTTTCACAAATTATTAACCAATAAGGAACAGATTAATCCCATGTCTAGGTAGCCTTTGGCTAAAAGGGAAGTTGTTGACTGTTGGTCACAAACACAGTTGAGACTCTCTGGTAATTGATAGCCTCCTTGTTTTTAGGAGACTCTTTTCTGATAAGAGAGGTGAAACTGGTATTTGAACTGTGTTTTAGTACCTATGTGTTTTCTTCTGTCTTTCTCTAGTCATATGTGTTATTTTTTTCTTAGCAGCTGATTTTCTGGAAATCCTTATAAAAATAAAGAACATCCTTCTTTTGATATTTTTTGTTCCTCCTGGAGGACTGCTAACACTCCACAGCTGATTATGATAAATGTTCCTGGTGTAACTAATTTAACTGTTATGTCTGAAAATTGCCAGCCTCTATCAGCTTGAAATCTAACAGTTTGGCCTACTTGTTGTAAAGGTTTGATACTCCTATATCTTACTTTCATAACTATCCCAGGGTTGTCTGGAGAGCCTGGAAGATGCTGTCATCAAGGTGTCCTTCGTCTGATCTTCTAAAGTTTTGCTTCTGCCTCAAACCTTTACATGTAATATTTTGCCCATTCACTGTTCTCTTCCATTCCCTGCTATTATTTGTCATTTATATCTTTATTTTTGGAGATGTTCTTCTATTTGCCCTGACTTCTCCTTTCCCATCTGACTGTGCTCAGCAAAGATGATTGTAACAGTTATGACACAAAACCCCTCTCCATAAATTAGGCTTTTAAAGATTCACTCTCTGAAAGTCCTCTGCAAGGCATGAGGGCTGCTTATTCATAGTGCTTGTTTGAGATGTTTGAATAGTTGCAGTAACATCTCATTCTTTAAAGGCTCTGCAAGCGAAGCAAGGAACACACAGTCCAGGGTTAATGGTGGGATGACAACTTCTGGGTTGCCTCGGTATGAGTAATAGTTACATACACAGATTTGTTGAGACAGCTGGCATACATCAAGGTTAAGGACGGTGGAGCAGCTTTTAGAATAAGTTATTTGAGCACATTTCTGTTTCTCCTGCCCTGTCCTAGGTGCTTTGTACTGTATTACATGAAGAAGTCAATGGTAGAACACAATCCAATGAGCTGACCTTGACTTAGTTCATTTGACATTGATGGTAAATGTGCTAAATGCAGAGGTAGCTGGACATTTTTGTGTGGACAAGCCAGGACTGCATGCTACCCACCTACATACTTAACATTACTGCCTAAATCAGATCAGTTACCTGCAACCTTCTCTTGAGTGAGGTTATCTTCCACAGACTGAAGAGGGATATAAGGACAGCTGGGCTCCAAACCTAGAATTGAAATTAAAATACATGTTCCACCAGAGTTTTCTTTGCAAAGTGACTCATGACAGAGTATAGAAACTCTTAAATCACCACTGTCTAAAAGGCATGGCATGGAAATGCATCTGAGATTGAGAAAGTTCTACCAAACCTTCATATCTTTCAGAAGTGAGCAATATTTTAGGCAGGAATTTATGGTCTTTGCTAGTGATCAGTTTAAGAGCTTCACCTAGAAATGTCTGTTTTCTCTCTAGATTATCTACAGCCAAAAAATTTCCCTGGAAGAAAAGTTCAACAAGAAGAAAATCCAAGGTGGACAGGAATGTCCAACCAAACAAAATTTTGCTTCTGCAGTCATACACTGTTGTATAATCTACCAGGTTTGTCATGGCAAATTGTGGTGTGCTGGGCTATGAGACAAAATTAAAGTTCTGTACCCAACCATGGAAGAGATATGGATTAGAAACCACACTCAGCTCAGAGACCTTTCTCCACACTGCAGGTTTCATTGGGAACAAAATATCTCTGCTAGCCATATCACACTAACAAGGTAACCTCTTCTGGCATAATTTTGTAGGATTCTCCCAGCTTTCCATTTCGGACTTTGATTTCGGGTTTTTGAACATCCTGGAAGGTGGAGTTGCTGGACATGTTAAAATCCTGGTTCACGTATCACACCACACATCTAACCCCTGTACTTCAGTCCCACTGCTCTTACATCTGCAGTTGTTGCTTAAAAGAAGAGGGTGAAGTGAACCTCCATTGAGTAGACCCTGATTATAGCAGACCTCCTGAATTTAAGCAGCTTCTTGCCCCCAAAATCTGTTGGGCTGTGAGTTGGTCTGTGATCACTTTAGCTCCAGGAGGGAACTCAACGCTCTCTTCAGGTGACTTGGAGGACTATTGCCTTCCTGTGCAGCAAAGCACTAGAGATGATAAGCCAAGCCAAGGATTCTTGTCTGATTTGTCCATCACAAGGACCACCCCACTGCCGTGTTAACAAGACCTTCCTTTTTGTGCCATGCTGGATCTGCCTCCAAGCCATGTATAGAAAATGTATTATTCCCTCCCCACCTCCCTCTCCCCACCACCTTGGTAACCATCAAAATGTCATTTTGGCCACCAATCAACAACCTTATTTTGGGTAAGAATAAACAATCCAACCAGGGGCTTAAATGTTCCAAACTCCTCTACTTAGTGCAAGATATTTGTGTGTCTTTATTATTCCCTCCTCCATTTTCCTTCTCCCTGGTCCTCCCCCATCGCTTTTCCGCCCCAGCAGCTTGGTCCCTTTTATACACAACATCCTTTCCCTTTCACAAAACCACAAAGGCCCAGTGGGGAGGCGGATACAGGAAATACTGCAAGCAAGAAAAATCCATCCCCTCCCTGTGACACTTAAGCTGCTGAGGAGGGGAGGTATTAGCATTTTTTATGTGTGTGTGTGCGGGTGTAATTTGTGTTTTTTCTTTAAAAAAAAAAAAAAAAATCCTCTTTTACAAATTTCCCTTCCTGTTGATTTGAAAGCAACTGAAAACGAAACCTGCAAGCAGAGCATTGTCTCCCCTCACTTCCCAAGCTTTTATTTCCTTTATTTTCATAAGCTGCACTCGTTGCAATGCTTGAAGAGGAAAGGAAAAGATTTTGTGTTGTTTCTTCCACATGCTCACCTAGCTCCATGCATCAGGACACTTAAGCAGTCCTACCGTGACTGAAATCTTTCAGCTTTACTGCACAGGACCTGCATGTTTCAACTTCTGCTGGGGTTTTCACTGAATCACAGAAGGGTGGGGGTTGGAAGGGACCTCTGGAGATGATCTAGTCCATCCCTGCTGCCAAAGCAGGTTCCCTACACCAGGTTGCACAGGAAAGCATCCAGGCAGGTTTTTAACATCTCCAGAGATGGAGAGTCCACAACCTCTCTGGGCAGCTTATTCCAGTGCTATGTCACCCTTTTCTGTGACTGTGCAAGAACAAGAAGAGGTAACAGGAATTTTTGGAGGGGCTGACATTGTATGTGGGATGTTTTGCTACATCTTACTTCCAACGAGAGGACTATGGAATTATTTGCCTTACATTACATTGTCAAGCACACACCCAGCAAAAAGTGAATTAAATGGCATGAGGTAACAGAACATCTCATGGGACTTGAGTTTGCAGCAGAACTTATCTTAGCCATGTGTTTTTTTCTGGAGCAGGGTTGTTTCATTCCAATTTCAGTAGAGAATGCTATTCACATGCTTGATGATATGGCATAAAATAGTTCAGATCTTGCCTCTGAAAGGCTTTGAGGCTTCACAGAAGTGCTCATCAGCACTGCAGTTGTGCTCTTGAGCCATGGACTGATACCTGGGCTCAACTTTTCTAATTTTAGATGTGGCACCAGAGATTGGAGAAAGGAGCTCACACTGGAAACACATATCAGTGGGCAGTGTGGAAGTGAGAGCCTGAAACCCCTGGGTTTACTTCCAGGTAAGTTTCTGTTTCAGGAGGGTTATGCTATAAACTCGTTGCTTCTTTTGAGGGATAATTTAGAGAGACTGTCTGTGGTGAAGACCAGCGAGAGGAGACACCTCTGCTATGGGAGACCACACACAAAAAAATCCCCCCAAAAAAACAACCAAAAAAAAATGTGAGGGAACATCTCTCTTATAGACCTTGCTCAGGTCCAGCTGTGTGAAGGATAAGCCTTGATCCAAAATCTTGGCCAGCTATGGCATTACAGGGGGTCTGATCAGTAGCCTGCCCTTCTGCAAAGTTTAGATCCTATGAGCTAGGATATAAACCTAGAAGCTGTCAGCATTTCTAAGGATGGTAAGAAATCAAAGAGCCAAAGTCTTTCTGTCCATCACAGACCTCTGTTTAAAATATATATATATACATAAAGTCTAATACCCAATTTCCCAGTAGCAGCAGTGGCCAATATCACAACATTTCTGGCCCTGTATCTCATTTGATCTCTTCTGATGGCTTCATTTTCTTCTTCTCCAAGCCTACGTTGTCCTGTACCTCTCCCCCCACTCCCTTTCCAGAGACTTGTGATAACCATTGCCTAGGTAACGGCATCTTGCCTGGTGTGTTTTACTGACTGCAACGCATGTGGGGGCGTGTGCTGTGCCTGCATTCCCAGTGGGATAAGAAGAGGAGAGTCAAATACTGTGTGTGGGAGAGAAATTTCTTACGTTGCTTCTGACACCAGCAAAGGCAAGAAGGTCAGCTTCTTCTGTCCATCTATAGTGCTTTGTAAATGCTGCCATGGTGGCCAACATAGGATTTATTGACTTCTTAGGGTCCTGGTGAGAGGGCTAGGAAGGGAGTGACTTGGTAGACTTTCTGCAGGCATGATTGCCCGGAACATCCTTGTCAAATGTGAGTTAATTATGCATGGCTAAAGCTTTGATTATTCAGAAGCTAGCTGGTGGGGAAGCTGATTGACACTTCATTCATACCTTGGGTTTCCTCTGGTGCAAGCTCTAAATCCGGATGAAGAAATACCAAACACCACAAGATCCATCCATCAACAAAGATAAAGAGAAGAAGGAACAGAAATACAGTAAAATAATCTAATAAACACTTTTCTGCTGCATGAAGGGTTAATCCAGATCCAGGAAATAGTCTGTGTCTCATGAAACTTCCTCAAAGCACTAATTTAGGGAAGTCTGGATTTATTTCCACTGATGTGTGGACTGGAAACGAGGTTAAAAACTGCAAGCAGAAGGTCAGGCAGAGAGTAGAGGATGGAATAAAAACAGGATCCATGGAGGCTTTAATTATCTTAGTTATAAAGTCAGCTTGTAACATATTCATGATTTCTTTTTTAAAGGTGCCTGAAGCACTAAGGGTTGAACCAACCAGCAAAGGAAGAAAAGCAGATGAGAAGGCTCAGAATTTAGAACTAGTGGTAGAAAAAAACCTAAAATCAGGTTGTATGTGGTCAGATAAAGAGGAATAAATTCAAATGTATGTACGTAATGTTAAAGACAATTTCAGAAGCAAGTCATGCTGAAAGAGATGAGTAAGCAAGGATGGATAGCAAAGTAGATGGCAATTTAGGCCCACAATTCAGAACTTGTATCAGGGAGAAGATGAAGGGAAAGGACCTCTTGCTTTCCTGCCACTTCTCCATGGACCTGCTGCTTGCAGGTTTCCTTGGAAAGTCAGCAGTCAATGGTTCATATTGCCAAACCACTCAAGACATTATCAAAAAAGGCCCCCAGGTCAATACCTGGCATTGGTGAGTGAATGGAGAGAGAGGAGTGCACAATGGCTGACCACAGTCCCAATATGTCCCTGCACACAACTGCAGAGCCAGGAGGCTACTCTACTAGAGCAAAGGTGTGAGCTGTGAGAAGACAATGTACAGAGAAACATTCAACCAGGCAGTGGAGGTAAATCAACATACTGTTTTTCACCTGCATCACAGTTCCTCTCAGATCAGCTTGGTAACACATCAGGAAAATATAATGAATATTATCAGGAAAATATTAGGAATGATATCTTCATCAGTGGCATAGGCAGTGGGATTGAGTGCACACCCAGCAAGCTGGCTGATGACACCAAGCTGAGTGGTTGGGTTGACACACCTGAGGGATAGGATGCCATCCAGAGGGACCTGGACAAGGTCCACGAGGTGAAGTGCAAGGTCCTGCACCTGGGTCAGGGCAATCCCCAGTATCAATACAGACTAGGGAATGAAGAGATTGGGAGCAGACCTTTAAAAAGGACTTGGGGGTATGAAAAGCTGGACATGAGCTGGCAATGGCTGCTGGCAGCCCAGAAACCCAACTGTACCCTGGGCTGCATCAGAAGCAGCATTGTCAGCAGGTCAAGGGATGTGAATCTGCCCCTCTACCCTGCCCTGGTGAGACCCCTCCTGCAGTACCACTTCCAGCTCTGGAGTCCTCAGCACAGGAAAGACATGGACCTGTTAGAGTGGGTCCAGGGTAGACCACAAAAATGATCAGAGGGATGGAACAGCTCTCCTAAGAAGAAAAGCTGAGAGAGTTGGGGTTGTTCAGCCTGGAGAAAAGAAGACTCTTGGGAGACCTTTCAATACTTACAGGGGGCCTATGAAAGATGGGAATAAACTTTTTATCAGGGCCTGTAGTGACAGGACAAGGGGTAATGGTTTTAAACTAAAAGAGGGGAGATTTAGACTAGATATAAGAAAAAAATATATTATGGTAAGAGTGGTGAAACAATGCAACATGTTACCCAGAGAGGTGATAAAAGCCCCATCCCTGGGAAACGTTGAAGCTCAGGCTGGATGAGGCTCTGAGCAACCTGATCTAGTTGAAAAAGTCCCTGTTTACTGCAGGGGAGTTGGACTAGATGACCTTTAAAGGCCTCTTCCAAACCAAACTCTTCCATGATTGTACGATTTTAGGAAAATGCCTGACTGTGGCCCCTTGAAGAAAGTACAACTCTGCTTAGCACATTTCCCTGTTTGAATGAGGAGCTAATAAAAGTGAACTATTCTGCTGCTGGCTAGGGTCTTCCTTCCACTAAAAATAACTTTTCATAGCAAAGAAAGGATTTAAAATATTGACATGGGGATTCTGTGCTCTGCAAACAACTCCTACACAAATATAAACCATTAGAGTGAGCACAGGAGAATATGGGCAGCTCCCATCTCCCTCAACTGGGGAAGAAAGCAGGACGTGGAGAGGAAGGGGTTCAAGCCATCACCTAGCAAGCCAGAGACACCAACGCTTGTGGAAAATATCACTCAGAAAAAAAATAGACCCAAGTGAAAAGCACCTGACCTTTGACCACTAAACCACATTCCCCAGCATAAAACCAGGTTGGATGAGGCTTTGAGCAACCTGGTCTAGTGGAAAGGTGTCCCTGCCCATGGCAGGGGGGTTGGAGCTAGATGATCTTTAAGGTCTCTTCCAGTCCAAACCGTTCTATGATTCTATAAGGACATCTCCTCTCTTCTCCCATTGCCATGTGGTTGCCTCATCTTCCCCTATTCCCTCTTTTTGAGGTGTTACTGTTTACCTTGACTTTTCTCCAATGATTTTGTCTGTTTTTCTCTGTGTAGAGCTTCCTAGCCAGATCCAGTGTGTCAGAGGTGGAGGGAACAGTACCAGCCACCAGAAAACACTGCTGAAATGATTTTCCAGTACAAGCTAACATGAAATAACTCAGTGTACTGTGCGCAACAATCCTGTGGATTTATTATCAACACAATATTTATAGGAAATGAAAGGACCTACCCCTAGAAATGGACATAAAGCTCCCAACACTTTTCCAGACTTTTGAATTAATTTGTGGTGTTCTCCTCTTTCTTTTCTTTTTTTTTCTTTTTTCTTTTTTTTTTTTTCTTTACTTCATTTTCCTTTTGCCAGGAGTGAAAAAACTTCAAGAATTCACCAATCAGTCTTGTGCCATTCAAGTCAGATCAAGAAAAAAGGCAGCAAACAAGACCTCAGGGTATAAATCAAACACTGACATCCTCTGTGTAGGGAGAAAGAAAACAGCTCAACATGTACTGACAGTATTGAAAGGGGAAATAAAATTCCTTGTAATTAGTGGTTTCTTTCACTTCCCTCTCATTGTGTTTTTGTTTGCGTTGGATCAGTGTCCTGTGGTTTGCAGCTTGTGTACTATTAGATTTCTTCCGTCCAAGGGCTCACTTCAGGGGCAATAGGTACTTTAGCCAGATAGGTGATGGAACACCAAAAGATGATACTGGTTATCGTCACATTTTGCTGCTAATTACCTCTTACCTATCACCCCTCCACACCACTGATGTTCCTTTCTCTGGTCCCAGACCTAGAGGCATTTTACTTCATTCTTCTTTACTGATTTCTTAGCAATCCTTTAACAAAACGCTCCCTTTCCACTCAGTGCTTCATTGATAAACCTTCAGAGCAGAAACTGAATCCTTTGAGAGTGCCATTAATGGTGATGGAAGCTGACTGGGCCTTGAGCAGTGGAAAAAGTTTTAATGCAGAAGTTACCTGCTCATGTGTGGTGGTTGCACTTGGCCAGCACTGGGCTAGCAGCCAACACAACCGCTCGCTTACTTCCCCACAACCCCAGGGGATAGGGGAAAGAACTTGGGGGCAAGGGTAAGGAGACGCGTAGGGTGAGATAAGAACAATTTAATAATGGAAATAAAATAAAACTTAAAATAATAATGATATAACAACAACAACAATAATGATAATAATGATAATGATGATGATGATGATGATGATGATGATGATGATGATGATAATAATAATAATAATAATAATAATAATAATAATAATAATAATAATATGCAAATGAGTGATACCCAGTGCCATTGCTCACCACCCACTGACTAAGCCCGGCCCGTTCCCAGATAACGATCCCGGAGGAGCGACAATTCCGACCCGAAACTGCAATCTTGGAATAGCGAGAACCCGAGTGAAAGCCAGAGAGAGCAAGACAGGAAGAGCCCCTCATGAATATACTGACCATGACAGGATATGAGATGGAATATCCCATTGGCAGAGCCAAAGGTCAATTTAGATTATTAATTTCAATATTCCTCTCCCCCTTAGATCTTGCACTTGCAGACTGACAGAACACAAAGTCCTTCATTCCCAGTGACACAAATGCAAACATGAGGATGTTCTCAGTGTTTCTCTCATAACTAATCCCAGCTGAAAGCAAAATGCAGTGCTATTCTAGCTATTAAAAAGAAATCCAGCTCTGTCCCAGCTAAAAACCAGGATATCATTAAATAAAGTAGAGGAAAAAACATAGGAGTAATCACCCTTTTCCTCATTTATTTTCAGATGATTAGTCAATGCAGAGGGCAGATACTCTGAGTATCTGTTTTCATACAGATTACTTGCAAAAGCAGGAGGAAGAAACAAGGATGGAGGGAAGGATACATGGAAACATGCTGGAGTAAGGAGTGGCCAGACATGAGATGAAAAATAACAGTGGGAAAAGGAAGGAGGAATAGGATGGCAGGAAGATGGAGCAGCACACAAGATAGGAAGAGGAACTCAGTGTCCTCCACCTGGTTCCCTGTGGTCCTAAAACACGGGGGAACTTTCCAAAGAGAAAATGTTGTTGGTAATACAGTGAACACTGATTTTCTCTGTTGTGTGCTGGAACTACTCACAAATACTGGAATGGGATTTTGAAGCTCCTGTAGAAACAGCCTCAAAGTTTGTCTCCTGCCTCCATGTTCAGGACAAGGGACTGCAATGACTCACCAGCCACTGACCAGGGATGGTCACAGTCAGGCCCTGGTGAAGGCAAAGTGCTCTGGTCCCAGGGTTGGGTCCAGCATCCAGAAGAACAGTGCTATGGGCTCCTGCACAGATCCTTTTTGCCCTGAAAAATGATGCTTTGGTGGCATGAGGCAACAGGTCAGGTAGGACAATTATCTTTCTCTCTTTGGACTTCTTTATTATCCTGTGACAAACATGCATGGGGAGCTGAGAGGGGCTGAGAAGTAAGCTGAGCTTTTGTCCTGCTTCTGAATGAAGAGAGCAAGTGACACCCGAAAGGCACAGCATGTGCATCTGTGGGGTAAAACTAGGAGGGAAGGGTGTGTGGGAGGCAGACACCTTCCCTCTGCATGTCTGTGGGGTGTACATCTTCATCCCCTGCCTCTCCCTCTCCCACTCCTCCCGAGGTGCCTTTCAGAGCTGCTGCTGTGGCAGGTGAGTCAGTGTGACAGCTCAGACACGGGGCAGCCCCCTCAGCTGCTGAAATGCCAGCCAATCTCCCAGCAGACTCAGAGCCCACTATTATAAATGAATGCAATACATTATTTTCCCCTCTCTCCTCTCCTTCGGCTGGCGTGGTGAGTCAGTAATCAAGGTTTCTTTGTCATTTTGTGGGGTGGTGGGGGGGTTGGTGGTGGTGCTGGTGAGTACAAGGTATGTGGGGCAGATTAGTTGCATCCTTGTACAGGTTTTGCATCTCTTTCCTGCCTTGCCTGAGAAAACCTGCAGTAAAGAGCTGGAGTGGGGACAAGAGGGGGAAAGAAAAGAGGGGGGGCGAATAGCCCCGCTCTGAATTTTAACACTCTCCTTTCTGATTCACAGTGCTCTTAAATAGAGACCAAGATCCTTCTTCGTTAATTACAATTGTTCAACAAAAGCCGGGGGGTGATCAAGAGGGGAATAAAAAAAAAATCACAGCAGCTGTACTACCAAAGTCCTGGGAGCACTTGGAGAAGCTGTCAGGCAACAACCATAATGTCAGCCCCTTTGTTTGGAGTCTGAGGTGGGCTACATGCTGTGGAAAACATGGCAGAGGCAAGAAAGGAGTGAGGGAAGGAATGGAGTGAAGGGGAGGACAAGGCAGGGTGTCACAGAGGTTGGAGTTTCACTGCTGACAAGGGAAAGGAAAAAGGAGCCCTGGGCAGAGGGGAGTGAGGTAGGAGTACTGCCAAGGGGAAGGGGACAACACAAAGCATGTTGGAAGATGACATGGAACAGAAAACCAACCTATTCCTGCTGTGTGATCCCTCAAACATCTGTGAATGAGCCTTTCCCTGGGATGACACAACTGCAGTGGTGGGTTGGAGCAAAGGATAGTGCAGTCCTGGGCAGCCAAAGCAGATGTCGAGGGGAGGGAAGTAGCAGAGTACATGCACTGGAATACATCCCTCGGGTATCCCAAACCGTCAGAGCTCAGGAATCTTCTGAACAAGAGCAGATGTGATGGTACCAGGCAGTACTGTGTGTATTTTTGTCCTTTGGATTTATCCAGACACTTCTCAAATCCATGCAAGCACCAGTGACATCATCCAGCAAAAAGCCTTCATGGCTTTGCACAATTTGTGTGAAAAAATTATCTCATGTTTGTCGTGGTCCCCTTGATTTGTTGTATTAGAAGGGAATGTAAATGATCATCCCCTTATTCAGCATCTCTTGGCCCCTCATGACTTTATACCTTGCTCATGTTTCCCCTCAGTAATTTTTCTAAGCCAAGGAGTGTTTTGATGGTCTCCCTCACACTTTAGGACACCTCACAACAACTGAAGTATCAGTAGTGTTCACTATGTCCTTGGGGTTTGTGTGGTTCCCATGGGGTGGGCAAGATGGAAGAGACCTTCCTTGGGTAATAAATCAAGCACCAGGGCAATCTCCAAAAAATAATTAGCATGGGGAAACTGCAGAGAGGGAGTTGTGTAGATAGAATGGTGTCAGAGAAGGTATGGTATCACTGGTCCTGACATCACATTAGTACTCCTTCTGTACCAGCACAAGCACTCCTTACCCTGTGTGTGCACATGACTTTGTGTAAAAATCCATACTTTTAGGAAAAAAATAGAATAATTATTATCCAGAGCTTGCAGGAAACTGTCAGTTTGTGACTTCATATTGACTTAGGCTGTGGCCTGCCATATACCTACCAAAGGCACATTGTTCTTTCCATGGATGTGAGGAGAGGTGGACCCACCCTTCCCTCTGCTTTTTCTGTTTGAAAATTATTCTTTTCTGTGTTGGTTTTCTGTTGGATCAGTGAGTGGAGCAGTCACTGTGTGTAAGCACACTTGCCAGAGTTGACAAGAAGAAGGTTGTGTGAACACATCACCAAAGACACTGGAGCAAGTGGGACTGTCCCTTTTGGTGGCAACACAAAACCAGTCTTTGATTTTCTTAAGCTGGCAACAAACTGCACCTTTCATTGGTGAGTAATACTGAAATACTGGAGGAAAATAATGCAAGACCTCTTTGAGCAGTGAAATCCCCTGGATTTGTCTTTCTTGATTGTCTCAGGGTATGACCAAAGCTTCCCTTTCAGTTGTGAGCATTCACAATATCTTTCTGACAACGCCTCTCAGATGTAGACTGCTCATTATCTAATAAAAGCTGACATCAAACAGCCATTTCGTTAGAGGGGAGCACTGACTCTCCTCCAAATGAATGTGTTTGTTGAGATTTGTACAAAATTAGTCAAAGAGTTCAGAGGCTATTGGGGAAATGAATAGGCAGAAACAGTTACATTCCCACCACTGTGAGCCAGGTTTTCCTGGGAAGATGAGTCTATAAGTGCTGATAGAGAAAAGGGTCTATGAATAGAGAGGAGAGTAGTGGATCTGCTGCAAAGCACAGAAAGGACTACCTGGGACAGTGACCAGAGTTGTTCAGAAGGAAGAAGGGGATAATAAAATGGTGTGAGTTTCACTGGCTGGTATGGAATAAAACAAAGGTTTGAAGATGCAGGAGGTATAGTGAGATAAGGGATGAGGAGCAGCAAAACACTTGACCCTATGTGGCAAAGCTGGTTGCTAGATGCTAAGAGATGTTGGCACATATTTGGTCTTTGGAACTGTTCTGGGGGAAAATTTACACTTCAAGATTTTGTAGTGCTGAAAAGAGTATTTTTGTTACAGTGTATTTTTAGTTAATTGTGTATTGATTTGCTTTTTATTCCAGAGGAAAGATTAAGAGACAATTGACAGTTTGCTTAAATTACTAACTTCTGTAACTGCTATATTTTCCAAAGAGGAAAATCCTAATGGAATATTCTCTCTGTATATATCTGAAGGACAGGTGGAATTTTTTCATCATCTATAAAACTACTCTAACATATAACTCATCTAACCACACTTGCTGATGACAGCAGTCTAGTGCATGCTTATGCTGAATAATATCACGCTCCAGTGGGCACCAGTGACACCATTACAATAGAGGAATCAGTTGCTCAGTGCCTTCCAAGCGCAGCTCAGGGGTGGAGCTACACTGAGTTACTTTCAGTTTGCACCTTTAATTACTTGCCTCTTCGTTAGAATCAGAGAATCGTAGTGGTTGGAAAAGACCTTTAAGACCATTGAGTCCAACCATAAAACCAACACAGCCAATTCCATCTCTAAACCATGTCCCTAAGCACCTCGTCTACCCATCTGTTAAATACCACCAGGGAAGGTGACTCCACCAGCTCCCTTAGCAGCCTGTTCCAATGCTTGACCACCCTTTTGGTGAATATATTTTTTTTCCTAATATCCAATCTAAACCTGCCCTGGCATAACTTGAAGCCCTTTCCTCTTGTCCTATCACTTGTTCCTTGGTCGAACAGTCTGACCCCCACCTCTCTACACCCACCTTTTAGTGAGTTGGAGAGAGACAGAAGGTCTCCCCTCAGCCTCCTTTTCTCCAGGCTCAACAATGCCAGTTCCCTCAGCCACTCCTCATAAGATTTGTTCTCCAGGCCCTTCAACAGCTTTATTGCCTTTCTCTGCACCTGAATATCTTTCCTGTAGTGAAGGGGCCCAAAACTGAATGCAGTACTCGAGGTTTGGTCTCACCAGTACCAACTACAGGGGGAGGATCACTTCCCCAGTCCTGCTGGCCACACTATTTTTGATACAAGCCAGGATGCTATTTGGCTTCTTGGCCACCTGGGCATACTACTGGCTCATGTTCAGCCATCTATTAATCAATACCCCCAAGTCCTTTTTCACTGGGCAGCTCTCCAGCCACTATTTACTGGTTACATATTTTTTCCTCTACTCTTTCATCTTAGATGCACCCATTTGAATTACTTTATTATTTTGCTGTAAGTTTCTGTGTGTTACTAAAACGTAGTGATAAACATGCTATGGAGGTCTATGTTTTTATTGGGTGTAAGATTGGGTGAATGCACATCTGCACCCAAGCTTCCCTGAGGCTGACAGACAGCTTTTCAGGCCAACTCTTTCAAGACACAGAAACAACCATTACACTTCCAGGGTGTTTGTTGTTGTCTTTCTAATATATTTTATTGAATGAAATGCGACTGCATTATGCTTTGTGCCACTTTAAAACACTTAGTCAGAGATAATTCCTTCCCAAGGAACCTGTAATCTGAGGAGACAAGATGAACATACACAGAGGCAAGGACGGGAGCTTATTATCCTTTTAGTGATGAGGTTTTGAGATTTTCAGTAGAAAAGGTCAGCATCTTTCAGGGGTGACTCAGGCAAGCTTAGATCTGAGTCACTTCTCATGCCCATCTCTCTCTGTGGAACACAGAAGAAGCCAAAGGTGATGTGGTTCCTCCTATAGACACCTCCAGATGTATCTTTAAAGATTGAATCCTTTAATATTTCTGTGCAGCTTAGTTATGTAAGGTGAAAACAGGTTTGAAATTTCCCCCAGGCTTCTCTGTTCATCTTTGGGCACTTAAATACCTTCAAAGGTCTCTCTTGAACCACCAACCAACACACTCCCAAAAGGAGCAGGGAGACACTTCCAAAGATGGTGCCAAAAGACTGCATGTTGGAAGCAAATGTGCAGTTCTGATTTTGTGCATAATTTTAACCCATTAAAAATATTCTTCTTCTCTCTTTTTCTTTTTTTTTAATTATTTTTTTCTTTCCCTCCTTTGATTCCTTTGACTGGAATCATAATTTGTGTGCTTTCATCCACATAACACCCTTAACATAGCTCCTGAGATTTTTATAGAGATCAATAAAACTTAAAAGGTGGAACAACCATGAGTTTCTCAAGTCCTTTACAAAAGGTTTACCCCGAGCTGGGTTTGCTGACCTCTTTGGGGTGATTGTTAGGAAAATAAAAGCCTAGGCAAGGACAAAGACAAGTGAGTATGGGACATAAAATGGGATTGTGGAACTTCTAATGCAAGAAAATGCCATAAATGTTTAAATTGTTGGAAAGGTCAAAGCTACAAGCTGTGTAAACACAGGGGTAAGTCAGGCTGGTAATGAGCAAGGGTGTAAATTGATGCATTTTTGTATAGTGAAGAGAAGGAAAGGGTTGGAAAAGTACCTGGCAAATCAACTGATGGGTGGATCCAGAGTTCCATGGCAAAGAGTGTGTGTGTGGTGGGGTATTTCAGGCTTCATTTCCATGGGTCCACTTTCTCTAGGCATGATTTAGTGAGGGGAGGAAAGGATGTCCTTGGAGTCTTGATGTGTACAGCAAAACTAGGATCCAACATGGTTTATATCCATGTGTCTCTGCCACCCCTTCAGTCTAACAAGGGTTATGTCTGTCCCTTTGCTCACTAGCTTGCTGCTGAACAATTGCCAGCTGCATTTCAGGAGCCTTTGCCCTTTCATTTATTTCACTTGGTGGTAGATGCATGGTCTCCTGCAGTCAGATAACTCACATACCTACTTCTGTGGAGTAGTTCTGAAATTTCTTGTATGCCTGTGGCCAGAAGGTGCTGTCTGAATATTAGAGAGTCATCATTACCTAAATGACATTTGATATCATAACAGTAAAATCAGATTTGAGTTAGCTCTCACAAGCCTGCCCAGTAAATTGCATTGACCCCAGTACAAATGTCACACAAGCGTTCATCCATCCATCATCACCATATTGCTGTACAAAAGAACTTGGTAGTACACATCCAGAGTCACTGGTGCTGAGGAGAAATAAAGGTCATACCTCCAGATGCCCAGACCATGAGTCCTTACACATCATTAAATGATGGTAGTCAACATAATATACTTACCAGAGGGGCAGACAGCAAGAATGTGGCAACCAGAACAGGCAATTTGATATTGTGCAGAAGCACAAGTCTGATTAGATGAGTTCAACTTATCTAATTCAGTTCCAGATCTCAGCAGTACAAGCACCCTTCCTTGCCAAATTAAATATCAATATGTGTAGGGGAGGAAAATGAGAGTGAACTTCAAAATCTCCAGCAAAGGTAAGATTGAATTTCAGGCAGAGGTTCAGACTCTGTCTTATTTTGCCTGAAATATTTTTTCTTCCATAGCACAGAACAGAGCTTTTTAGAATGAAGCTCAACCTGCTTGGAACATTGTTCTGAGCGTATAATTCAGATCATGTTCTTCTGAAAAGTGCAGACCTGGGGCAGAATTGCAAATATCAGATCTGGAGTTGAATTCTTCTAAAATATCTGAGTGCCCAAATTTGGGATTTTTGGTTTGATCTTTTTTAAAGAAGACAGCTGAGGCTGAAGCTTCTGCTTCCTTCTGAATTGATGTATATTTGGAAAATTTTTACTTTTTATGGTATTACAAAAAAGTTGTGTCCTACCAAGAGGTTTAATAATAATTTTGACACAATTTGCAACTTAACATCTAAACTTTTTTAAAGTTTCAGTTTTCTTTTTTTATTAATTTTTGTGCATATTAATAAAAGTAATAGTTACAAATCTGCTTTGAAACAGTTTAATTTAAAACTAATACATTTTGAAAGATGTAAGACAAATACACATTTTCATGATTTCTTAAGTGTCTCTGCATGGAACCCTTCTGAGAAAGCCTTTCATGCATTTATTGCTCTTCCACTCTTCTTTCTCAACACCAAGCCGAGTAAGGTAGGTCAAAGATAATACATCCTCCATAGAGTTGATGTTCTTATTGTGATCCTAGGAGGCCTTTTTTCTTTTTTTTTTTTCTTGTTTGTCTTTAAACAGAGATCTACACCACCATTTTCTCTAAAGAAGTAACAGCTAGATTGAAAGAGCAACCTAGAAACTAGTTCTCCTCAAAGACAATGCCTGCTGTTCTCCCAGTGTTAGAAGAAAACTGCCTTCTGCTGTTTTCTGTTGTTCCTCCCCCAGTGTACTTCTGTCATTCATTTCTTACCCAGCTGAACTCAGTCCCCAAAAGGTGTATTCTAGGAGAAGAGTATTTTAATCTGGCTAGTAGCCCTCCAAAGCTACAAGGCAAGAGGAAAAAAGAAATGAATCTTTAATTTTACCCTTTGGCTTCTTTCCTCTGACACCAATTCTTTGGAATTATACTTTAAAATACATTTATTGGCTATGGTTATCACCTTCACAGCCTCAAGGGTATCTTGATGTTCTCCAGATTCTTGTCTGTGTTCAGAATTCAAGATAAAATGCCCTCAGTAGCATTTCTTTGGCATCTACTTACTTAGGAAAAGGTTTAGATTGTTGCTCACTTGTGATGCACGCTACAGAAAGCAAAACAAAGTGCTCAGTAGCTTTCCTCAGATATTACTGACAATGCATCTTTCTGCAGTTTCACTTAAAGCAAAGTGTGGCTGAGAAGCTTTCCTGGAATCTTAAGCTACTTTAAAGGCTTCTCCTGAATTCTTTGATGGAGCTGCTAGGGCTTTACAAGGCCAAAGCAAGCTGGCTCCATGTGTCCCTATAATCAAAGTAAATTTTTTAAATATAAGTGACCTTGACTTGTTCTGGTGTGCTGTGCAGATGATCAACGGGGAATAGATTGAGCTGTCTCTGTTTCTGTGAGTTTTATAGTCTCATCATTATGAGACCTGAGAAACAATCACAGAAATCAATGGCAAAAGTCTAGTCACAGAATCCCAGAATCCCAGAACTACCTAGATTGCAAAAGACCTTTAAGATTATCTAGTCCAATCATTAACCTCACACTGACAAGTCCTTGACTAAAACATGTCTCTAAGCACTATGTCTACATGACTCTTAAATACCTTCAGGGATAGGGACTCCACCACTGTAGATGTTTACCTGAAACACTCCTCAGATGACCTCAGGATCTCCTGCAGGCAGTAGAGCAACAGGACAGTCCTGCCTATTTTTCCTTAGGTGTGTTGGAACCTCTATGTTACTAAAGCAGAAGACTGGTTTCCTAATTTCTGTGCCTAATTTAGCCAGTTTGGATATGTTGTTCCACTAACTCTGGATCCTACAGATCCTGTTTTATATGGTCCTGAAGAACAACTGGGAAGGGTTGTCATAGTTTAAATAAAGTACTAATGACTGTCTGGATCAGCTGTCTAGGAACTGCTGCTCTAATGGAAAAGTGGATTGAATTTTTTTAAGAAAGGAGGTGGTTTAGTGGCCCTCTGGTTTGTCAGACGTTGGACTGACCTGCTCTGGTCTGGGAGTTTGACTGTTTTCCGTTCTGATTATGAACACTTCACTGCAACTCTTCCTTTTCAAGTGCATTTGAGATAAAATGCTGAATATCCAAATGGATGAGTTGGGTTCACTAGTGGCCAAGATAATAAAGGTAGAAGTTTTCCACTGGTTGTTTTGGATTTTTTTTAGTATGAGGGACATGTTTGAGCATCATGTGCACCTGGTGGCTAGTGCAAAGGAGAAGGAGAACACCTATTTTTAGTGTGTCTGCATGAGTCTCTTCTTCTACTATACATGCAGTGAAAAAGGTGTTCATCCTAGGATGAAAAAAGCTAGTACCATGCAAATATCAAGGTCCAGGTTTACTAGTAAAAAAAAAAAAAGACCTTTCTAGACTTCTATGCTATGTTAGCTGCCTCTGTTCAGTAGGAAACTCAACAGGTCCTGAAGATTTGACACCTGTTTCACAAATGGAATATGGGTTTTTAGGTAGGGACATTATCTTTTCAAGCTTCTCCCAGAATTGTTCTTCATGTTTTTTTGCTAGAGGCTTCTATTCTACACCAGAGCTTAACTCCTTTCAGTGTCTCTAAGTTTTTAGATTACTTTTGCATTTCAGTTTTACCATTCACTTAGTCTTCAGTGAATGCCTTTACACCCTTTGAACTAAAGAAATTAAACTTCTGTTGCTGTTTTCAAAGGAAAAGGAGTGGTGAAAATTGAGTACTGTGTGCGGCAAATTTAGCAGTGGTTTCTCTGACATAAGCACCTCTGCAAGCCTTTAGGAAGTGTTTCAAATTAATCTTGACACCCTCTGGGGTTTTGCAGCTCTCATAAAGGTGTTAGGTTATGAAAGCAGGAAAAGAACTAGCACAGAAAGCTCTTTTGCACAGCAGCATCTCTAAGAGGGAGTGGGCCAAGCAGAAAAACATTATATTTTGTACAGGAATGAAATGGCTCATCAACCTGTAGGTATGAGCAAGAAAATTTCAGAAGTGAATGTTTTGGGAAAACAGGGAAAATAAAGTCACTATATTTTCCCAGTGCAGTAACTGTTGTCCACTTCTGAAAATGTTCTTTGATGAAGCTTTAATTCATTCTTGCATTACAGCTCCTATATTCTAATCTGGACACCTGATTATTAACTCAGAGGTAAGTGCAGACAGATAAATCTCCTACGAATGCTTGTGAATAGATAGCTCCTGATGAGTTGATCTTTCTGAATCACAAACATTAGCCATCTGAAATAGTTCATTTACCTTCCTCACCCCAACCATGTCCAACACTTTCAGTGGAAGCCAGTGCTCTGATAAAATGGAGAACTACCTTATTTTTTTGTTTGATTTTTATTCTAGATTTGCAGTTGGACTGCAAACAAGCAGGACTCCCTTGTGTAAGGAATGAGTACCTACTCCTGAGAATTTGTAGTGCTGTGCATGTTTCTGCCTGCCTGTACGATGGTCTGAAAATATAACGAGCTGTGGAGAGATATCCTCTGCCTATGAAGCAAATTCTAGCCATGTTTAAGCTGAAGGAAATGCTGAAGGAAATGCTTGCCACATTTGTTTTCCTTCTGAGAACTTGATGTAACCTCTTTTGACCCAGACAGTGAGATGGTATTTAGGACTTTTGCCAGACTGTTTCTAGTGGGGTGTGTTCCTATTTTCAAGGAATGGAACCAAGAGCTAGGAATGTCTCACCAGTTCTTTATTGTACCTTAGGTTTGTTTTCTCTTTTAGACCTCTTGGGAGGTTCCTGTAGCTATTAGACATTTTTGGTGGTCATGTTACTGCTGTGACTTCCAGCTTGCCTTGCCATTACTGGGGCTGGAGGGGAATGGAGAGGTACTGCAGGTAGGTATAGAAAAACATCTCCTCAGAGATGTATGCTGTGTAGGATGGAATACTGAGCTCTAAAACAGAAGGGGAAAAAAATATCTTCTTTCCTCTAGCCCAGAGATTCCCAAACTGTGGGTGTTACAGTACACCTGCCTCTGAAAACCTTTCCCAAGCTGATGACTGCAGAAACCAGTGCATGCTCAAAACTGCAAGAAGGGATAACTTGAGCATGGTCGCACCAGATTGTCTCATGACTTCTTTGTGCTACGTTGTTGGTTTATAACCATCTGTTGTTTCTTGTCTCATCTTTCATCTAGTAAAGAGGAGTTGGCAACATGGCCTAGGGATTAGACCTTCATCTTGAGGCTAGGGAAGAGATGAAAGCTAGGTGTAATGAAAGGCACAAGCAGGAGTTAAAGATGTTGTCAGTCTGAAATGTTACCAGGAAAAAGAACCAAATGAATTAATCCTCTCTCTTATTGCTGCTGCGGGGTAACTAGAGCTTTGGCTTTCTCCATCAACTATTGGAGCATGCTGGTGATTTTCTCTGATGGTTTACCTAACTTCTTTGCTAAAATCTGGAAAAAAATATAACCTACCTTTAAAGTTTGCATTTCTTGATGAGGCGTTTCCAGAGTTGTCTGATCAATACTCCATGCTCCTCTGAAATGTATTATTGAGTGAGTTACAGAATGGGAAGTTCATGTAAGAGGCTTTTTCTAACTCATGCAGTCACTTGCCTTCACGTACCTAATGCTGCAAAGCACTTCAGCACATTCTTGTCTTTAAGAACATGAGCATGTGTGCATCTTAGCATAGGTGAAGATTGATTGATGATATTAATAATGTCACATTATATTCCTCTTTTCTTTAATACTCTTGGATTATTTTACAGATAATAAGTATGAGACAGACAGGTGCAATGAATCTTAGGATGTTTTAATTTTGTCTGATTCTTTGCTTCTATTGTATTTTATTGTTTCCAGGAGGAGATATTTGGGAAATTTAGATGTGTGACACTAAATCAACCTTGGTGGTAATTCCACAGAGAGTACCAGAAATTGTTTTGACACATTGAGAAGACATTTTGCTAAGAGAAGGTGACCTCCACAATTATGTCTCCTGAGAAATTAACTAAGTAATCTGGTTATCATTTTGAGGCAATCAGCCTTCTGTGCTGTTGACCCACATTTTTTTTTGGTTCCTCATTTAATCCCAACCTTCACTCAACAACAACCCTAGATCATTTCTAACTGAGGGATGACAGTAGATGACATAGTGTTTGATCAGAGAGTGCATAGTCCTCCGCCAGGATAGTATCCGTGAGTTTATAGCACATAACTCAGCTCCTGTTCTTGGTTCATGTCTGGAGGAACCTGACACCTGAATCCTTGTTTTAACAGTCTCATGACTGAAAAGGTCATAGAGACTTGACTTCTCCTGCGCCCCCAAAAGGAGAGGCACAGTGATGTGACTGTATAAGGAAAAACCTTACCTTTCTCTTGTGTTCCCTATTAGAATAATGTAAAACAAAATTTGTGGCTTTTGGAATTGTCTTGGGAAGATCCTTCCACAGTAATGGAATCCTGATGGATATACATTGAGCAGAACACATCCAACATGCCATGGGTCTATGGGAAAACACTTGCCAGCAGCACTGGCAAGGAACTGATGGTTCACACCTTCAATAGACCATACTTCTTGAATCAAGTAGATGGGAGTGGTCTTGAAATTCTTTTAATTTGTAAGGTGAAAGCTACAGAGAGTAAGGGTCAGGTTTTTATGAGTATTTAAAAATATATCTTGTTGGGTTTATGAATGAGAAAAATCCAGCTTGTGATCTTTAAGTGTAATGAAAGGAAATGGGAGTTAAACCACAATTTAATTTTCTGTGTTCCTACCTGTATCACTAAGCCCTTTTTCTCAAAGATATTCATGCACAGAATCAGCATCATGCAGGGAGAAGTAACACAGTGGGACAGAAAAGTTAGAACACAGACCTTTATGGCATGGGGGTGTCAAAGGTGAAGATGTCTTTGCTGTAGTAGGATTTAGCATATGCAGAGTATGCCCAAGCTTCCCTCTGACCTTAGCAGAAGATGTGAGAAGGTGGGGCATACAGAGAGAAGCCCAAGATATATTTAATATTTCCATACCTAATTCCCAAACTTGGCACAATGTTCATAGCAGAAATGCTGTTGGTTTTGGTGCAGAAGTCAGAAGTAATTCAAGACAAGAAATTAATCAGAGAAGGCTGCAAGCAAAATCCATCTTTTTTTTCCCTTTAATTGAACAAGAATGTTGATGAAAAAAATCACAGAATGGGTTAAATATTTAAATGTGAAATGCCCCCTCCTCCTCCCCTCCATAATTTCCAGAGTATGGAGCTGTGGAGGTTTTGCTACCCGTCCAGCTAATTAATACCTGCCAGTTTACTTTTCCCACTCTTACTATTTTTGGACTATTGCTTCATTGGGGAAAAAAAAAAAAAAAAAAAAAAAAGAAGAGAGAGGAGGAGGAAGAGAAAAGGAAACATAAAAAAAATAGTTGAATTTCATCTCCTCTGACGAAACGAATGCACATCTGACGCTAATTCAAATATTTAATCTGTTTCAAACTTTCCCCACATTATTTTTTTCCTCATTTAAATCTTTTAATGCTTTTTAAGTCATGCTATGCATTATGATCATTCTATTCATTTTCTCCATAGCAACTTGCTTGTATTGGTTCCTTCTTCTTTTCTTTTCTTCTTAGGTACTCTTGCTCACTGAAGGAAGTCTGTCAGTGACCAGCTTGATGAAATGACTTTATAGCTAGTGTTAAATCCACTACGGATTACTGTTTGCAATAAATAGCAGATGCAAGCAAGTCCTTGGTACACAGTGATAAAGGAAGTCTCTAAAAAATTAGTGCCAAAAGGAATTTCTCAAGTTTAGTGTTGGTTTTGAAGGGATTTTTTGTGTGGTTTTCTGTTTGGTTGGGTTTTTTTTGTTTTTTGGTTTTTTTTAACAGTATGTGTTCAGTCTTGCTAGGCTGAGGTTGAGACAGATGCTTTTCTTGTAGGCACCCTGACAGATTACAAGTGGAGTTGGAAGCGTCACTGCAAGCCACTGGACCTCAACAACCTATTGCTGGCAGCAGTACTTGCGTGCTGCTTCATCTTTCCAACAGATCGTTTGTAAACGAACAGTAATAATCCAGGGTTGAGTCCACAGGCTCATTTTGTGGGCATGAATCAAGAATTCATCACTAGTTGAGTTATATTTTTCTACTAAAGAAGAAGTAGCCAAAGCCTGAAAAGAATGATTAATATTGATATATCTGGATGTGCAGGCAGAAATAAAAACCAGCATCTAACCAAGGCATATGTGACCCTGGAGTAAATCAAAGAAAACAAAAAACTCACAAGAAAGCCCAGTGCCTTGCTGGTGTGCCAACCCATGTCAAGCTGGTGAGCTTTACAGCAGGTCTGACAGGTCCACAGGTGCAAGATAATCTGGACCATAAAAATGCTGTGCACAGAAGGGAACCTTTGAAACCGTCTTCTTCCCTCTTCCAGTTGGATGGCTATTCCATTCATGTTGTGATGGTGGACACGTAAGAATGACATCTAACATTTAAGGAGATGTAATACATAGGACCTTGTAGGTCAAGTCAGACCTCTCAATTCTCTACAGAAGTCAGTGTGAATAAAGACAGGTCTGGGGTATGCTTCAATTTAATTTCTGTGTATATAACTTGACTTCCAGAAGTCCAAGAGGTCTGAGGCAGATAGACCATTATAAAGCTTTCCCAAAACCTTTTCCACAATTGCATTCAGTAGTAGTGGCTACAGTTCTCACTGTCAGGGACATTACTGGCTTTATAACAGGAAAGTTTTGCAACTACAGCACGAGGACAAGTGCTTTAGCATATCTGGATATCAGATAACATCTCTGTGGCAGTGAAGACTGACTTCATCTCAAACATTCAGAATGGTACTCATCTGATTTATCTTTAGGGGTGGGATTTGTCCCATTTGTGTGTTTCCACAAGGGAAGTGACTAGAGTTGTACTAGATATTCTTCAGAAGTCCCTTCCAACCCCTACCATTCTGTGGTACTGAACAATTCATCCCAGGATCTCTTTCTTCTCAGAGGAGAGTGAGTCAGTGACATTGATGAAGTTCAGGACAAGATTTGTTTTATCCTAAAGAGGGTGCCTCTCTCAGGTTTGATGAATCATATCCTTACACTCACTGAATGCATTTTCCATTACTACAATGGGCATCTGTTGTAAACACTAAATATGGACAGTTAAAATTAGAAGGGTGAATCTCAGGCAAGTTGCTTACAAGTCAGCTAATAGAAATACTTATAAACAGTTCTTCTATATGTGCATCCTAGTGTATGATTAATCCCATCCCTTGATAAACATCTAACTGAGGTGATCAACTGTCTAATGAAAGTGTCTGCCTGTCTTAGCATTAGCTAGATGGCTTGGTCTTAGACAGTCAGGGTTAGATGTTCCTTAGGGAATAAGTGACACATGGAATCACAGCATCACAAAATGTTTGAGATTGGAAGGGATCACTGGAGGTCATCTGGTCCAACCCCTTGCTCAAGCAGGGCTATGTAGCGCCACTTGCCCAGGACCATGTCCAAACATCTTTCGAATGTCTCAATGGATGGAGATTTCACAAACTCCCTAGGTAACCTATGCCAGTGCTTAGTCACTGTTAGAATAAAAAAGTGTTTCCTGATGTTCAGAAGGAACCTCTTGTGTTTCAGTTTGTGTCCATTGCCTCTGGACCTAGCACTGGGCACCACAGAAAAGAACCTGTCTCTGTCTTCTTTACATCTTCCCTTCAGTTTTTTATTGACTGGACCTTCTGCTCTCCAGGCTGAAAAGTTCCAGATCTCTCAGCCTTTCCTCATGGGACAGATGCTCCAGCCCCTTCATCAATTTCATGGCCCTTGATGAGCTCTCTCCAGTGTCCATGTCTCTCTTGTACTGGGGAGCCCAGAATAGGACACAGTACTCCAGGTGTGGCTCATCACTGCTGAATAGAGAGCACACATCCAAACTCCCACCAACTATTGGCCTAGATCTCAAGCCCTTCCAAGTAATGGCATAACACAAATACTCTCACCAAGCTTTCATACAGCACATTTAGCTCTTGCCTCTCAAAGCACCTTTGCAGAGGAAGTCAGCATCCACCTTCCAGTTTGCCAAAGGGAAAACCAAATTCCTCAAATCACTTGCAGAACAGGCTCTTGAACATGGGATTTTTCAGGTTCTACTAGACCACCTTATTTTCCTGAGCTGGAAGGGCCCCAGGTGACAGTGCTTGTGAATCTTAATCAGACTGCAGCATGTGCTTGAAGGTTCGCTACCCAAGCCTACAGTCATTCCTCTGAGCTCTTTTCACACAGGAAATAATTTCAGTGAATACAAGCAGAAAGGTTAACACTGAAATACAAGTTTGCTTTCTGAAGACCCTTGGGTGAGTGCTGCTGTGGAAATGCATGTTATCATTGCTGTTATACTGTGGATCACCAGCTGTATCTGTCCATAAGGAATGGTCTCATGTTCAGGCTGATTTTTCTCATACAGGAAGGGAAGCATTCAGATAGCCTGTGTTAGAATCACAGAATGTTGTGAGTTGGAAGGGACCCACAAGGATCGTCAAGTCCAACTCCTGTCCCTGCACAGGACAATCCCAACATTCACACCATGTGTCTGAGGGCCTTGGTCAAATGTTTCTGGAGTCTCATCAGGCTTGGTGCCATGAGCACCTCCCTGGGGAGCCTGTTCCAGTGCTCCACCACCCTCTGCCTCAAGAACCTTTTCCTCATGGCCAACCTCACCCTCCCCTGCCACATCTTCCTGCCATGTCCTCTGCTCCTGGCGTTGGTGGCCAGAGAGAAGAGATCAGCGCCTGCCCCTCCTCTTCCCTTTGGGAGGAAGTTCTAGACCATGATGAGATCTCCTCTCAGTCTCCTCTTCTCCAGGCTGAACAAACCAAGTGCCTTCAGCCTCTCCTCATACCCTTCCCCTCTAAACACTTCACCAATTTTTTTGTCCCTCTTCTGGACACTCTCCAGGAGCTTTAGATCCTTTTCATCCTGTGGTGCCCACACTGCCCCCAGTACCGGAGGTGAGGCCGCCCCAGTGCAGAGCAGAGTGGGATGATCCCCTCCCTCTCCCGGCTCACAGTGCAGTGCTGGGTGCCCCCAGGACATGGTTGAAGAATGTTGCAGTAGGTAAACAGGTAGACATAGGGCAGTTGACTTTGAAAATGCTATTATTTGGAGAGTAAAAAGAGGCATTTTAAGTGTTTTAATTAGACAGAATCATCTGCCTAAGTGCAAGAATGAGACCATTCCTTAAATCCTGACTCAAAGTACGTTTTTAATTTATTTTTTTAATATTTTGCCCAAGCTGAAATTTGCTGTTGGCATCATAGCTGTGCTCTATTCCTTATTCTTGGTGCAGCAGTGAAAGCACTGCTAGTTTTGCACTTGCAGTGACTTGATTGTTAATGCTGCTACCTGCCATTTCCATATTCCCAGGCTCAGCTGAACTGACAATATTGGAAAGACTGTGCAAAAGAGAAAGAAGGAAGTTGACAACTCCTTAAAAGCCTTGTACAAATAGGACAGTGCTTGACATAATGCTGTTCTGAAATCAGTCACCTGGACTTGATTCACAAAACTTGCAAGCAGCTGCTTGTTGCCTGGATTTTGCTGTGAAAGGTAGTTTGGTTTGGTACTGCTGTTTTTAACGTCCTGATCAAAGCTAGGCAGATGTCATCAGTGAAAACCAGAAATGTTGCAGGGTTTAGCTTTGTCTGAGAGAGGAATTAGAGCTGAAGAACAGAAAAGTGTCTAAGGAGGATCTGGCTGCAGTATTGGCAACTGCAAATGCATGGACACAGAGATACGGGGAGAAAAAAAACCAAAAACACTTTATGTGGCTGAATGGGAGATCATCAGTGAAGCATGACCCGGTAGAATTCACAGTGTCCTTGGTTCACACAGTGCCTCCAAATAAATGTGTAAATAAATAAACAAATAAATAAGATTGTATAATTTTTATATGTATATATATATTTAAAATAAATAAATTAATTATATTATATATATATATATATATATATATATATATATATATATTTTCTTTATTTCTCTGAAGGCTCTTGTTTATCTGTCCTTGTTCTTTAAACGGCCCCATTAAAATATCTGGGGATCTGAGATCTTCCTTCTGAGTGCCACTTTCTGCTCTGTGGCAGAGTACAGGCTGCTTCTCCCATCGTTTAACCACCTGAGCATGGAGACTCATTTCACAACAAGGTGTCTCCAACATCAAACAAATCATTTTCAAACAAATTCCTCAGCATTTCTCTGTCCACTAGACAGTCCAGCTGTGATGAGGCACTTAGGGAGAAACCACAGGTGAGATGAACCCTTACGCTGCATGACCCATCAGACCACCAAAATCTGAATTTGAGATCCTAGTTCTTTGCAATGCAGTTGTTGCATATTCTGATTGCTGAAGATGCCCAAAGATCATGTCTTATCTGATAAGGGTGGTGATTTCATCTCCCTGCCCTGTGCAGGAGAGCAACCAGTCATGGCTACTACATGACACAAGTGGTGGCATAAGGTGTTCTCTTTACAAAAGTGGGTGATCTTTGTTGAATATGTTGTTCTTCCTTTGATATAAACCATGAGTTCTCCCACATATGAACAGGCAACGCTTCAGGGATGCTTCCCTCTAGGAAGATTGCAAATGTCCCTGGGTTTTTTTAATCTTATGCTCCCCAGCCTGCAGGGATATCTCAACAGCTTGTAGACAGCCAAGGGAGAGAGCTTCTAGAAATTAAGAGGAAGAGATGTCTGGGGCTGGATGGGAATTGAGATGGAAGTGCAAACAGGAAAGGTTTTTTATGGTGGTCTGGGAAACCCTTTAAATTGCTATTTCCAGACCAACTGCAATACTGCTAACTCCTGAAAAGCTTTGGGTTCAGGAGGTGTCTGAGAGACAAAAATGAGCTGAGGATTGGCAGCACCAGAGCATCAAAAAAAAATGGTAAAAGCATTTGAGTAGGAAACGCTCAGAGCCAGTATACACAGAATCACAGAATGGTAGGGGTTGGAAGGGACCTCTGGAGATCATCTAGTCCAACTCCTCTACCAAAGCAGGTTCACCTAAAGCAGGTTGCACAGGATCATAACCAGGTGGGTTTTGTATATCTCAAGAGAAGGAGACTCCACAACCTATCTGGGCAGCAAGTTCAATTGGTACCCATTGTCCCTTGTCGTGTTGCTTGACACCACTGAAGAGAGTCTGGCCCCATCCTCTTGACACCCGTCCTTTAGATATTTATAAGCATTGACAAGGTCCCCTCTCAATGTTCTCTTCTCCAGGTTAAACAGACCCATCTCTCTTAGCCTTTCCTCATCAGAGACATGCTCCAGTCCCTTCATCATCTTTGTAGCCCTTTGCTGGACCCTATCCAATAGTTCCTGGTCTTTCTGAACTGGGGAGCCCAGAACTGGATACAGTACCCTAGATGTAGCCTCATTAGGGCGCAGTAGAGATGGAGGAGAACTTCCTTTGCCTTGCTGGCCACACTCTTGTTAATGCACCCCAGGATACCATTGGTCTTCTTGGTCACCAGGGCACATTGCTGGCTCATGGTTAACTTGCTCTCCTCGAGGACTCCCAGATCCTTCTCCACAGAGCTGCTTTACACCAGGTCAACCCCAACCTGTACTGAACATTCAACTAGGAGATAAGACATCAGCAGGCAGTCAGGGTAGCTACCTACCCTTTCATAAAGGAATGCTATAATGTTGACCCGGATCAATTCCTCTGGTCATGGAATGGAAGTGGATGTCCAGGGCACAGCAGAGGAAGCATTAAACTAAGGATTTAATAAGAGATGTCTACTGTCTCTGCAGGAGGACAGAGAGATGGTCCTGGGTTTGCTCAGGAGGGACAGTGGCCTCCCTGGGATGTGAGCAGTCCTGAATGGAAGGATTCCAAATCTATCCAGCTCACTCTTGTGTCAGCAAGAAGCAATAGAAACTCTCCTCAGGACTCTTCTCCCTTCAGGGTCTCTGCAAGAGGGCGGATGAGATCACCCCCTCATTTCTCAGAGTAGCAACTGCTGATTCAAAATTCAAATATTTTGCAATCTCCCATCCTCTGCCTGTCAGTGTACAAACACACCAGCCCTCAGCACTGCTGAGCAGCATTAAATCATCTGTGTGGGAGAAGGACGGGAGGGAGCAACAAACCTTGTGGGGCAGAGGTGCATGTGGGTAACGAGGGTTTTGCTTTGCCTGAGCTGGAAATTAAAAATACTCCATCTTGCTACCACTGTCACCATCTTGCAGGGACCTCTCTCCCCTCAGGGCTCCAGCTTCCCCACTTGGGAAATACTGAGGTCCATAATTCTTGCCATGCTAAATAAGCACTTCCAAAACTACACAGCAAATGGCTTTTGCTGCATCGATGTCAGGAGCTGGAAGCAGGAGGCATGAAAAAAGCTGGGACCTTCAGGCAACTGTCTCCTTCATAGTTTGGGAGCGATTAAACTGCAAATTTAATTGCTTTGATATATATTTGTTTTACATGAATGCAAGATCCAGCTAATCTAATTGGCTTATTCACTCCAAAGTTGCTAACAATGGACCCTAAACTGTACATAAATGACCGTTAAATTATTAGCTATCAGAAAGATCTGCAATTGGATTTGGAATGTGAAATAAAATGAGGCAATTATTATTTTTTATTTTTGTATTTTTTAAGCAGCCTTATTATCTCTACAAGAGCCTTGCTCAGGAGACAAGCGTTCCCATTAGAAAATCAATAACAGAGCTGCTGTGATAGCAGCAGTAACCTGTCTAGGTTCAATTAGTGCTTGGGAGAGGCTGATCCTCTTTCCCCAGCCTGACAATTGCTAACACCAGTGGAATTTTGTGTGTATTTATGGTCTGGAGAAATTTGAACTCTTGGCAGTATAAATTTGGGGACTGGTGATTATTCTTTTTTTCTTTTTTTATTTTTTTTAATTATACTACTTGGTGTTGCAGTGGGCTACAAACACACAGCTGATGGCTGGAGGCAGAGATGGTGAAAACTTTGAGGTGATTTGTCCTGGTCTTTTATTGGCCCTGGGGCAGCTCCAACATTTTTTTGTCCCTATTTTCTTGATCCCAAAGACAAACTGAAGACCTCTGAGACCATTAAATATTTTAAAGGATTTTATAGGAAATACATCAGTAAAGTAATAAGTATTGTCATCTGCTGCTCTCACAACCTGAGCAAGATCCCTGTTGCATCTTGACAGAAGACTGAGTGATCTTTTGGATTTGTGCTCAGACTTTAAAAATTAAATATTTATACAACACCTAAACCACTGAGGACTTCACATGAGATGGACAGCTCATTTCTACAGTCACAACACAGAGGAACCTGAGATATTGTCTTCAGTCTCGGTCACCTTTTAGTTAGCCAGCTTCATCTAACCTGCCTTCCTGGGCTCAGCCGAAGCTGCAAGGGTCTACCAGGAAGATTAGAGTGGGAATCTACATTTGTGGGCTATTTGGTAAGACCATACAGCAGGAAACAAAGGAAAAAGCAACATGGGGACACAGGCAAAATTTTTTGGGACATTAATGTGAGCTGTGTTTTTTCTTCTTTTCTTTTCTTTTCTTTTCTTTTCTTTTCTTTTCTTTTCTTTTCTTTTCTTTTCTTTTCTTTTCTTTTCTTTTCTTTTCTTTTCTTTTCTTTTCTTTTCTTTTCTTTTCTTTTCTTTTCTTTTCTTTTCTTTTCTTTTCTTTTCTTTTCTTTTCTTTTCTTTTCTTTTCTTTTCTTTTCTTTTCTTTTCTTTTCTTTTCTTTTCTTTTCTTTTCTTTTCTTTCTCCTTAACAAGCTCTGTCAGTTTTCCAAGGCTGTCTGCCATTCAGGATACTGAATTATCTTCTGTCCTTGTTCTCTTCTCACAGGTTGTCCCCCCTCAGGTACCCCTTACACCAGCTACACTAATGCAACACTCAACTGGTCCACATTACAGCTATTGTCTTTCTCCACAGATTCATACTCAGGTTTCTTCTTTTTTTTATCTCCTGAAAGACCTAGAAAGGGTATTGCAAGCAAAGGGATCTTTCCACGCTGTGTGAGAAGAGCTTTGGCTACAAGTCAAGACTGCCTCTCACACGTCAACCTTTCAGGTGTTAGCAGGTGCCCCTGAGCCTGCCATGCCATGGAAGGTGTTCCCAGCTCTGCCTGAAACCATCTTTGCTGGCTCACTTTGGAAAATGAATGGGCAGTCAAAGTAACCATCAGAAAGATATGAGAAGACAGATCTGGCCTTCTTCAATTGAAAATGGGAGGATTTTGCATTTTTAAGAGAAGCATACCATTGTTTTCAACAGCAAAGTGAATAAACTCAGGTCAGAATAGATCCAGTGGAGGAGATGCTGCCTTTTCAGTAGTCTCTTTTTAGGTCTTTAAGGAAGAAATAACCCCAAAGCAGAACGGTACAGACACAAGAAACAGTTTATAAAGGGGAGGTGGGATCCATCTCATCTGCCTGACATGACATGAGATGCAGGCAGGAGTTTAAACTAAGATTTTTTGTGAGCAACAGAGAGAGATGAGCTTTTCCTAAACTGAGATTCAACCTGTACCAACAAGGCAGGTAGAACAGTCATCCAGGAGAGCTTGCCTGGTGAGTAGTTTTTATCAGATACTTAGATTTCCACATACTTAAAAGTTTGATAAAGATTTCCATGGTTGGTGGCTTGTTAAAAACTTTGTCTCAACACTTCTCTCTGCATAAGACAAATCAAAGCCTTCTCTCACTGTCATGTGTTACCACTTGGTGATTGACATGAAAGTTTCTTATCCTCCAGTGCCTCTCACCGAACAGATGTTTGTGATAAAGGAGCATCAATACCCCGTCACCAAAAGTTTTAAAGTAGAGTTCTGACAAGATTAATTTCCTACTTCACACAAAGGCTCCTTTATTAGGGATTCTTGAATACTTAATTATTAATCTGCATTATTAATGACCTCTGTGGGATTCATGGACTCATATTGGAATATTGCATAGTCCTAAAGTTACAATGCATCTGACAATTAGAGAAACATACAATATTCATTACAGTGTGGAAGTGAGCACTGAATTTACAACTAGGTGCATTTTGCAACCCACTAGAAGTTTCTTTTCTCTGATTTTAAACAATTTCAGAGCAAGTGGTGTCTTTATTACATGCCATCTTGCCCTGCTAGTGACTCAAAACTTGGAGTCATGACTAGGATAAGGAGACCACTACTCTGAAGCACAGGTCTGCATTTTCAGCTCCTCAGACATGGAATTGTTTATTTTGAGACTTGCTATAAGCTGGTAAAAAAATTCCAGCTGAAATTATTTTGTTGGAACAGGTAGATTCCAAACTAAAGTAACTCCATGTGAATTTTTGACAAAGAGGTTACTTTTTTTTTCCATCTGCAGAAAAACAAACAAACAAACAAAATCAAAACATTTCACTTGGATTTTCTCCTAAAAAAATGCTTCCTTTTTATTTCTATTTTCTTTTAATTTGAACTGATGTTCCATTTAGACTTTTTTCTACTGTGCGGAGGAAACACATTATAAAGCTTGAAAACAGCATGAAGAAATTCATTGTGGGTGGAAGGCAGCATTCATTTAAACTGAGGTATGTTGGGCTTGTAAGTCTGTTTGTTTTCCATTTTCAGTTATTCCAGATATTTTATATTTTTTTTAGTTTCATTTTAGATCTCTCTCCAATTTACTTATTTATTTGCTTGCCTTGCAGAATCGGCAGCAAAATTAAAAACCAGTTTACCCCACATCTCTGTTTCTCAAAGAGCATGTCACTATTTATGCCTAGGGAGGTCCAGAAATTGCTCTAGATCTCCAGATAACATTTTAATATAATTAAGAATAAGTAAAATACATAACAGAAATAACAATAGAGCAATAATAACAATAAGACAGATTTAAACAGTTGAGGATTAGTGGTACTCATTGTGTTTTCCACATTGAGTGTGAATGAATGCAACCCTAAGCCAAAGCCTTTCTCAGTCAGCCTCTTCTTCTAAAATCCCCACCTTGGGTGAATAGCAGGTTTTCCTCACTGCTCCCACCCTAATATATCTCTGCCTCTCTCAGAACTAGCAGTGGTTCACCATGGAGCATTGCCCTTTCCTGAAGGCTGATCTCTGATGTCAATAATGTCCCCAGGTGTGGAGATGAGACCATGAGATGCTGCTCTTCCAAGGAAACCAGAAGGAAGCTGCTCTGCCATCCAAGAAAGGAGCAGCTGCTGCTGAGCTTGTCTCAGCTCAGGGATCACAGTCCCCTCTACCCGACTTGATGCACTGCAGATGATTTCCAATGTCAGGTACTACTGGGTTACAGCAGCCAGGTCATGGCTAATACACATTACACAGAGATGAATATTGAAAGTTTCATCCTGTCCTGTTTTTTTCCACCCACAAGCATTATTCCATGAGCCTGTAAGTCTTGCAGAGATGAGGTGAAGCATTTATTTGGCTTCTACTGCATCATAACCATCAATGGACAGTCTCCTCAATTGAGTTGAACCTCTGAAGTTTGGCCACAAGAACCTTTCCTCTCTGCTCAGCTGTGAAAAACAGCCCTGGTTTTGGCTGGGATAGAGCTAATTTTCTTCTTAGTAGCTACAATAGCTGGGTTTTGTAGTTAGTGTGGAATTTGGTATGAGAAGAATGTTGATAACAGACTGATGTTTTTAATTATCGCTAAGGAATCAAGGACATTTCAGCTTCTCATGTTTGGCTAGTGTGGGATCAAGTAGAAGGACTTGCACAAGCTGGATAAGAGCATAGAGAATGATGGACTGAAAATTGGCCAAAGGAATATTCCAGACCATATGATGTCATGCTCAGTATTTAAAGCTGTGGGAAGAAGAAAGAAGGAGGGGTGGATGTTTGGAATGATGACATTTGTCTTCCCAATTAACCGTCACATGTGATGGAGCCCTGCTTTCTGGGAGATGGCTGAACATCTGCCTGCTGATGGGAAGCAGGGAATGATTCCTTGCTTTGCTTTGCTTGCATGTGTGGCTTTTGCTTTACCTATTAAACTGTTTTTATCTCAACCCATGATATTTCTCACTTTTACCTTTCCAATTCTCACTGTGGGGGAGTGAGCGAGTGGCTGTGTGGTGCTTAGTTGCCAGCTGTGGTTAAACCAAGACAAAAGCCAACTCAGCACCAGTAAAGAAAGCTGAGCAGATCTGGACTTTGCTTTCTACTAGAACTGGGGACAGAGTACAATGTAATACCTCCTTCAGATGCCTGCAGACATGTCTTTTGGAAAATACCTTTCTATTCTGATTCTTGGGAAGAGGAGTAACTGACCTTATTGAAATCTATGCTGCAAATACATCAAATTCAGTTAGCACTGGAGACTGGGTTTTGATTTGAAGCAGAGTAGTTTGGTAAGCTGAATGTGCTTTTTCTGGAACGGTGCCCGCAGGGGTACGGCAGCACCTTCTGCAACTTCATTTGTCTGTGCTACCGTGCCTGACAAACAACAGCATCTTTACTTAACTGAAAAGCAGGCTCCATCACAGCATCTATGCATGCTTCCCTGCAGTGAGAATAACAAGGGAGTTTAAAAGAAGTAACAATCTCTTTTTCCTCCTTCCCTGTGGGCAGAAGATGTAACTAGCTTAGTCTGATTTGACTTTTTCTTTTTCTTTTTTTTTTTCTTTCTATTTTTGTGTTTCTTTGAACAAGCAGCTAGAGATGGTTAGGAGCAGCAGACAGACTGTTACCAGAGTCATAGTCCTTTTTACACTAGCTAATTATGCAGCTGCCACCTTATCCACTTCTTGGTAGAAGGTCACGCTTTTGCAGAGCCTCTTCCAAGCATCCCTGTCCTGAGTGGTGGCATTCTCAGCCTAGGAGATGGAACCAGCTGTGGCCCTACCAGCATATGATTTAAAATAGCTTGTCACTAACTAGTTTGGCATTTTTCCTATGTTTTTTTTTCTGTGATGGAGACATTTTCTCTGGGTGCCCAATACTCTGCAAGTGTTTCACAGTTATATTTAGCTTGAAAGTGTCTGACTCAACAGGTAAGAAGATTCTCTTTGCAGATATGCACTATTCTGATGACAAGAGCCACTGAAGATTGGTATAAAGCCTATTTTCCAAATTCTCATGGAAATTACTAAAAAATCCAAACCATAGTGCAAGCATAGAGTTCTGCTTGCTTAAAATTTCTTATGAGCTCAGTTTGATTTGAGTTGTTGTCTAGTTTAATGATCAGCCCTTCTTTTTAAAAGACAGTCCTTCACAAGTGCTAGACCCACCTTTCTCCTTCTGTGTAAGAAGGGCTGTGTGAGATCCCAGCTCTGTCTAGCCAGAAGTCTTTCTGTTTTCTGTGCTGGAAGTCACATGCAGATACCCTATTTAATAAACAACAATTAATTTGCTCTTAATGGCTTTGTCTAAATCTGTGTCAAGGGAGACACATCCACTCTGGAAAATGGGGAAGGTGCACAAGTCTAAGACTAAATCCATCATCACCACCCAGCTGTGTAGGGCTTACATGCCAATATGAGCATATATGCCCAAAGGTAAGGTGATGCTCATGTGCACATGTGGGAACATTGTTACTGCAAGGCCATTTAAGTTGTTTGCAGATTGTGGGATTATTTTTTTCTAGCTGTGCAGCATAGACAATCAGGTTTATGCTGCAATATACCTGCTCTGATGACACAGGCCTCTACTCTTCTGTCTTCATCAACATCTCCATCACTGACCAACAGGTCATGGACAGCATTGCACAGGCTCTGAGCCCTCCTGGGGGAAGGCAGTAAATCCAGGAGATGAGTTATGCATTATTAAAATCACGATATATTATATGAATTTCTGTCATGCCTTTGCTCTCTTTCAGCAGAGCTTAGAGGGAGGAAGAGCAGAAGAAGTGTCTCTGCCATATATCATTTACTATGTGCAGTGTTTGACACCATTGACTGGCTTCCACACTTTTTCATCCATGTAAAAATGTTACAATTGTGCCATTGGACCAAATATTTTAGTCAGACAAGGAAAATCATGGTGACTTCCAGGAGTTTTCCATGCAGCTTGAAGTAAATCAGCTCACTAAGCAAAAAGAAACCAGATTTGGGGAAGGAACATGCAGCTGTATTGAGTAGGATGTTCTCAGTCTCTTCCAATTATTTCAAGTCATTCCTACACTCCTGTGAAGTTGCTGATTATGTGAGTTCTAACATCCCTGGAGAATCTTATCCCCATTTCACCAATCTTTTTACAAGCTCTTGAGCTTTCTCTGGCAGGGTTGCTTTGGAGTTAGTGATAAAGTGTGGAGGAGTTGAAGGAAAACTGGGGTGGTGCTTGGGACAAAATATCCAGACACAAGTGTGCTCATGTGCCTACACATCAGTAGTGCAGAAAACTAAACCTGTGCCTGCTAAAGGTATGTAAAAGATCTGTGTGTCCCTAGATATGGGGCATATTTGTCACCTTCTGCTCCTAATAAACAAATCAAAGTGAAGTGTAGTTTGCTTTCTCACAGCTCCAGCACCAATGGGTAACTCAGTATGGACTTCAGCCTGCTCTGTTGATCCCAGATTTACATCAGTTGATCTGATCTCCATCTACAGGCACTCACTCTGTAGTCCTGTGAGACTTTTGAGTGGTGAGGAATGGGAAGACAGGGAAGGAAATTAGCAATATCTGACTATAAATGTGGATCTTGATGTAAAAGCACTCTGATTAGAAAGAAAACAAACAATCAAGCAAACAAACACGGTTCATTATATATTAAATGAGCCTCTGAATAGCACAGCCTTCTTCAAAGGAAATGTGGAAAGCAAATGTCACTTCTGAAGAGGGAAAGGACAAATGCAATCAGTATGTGTGCTTTTAGGTTGTCTTGCCAAGTCTGATCAAGGTGAGGCAGGACTGGGGATACAGCTGGTGCTGGAAATGGACCTGGGGTCATCTGCTCCAGCCCCATGCTTCTGGACCATGATTGTTCTCTCTGTCTTAATCTCCTTAGGCCCATGTTTTCCAAAGCAGATAAGCAGCTTTTCCCTGCATAAATGGTACATCAGTGGTTCTTATGTGCCTCTCTATTTTTCCCAGTAGACTCCAAAGGCTGCCTCAAAACCCCAAACACCTCTTTAACCAGAGAGGGAGGTGGTTTCTAGAGTCTCTGGTCTCCCTTGGGTGTAGTTGGAAATAGTGGGAAGAAGGTAAAGATCCTTGAGTGCAAATGGTTTTGCTTCCATTAAGTATACAATAAAAAATATGAGTTACATTTCACTCAAACTGCAGCAGTTGAATTCATTTCTAGCAGTGCATTGGGCTACAAAACTTGGGGATCATTCAAAATAAGAAGGAAAAGAAAATACATAAAAAAGAAAAACCCACACAAGAGTTGCATTGCTTATATATTTTGAGCTTAATATTACTTGACTGTGTCCCTTAAGCTTATTTAAACATTTAATTTTGTTCTCTTGTTCTGTCCCCAAGTACATTTGGATTTCAGAGAAGTTTACATTTAACAGGACAGAAGAAAGTTCCTCGTAATTGAAACAGGCTTTATGCACAAGTCATGATGTTATGTTCAACACTCAGAGGGAGAAAAACATGTTTTTTCTGTCTAAACTGACTTATTTTCAGATTAAAGGAAACAGCTGTGAGACAGGAGAAATGTCTTCCCTAGAAGAGCATCAACAACAAAACAGTTGCTGAACTGTGTTTAAAAGGAATAATCTTAAATTTTTAGGATGTTAATACAGAGAAAGCAGAGAAGGACTCATGCAGTATCATGGCATGTTTCTGGGGAAGAGAAGGGTGAAAAATTCAGTCATTGTAATAATTCTCACAATTGTTTATGGTCAAAATGAGCCTGGGAAATTCTGGGTTCAGTTGCCTTCTCTGCCACAGACTTCCCATACAACCTGGGTCAAAACAGTTATTCTCCATGTGCTGTTGATCTCCCTTGTTATTGTGGGATGTGGAAATTGCTTTGCTCTAGAGAGATCTTGTGGGGCTGAAGAACTGGGCTGCTGTGGCACTGCTAATAAAACAAAGTGCTGTGAAATGTGAATGACCAGTCTCTGAAATGAAAGCCCCAGAAAAATCAATGAGGGGAGTGGGCAAATTCTAAAATAGCATCAAAAAATAAAATAGATCATAAGTCATTGCATTTAGAAATGGTGTTGCAGCTGCAGAAGTTTTGAACTTTGCTGAAAGCTTCTGCAAAGTATTTATTGAGCACAATTAGTATCGAGGAGTGAACTGTACGCTGGTACTGAATGGCTCAACAGCCAAGCTTGTCCCAGCTGATCTCAGTGATTTATGGCAGGAGACAGTGATAAACCATCTGATAAATGGCTCCTTCATTAGCATAAGTACATGTGTCCCAGTATACATTATAATTACATCTGAGGGGAAAAAAAAAACAAACCCAAACAACCAAATCAAAACAAAAAACCCCCAAACACAAAAGTTACGGGGTTGAATTTCAGTAAATTCTTTTATTTAGTCTTAAAGTATTTTTTTTTTCTTCTTTTATTCAGGAAAAGAAAGAAACTTGCAACAAGTTGCATATTTCTTCAGTATGCTTCTTCATTCTCTTTTTGGGGCTAGAGGTGTTAATTCAATGAAATTAGACTTCAGTTTATGGAAAAGGAGTGGTTTATTATTAGAAGGAGAAAAGAAGTATTGATATTTCGTGAAAATAATCAAACCAATATTAATTTAAAATTATTTTGAATTTGGAAAGTTAACCTAGGGATATGAAAGCAATCACAAAGCCCAAATATAAGCTGAAATCAAATAAAATATTTTGACTGGCTTGGATTAAATTCACATGGCATGCTTAACTGCAGCTTTGTGAAAGAGATCCTGGGATTTTGAATTTGTTTCAGGTTTTTGTGACAACCATTTGAGGTATCATATTATCTTTTTTTTTTTTTTCCCATACAGAGAATTTTTTTACTGTTCAACACTCTCAATATCATCCCTGTGAAAGGGGATAGACAATCCTATACAACACAGAGCTATTTTACATTTCAAGCTCCGTTTGTCAGTACTCAGTCAGGGAAGCTTTTCTTGCTGCGTACTTCCACTTTCTCCACTGATTTAGGAGCTCTCATTCTGACTGCCTTGTAATGACAAGGAAGTGAAATTCTCTCGCTTTCTGCTAAAATAAGATTTACTTAGGGAACCAACTCCTTAAATACCACGTAGTGCCATCTATAGCTCTGCTTGGGAAACACAGACGCAAGGCGAGCCCTGCGAATTCCTCTGCTTTTCCACCACCAAAGAAACCTTTTGTGCTCACCAAGGTTTTTAAAAAAAAACGTGGCTAGCAATTTCCAACAGCTTTTGTGGGAAAAGATGTTGTCATTATTACCACCATTGCTATTTTTAAAAGGTGTTCAGCGTTTTCCCTCTTGTGAATACAGTTTCCAAACAAGGATAAGGAAGAGCTGAGGACTCGTTAGAGAAATTGACTTCATGGGATCATTTGGGATGTTACGGTTTTGACTTCACTGGCAATAGCGTCACTGTGGTGCCTCACCATAATGCAGGGAGATACAACACAGCACCCTCTAGGACAAACATCTTCAATGTTTTAACAGCTTCCTACTCAGTAAATTTATTTATTTATTATTTTTTTTCCTAAAAGTACACTTTGCTTTTATCCTTAGACTACTGGTTCTCAGCCTCTGGTTCCTGGATCTCCACCAGTTTTCAGCCTTCTGTAAAAACCTGCAGGAGGAGTCCATAGAAGTCTGCAGATGGAGGCTGTAGAAGATTACTCTGTGATGTCTTACCAAGATCTCCATGGACATCAAGGAACTGCAAACACAAGAAGTCTGGAAAGCAAGCCCCAAGACTGGGATGGTGGTGGGAAGGGAGTGTTAATTCACAGAACCCTGGGATAGATCAGGAAAAAAAAAAAAATATATATATATTTACATTTCTCACTGAAGTGTACTGAGATATTTTGGTGTTTCATTCATCCCTGTGGATCTTGATGGAGGAAGGACTTTACAGAATTAGGGTCAAGTTGGGGGAAAAAACTTTCACACATATTGGCTTGTGCCTTACCTCTCCCCCAGTCCTTGAAAATGGAAGGTCTCTCTGAAGCTCACCCCTTGGCAAGCTCAGTTGTTGTGTCCCTCCATCTCCTACCCTCCACACCCAAATCCCCAGAGCCAAAGGGGGGTGCATTCAGCATCTCTGTTGGGTGGTGGAGGACCAGGTCAGGAGTTGTTGCCTGCAGGCTGGAAAGGAAGGGCTGGAAAGTCCCTCTCCCTCCATAGTCCAGACAAGAGTGACATGTAAAGCTCTTGTGAGACCCACAGGAATGTGCATGTTGGGGAAATGGACACATTGAGGAAGGGTGGGAGAAGAAAAGAAAGGGGGCTAGAGCCACAGTGAATATTAATGGTTAGTGTGGAACAGAAAGGCAGCAGGAGAACTTCACCTTCATCTCCTCCCCATCCCTTCCCTTCCTAGGCAGGGAGAGGGGAAGAGGGAAGATCAGGATCAGTGCAAATCTTTGGGGAAGAAGAGAGCCACTGTGAACATCTGGCCTTGGGGATGGGACTCTCCATCTCTCCTTCCTGCTGTCAGACTCAGAATCACAAATGCTTTCAGAGAAGGCTTCTCTCCCTTGACAATTAAAGAGCTCTGGGATCCTGGTGATGGGTTGGCTTCCTCACAACTTACGTGTCTCATCTCCAGCCACCATCACTGACTATGGTCATGGCCATGCTGGTACTTGTTCCCCTCACTAGGACCCCTCTTTTGGGCTCCATGAAGTTGTCCTCTGGCCCTGGTCTGAAAAGCAGGCTCGTTAGGGGAGAGGGCTGGAGTTAGGATTTCCCATGCTGTCACTTGGGAAGCTGGGACTTCTGTCTTACCTCAATTTGCAACTCTATAAAATGACTTTAATGCTAAATTCCTGGTTTAGAAGTGTCTCAGCATGTTGTCCAAGAACAGAGGTCTTTGAGCAAAGGTACTCCTTGAACACAGACAATTCTTTCAGTTAATAAATACAACCCATTCGAGGAGGAATAGGAGTTTTCTCTCTTGCATTTAGGAGAAGCTGCGATTGCTGGGTTTGACATGTGATGATGTGAGCATTAACACTCCTGAGCAGCACCTGTCAGCAGAAACCACAGCTGGTAACAGGAATTGAAATTAATTAATTTAAAAAAAAAAAAAAATGACAACAACAAAAGTGAGGTAGAAACCACAAGTCAGCAGTCAAGTGAGAGAAAGGCACTGGAAAACTTGGCAATGCTGGGTTTATGGTTGGACTAGGTGATTGTAATGGTCTTTTTCAACCAAACTATTCTATGATTCTATGAAAATCCCTTTCAGGCCCTACATCCAGCTGAGTTATTCCATGTCACCCTTTGGCAGAAGGATGTGGCTAGCTGGAAATTGGAAATTTTCAAGCAGATCTTTAACCAGACACAATGCAAGGTGTTATAGATGTAAACACAGTGGTATCTGTTGCTGGAGGGGAAGTAAAATGATTACTTACAAGTTGTCCTGCTTTGCAGTTATCTTCTTAAAACAGATCCTCTGGGAAGTCCAGACATTCCCTTTATTTTTTTTTTCTCCTTACCATCTTCATTTATGCCTCTGATGGCTGGGTCTGCCCCCCGGCAGGAGAAGACCCTTCCAACAAACTGGGCTCAGTTTCTCTACATTGCAGTTATGCCTCCAGCAGATTTTAGGGGCAGATAGATTATTCCAATGGGACCAGAAGCCTCTCCACAATATGTGAGGTAAGAGGACAGAGTTAACAGAACTATATCAGCTCTGAGCAACTATCAGCCTAATTCCATCAGTATTATGTGCTTCAAAAGAAGGTGCAAATATTGGGCAGATAGATGTTTTGCTCTCTATTTCACATCTCCCTCATGTCCTTTGTAGTCTGAGACTGACTTAGGCCCTTCAAGCATGCAGCTTATTCCTTCTTCCAAGACCTCTTTGCAGGTCCCAGGGATGCCACATTTAACCACAGATATTTCCCATTTTTGATGTTCACCAGTTTTGCCTCTGACAACAAGAGGCATTTTCTGCACAATAAACGTGGTCTAAATTCAATGTCTGTGTGAGGGGAGAGGGATTTCTCATCTGTATTGAGTTTTCTGTTTTCCTTTGTCAGAGAGAAGCAGAGAGTTATGGCTGGATCCAACTCATGCTTTGCCAGACAGAAAACAGACCATAGGCAAAGGCAACTTTGGTGGAGAAGAGCATGATAGCTGTATCTTGGTTGTATTTTTTGCACAGAAAAGTCAGTGTTTGTCATAAAACCCACCCAGCACCTCCCCAAGAAGTGTTATAGAATCATAGAATCATAGACTGGCATAGGTTGGAAGGGACCTTAAAGATCATCCAATTCCAACCTTCGTGCCATCAGCAGGGACACCTTCCACTAGATCAGGTTGCTCAAAGCCTCATCCAACCTGGCCTTGAACACTTCCAGGGAGGAGGCAACCACAACTTTCTTGGGCAATCTGTTCCAGTATCTGACCACCCTCACAGTGAAGAATTTCTTCCCAATATCTAATCTAAATCTACCTTCTTATGGGTGGGTTGGTCTTATTCACACCACCATGGTGGTCAGGGCATGTGAGTCCTAGAAGCTTTTGTGCCTTGTTAACTATGTTTTTGTTAGTCTTGTCTGCTTCTCTTTCTTCTGACAATGACACTGGAAGGTCCTGTTGGCACCCATATGTGCCCTGAGTAACTTCAGGAGTCCTCACACCATATCATGGTGGGACAGAGGTTGCCAGTTTGAGCTGAACTCAGGCCTTTTGGTTATTTCTGCACAGTTTCAGACTGGGATCCCTGTTTTGGGGCTTTCTGTATTAAACATTTGTAACTGTGCTGCCCCAGAGCTGAGCAGCATGGTCCCAACAAGCTCCATACGTGGTGAGTGGAGAGGACAACCACCAACACAAAGAAGTCTTTCCATCTCAATGTGTTCCAGCACTGTTGGCTCAGTGACTCCCTTCAGAGGTACTTTTGGGAACTATGGAGACTGGCAAGGAGAAAAACTCCCTTAATGCAACTTCTCCATCCCTTTCCATGTCATGGCTGCTCATCTAGGCCTGCTGTCAAGCATGCTAGTCCCCTTTTTGCTTGAGGACCCAAGGTCACCACATGAGTAGACTAGGATTTAAAGCAACCTGCAGACTGGTCCAAACAAGGTGGATTAGAGGTAGACTGGTATAAAATAGGCCATTCTCTTCAGGGATCACATGTTTCAGTTGTGTTGGAGGATGGAGGGAAGGGTATATGTCTTCCCCAAACTCATACTTTAGGAGAGTTGATGTGCTAAGAGCATCTCTTCCTCTGCAAACTGACTTATTTTCCACCAAGGGTATCCTGCAGCAGTGAGTTGCACAGATCTCTGTCCACTATGGTAAAGTTATTTCCTCTTAATCACCTCACAGATATGCAAAACCAAATAGGCCAAGTGAGTTATCACATTTAGTGCACACACCAACTTCTCACGTGCCTTGTTTACTATTGCAACTCACCCCTGGTTTTCTATGGAGAGGACACAGTGAGAAACAAGGAAATCAACCCTCTCTTCTCTGTTTTTAAGTCATGAGTCATGTTTATATTCTTCTTAAATGAGGGTCTGGGGATTCATGGACCTCTCTACCTAGAAATGCATACAAATGAGTGCCAGTGAAATTTTTCATTGCATTGAGCCCAGTTCCCCATTGCTACAAAGATAAAATTTCCACCATATCCCGTTGCAGCCATGAAGGTTGGAAATGGTCTGTGGCACTTTCTGATACTTTTTCCTTCTGCTGAGATTCTTTGCCCTACAACATAGGAAAGATCCTGGCTGCACCTTGCTCTATCTGACCTCCCCAACCCCAGGGCAGGAAGATGAGTGCTCCTCACTTCCCTCACCACCCCAAAGTCATGGCAGAGCTGCCCCATGGGACTCATAAGGGCAGGGCTTGATCCTTTTCCAAGCACCCTGTGGTTCCCACCGACGCTCACCTCTCTCCTACTTGCACCTGCGAGAGCTGAAGAAAGAGAAGCTGGAGAGAAAAAGAAGCAGAGAAGAAATCCCTGGGAGACTCGAAGGAGTAGGAATTCCTTCTTGAAGGAAAACAAACCAGCCAAACAAACTCCTGAAAGGCTGGAGAGAGAAAGGGAGAGATTTTCATTCGGCACATGCATCAGGCTAATCCAGCATAGCCGCCTGTCGGCTAAAAACCAGCATTTCAGGCCCTAGCTGCCCCTTTGCTCCAGTCCCTGTTTAACTGGAGATGTCACAGATGCCTTTGGCCAGCAGTGCTGCAGTGCTGGCTGGGGACAAGGAGAGGCTGGTTTGCTATGCTCCACCACAGCCAAAGCTTGCTGTTCAGCTCTACTAAATGAACAATTTTCTCTCTTTTCCCTTTCCCCCAGAAGTTTTTTTTTGGGGAGTAAAAGAGGTTTGGAGGTGTGGAAATGGGGGTAAAAATGCTGGATGAGGTGAAGAGGAGGGAGTAAAGGGGAAGAAGGCCAAGAGAAGGGGGTGGAGGTGCTCTGGTGAGTCTCTGAGGGGAGGAATTTAAGTGCTCCTCATCCTCTCTGAGGCAGAGGGACAGAGGATGAAGGCAGCTGGGTTTTTACCTCTTCCCCTGGGAGCAGGTCTGTGCCCCTCCACTGATGCTGGGGCAGGAGCCCTGAGCAGGGAGGGAGGTGGTTTTGTCAGGGAAAGAGGATGGTTTCCTCCTCCTGGAGCAGAAAGAGTTAAAAGCAAGGGGCAGGTCCTGAAGTCTGGCAGAATGCTGAAGTCCCTCTGCTCCCCCCACCCCGCTCCGCTGCTTTCTCCAGCTTTATCCCTCTCCCCTCCATCCCCTGCCCACAACCCCCTCTCTGCTCAGCAGGTTCCTCATTATCAGGGGACATTCCCCGAGCTGTAAACCTTTACCCCAAAGCTGCTGGGATGCAGCATGTACCTTTTACCCCAACCCATGTCCTCCTCCTCCTTCTGCTCAAATCCTCCCTCCCCTCGCCCCCCCACCCCCACCCCACCCCCATCCTCCTGCCATCCTGGGGTGTTACATTGGTGTGATACCCCACCCCCAAATATATGTGTGTCAGTTGATGGAGCAAGGAGTTGGGGAGGATGATAGGAAAGGGGTTAAAAAAATAAATAAGAAAGGGTTAATGGCTGTTGCTGTCTTCTCTCTGAGCAAACCTACCCTGGTGCAAAACCATGGACAAGCCGGGGAGGGGCGGGGTTCAGGCTGCTTTAGCCCCCATCCACTTGCCAGGCTGAGGAGCAGGGGGACCTGCTGCCCTGGGGCTCCCCACCACCCTGTCCCATCTCCCATCCCTCTCCCCAGGTTGTCAGCTCTGGGTGGAGGAGGATGAGGGGACCCCCAGCAACCCCTTGTCCCTCTCAGCACCCAGGGAGCATCGAGCCCTGTCCCTGCGCATCCCTCTGCGGGTGACAGCCACCTCTCCCACACTGAACCCCCGCAGGGATTTTTAATTTTAGGGTTGGGAGGAGGGAGAAGTCAAACCCCTTCCATCCCCACCACCACCATCCCAGCTCCCTCTTCACCTCCTGGTTCCCCACTTAGGGCTAAGCTGTCCCGGGGAAGCTGCGTTGCCCGGTCACCAACGCACTCTGGTTCTCGCTGGGTCCTCTGCTCCATCCATCCATCCATCCATCCATCCATCCATCCATCCATCCATCCATCCATCCTTCCTCTCCTCCTATAGACGAGTAGAGCAAGCCTGATGCGATACCGTGGCAGTTCGGGTCCTTGCCTATAGCTGCCTGTTTTACCAAGCTCCGATCTGTGTGTGCGTGTGTATGTGTGTGTGTGCATTTTATCCCTCCCTCCTATCCCTCCCTCCCTCCCTCTCTCTCTCTCTCTCTCACTCTAATGTGTGATCTGGAAAGCTTATAAAAGCCTGATGTAATCCTTAATGCAGCCCCTGGCTACAAAGACTGGATCTAGTTTCACAGAGAGAGATTCAGAAGCAGAATTTAAGGAGAAAAAAAAAAAAACAACAAGGAAAAAAAAAAGTGGGGGGAGAAGAGAGAGAGAAAGAAAGAAAAGCAGACGAGTGGATTTTAAACAAGCATATCTTTCTGAAGAAGATCATTCTTGCTCTTCGCTGCTGGGAAAGCTACTCTGAACCCTGCTGTATATTTTATTATTTTTTTTAAAGAGAAGACTTGATTGTCTGCTTGGATCTAATGATTTACTGGCTTTTAACTACGTTTTCCCTCTCTCCGAAGGATTCCTCAAAAACCGGCTTAATTATTTTCAGCTTTTCTCTTTCACCTGCCTGTCTGCAGAGACACCAAAGGTTCTCCCTTCCTCTCCCTCCCCACCCCCATTTCTTTTAGGAATTTTTTTTTCCCCCTTTTCCATTTAATATATACATATATATATATATATATAAATAAGTGTGTATGTATATATATATGTAGAGGCAAGAGTGGAGGGAGTGGAGGGAGAGGGAGCTCTGCCATCCTTTTGGACTTCACTCGCTGCCCAATGTTGGGCTCTGGTTACCCCTGGATATGTTGCTGGTTTCCATTTGGAATTTGACAAAGGGAAGAAGGAGGATATAAAACCTGGGGAGCTCTGCAAGGTAAGAGGCTCTTGGCCACCTTTCCTTCTTCCTTGGAGGGGAGGGAGAAGGGGGATACGACTTCCCCGGGCTGCGCTTTGCCTTGAGTGCAGGTGGGGGGGTCTCTCATCCTCAAGGGAGGCAGGGATGGGGACAGCGATGGGCACCTGCTTCTCTGCTTTTACCCCTGGAAACAGCACCCAGATGATGTTTTCATCCCCCCACCTCTGCAATTTGGACTGATAGAGCACAATCCCTCCCTGCCAAGGGAAGTTTTAACTTTCGTGCATGAGGGTCCTGTGGGCAAACATCAAGCGGCAGTGGAAAATATTGATGTCTGCAGGATGCAGAGGGGGAAATGCATTGATGTCCTGAGGAAAAGAGCTGGGGATTGGGTTTTTCCTTGGGGAGAAGGTAACCAGGCGAGGGTAGGGAAGAGGGGGATCGTGGTGGGAGAGCTGCAGAGCCAACCCTGGGCTGAACTGCAAAGTGCTGGGAAGCTGCGGTGCCTTTGCCGGCAGCCCTGGGGTCCGGGACTACTCAACCTGCAATATTGGCAACCAAAGTCTTGGGGAAATAGGCAGCTGCCTGCTCCAGGCATGAATCTACCCCTATCCCAGCTCCTTGCCTTCCTCCTTTTCCTCAGAGAGTTTTTTTTTTGGGGGGGTCCTTGCTTGATTTGCCACTTGTGTGGCACATTCAGAGGTGATGAGCTCTTAATATCCCCCCCACAATGCTGCTTATCAACACTTTGCTTCACATTGTAGGAGAAAAAAAAATAGCCTTTAGCCTACGTAGAGATCAGAGTATGGCACAGGCACACAGATGCACACACATTGCTCCTGGAACTGGGTTCCAAGGGGATGCTGGCACCCAGGGATGGCTTAGCATTTCTTAAGGGGGCTGGAGAGAGAAAGAGTCTCCATCAGGGATGCGTAATTACAAAGCATCTTGTTCTGAATCACCCTGTGTGGGAATGAATCGCAAAATTTGTCTCTCCCTCTTCCCCCACCGCCCCCTTCCCTTTCACGGCCTGACATTCGCTGATGGAGGGTGGCTGTTGATGCATCTTCAGACTTTTTGCAGAGAGGTGTTTCAGCTACGGCTCTGCCAAGGCTGGAAAGAAAATCAGGGTGAAGGGGGACAGGGAAGGGACTTTTGAAGCAGGTTTTGCCCTGGTCCTGGCTAAAAGAAGGCACCAGTCCCCAATAATCCAAGGCATGGGTTGCAGATCAACTCTGCAAGGTACCTTCGGTTGTGACTCACACTCGCGTTCCTGATCCTGCTCTAGCCAAGGAAACAACCCCTGTGAATCAGCTGCACAGAGAGGAGGTGGTGGGAGGTGGTGGTGGGGGAATCTCAAGGCAAGGTCAAAGGGATGGAGGGCAAAAAGACCTCCCCCGCTCCAACCTGACCACTCCATCCCTTCAGAGCTAGGGCTTTCCAGGGCTCAAGCCAGCTCCAGAGCTGGGTCTGGTGATCGCCAGGACCAGCTGACAGCTGATGGCTGAGGGAGGAGGAGGAGGGGAAGGGGGGGGGGATGAGGAAGAGCGAAGCTACTTTGACAGATGCCAAAACCTGCCTGCAACGCCTCGAAAGCCAGCGCTCTCTGGCAAGGTGCCCAGGGCTGGTGGTCAGGGTGTAGGGTCCATCTCCATGACCCTTTTACCTGTTGATTTGCTCTCATTTAACCATGCAAAGCCTTAGGAAAGCCAGGAGGGATGAGCCCCAGGCACTCCACGGAGCGGACTGGCGATCTCCGCCGAGTATCAGGGAGGATTGTGTATTAATGATGATGACTCTGCTTTGGCTGGTGCTGAAATATCTGTATTATCTATTATCAGCTGGGAGACGAGGCTGGAGGCTTCGCAGAGCTGGGATCTCATCCAAAGCCCGGGCTGCTAAAGGAAACAAACAACTCCCTGTGCATATTAAGTGGGTCCCTAATTAATTAATGACTCATTAACCTGGGTCCCATAGTTGTTACTGTGCCCAAAACCTCACTGAGGAAGAGGAAGGAGGTCGCAGGGCAAAGCAGGGAAGGTTTTTACCCTCGGAGGGTGCTGGGGAATTGCACCAGCTCTCAGCCAAGCTGCACTGCCAGGGGACAGGGTGACCAGAGGTCTGAGCCAGAGATGAACCAGGGGACAGGCAGAGAGATGAGTAGCCAAGGTATCCTGCCTGGTGGGTCTCAGCTGCCTCAGAGGGACATGGAAAGCACAAGGGTGCTGGGGGGCAGAAGCAGGGGACTCCCATGCTCTGATCTATATGTTATAGTGGGCTCAAGGTGCAGCATCGCTTCTGCTGTGGGGGGCTAAGCAGAAACTGGACACGGGCAAGACATAGGCAGGGAAGGAGCAGAACTCCTGGCCCTTTGCATAGGGGCTTGAACCCATAACTGACCAGCAAAGGTGGGCAAGCTCAGGGAAGGATTGCTTGCAAAGTGGGGTGGTTTTCTGTTAATGCAGGGTCTGTACCCCAAGCCTGCCACTATATGAGAAGCATTTGGCCAACACCCTCAGACACATGGTCTGAATCTTGGGATTGTCCTGTGCAGGGACAGGAGTTGGACTCGATGATCCTTCTGGGTCCCTTCCAACTTACAACATTATATTATTCTATTCTAATTTCATGAGGGAAACTGAGGCAGGGGAGGTGTGCTGAACCCCATACCCAAGCTGGGAAGTGTATGTGTGTGTGTGTGTGTGTGTGTGTGTGTGTGGAGGCACCTGAACCTCAGTCACATCCCCAAGGAACAGGCAAAGGCAGTCCCTGCTATGGGGGGATCAAGTCCCCCATCCCACTGGTCTGACACCCCAGGGAGAGCTGCATTGTCCTGTGCCCCACAGCCACTCAGGGGTGGTCTGGGACACACACACAGAGCTCTTCCCTCCTTTGAATCACCCCTTACACACCCTCTTTTTAGCAAGCACCCCAAATTTAACAACACCCCCGCGCACAATACCCCTTCATTCCCACAACATCAGGGCTGTCCCCATTGCAACCCTGGGCTGGAGAGGCTGGGAAAGTGTGGGGGACATCTCAATCTAGTGTCAAGGTTCCCTTTAACCTCCCCGTTCCCGGCTGGTTTGGGTAGCGGGGAGGGCGGGCAGAGGTAGCCGTGGCTTGCGGCGAGTGACGGGGAGATGGCGCTCGCCACTCGGCTATCGCTGGGCACAGCAGCGGCGGAGCCGGGACCCCCAGACCCTCTCCCCCCTCACCACCACCCCAACCACCTCCATGTTTGGTTTTTTTCACCATACTCCCCCGCATGTTTTATCCGCCCCCACTGCTCCCCCCATCTCAGCATCCCTATGAAAGAATAAACGGGACGCCATGGGGAGGGCGAGCAGCATCTGCAGTTCTGCTCGCCCCCATGCCCAGGAAAAGTGGGGGGCAAAAGCAGTCCTTTAACCCCAAGGGCTTTCTCAGGGGCTGCATAGGAGCCCCTGCTCTCTACAAATGGGGAACAGACTCCCCAAACACTCTGCTCCTGGGAGTTAGCCCAGAGCATCGTCCAGCAAGGACCGTGCCCCTTCATTACACCCTGGGCAGGGGGAGTGGAGATGATGGAGGGGCTTCCTGCGGTGCTTGTGTGGCTGCAGATGGCTTTTCTTCCCCCTTTTTTTTGGAGGGAAAGGAGGAAGCAGTGTGATCATTGATCCAAATTTGCCTTCTCCTGTAGCTCAAGCGTAGCAAGCAGGAATTTGTTGCACCTGGGCATGGGGGGTGAAGATAATGGAGGGGCTTCCCATGGTGCCTGTGTGGCTGAAAATGGCTTTTCTTTCCCCCATGTTTTGGGGGAGGGAAAACAGAGAAGCAGTGTAATAATTGATCCAAATTCACTTTCTCCTGTAGCTCGAGTGTAGCACGGAGGAAATCCCCTGTCATCGATACCTGTTGCAGAGTATCAGCTTGGCTCATTAATTAGCTCCAGGAAACCTGTGCTGGTAAACAAATGAGTCAAAGCTTTTTTCTGGGCCCAATCCTGGGCTTGCAGCACTGTGGTTGTAACCTTTCTAGGAGAGGTGCAAAGAGAGAGGAGTATTTTCTTCAAGATGGATGACAGGCTGTCTCTGTAACTACCTCGCCTCCATCCCTTGGAGAAAATTCACATCCCCAAGTGAGCCTTCAAAGGGAAGGGAGCTGGCACCTGGCCTGGAGGTTTGCAGAAAACTGTCTTTCTCAGTGTCACAGCACATATCAGAATGGCTCAATGTGGCTGCAGATAAAGCACAGGGGTCCCCAGCACATCCTGGTGCTTGAGGTGCACAAGATGTACCCACATTCTTCTCATGGCTCCTTCTCCAAATTCCCTGGGCTCTCCACTTGTCTGGGTTTTGAAGAAGGTGCTGAGATAAAAGAGGACACAGGAGGGTAATACTTGTGCTTGGTTGAAACTGGACTAAGGCGTGGGTAACTTGCTGATGGAGGTTGATGTCCGTCCATATATTTGGATGAGGTGGGGACTTAGGGCTCTGAAGCATGAGGAGAAATGTGCTGGGGCACAGTTTTCTCAGCCAAGGTGGGTATAGGGATCCCCTTTGCACCTCAGTTGCTTTGAACCACGTCTCTTTGAACTATGTATTTCAGTGTCCCATCTGCATTGGAAAGGTAGGGGCTCTTTTTGACTTGAGATCTACTCTTTTTCTTTAGAATCATGTGTCCCTGATCAGGTCCCTGATCCACAGGCGATCAGCCCTTTAAGTCCCAAATCACCATGACTGGGAGCTGTGCCAATTCTCATTTCTCCAGGTCAAGACCACCACAGATGTCATCCTGGTCTTTAGCATCCTCCAGTGTCCCACTATAGGAGGTCCCATCTGCCTTGTAACCCTTCTTAATGCTCTTGCTTCCCAAAAGGCAATTCTTCCACAGCACCATCTCACCCTCAACCCAATACTGGGGGCATTTTATTACAACATAAGAAACCACCGACTGGAAACCAAACTTCTCTCTTGGAGAGCAATCTGGCAGGCCAGCCCATGTGGAGAACGTACATTCCTTTCTCTTACATGCACTCTGTATGATAGTTGGCATTTTAATACAGTTTGCAGTCTGCTGAGGCTACAAAACACAATATCACATCAAAAAAAAGAAGGAAAATGAGCAGTAAATGAAATCTCTTCAGAACATCCATTCATCATCACATCTTGGGCTTAGGAATTCCTCACGTTTCTTCTTGGAGCGAGACTTTTGTATCAGAAAGAAAAGAAAAGAAAAGAAAAGAAAAGAAAAGAAAAGAAAAGAAAAGAAAAGAAAAGAAAAGAAAAGAAAAGAAAAGAAAAGAAAAGAAAAGAAAAGAAAAGAAAAGAAAAGAAAAGAAAAGAAAAGAAAAGAAAAGAAAAGAGAAAATAAAAGAAAAAAAAGAAAAGAAAAGAAGAAAGATAATATTTTAAATCAGAGGGTCGCTAGATTGGTGACTCTGTCTCGCACAGACACACATCACTGCCTCCTTTATGAAAATTTAAATTGGTTACCTCTGTCAGAGAAAATAAGAGAAGATTTGCTGATTTTAATTTGTTGGAGTGAATCACCCCCTGCCAATGTTATCAAAATTAAACTAAGGCTGTTTCCTACTTTCCCTCTCCTACTCCTTCTGCATTTTTATTTTTATATTTTTTTTTTAAATATCCCTTCCTAAAACGTTGATCAAGGAGTGACCAGCTGGAGATAAATAAGCTGTTGAAACTGCAAGTTCTACCATGTTTGGTGTCACGTCTTATCCCTGGGACAAAGGGGATCAGGGAAAGCAAATGGTGTCTGGAGGAAGAATGAACAGGGACCTTGTAAATAAATCTGGACTTTCTACTAGTTTGTAATATTTTGGGTTAAAAATTGAAACAGGTGACTCTAAATTTATGTGGTACACTCTACGTTTGCATAAGTGCATGTTTGAAGTACATAAAGCATGAAAAATCCTCCTTCCAGTGAGCATCATAGTTTTTAGGGAGGTGGTTTGGTCCAGGCAGAGCTGCTGCTTGCTGACTTGATCTGGCCTGAGAGAAGGATGGAGGGATCTGCATATATTTAGGATACCATTTTGTGCACACCGTATGCAAGCACCAGGATACATTATTGCTAAGCTCTTTTTCTGAACACCTAGTTTTGAGCAGAGACAGGTCTTGTGATACCTCATCCTGTGATTTCAGCACTCCCACCTGCATGCTCACCTTGCCTCCTGCTTGTTATCAGGCTGGCTTTGCTAGATGGAGATGTTTCCTCAGTTTTTCAGCTCTGCTCACCTATAACAAAGTCCTTACTGTTTGCAAAATGGCTCTTTTTTCTTCCCTCTGCCAGATATTAGGATTGTCCCATTCCTGGCAGACTTACCTATTCCATATTCATTGAGAGTTAGCATAGCTCTCTCTTTCAAGATAAGGGTCATCATGATTTCCATGCTAGAATAAATCTGGAGCTGAAATGCTTTGTCTGTGTCCCATCTGTGCTACTGTCTTCTTGTGGACCTCTCAGCTGATCATTGAAGCCTACAGCTCCACAAGGCACTGAAAGTTTGGTCTGCCCAACAACAAATCCTGTGGCTGGATTTGAGAAGATTTTGTAGTGCAATCCTCACTAAGGACCAAGGATGTTGTAGGGCTGATCTCACCCATTGCCTAACCATGTGTCTCAGGCCAGGGGTTTGAGTCACAGTTAAGTTAGACATTGGTCTTTCTGCACTTTGGTGTTTTAATCTGTAAAATGGGGATACCTAGCTTCTTCCTTTCCACTGGGGCTCTGTGCCAGCCATTCAGATGGACTCAGTCCAACAGCACCTCCTATGGGATTGTGAGATGAAGGGTACCAGCTAAGCACCAGGCATGAATTATTCTTCTTGTGTTTTGACTGTGAATGCATGTCCACCCTTAAACATTCTTCCTGAGTCATGGTTTCTTGTCCTTTCTCAATCCTTATTTTCTTGACACCTTTCTACAAGTGAGGGTCTGGAATTATGAGTCTCTTGTACCTTGTCTTGAGTTCTCTCTGAATTAAAGACATCTTTTTTTCAGACCTTGTATAAAACTTCATCTTGCAAAATTATTCTTTGTCTAGTCCAGCCCACTTTGATATGCAAGTAGATTAAGCCTGGGGTAGGAGTCTGGTTTATACTCTATGTTGTTTAGCAGCAATTTAACAATGGCTATCTTCTCGAAACAAATATCTGCTGGTTCCTGCAAATGCAAGTCGATACACCTTCAGAAGGAAATTTGTCCCGATGGGGTCTTTTGTATTGAAAGCCCTGTTGGTAGATTTATTCATTGCACAGGTTCCTTCCCTTAACAAGTCAGTTATTCATTGGCCATTGCTTGAGGGTGTGTGGAATTTATGGTCATAGTCCTGTAATCAGATATTTTGTTATAAAGGGTTTTGCCATTGTGGAAGGTCTGAATAAATCAGTATGCAGCAAAAATTGATCCTTTCACAATCTATTTCTGGACTCAGCTCCTGCTTTAAGAATATTTCCCCCTTTCTTGAACCATGCTGCTAAAGCCTTTGCATGCTTGTGCTCTGGTCAGCTCTACCAAAGCTAAGCGTTAGTGCACGTGCACAAACAGGTGCACAAACATATGCACATGCTTATGCATATTTTCTGAGCATGATTTTTGTTCTGACCACGTTTGAGATATGTGCTGTTGCCATTTCCCAGAATAAAAAAAAGCAACAAAACAAACAAACAAAAAAAACCACAAGAGTTTTTCTTCATCACCTGACTTAAGCGTCTAGAAGTTGGAAAGAACTGCTTGAAAAGGCTTTAATCAAATGCCAGTGAAGAAAAGGAAATCTGATTTTGAGTAGCTGCATTGATGCTTTAAGTACTAAAGAGCATGGCTTGCTAATCTCCACTTCTCAGATGTTGTTCTACAATCTGATCAGCCCTATTGAGCTGAAACAAGGGTTAATTGCTGACAAAAAGCTCCTCACCTTTGAGCATACAAAGAAAGGGGCAAGGGTGAGCACCTTGCTTTTTGGAGCTCAGTGCAAGCTCCATATGCAGACAATGATAAGGGAATTTCGTTCTTGTACGTGCCCCAAGAATATCTCTCTATGAAGGTAAAATTACAGCAGAACCCAAGATTTTTATGGCAGATCAGGGATGGGAGGAGAGAAAAATTTCTGTAACCTAGCATCCTGTACAGCTGCTCTCTGTTAGGTCACTGGTGATGTTAAATGTGTAAAAGGCAGTGAACCTCTCCCTTGTGAGCAGAGCTGAACTGTCTTGGCACTTAAACTTGGGATGGAGCTTGGCAGTGGTATGATTAGTCGATGGTCTGACATGCTGCCCACCTTGCAAGTGTTCCTTGAGGCACAGCATCCTTCTAGGGAAACTCTGGTGGCTCTAGGGATGGGCTTCAATTTACGAAGGGTGTGTGACAAAGGACATTTAGTGCTTGGTCTGCTCTGGTGGGTGCAGCCAGCTAGAAAGAGTGTTAGACTTTGTGCTAAGGACCATGTGGATTATGTCCATAAAGCATGTGGGTAGACAAACACATGAGTGCTTATGAGAGAGGAGACCAGTGTGTCTCCGAGCTGCTCACATCTCAGTAGAGGCAACAGATGTGACATAGCACTGCCCTTCCATTCACCCATCTTAACACTTTGAAGTCAGCCATGAGGGCAAGTGAATGAATAAGTTCATAGTGAATGTACATTTTTTGCATAACCTGAATGCTTAAAAAATAGTGTGAAATAAAAAATTGTCTGTCCTGAGTGACTTGCTGGCTCCTGCCAGATTGTGGGTTTTAGATATGTTAGTGATAGCAATGCTGTGGAGACTTCCAGATTTTCCAGATGGAGATGATTTTGCTACCAGCAGGAGAGATGGTGACAGTCAGAAGCGCAGTAAGGCTGGGAGGGCAAGGGGGAAACTGGGAGAGATCTCAGCAGAATACCAGTTAGCTGGGGGATCCAGTTAAATAGGATGCATGGAAATATCAAGAAGATATCCATTACCATGAGTGTTATCATGCTTGTAGATGTACCCAAGGCATCCCTCAGGGACAAGACAACTGCGTGTTGTGCTTGCAGGCATAGAAATGCCACTGGAAGAGGAGGTTTTGGTAGCAAGGCCCCAGATGGGGCAATCTCAGTCCATATCCTGATGGGGTAAACTCAGTCCAGAGCCTGGCCTTCTACCAAGATGAAGGAAGATGGTGGGGTGGGTTGGACAAGGTGGTTTCCAGTGGTCCCTTCTAACATGAAGCACCTGTGATTTTGTGAAGATAGGACATAAGTGCTTCAGGGTTGGTTTCAGCTGCCCTCAGGAGCTGCCTAGCTCAACCCCAGCATACATTGGTCTGTAGACGGTAAACAAAAGACCTGCAGAGTATTTAAAGGAAAATCACAGAAGGCTGCTGTATTGCAGAACAAGCTCTGGGACACTCCATGGTGGGACAACATTCTTTGGGCTTCTTGTCTCAGAAGGAAGGAAATATGATGGAGACTGAGGTCCTGGGGCTGAAATCTGAGGGTGCTGAGGTGTTTTGAGTGAGAGCAAACCTTTTTGTTACTGTTTGAAACAGCCTTATGCATCAAGAAGCATAGACTGTCCTTGCCCTGTGTCTGGACAAAGCCCTGGATTGATGCCCCATTGACTTTATTCCACTTTTCTAAGCAAAGACCCTGACCCTCTTGGTCAGTCCATACCCCTGCATCTCTCTGGAGTCCTATACTGATTTTTTGGTTAGGCTGTGACCATTGGCTATGACATGTTGGAATAGAAATGTGAACATATCTTGCCTTAACATGTGATATTTAGCTTGTTTTACTTCTCCCACTGAAACCTTGTTGTGAATAGCCTCCTCTGTTGTCCTGGGAAAACCTAACCATTCAAATTTGTTCTGCAGATGAGGGAAGTTTTCTGGGTTGTGGAAAGCAGGGATCCTCCACCACAAGCTCCATCTTCCTGGTTCTGTGGAGCTGATGATTGATGGGTCCCTCCTTTATTTGGTCTGGCTTTTTGACTTTTGATTAGTAGCAAAGATCTTCACAAAAGCACCTCTAAGACCATCCTGGAGTACCTATGAGTATAACAACTGAGTACCAGCAGCATCAGATATGATGTGGAATGCAGTGCTGGGGATGAACAAGACAGCTGGTAAAGCTGGCTGTGATTCCTACCAGCTCCCATCATGTGCAAGGACTATTTCTTGGGTTAGAACTCATCTTAAAAGGTTCAAAAAACTGAAATACCTTTCTCTTTCCCATCTTGAATAGGTCTTAAATGTGTTTACAGAGGAACTCACCACAATGTTTTCCATTTTGTGTGGGGAGGAGAATGTGGGATAAAGCAGTGACATTTCTCAATTCCCTTCTCTTGCCAAAAAGGGTGATTGGATCTAAACAGGACATGGTTCTTCCCAGTCCTGGAGCTAGGTCACTAGGTTCTGCTTGTGTGCAGGTGACAGTGTTGGGGAGTGATAGGAAAATCGGTGCTAAATACAGTAACCATGCACAACTAAATACATTGGATGTTCTACACCAGTCATGGCTGCCTGGAAAGACTGAGAAGACTGAAAAGTCTTCCTGTAACTTCGTGTACTCACAAATACAGTTTATGAACCACAAGATGCACAGCATGCCGTAGCCATGTGGTTATTAAAACCCCAGCCTCCCACCTCAAATTACAACCCAAACGCTGTGTTTGTTTCCCACTTAACTCTGGCCCTCTGAGGTTTTCTTTTAGCACTAAGCCCTTTTGAAGTCGCTGTTGATTACAGAGCAGACAGCCTAATCTCCCTGAGGAAGTTATTTGTAGCTGGGGATGAGGAGGGAGGGAGGGAGGAGAGGGAAGAAATCAATCACCCTAGTGCAAATGCCAGAAATGGGGTGGAGAATTAATGATGCTGCTCAGCCTTACTTTTCACTCAGTGGCCCATCCTGCCTCTCAGATATCCTTTTCTGAAAGTGTCCATCTGATTGTTACAACTCCTTAGACAGTCAGAGAAGGAGTAATTGGAAGAGGGGTTCAGCTGTGCAAATTGGCTTCTAGTCTGGAAGGTGACTTTGGTGGTGTAATTGTTCTGTCCAACCGCCAAGCCCTCATCAAATACTGGCAGCTGAGGCTCTGCCTATACCCTTATTTTCTCTGTTGTTGTGGCAACTAGCCTGGCTGTTTCTTTGGTCATCAACAGGGTGAATCATTTAAAGTCATTGTGCTTTATTCCTTCCCAAATTATTAGCCAATACTGTCTACTGTCTCTGAGCATTTTTTGATGGGCTCTTTTAGGCTCACATCATTTCATCACTGTGAGTTGTACAGTGTTTAATATGAGTGTGACCAATGTAGAGCTCAGAGCACAGAGACAGAGGGTTGGTCTATGGCTTGAATTAAGTGAAAAGAGAACAATTGTTTTGAATTAGGCAGAAAGTGAACCGTTGTCAGGGATGAGATCATCATCAGGTGGTCTTAAGATCTTGCTTTGTCTCCAGCTCAGCTCTATACCTCTGTGAAGGTCCTGGAGAGCTGTTGCCATCTTCTGACTATGAGTTTCCACCTTTTCCTAGATACTCTCAGTCTCAGGAAAATTGGGATTGGGGTTTCCTGAGGTTACAGGAGTTGTTATTCTTTGCTGCAATGGGGTGTGACTCTTAATTGGTGCCTCCTGGTATTACTATGACAGAAAGAGTGAGGATAGGAGAGCTCTAGGCTGACAAAAAGCTGGTATACAAGCACCTGAATTTTCTCTGTGGAAATCCAGCTGCAGTTTTAAAGCTTGAAATTGTTTTGGTTTGGTTTGTTGGTTTTTGTTGGTTTTTTTTTGTTTTGTTTTTTCCTTTGGAGACAAGAACTCTTGTTGGTGAGTTTTGTGTTCCAGGTGGTCTTGACTTGATCTATTGCAGATCCTGGATGGCTACAGTACTTCAGCTTTGCCAAACATTAGCCATAGATAACTATGAAATGGTTAAGAGCACATAGCCTGGCTTTTTTGCACTGGTGTGATAGGCAGGCAGAGTTGGGAGGTAGAAGACATCAGACCAGACCAGTAGACCAGCTGCTGATTAATAGCTGTTTGCTTTTATTTCATAGAATTGGTAACTCCAGTGAGCTGAGACTCCAAAAGCAGTTGAGGCTCACTAAAATATTTTATTTCCCTTAAGAAAGAAAAGCTCTAACATTGGTAAATATTAAAGGTGAGGGAATAATGAGGAAACCTGGGTCAATATGATGCTGCTGTTAGCACCATGGCAGCTAAAAGAGGTTCTGACTAAGGCTGAGCATTGTTGTGCTCTTTAAAATAAACTTTTTAATGATCTCTTTCCTTCTTATTCCAGAAGCGGAGGTGGGTTTCACCTGGGCACAGTCAGAGTCTCTGTTCCTTCTAGTTAACCCTTTCAAGTACTTTGTTGTGTCAGCATCTCCAGTGTGTGCAGGGGTAGGAATCTCTGCAGATTTGCAATCAATGAAATACCACTTCAAATGTTAATCCATGATACGTGCCAGGGCTTGTTCTCTAACTAAGAGGCACAGTGTAACTTGTTGCCACAGGATTAAGTTCTCTCTATCTCCCCACCTGCAGCTTAGTCTTGATCATATGGTTTATTAATAATAATCCCTGGACCAAATACATGTAGATGTGATGTTCAGGCACATGGTTTAGAGGTGGACTCGGCAGTGTTAGGTTTACAGCTAGACTCAGTCTTAAAGGTCTTTTCCAATCAAAATGATTGTATGATTCTGTGCTGTCCTCTGCATAGTGCTTGGCAATTACATAGTGTGGGTGGCCACCAGACAGTTCTTGAGCCCAAGCTCTGTCCCTATGCAGTTCAATAGTATAATTGCTGATTAAAATGCCACTATCAAGCCAAATAATAATAAAAAAAAGGTGATCAGGATGGGGGGGTGGGGGGGTTGGGAAGGTCAAAATAAGAAGGGAGCAAGGAACCTTTGACATCAGTGTCCAGGCTTACAGCAAGGTGATACTCACAAGATACTCACAAACCACACCTGAGGACAACACTTTGTATATAGCCTGGGATGTGCCAAAGAGTAACCTAGCATAGATTTGCATTCAGTGGCTTAGCCCATAACTAGTTGAGGTCAATGCATTGCACAGTGGCGTGTGGCATCTCAGGTGAGTCTCCAACACAATGTTGACCTACTTGGACTGCACCCCTGAATCCACTCCTGCCATTTGATGGAGATTCGTGGCTCACAGGGTAACACCAGTCCATTGCACACACAGAAGAGACTGACAGACCTAGAAGTACTTTTTTTGTCCAAGTTTCAGTGACTTTCAACAGCTGGGTAGGATTTTGGCTCCTCCTTTGCACCACTTCTCAGTAGTGATGAGGAAACACACCACTGACTTCTCTGAGCATCTATTTCATCCGTGGCATGGGGGAAGTGATTTTCTTCACTGCTGTACTGATTGGAAGTCGAACAGCCTTCAATCCTGTGTTGATTATGTTCCTTGGAGCATTGAGTCTCCTGCAGGCTCTGAGAGCCTATACACATGAATGCCAACCTGTAACCCAGCAGAGTCTTCAAAACCATAGTTTCTTGCAAGACAAAGCCTGATAATTTCTAGCCTTTCAAAAGCATTCAGTAACATCCTAAATTGTGTCCTCTGGGCTGGATTCCAATGTCGAGTCTTTTGTATTTCAGACTCTCCTGTATGATTATTGGAGCAGGGAGATGGAGTCTCTACATGAGCAATCAAGGACTTTCCACCCCCCTTTTCTCTGCCACTATGGCATTTTGCTGAACCCCAGGGTACTTTGTAATCTTCTCCCCCATCTTGTGCTGTAGTTAGGACCCAGTAAACTAAGCATGGATAGGTCACAGACCTAAAAACCGAGGTGCATTTGTGCAGACAGTTTCATTTTTAGAACACAACCTGATGTTTTCAGCCCTGCTCAGGCACAACTCTCTCATGCCAAGCCTGGACACAGTTTGAAGGACAGCCTGGCCAGGGAGTGTTCCCAGCAAGGACATGGTCACCTTATTCTGGCAGGGTGAGAGGTGAAATCCCCAGCCATATAGTAGTTTTGTTTTAATTATAAACCAAGCAGCAGCACATGGGCTGAGCCTATCTGGGAGCTTCCCTCTGTACTTTAACACCGCCCTGCAACAATCAGCCACTTTTACAGCTCCATAGATCACTGGATAAAAAACACATTTAATTCAATGGTAAGGTCACTTTTTAGTTAAAAGGGACAGAATGGATTTAATTTATAAGGCTCTCCAACTTTATGGCTTGCATTTAGAGTTATATCTATTATGTAGTGCCAAACATGTATTATAAAAATTGATTCCCCCTTTCTCCTCCCTAGATTTGCTGTGTCAGGAGGATTCTGATTACCCTCCCGTTCACTTCAAGCCAACAGATAGACTGAGGTAGATCTAAATGTCGGGGATGACATCTGTTGCTGCAAAGTACATGTTTATAGGGGATGAAAGTGTCCCAGATTTATTCCTGGGTGGCTGGGAATTAATATGGTTTCTGCCAACCTGCAACAATGCAGGATAGGAGGACAGGGATGTGTTCTGCAGGGGAAAGTGTATGTCAAAGTGATTGCAAGGTGTCAGCAGGTTACCAGATGTTATTGCCTTTTGCAAGTCCTTTCATGGTAACGTGACTAAGACACAGCCTCTAAATTCAATCGCAAATTTCAAGCAAGAGGAATAAAGTCCAGAGAAGGTCAGAGAGAAGAATTTTTATTTTTTTTCTTCCAGGAAAGCTTTTAAAAATTTCCAAGAGTCTTAACAGCAGTAAAAATGAAGGCTGGAGAGGGGCCACTGCAGGGAAGAAAGGGAACAGGGTGACAGCAAGATGAAGTAGACCTAATTTATCACCTGATCACCATTCCCAGCATCTCAAGAGCTGGTGCTGTAGTCACTCCTTGCCCTTATTTGATTTAAGTGGCCTCATTGAAGAACAATGAACATTAGAGAGTGGGGGATAAGGAAAGTCAACACTTGTGAGGCCAGAAGGAATCATGATGATCTCATGTTTAAGCTCCTGTGGACAGGGTGGTGGATTCATCCCAGGATGACTGCACGGATACTGTGTCTTGTGGTAGGGACCAGTAAACCTGTTAGAGAGATGCTCTGCCTTGATTTAGAGACTTCTAAGTGGTGATGAATGGAGCATGTTATACAAGTGAGAGAGACTTGAGACAGGGCTCTGAAAGCAATAGGGAGCCTGGCTCCTTCTTGGAGCATCTCTATATCACAATCTACTTGCCAGGAGGGTAACGAAGAGGGGATCTGCCTCCCTTTTTTGCCTCTGTGTTTCTCAAACAACTGTTTTTTATCTCTGTGATTAAGTAGTGCTCATAAAATTCATAGCAAGCACTCTGGACAGGCTGTTAGCTGCCCTTTAAAGTTGAGGAGGGGAGAAGTGAGCTGCATTTGCCTATAGACAGTCCTGGCCATGCTTGACTGAGTGACTGCAGTAAAACTAGAGCTATAAATAAAATGCATGTGCCTGTGTCCACTCCAGTAATCTCCTGAGAAGATATCATTTGCTTCAGGACCTCGGTGAAATATCCATATTTTCAGCCTCAATTTATATTAATTAGGGGCTCTTTTTTGTGTTGTTTTTTAATTTTTTTTGCTTTAGTGCAATGAGAACAAGGTAGCACAGGACACCCAGTCTAAAATAGCTATGTTAGCAAGGTGCAAAGGGACATTTGGATGAAAATAGCAGGCAATGGTAAGGAACAAGCACGATGCCAGGCAGGGGTGAGGAAGGACTGCAGGGTCACATTGTAGCAGCAATTCTGGCTGTTCCTCCAAGGGTTGGAGACACTCTTCTCTAAAAGCTGTGTCCAGGTGCTGTTCACCTTTGCTCATTTAGTCATAAAACCTGGCCAAAATAAAAAAAAATGAAAATTGAGAAACTGGATCCCTTCAAATTTTCAGTTGCTTAGAAATCTTTTTTTTATTATTATTTTTATTTTTTTTTTTAATCTGGAATTTGAAATGTTTTCAGCCTTTCCAAGTTGTTTCAGCATTTGGGATTTTTTTCTTTTTTTTTTTTTTAACTGCTGCTTGTACTTATTTTTTTAGTTTTATGTGCTTTTTATAATGGCATAACTCAAGGAATTTTGGTTTCACAGAACAATCACAGGTATTATGAGAGTTGCCACAGAGGTATCAGAATCTGAGGACAGAAAGGACCTTTCTGATATCCAAAAGGACCAGGAGATTGCCAAACAGTAATAAGGACAGAATACAATCTCCATGGGGAATGAAGTATTTGCCTCTGTGTCTTTTCTTTTGGTCTCCAAGGAGCTTTGTCTCTCTAACAGCAGCATCTCAGAGACTCAAAGGAGCAGTTCACCAGGAATGAAGCTCTCTGAAGCACTGTAGCCACATTTCTCAGCATCCTGGCTGGAAAGGGTATGTCCTTGTGCATGTGGAGATGGAGAATCTTATTTTTAGAAGCCTAAACTTAAATTTTCCCAATATTAGAGAACTAAAATGCACCAAAGGGAACTTTGAATTTGAAGGTGAGATTTAAACATGGGTTCAGGCCTGAGATCCACATCCATGTGGAGAAAGACCAAAAAACCTTGCCCCTCTGCTGCAAATGTGCGTGTGGTACCCATGCTGGAGAGGGTAATGACTGCAGGAGGCATGTGAAGGTGTGGTTGAGGGGAGGAGGCATCATGAGATAGGAGAAGATTAAAGGTCACTGTATTCAGAGAGACAGTCCTTATGGCTTCAGGTTTGCTCATGTGCAGAGATTCCTGCTGTGTTAAAAGGGGGCAAGAGACGGTTCAGCAAGTTTCTTTCATCTCTCCCAGCCACCTTCACCTTGATATTGAGAGGAAAATAAAGCAGGAGGGAAGCAAGTGGGTGAAGAAGAGATTTCTGCCCCCAGTACCATCATGCTCAACAACGCCCAGAGGTTTAACAGGAGTCTGAGGCTCAGAGAAGGCAGAAGAGGACTCTAAGATAGCTCAGTAAGGCTAGAGTAAGGCCACTGGGCTTGGACCCACTAGCTTGAATGTGACCTGACTTGTTAACATCATGCTATATCTCATTTCTATCCCAAGCCATTCTATGATTCTATAATTTCCACCCAGAGGGTGAACAGGTTGGAACAGGTTGCCCAGAGAGGTTGTTGAAGCCCCATCCCTGGAGGCATTCAAGGCCAGGTTGGATTAGGCTCTGGGCAGCCTGATCCAGTGGTTGGCAACCTTGCCCACAGCAAGGAGGTTGGAACTAGATGATCTTTAAGATCCTTTCCAACCCAAGCCATTCTATGATTCTATGATTAGGATGAGGTTGATCTCTGATCTTTGTCCTGAGCCCTAAAATACCTTCAGGTACCCCTAAAATGCCTCAGGATAAGGCATCAGAGATAGAGGACCTTGAAATAAAAATGAATATACAAGCAGAAGGAGTCTCTCCTGCCTCCAGAAGGTAGCTATCAGGTCTGTAGGCTGTCACATGAGTCCTTGAGCTATTGGGGACTTTAGTATAAGGTTAGATCAGAAAACCTTCACCTTTGTGAGTCAGGTGATTCACCAAGTACCTGAGAGAAAAAAACACAGAGTCCTCTCTTGGGACACAGAAATGCATTGATGCAAATCCCCCCTGTTGTGTTCAGTCCTATAGATGGAAGCTCAAGATTATTCCATCTCTCTGCATTAAATACAAAAGGGCAGAATTAGAAGTCCACTTCCTGAAGCCACCTACCTTCCTAGTGAACTCCAGCTCAGCAGTAGCAGGGAGATTGCCTTGTTACTCATACGTGATTGGCTGTCCAGGACAATAATTTTTCTGGTGGCTATAAATTTCAACTTGGCTATATTTTTTTTGCCAAATTAAGCCTGTTCACTCTCATGGCATCACTGCTCTTTAGTTTAAAAAGAGTCTTTCTTCTCCTGGTGCTTCCTTCTCAACATTTAAGTACAGCATTTTAATTTCCTGTTTACCTTTCTTTTGCAAGGCCAAATATACAAGGGCCAGTATTATTCAATATGTTCATCAATGACCTGGATGAGGGAATAGAGTGCACTGTCAGCAAGTTTGCTGATGACACGAAGCTGAGAGGAGTGGCTGACACGCCAGCAGGCTGTGCTGCCATCCAGAGAGACCTGGACAGGCTGGAGAGCTGGGCAGGGAAAAACTTAATGAAATATAATAATGGCAAGTGTAGGGTGTTGCACCTGGGCAGGAACAACCCCAGGTTCCAGTATAGGTTGGGAAATGATCTCCTAGAGAGCAGTGTAGGGGAAAGGGATCTGGGAGTCCCGGTGGACAGCAGGATGACCATGAGCCAGCACTGTGCCCTTGTGGCCAGGAAGGCCAATGGCATCCTGGGGTGCATTAGAAGGGCTGTGGTTAGGAGGTCAAGAGAGGTTCTCCTTCCCCTCTACTCTGCCCTGGTGAGGCCACATCTGGAATATTGTGTCCAGTTCTGGGCCCCACAGTTCAAGAAGGACAGGGAACTGCTTGAGAGAGTCCAGCACAGAGCCACCAAGATGATGAAGGGAGTGGAGCATCTCCCTTATGAGGAAAGGCTGAGAGAGCTGGGTCTCTTTAGCTTGGAGAAGAGGAGGCTGAGGGGGGACCTTATTAATGTTTATAAATATTTGAAGGGTGAGTGTCAGGAGGATGGAGCCAGGCTCTTCTCAGTGGTGTCCAATGATAGGGCAAGGGGCAATGGGTGTGAGCTGGAACACAGGAGGTTTCACTTAAAATTGAGAAGAAACTTCTTTACTGTGAGGGTGACAGAGCACTGGAACAGCCTGCCCAGGGAGGGTGTGGAGTCTCTTTCTCTGGAGACATTCAAGACCCAGCTGGATACCTTCCTGTGTGATCTCATCTAGGTGTTCCTGCTCCGGCAAAGGGATTGGACTGGATGATCTTTCGAGGTCCCTTCCAATCCCCAACATTCTGTGATTCTGTGATACCAGTATCTCCTGGTAAGTCTTATGTTCATAGAATCATAGAATCAAAGAATGGTTTGGGCTGGAAGGGACCTTAAAGATCATCTAGCTCCAACCCCCCTGCCATGAGCAGGGACACCTTCCACTAGACCAGATTGCTCAAAGCCTCATCCAACCTGGCCTTGAACACTTCCAGGGAGGGGACATCCACAATTTCCTTGGGCAACCTGTTCCAGTGTCTTACCACCCTCACAGTGAAGAATTTCTTTCTAATATCTAATCTAAACCTACCCTGTTTCAGCTTAAAGCCATTTCGCCTTGTCCTGTCATTAACTGCCCTTGTGAAAAGTCTTTCCCCAGCTTTCCTGTAGGCCCCCTTCAGGTACTGGAAGGCCGCTATAAGATCTCTCCAGAGCCGTCTCTTCTCCAGGCTGAACAGCCCCAACTCTCTCAGCCTGTCCTCACAGCAGAGGTGCTCCAGCCCTCACATCATCCTCGTGGCCTCCTCTGGACTTGTTCCAACTGGTCAATGTCTCTCTTGAGAACTGGACGCAGCATTCCAGGTGGGGCCTTACGAGAGCAGAGTAGAGGGGGAGAATCACCTCCCTCGACCTGCTGGCCACACTGCTCTTGATGCAGCCCAGGATATGGTTGGGCCTTCTGGGCTGCAAGTGCACATTGCCAGCTCATGTTGAACTTCTCATTCACCACCACTCCCAAGTCCTTCTCTTCGGAACTAGCCTCAAGCCACTCATCGCCCAGCCTGTACTTGTGCTTGGGGTTGCCCCGACCCAGATGCAGGACCTAAAGATGACCTCCTAGAGAACAAGGATTTTCTCCTGGTCATCTTCATGACCTTTCCCTGCAACTCTCTCTCACTGTGAATTAATCTTTCTTGAACCTGAGCACAAAAAATGGATAAAATATTTTGGATATGGCCAAAGATAATGTCTTCTTTATACTTGGAAACCTGCAAATATTTACCCAAATGCACCTTAGATTGGTATGTTGCCTTCTTCACAGCCATGAGGTTTTTTTGGTTTGTACCCAGCTTATATATTAATATTCTGCTTTTTTCTTCTCCATAGGAATCATAGAATCATAGAATGTTGTGAGTTGAAAGGGACCCATAAGGATCATTGAGTACAACTCTTGCCCTAGCATAGGACGGTTGCAAGAATCAGACCATGTGTCTGAGGGTGTTTTCCAAATGCTACTTGAATATTGTCAGTCTTGGTGCCATGAGCACCTCCCTGGGGAGCCTGTTCCAGTGCTCCACCACCCTCTGCCTCAAGAACCTTTTCTGGATGTCACTTTACTTTTACAGCTTTTAGCTTAAGAATGTCCCCAGTATCTAAATGTGACAGTATTATTCTTAAGTTACATCTGAGGAAACTGAGGCAGAGGTAAAAATGTGACGTGGCCTTCAGGAAGGTGGTTGTAAGCCTTGCCAAAACACTGTTAAGGAGAAAGGTTCCTTCAACACCAGGCTGCTCTGAGCATCAAGGCTTTGTCCTGCTGTAACTTCCCTCCACTGCTGATGAGGTCCAGGTTCAAATGCCTCCCTGTGGGCAGAAGCTGCCTCTACCAGGAGGGCATGATAAGGCGACTGGTTGTTTTTCCTACAGCCTACATCCCCCCCTTCCCTTCTTTGCTGAGCCAGGGATGAATGGGAAGAGAGAGGCTCTGAGTGGACTCTGTTCTCCAACGCCAGTTGCTGCTGAATTTCAAATAACTCCCCAAACAAAACCCAAACAAGCAGGCCCTTGTGTTCCTCTATCTCCTCTCTCTTTGGCCTTAGTCACCAGGCTTGGCAGCACTGCTGCTCTTCTGTGGTTTGTCACATGCGAGGCAGGGAGGATGGGCTGCTTTTTCATTCTTCTCTTCCCTCAGGGGTCCGAAACAACAGAGCCCTTTACCTTGTTTGCTTTGCTGGGGCAGGAGAGAATGAGGCTAGAGGAAGGAGGAGGATTGTGTAACCCTCCCTTGGCAGGGTTTTTGGTTATCAGTAAGGTGAAGGTTAGTATCTTCAGAAAAGCAACTGACACCACCTATCCTTGTCCTCTGCCTCCCTTGTGCTGGTGGTGTCTGATCTCCTAGTAGAGGGCAATGGGAAGATGCTGGTTGCTCAGAGATGGAGAAGAAAAGGTGCTGTCTGATGCCTGAGGATAGAGGCTCAGAGGCTTCCTCATGTCCCAGGGGGATTCACCGGCTGGCAGAGGTCATTCAGTCAATGCAACTGGCTCAGTTTTGGCTTAAATGCAGGTAGTGGTGAAAGGGAACAGCAGGAAAAACCCATCTGGGAGCTGTGGTTTGGCTAGGATGCTCATCTTGAGATGTCTGGGGCAGATGCCATTCTTCTGGCACTGGTGTGCATGGTGGAGTGGGAAGGACAGGAGAAGGGAGCAGAAAAGTGCAGCTCCTCTGATCACCTCTGCACCCCTGCTTTCTGAAGTGATCTGGGGCATGGCAGTCATGGAGAAGAGACCAGGTCAATTCATGTGATCTGAGCAGAAAAATATTTAGGGGTCTTGAGACCCTTAAACTCACTACATTCATGATCAAAGACAGGATTTGAACTCCTTTGACCTGCAAGGAGAAGAGTCTCTCTGTACAGCATGGTGGGATCAAAGCTATTGCAGACTGGGGCAGCTCCTTATGACCTATTAATTTTCAGCAAGCCAAGCTTTATAGACTGGGAGAGTGTAGCTTGTTTTCTGCCAAAAAAAAAAAGAAAAAAAAAAGAAAAAAACCCCAAAACGAGAGATTTAGCACCATTTCTTTATCTTGTGTCTTAGACCAGAAAAGCCCTCTGTGCAAAACTCACTCAAGATGCACTGTGAGTATTTGGCAGCATATTGTGGTGTTGTTCACTCTGCTGTGCTCAGGCATAGGTCTCAATTCAGCCCAGCTTTCACGGGGTGAGCAGCCCGCTCGGCGTGCGCTGACTTTAAACAGCAGGACATGACCTCTTGCTTGTGATAAGGGATATTAACTCTTGACCTAAACAGGTCAAAAGAGACACAGATTTTATGGAAAGACTATCCCACTGGTCTGAGTAAAAGCCAGCTGGCTTCTGCCTGTGATCTATTGACCAGAAAGAGAAAATCATTAATAGCCATAGATTGTCTATGTGGAAGAGCTTAAGTGATAGCTGGTGCCTTTGCAAACTCATGATCAGCAGAAAGGAAGCTGACTCTATCTTGTGGATATATATGAATCTTCCTTCTGCAAGGCTCTGCTTCCTTCTGCTTTTTTATGGGAAAAATAGCATCCAAGATATTGTTGTTGCTGGTCACCACTGCTGAATGGTTTATGGGGCTGTCAGAAAATATACAAGTAAGGTATAATCACGGAATCATGGAATGGTGGGGTTGGAAGGGACCTCAGGAGATCATCTAGTCCAACCCCCCTGACAAAGCAGGTTCCCTATACCAGGTGGCACAGGAAAGTGTCCAGGTGGGTTTGGAACATCTCCGGAGATGGAGGCTCTACAACCTCTCCAGCCTATTCCAGTGCTTCATCACCCTCACAGTAAATAATTTTTTCCTTATGTTTCTGTGGAACTTCTGGTGTTCCAGTTTGTGCCCATTGCCCCTTGTCCTGTCATTGCGCACCACCAAAAAGAGCCCAGGCCCCACCCATTTGGCCCCCACATTTCAGATATTGACAGACATTGATCAGATCCCCTCTCAGGCTGCTCTTCTCCAGGCTGAACAGTCCCAGCTCTCTCAGCCTCTTCTCACACAGGAGATGCTCCAGCCCCTCAGCATCTTTGTGGCCTCCACTGGACTCTCTCCAGAAGATCCCTGTCCCTCTTGAACTGTGGGGCCCAGAACTGGACACAGCACCCCAGATGTGGCCTCACAAGGTCAGAGTAGAGGGGGAGGAGAACCTCCCTCGACCTGCTGGCCATGCTCTTTTTAATGCACCCCAGGACACTGTTGGCCAACCTGCTGTCCACAAATAGTGGGGTTTGTGCTAAACCCAGGTTTCTGGGCTAATGACAGGAATCCTTGGGTGAGATTCAATGGCCTTGTTCTGCCTGAGGTCAAACTACATGAACATAAATGTCTCTTCTGACATTAACACCTATATATATGTATATATGTAAAAAATATGTATTTTTAAAAAAAAGCAAGATGCTTTATGAAGAATGACCTAGACTCAGTACCACCTCAGTGTTTTCCTCAAGCTGAAGAAATGATCCTGAAAAACTCCATGAGAACAGCACTCTCTCCAACTTGATTTTTACATCTGTTGCCATGTATCCAACACTGATTTATTGGGCTGAGCTGGTGCCTCTGATGATGTGGTGCTCCACTGCTTTTGAAAGGATTTGGCTTTTTCCAGTTATACTCAATATTCTGATTTTGAGAGGGAGCTCCTATTAATATATCTTCTTATATATTCCTACATATTATCTTTATAGCTAACTATATATATGAAATAAGGAACACCTCCAACAGGGAGTGGTATGTAAGGAATCTTTTACTGCTAGGCAACCACTTCAAATCCAGGACTGAAAATTGTTACTCAGTCTGTGACAGCTCTCTTAACCCCTGAGCTCTTCTTCTGGAACTGGGAAACAAGAGACATTTTGAAATTAAGGCGAATTTTACTTGTTCCAGAGATAAAGTTCATTTTTTTTTGACGCAGATGCTCTCCAAACTAATTGAGGGGGAAAAAAAAAGTCAAAATAAAAAACCAAAAACCAGATAAGGGTAGTCAGAATTACTACTACTAATGATCATAATATACACTATTATATTAACCTATATGATCATAATAATATAATAAATTCTGATAATAATAAAAATAGTTAGGCTAGTCTCTTTTCTCTTTTCTTTTCTTTTCTTTTCTTTTCTTTTCTTTTCTTTTCTTTTCTTTTCTTTTCTTTTCTTTTCTTTTCTTTTCTTTTCTTTTCTTTTCTTTTCTTTTCTTTTCTTTTCTTTTCTTTTCTTTTCTTTTCTTTTCTTTTCTTTTCTTTTCTTTTCTTTTCTTCCCCTAAGTCCATTGGGAAAAGATTTTGAATTTCTGTGAACAAATAATTTAGTTCATAATATCTTATCTCATAAACAATTTTTAGACAGTGATTTTTGCCAAACTCTCTTTTAAGTGTTATATATTCATGATCCCTTCAGTTGAATTCTGTATTAAGTGATATTTGATAAAATATAGATCATGAATCATGGTCATTTCACCCATAGAGTGCTTTAAGTGAGTCCATTTATAACACGTACAGGCAGTTTTCCAAGCTTTTTTTTAAAAATAAAAATAGATAAGTTGGTTATATACTAAAACTTCCAGATACAGATGTTGGGATCTCTGAAGTCTTATTTCACCCTTGGGTGCATATATGTTTGTCTTCTCCACTTATGTGCTATACACATATACATATTTTTAATTCTGTTTCTTTTGTGAGTAGCTGATCTGAAAGATGACAAGTGCTGAAGAGGCGATAACAAATAAGATATTTTTAGACAATGTCCCAGGCCTGGAGAAGCTCTCTCTGGGGAACTAAATCTGGGGAACTGTCTTTGAGGGTCTTGCTGCTCCTGAGTTGCTGAGAGGTTGAGAGCCCTCAGCATCTATCCAAGTCCTTGTCACCAGAGAGAGGCAAATGGATGCCTTGTGAAATGAAATAGAATCATAGTATTATTCAGGTTGGAAAAGACCTCTAAGATCATCAAGTCCAACCATCAACCCATTACCACCATGCCTACTAAACCATGTCCCTAAGTGCCACATTTACTCTTCTTTTAAATACCTCCAGTGATGGTGACTCAACCACTTCCCCCAACAGTCTGTTCCAGTGTTTGACCACTCTTTCAGTGAATATTTTTTTCCTAATATTCAATCTAAATAGTTTACCTACAGCTCTTTTGATCATGAATATTTCTCCAAATGTTTCACTAATCATCAAAGTATTAATGAGTAATTAACAATACAAGCTACCAGCAGCAAAGAAGGAAAACAAGAGACAGTATATTACTGTTACATGTGCAAATCTGCTGTCTGCTCCTCCTCCTACCCCCAACCCAGGCTCACCAGATTTATGAAATCTGGAGATTCTCCATCTGTAGAAAGAGATTGATAAGAAAAAATATCAGATGGTGGTCAGAGGTGAATGGCTGGAATTTGGAAGATTTACAGAACATGTTGTTGAAGGCTGCATGAGAATCAATTTCTGAAAATAGGATATGAAGAGAAACAACTTACTAGATTTTAAAAAAAAAAAAAAGAAGGTGTAGCAAGACACAAGCTGCAGAGCTGCTGGAATGGCAACAGCATTTACCATGCAAATCATGATTTTTCCTGTACCTGGAAAAAGAGATTCTCTTTCACTACAGTGATTTTTCCATTACCTAAAGCTCAAAGATTAAACACTAGATGTTTTTATCCTAAATAGCCTTACTGCTGTCCTCAACTGTTTTACTGCTAAAGCTTTATGTGTGAAGATTAAAAGCACTGCTTAAAGGTTACTTAAATTACTAATTACTGTTTGTCATTAATGGCCAATCAGAGTGTGAAGAATGACTTTGTATCTGTTCCTCCCGTGACCTGTACTAGTGAGTCCCACTGGCTTCTTACTTTTATGAAGGATTTTCCTTCTATCCATCTTAAGTAACTATCCATGTAATTTCCTGGAGAATCAGCCAGAGATGTTGAAGTTGTTTGATCAGTAAATTCTTTCCAAGGCAAGACTCTCCATGAGCCTAAACTGTCTGGAAGGATAACTCAAGGTTATCACTGACCAACTCTAGTTTTATCTGTTTGTCTCTCTTTAAGAACAGTGTTGACCTCTGCCTGAAAGCCTGATGAGAAGACATTATTTGGGAATTTATAACAACTTATCATTGTCCATTTGCACATCCTTCTGCACTTCTGCTTTCACTTACTCATTTCCTTACAGGTGGTCAAAAATGAGCTAAAATCCACAGCTGGAGTTCCATTGTCTCTGAGTTGTTAGTGTTGGTGGCCTCAGTTGTTTTAAGTGCCCAGATAATTCTGGAAGAGAAATATAGATCATACTTTGTCCACCTATTATGTGAAGGTGGACTCACATAGCCTCTCCATGGATTGGAGATTTATTGCCTCTTATCCAGGCTTGCCTGAATGTAGCTCCCCATACACTCAACAGACTGAGGATACTTTAAAACCTTAAAAGCAATTTCTTCAGTATTAGCACCTGCAAGAAACAGGTGTCCTGGATGAAGAATGGAAAAAGGTACCAGACAGGATGGAGAACAAGGGGTGACACAGACAAGAGCTTTGATGCTTCCCTTTTTGCCTACAACTCTCCCAAGGTTTGAGTCCCTCATGTAAATTCTGAACAGGGAATGAGGAAGAGAGCTTTTTTAGGTCCCAATGGTGACAAGGGGAACAAATGCTCTTGAAGGTTGCCAGAATGCTGACATTTGATAAGCAGCAGTAATGGAAAATTACAGATCTTGACCTCCTCTGGTACAGCAGAGGACGTACCAGCACATAACCATCCCCGGGGAGAGCTGTGATTGCACCTGCCTCCAAAGGGCAAGGAGAGGACAAACATCATGGAGGGTTGGAATTTCTAATGCTGCCAGGCCAGACAGTGTCCCGTTGTCCTCGCCTGGGGGTCACTGGGATGCTCTGAATAGTTTGTCCCTTCCAAGATAAATCCCTTTTTGTGATGGCTGTCCATTGTGGACCTTCCTGCCCAACACGTGCATGCTAAATGCTATTTATCTCTTTCTAATTTATTTTTTTCTAATCCTCCCCAATTGCTTTAGAATGAGTTGGGTGTTTAACTTGACTCTAGTTCATGCCCAGAGAAGCAGAGAATCAAAACTGACTACATGTCCTGTTCTAATGCAGGTGGTAGGACTGTTCCAATGCTTTAAACAATAGGTGTGAAGAGAAGACCACCTGACTGCATTTAGAAGAATGTCTCATTCCCAAATAGCCATTCAGAAACATTTCTCATTGCACAGCATTTCTATCCACTTTTAACACTTAAAATGTTTATCTTTGCCTCTAAAATCACACCACACATCCTCATTTTGGAATAGTTTTAGATTTATGCAATTGTTGTATGTGAACATCGATTTAAATGAACCTCTGACCCATTCCTTCTCACTCTGATTGTGGTTTCTTCTCTGATCTGGGTTTTTCCTTGTGATTACACTCATCAGTGGCCTTTCGTGACTGTGAAGACAAAAGATGTGCAATAACAAGCCCAGGAAGACAGATGCAAGCTGCTCTGTTCCTCCTAAGCCCCATGCTCATTGCTGAGCTGAAGAAACAATCAGTGAATTGCCTTCAGCTTGAGGAGGCTGAAACAGAGCAGCAGTGGGATTAGAAGGGTTTAGGGGTATTAGAATAATTGGTGGTGCTAATTTCCTATGCTGGAGACTTCCAGCTGAGTGAAGATACTGCAAGATGTTGGTCTCAGTAGAGAGAGATGCGCTTCAGAAGAAAGGAGAGGTAGCTGGATTACTCTTAGGAGAAGTATAGAGATGCAGGAGTTAGAGTGGCAATATAAAAGGATCCCAGTGCAGCAAGATCTGTACCTCTGGTATTAGGTGAAGAAAAACAAACAAAAAAACCCCAAAAACCTAGAAAATACCATGCATAAAGTTTGGTGGAAAATGTCCACCCAAGATGGAGGAAAAGGGGAAAGAGGAGTAAGGGACTGAAGGGACCTTCATGGTGTGTAATGGTACCTCCTCTTTCTCTCTCCAGTTCAAGTTCCAAATGGGAAAGAGGAGGCATCATTACATTTTCTTGATACTTGGAGGAAGATAAATAAAACTCTGCCCTGTCCTGTCTGTGAGGAAGATGTGTGACCTGCTTAGACTATCTGATATCCCATGTATGCTTTGATCTCAGTCACAGCCTGAGAACAGGATACACAAGTACCTACCCATCTCTCTCCTGGGGCCACCAGACATCAGAGCTTGAACAAAGCCTGGACTGTTAAGAGAAAACATGCTATGACTGGGAAGCAAGAATAAGGATGAAATAGTTGAGGAAAAGGGTTTCTAATGTTCAAGGACAGCACAGAACTGTCAGCTTCATTAGGAGCTTAAAGGAGTTGTGCTGCTGACAGTGAAAAATAAGTGAGGGTGCAATGGGATGACCTTTTAAGACCATTTTAAGGATTTAAGACCTTTTAAGGATGGCCTATTGCCTGAATTGTTTAGACAGGATGAAATAAATCTTTCTCTGGACTAGAAATACATATTAAATGGGACCTGCAAGTCCTTTCTCACTTCAGTGGTCCTGACTCTTGGACTAATGTTTTCCTCTCCTGTTATGTGCAAAGGTGACCCGCCACAAAAGGAAACTCTTTACTGATTGCTCATCTTTCCACTGTGTCCACATCCATTCAGTGTCTAAGTGATTCCCTCCATCACTATGTTCAAAAGGCCTCACTATAGTTAAAAATGAATTAATTGGAGCTTTGGAGATTGGCTATGGGCAGGGCCACCAATTCTCAAAGTGCTATCAGAAGGTTTCTCAGGTGCCTGCTTGGTCAGTCTTGCCCTTGCATGGACAGACACTATTCATCAGGTCAGATTTCCTTAGTAAAGTCAAATGTGGCTTGTTTAGGGCCATCAAGGAATCGCCAGCTAAAAAATAATTGCTGTGGCCAGGCCCAAAGATTTTTTAAACATCCCATCATTCCTTTTGCTCTCTTAATGTGGTGTGTTGTAGTTCTGTAGCTTGTAGGGGTTTTCTTCAGAGAAAACTTGGGGTTTTGAGGGTTTCCTGTGGTGGATAGATCAAATTCTTAGTGGATCCTCCATAGCTGCATAATGCCACCTGTAGCAGAGACCATGAATTTTAACCTTCCAGCCCTTTGAGTGCATTTTTCCTTTTATTAATGAGGACAGTAGAAGCTTCCTTGTTAGCCTTTGTCACTTGGTCCCCAGAAACGTTGCTATGAGCTCCTCACATTTACTGCCTGAAGAGTTCAGCAAGTAGTTGGTTAAATCCTGTAGAGGCACAGAAGATTGTCTTCAAGGGGAGCCACAAATGCTGAAACTTTGTGAACAAGACTTCTCTGCTTCCATCCTCAGGGAAGTGAAAAGTGATAGCATATGATTAACTTCTGAAGTGTTTGCTGAGGTGAAGTCATTAGTTTGAACAGGCCCCTGTGAAGATGGGAACTGTCAGAACATGAATTTTTAACATCGGGGCTGCATTAAGATCTAAACGCGACGGAGACTGAACTCAGAGCCTGAACTCAGAGAGTGGTGCTGCTGTTTGTGGCAGAAGCCAGAGATGGGTTTAGGGGGAAAGTAGCAGTGTATTTTTTAAGGGGCTCTTGTGTTGGGGGAAGCTCCAGCAGTTTTGGGCAAGTGTCAGCATAAATTAAGCTAGTCTCTTGGTGATGAGCACACCTCTGCCTGGGGTCTCCATCAAGCTAATTCTGTTTGTGCTTTTAGATGCTTCCTTTCCATACATCACTGCATTCACCTTCACTCCTGATGGTCCCTCCTCACTCATTTTCATGCAAACCTTCCTTCTCTCAGGCCACCTCTTCCCATCCTGTGCTGATTGTTGGTCACTCCTCTTCACTGCTTTGCACATACCATCCTTCCCTGCCATCCTATGTAGGAAAACAACTCGGCTCTGAAACCAGGATCTGGCACTATGCAACTCGAGTGATGCAGAAGATGGCCAGCTAGAGGCTGCCATGGCAACAGCTGGATTTCCTTCAACCTCCCACCCTGCTTCCCTGGAGATTATACTAAAATGATAGAAAAAAATAACAGCTAGAGGGGAACCAAAGAACCCCCCTGAAAAAAATCACCTGGCCTTTTCACATGTTTCCCAACACACACTGCTGGCATCCCTGTTGCTGGTACAACGATCTTGTGATTGTTGCTTGTACATGATAAGCAAAAAAGGGGTTGATTTGCTTCCCCTTGGTGGGGAAAACTTTGCTCTGCACTTCTTCTTCTGTGATCTTTGAGCTGAATGACAAAGCTGTGGTCGAAGAATGTATTTGGAGATGTCTATGCGTTTTTGGGGCCTGTTGTAGTTGTTCCATGAGAAGAGAAGCACGTTGGAAGATCTGGGTTTTAGGGTGTGCATGTGTATAGGGTGTCTCCAGAACAGGTCCCAGAGGTGCTGCTTCTCCTGTGACAACCCAGAGGACAGGCAAGCCCAGCTCTTTGTCACAAGGTCATTACATCAGTTGCTAGCATCCTAGATGTGCACACTGACACATCTCTCCTTGGCATCAGGCAAAACAGGTGAGATGTTGACTGACTGTATGCTTTAAACACAGGAAGAATCTGACTGATGTGAATCCTTCCAAGTGAGGTCTGGCCCTTCATCTCTCCTGGATTATTTTAAATAAGATATGGTTGATGTGCTTTTTTCTCTCTCACCGCTTACCTCCCTTTGTGGCTGTTTGCATTGGGAAGCACCATAACTGTATGGAATGTCGACTGGAGAAGGAATTCCCCTAAATAAACACAACATTCACTCCAATTGTAAATTGATATTTAATGTTTCATCAGAGAAGAGTGACTGTCTGGGGATGTTTGTGCAGTACAATATTTCAGTCTTTGCTGCCATTTCACAGACCCCTTTTTTCCCAGCATCTCCTGTCTGGCACAGCTCCCTTCAGCATTGCACATTGATTTCAGAGTCTGTTTGCTACCAAAGACAACAGATTCCATCCAAATCTCTAAAAGTTATATGCTAGACTCAAAGATGGAGATCCTTCCCCTGTGCATATCAGCATTGACAGTAAACTTGAATTTTTTCATTCCATCATATGGCTCCAAGCCCACTCCATGCTACTTTTGACACATCCCCAAGGTTTTTCCTTCAGACTGGAGAAATGTTATAGTAGGTCAGGCTTTGGAAGACTTGTTTTCTGAATGAAACACCATCTAAATGATATCTTTACAGCTGTAGCAGCAGAGTAGCTCTGTCCTAGTCAATGAACCTACAGCAATGAACATCAGCTGGGAATATAACCCACAAACAGTCAGACATGTGACACAGTCAAATCACTTCCTCCTAGTACCAAGATGCCCTCATTCTCCTTGGGTCTCAGACTGAAGAGGTTTTCAGGTGAATGCTTCTGAGATGTTTTCAATTTGCTACTTTACCTGCTGATGGGGCTGAGTCCTTTTCTTGGGAAAGAGGAATTTGGCACTCATTGGTGTCCAGTCAGAGAAGCAAGGAGTGGTAGACACATAATGTACACAGGAGTAATCAGTTAATACAGGGCAGGGAAGCTGAATTTCAGCTTTATTTGAGGATGTCAGATTGCTGAGCTCTGATATCCTCATTTAGTTTCACGCTGTTTGTTTTTCTCCCCCCCTCTCCTCCTCAACAATTAACTTTGCAATTAGACTTAATTATATTCAGTAGCTATTGAATGTGTCCTCTGCCCCAGTTGCTACTGATGGAGAAATGCAGCAGTTGGGGTGAAAGATGCTCAGTCAGCTCAGCAGACCATTCAGCAGTGATTCACACATCCTCTGCATGGGTGAGAACAGGGATCTCTCCTAAATACACAGTCTTGTGATTTACTCCTCCTCTCGCTCCCCCAGAATTTCACCTTTCTCCCTCATTTTAGGAGTCAAACAACTGCTCCTAAATGTCAGGACAATCTGGAAGGATCCCTTGAGGGATGGGTTGGATTTTTTTTTCCACTGAAGGTGACATGTCTCAGGACAGGAGGAAAAGATGGTTTGCAAATGATTGTAAATCAAAGGTAAAGTTATTGTTAGTAGAACATGATGTCAGTCCTCTCCCAGTCTCTAGGGAAGACAGAGATCATTCATGAAGCTGGCAAACCTCAAAGCCAAGTTTGTAAAAGATCTATTAGTACCAAGTATATTTTGGTGTTACTTGACTCTGAAGCATCCAGAAATCCAATATCCAATAACACTTTTGGGGTGTCAATGTCAACATCACTGCTATTCCTCTGTCCTGGGTAAATAGCAATGTGTGAAGAGTGTGTGCATGTGTATGCTTGCACATGTGTGTGCATGTTGGCTTTTGTACAATATACAGTTTTATGTCATGTATGAGTAGCTGAGATATCAAGTTTTTCATTAATCTCTTAACAACTTGTATATTAATACCATATCTGAATGTTAGATTACTTTCATTCCCATTTGGGAGATATGAGGCAATTTTCCTTCAGGAAGGATGTGGTGACAAGTAGTATTTCCAACCTATTAAGCAAAATAAGGATTGCTTCACCTCTTAGAAAGCAAGTTTTTCAGTTCAGCCCAACTGTGTGTGGAAACTACTGTGAAGGGCAAGTGGTTTGTGAAATCTGAGTACAGAAAACCTCTGAAATAGAGGTTCAAGATCTTGCTTGAAAATTACTTTTTTGTTGATAGGAAGCGAAAGTTTTTTCTCGCTTGAGGGCTATCTGGAGAAATAAATTTGTGTGATTCTTGGTCTTCCATTCCCCAAAATTATTATGGTGATTGGATAAGAGGAAGGAGGAACATCAATCTGCTTCAGACCAGGTGTGTAACCTGCTTTGATTTGATTATAAGTGTAACCCCTTGATTATGAAGGAGAATGAAGTTATTTCTCTTATTTGCTGGATCAGAGCCTTTGCTCCTGGAGGACTGATATTTTTATAACCAAAAGGCAAGTAGTACTCCTTGCTGTAGGGCAGAGACCACATCTTCTCCTGGTAAATATTCTTCTGAAGGCAAAGATGGAATGTGGAGCCACAGTAAACTGAAGCAGCAGCCCTGTAAGTGCCTGGCTGTACTTGTTCTGTGATTAGAAGACTTCATTATCTTGGGCTGCCAATTTAAATTAATTTTTAATGCATAATACCTCCCCCATCACTTTTTCTAGCTAGAAATTAACCAAACAATGCATCTCACGAGATAAAAAGGCAAAAATCACAGCCGTTAGGTCAATTTGCTAGGAGCAGAGACATCAGTCAGATACAGAACATTGGCCAAGTGCTTCCTTGGGTACTTCATTCAGGGAACCTTGGGGGAAAGCTGAAACCTTCCATCTGCTCAGTGAGAAATCATGCTCAGAAAGCTGAAGAGCCTGGTCCTTCCCGAAGAAGTAGTCCCTTCTTGCTTCTAATTAAGCAGTCCATATACTGCATTGTCAAAAAGATGTGTAATTGATGGAGAACATAGAAATTCACATCCTATCGCTCCCTCCCCATCCTCCACTGTGAGTGAAAACTTGATTCATGCTGAAAACTTCCTTTTTTTTTTCCCCCTTTTCCTGAAGCTTATTTATTTATTTATCCCTGTGCTTAGTAATTAAAACATTGTGTCAGTCCAAATAAAATAAGAAATACCCAAAACCTAAACACCCCACATTACCAGAGGAAAAGAAAGACTGGAATTGCCATAAATAACACAGTAGTTCATGAATAATTCAAACCAGAATATACTTGTTATTGTAAGGACTTATCACAGCTAATTATAGTCTATTGCTACCGTTCTATCCAAAGCTCTGGCATTGATCACTGCAGGACATGCCAAATATTTCACTAAAACAAAATATTGTGTTCAATACTTCCCTGTTGATAAGCAGGTTTTTCCCTAAGAGGGATCCCTGTTCTTCAGTGACTTTTGTTCCTTTGATCATGGTTGGTAAGAAATGGAAAAGACCTTTCACTTAACTGACTTGTTCATGTCTATTAGTCCAACTGGTCCCTGCAGACTATTTTTCCCTGGCCAACCTTGGTCTAACTGCTGTGGTGCAGATAGGCTGCAGGCTTCCACTGTTCCAAGAAAAGAGGGAGTATTCTTCTACAATTTTTCTTTTTTTTTTAAATTTTTTTTTTTAATATATATATATATATATATATATATATATATTTTTTTTTTTTTTTTCTCATTTTTATTTTTTTTTTAAATGTTCTGGATTGGTTTGTTTGCTTCTTTGTTTGGTTTTTTTTTCATTTTTTTCTTTTTTTTTTTAAATTCTGTCTGTTTTCTCTTTAGAAAACACTTGTTTCCTGGGATGGGAGGAGGATTCATGCACATTGTAGAGTACTATCTATCAGGACATGTGGCTTCCCTGTTGGGTTTCCTTTCAGATTTCCCTGTGAGCTGCAAGATTGCTGGGTGTGTAGAAGGCTTTATGTGTTGTAGACTATTGGCAAGCGGCAGATGTTGACTAGACATGAGCTTGGAACTGGAGATATTTAAGGAATGACTTCCAGAAAATCTGAATAAACCAAAGAACTGCTCGTAAAAGTTTTAATGAGAATATTAATCATGAAATGCAGCAAAGAAAGTAAAATACTGTAATAGAAATATTTCATGAGAGAAATGCGAAGGCAGTGTTATTTCTATAAAATTGACAGGTAGGGAGGAAAACTACTGATATCTTTAGAAGTTTGAAGAGGCTGTGGAAAGCTAACAGATGGCCAGCCTGCTAGGGGTAAATCTTTCTCAAACTTCAGATATTAAGTTGCAAGGAAGTGAGGGTGTTATTTTACCTGCAAGTGGGAACCTCAGCATGAACACGAGCCCAGTGCCAGCAAAACACTGCTTCAGGGAAGAAATTGCCTATTGTCCAGTCTCTGACATAAGATTTACAGTATGTTGTATCATTGCAAATAGTTGTTGTCCTTGGTCAGACTAAATTTAACTTTCAGCCTCTTTTGAAATATGAATCAATCTGATGTGGCTGTGTGGTAGAGGTGATATTTTTTTCCTCCTGCACTCAGTTATGTCTTTGATTCCTTTCCCCTCCAACATCTCTTTTTTGGCCTAACTTTGGCTAAATGCCTGAATCTATAAGCTATAAAGTTTATATTTTTAAAATATACAGAAAAATCTGAAAAAATATTATTATTATTATTATTATTATTATTATTATTATTATTATTATTATTATTATTATTGCCTCCTATATAACATCATTTTGTGTATACATACCCTACAAGAACTTTAGATAAAATTAAGACTTCTTACACAACTGTACAGTGCATGATACGGGCTTACTCCATTCCTTAGACTCTTAGATAACCCAAAGGGGTTTGTGGGTCTGCTCCAAACTCCTCTGAGTGGATGAAAAAGCTTTGGTGTACCTACAGTGCCCTGAAGGAGTGGCTCAAGACCACTGTTAATATGGTGTGCTCTACATCTCACCCCCTTCCACCGTCCTGCTTGCTCACTTGAGTGGTGATAGGAGACCCTGAGGTGATATCCTGATGTTTCTGCTGCACGTGGTCACACAGGTACCTGGCATTACCTGAAAGGTATATCTGTCAGAATTTATGAGCTTCTGAGATGGCAGGTAAGCAGGTGTAGTCTTGAGGGCAAGTGGATACCATCGTTATTTGAGGGAACAGAAATGACCTTTTTGCCTTCCCTTACTTACCTCATCACGCCTTTATTTGGATTAGTTGGGATGGGGAGATAAATGAGATAAATGCAGCAAATTAGATTCCTTCTGGATATTAAGTCATATTATTTCAAAGAACTCTTGTTTATTTCATAGATATATACCCAGTTTGCTTGCTGGGAAGAAAAAGGAAGTATCCTCCAAAATAATTTCCAGATGGTTACAGAGAAGATAATCTGAACACTGACTGGCTTTTTTGGGTAGAGAGAAATCACTCTATTGCAAGGAGAAGAAGAAAACTGTGCATGCATTTTACATGAAGAGGTTATTTGAGAGCATGACAGCTATAATGAGAGAGAGATCATCTTGCTTGTGGCTGTACAGAGTGGAGGTCAGACAGCTCTGAATTAGCAGAGTCATTAATATTCTACTGCAACATAAGGCTGGAAGGGACCTTCTAGGTCATCAAGTCAACCATGTCATATAATCCCATTTGAGAAGAGCTGGTGACATTGGTGGCTAAGCAGTGGAGAAAATGCTTTGTGGAGACATAAAGTAGCAGTCACTGAGTGGTTAATAGACAGTAGGGGTGAGGGTTTTGTTAAGGAACTTGAGGAAATAACTTACCTGACTGAGATATCTTGGAAATTTCCAGTATTTCTAAAGTAACTTCTATATTCCTTGCTGTGTTTGGGGAGGAGAAGCCTGACTCTACTAAACTTGTGCCATCAAACTCCACATCACAGGAAGAAATATGTTCCTACATGGATCAGTGAAGTTGCGAGGTACAAAGCAAAGAAGAACTGATCCTGCCCTGCTCTTCTGGGCCCTCAGTTCTTCCTAGAACTGAGGGTGCTCAGCACTGTGTAGATCATCCCATTTGGGGTTGTCTCTGAGCTGTAAAGGATGCATAACCTTGACTGTTTCTGAAGCATGGATGCAGGACACTGTTATGGAGCAGAGAATCAAGGTGCCAGCTTTTCCTCCTGAGAATCCCACTTGATTCACGTCTTAGTTTTGCCTGAGTAGAATTTTAATTCCTCTCTCCCTTTGTTCTCATCCATGTAATGCACTAAGATAATTGCATTTTTATGTCTCACAGGGATGTTGTGAGGTTTCTCTAACATTTATCAAGTGTTTGAAGAAGATATTATGAAGGTAGGGTGTAAGTACCAGAAATTGCTAACAGTCTCGATGAAGATCCTTCCTTCAAGCAACGTAGACTAATTCAAGCTGCAACTATGGCAAACATTTTTTTTTTTTTAACAGCAAAATTAATTAACTGCTATGGCAGCTTCCCAAGGGAAGTGGTAGATTTTCCATTGCTCAAAATCTGTAAGTCAAAGCTGCCTGTCTTTTTGAAAGGCAGGCTCTAGCTTAACTACAAGTTATTTGGTTCAATGCAGAAATCACTAGATGATGTAGGTGATAGACATGATGATCCTGTGGAGTTATAAATTTACCTCCCATTTCTGAATGTTTTTGTCAGGGAAGGAGGGAATCTTCAGCAGATTTTTCTGTTAGTGACATATTCACCAGGTCCCCTTCCCAGTCCATTACTCTTGTTTCTTCAACCAAGTTTCCATTCAACTTATGACACCAGCTTCTAAGTACTGTTGGGCATAATGGCTATTCTGGGAGACATTGTGCCACCACTTATGTCACTTTGTTAGATGACAGATAGCTTTCACTGTTAGTTTTTTGCCTTCTAACACTGGTTTAGTAGGGACTGGGCGTTGAAAAAGTTCTGTGTCATGACAAAGACTAGCCAAGTGACCTCATGGTCTATCATAGTCTTCTAGAAATACAAGCAGAGCCTGAGTATCTGATGTACCTGTGGAAGTGTTTTATCACTGTATTTACCTTCACTCTTTTTTCCTTTATCCACATGCTGCTATGCCAAGAGTGCACAGTTCTGTTTTCTGTTTATACATAGACCCCCCCCTGACACCAGGTAAAAGAGTATTTTGAGAAATGAGGCTCTCCAGTTCTTTCTGATCTCTACCTGGATGCATTTCCTTCACATGTTTATGAAGTTGGAAACAGTCAAAACTGTTTTGCTTTCACCTTCCACATACTCTTCGCCTCGCTGTGATATCTGTGTGGGATTTTAGATAGACTTCTATCTCAAGGTTGTCCCTCTGTGGTCAGTGGGCTAGATTTAGGTTGGGGGAGAGTGTATTTAGCAATGGATAGCATCCAACTGTCAATTGTGCCTGCACAGAACCAAGTGCTTCAGTCATGTCTAGCTGTAATATTCATGCAGAGAAAGGCAATGGACCAGCTGACACGGTCTCCCACAGCATCCTCGCTGATAAATTGAGGAAGTGTGGATTAGATGAGCAGGTAGTGAGATGGATTATTAACTGGCTGGTGGGAAGAAGCCAGAGAGTAGTGGTCAATGGGGCGGAGTCTAGTTGGAGACCTGTGTCTAGTGGAGTCCCTCAGGGGTCAGTACTAGGACCAGTATTATTCAATATATTCATAAATGACCTGGATGAGGGAATTGAGTGCACTGTCAGCAAGTTTGCTGATGATACCAAGCTGGGGGGAGTGGCTGACACTCCAGAAGGCTGTGCTGCCATCCAGAGAGACCTGGACAGGCTGGAGAGCTGGGCAGGGAAAAACTTGATGAAATATAATAAGGGCAAGTGTAGGGTGTTGCACCTGGGCAGGAACAACCCCAGGTTCCAGTATAGGTTAGGAAATGATCTCCTAGAGAGCAGTGAAGGGGAAAGGGATCTGGGAGTCCTGGTGGACAGCAGGATGACCATGAGCCAGCACTGTGCCCTTGTGGCCAGGAAGGCCAATGGCATCCTGGGGTGCATTAGAAGGGGTGTAGTCAGTAGGTCAAGAGAGGTTCTTCTTCCCCTTTACTCTGCCCTGGTGAGGCCCCATCTGGAATATTGTGTCCAGTTCTGGGCCCCACAGTTCAAGAAGGACAGGGAGCTGCTTGAGAGAGTCCAGCGAAGAGCCACCAAAATGATTAAGGGAGTGGAACATCTCCCTTATGAGGAAAGGCTGAGGGAGCTGGGGCTCTTTAGCTTGGAGAAGAGGAGGCTGAGGGGGGACCTGATTAATGTTTATAAATATTTGAATGGTGAGTGTCAGGAGGATGGGGCCAGGCTCTTTGCAGTGATGACCAATGATAGGACAAGGGGCAATGGGTGTAAGCTGGAACACAGGAGGTTCCGCTTAAATTTGAGAAAGAACTTCTTTACAGTAAGGGTGACAGAGCACTGGAACAGGCTGCCCAGGGAGGTTGTGGAGTCTCCTTCTCTGGAGACATTCAAGACCCGCCTGGACGCCTTCCTGTGCGAACTCATCTAGGTGTTCCTGCTCCAGCAGGGGGATTGGACTAGATGATCTTTCGAGGTCCCTTCCAATCCCTAATATTCTGTGATTCTGTGATTCTGTGAAGAGTGCCTTGATCCCATGAGTCACATTTGCCACATTTACTGTCTACACAAGAGGTTGACAGAATCCACACGTGACTCTCTTCTTCTCTGTTGAAGAGCTTAGATTGCTTTGTTGTGCCCCAAAAGCAAAAAATGTTTGGTTTTTTGTTGTTGTTGTTTTTTTCTAAAACACCCAAAATGTTCTTAAATGATCAAACATGATTTGCTGCTTATATAAGATTTGCAAAGACAAGTTACTCCTATAAAACTCTCTACTCAAGGACAGCATTCAAATAAGAAACTGGTAGTTAATGTCTTCTGATATGATGGATGAAGTTAAGATTTAGGAGAGGAAAGAAGGTATTGTGTAAACAACAGCTAGGTTATTACTACTATTTTAAAGGGTATTATAACATGAACTGTGATAGAATAGAATTGAGAGGTGAGCTCTGTGCTAGAACATGGGGAAAGAAAAGTGTTTCATCAAAAAGATCACATCTGAAAAATTCATTTGATAGTGTTGACACAGTAACTGCTACTGTAAATACAATTTTCACTATTTTTAAAGGACCATTTGATTTCCAGACACATAGTTCAACAATGCACTAACTGGCAGCTTTGGTGTTTAAAAATGGATTGTGTCGAGACAAGGTAATACCCAGAGGCAAATGTGCTGTTAGGAAAGCTGTACAGGTTTATATTAAAGTCACAAAAGGGCTTTGTGACTGTCAGGAGGCAAAGTAAGGGCAATCTTAGATCTTGCCAACACACTTAGTTGGAGTTTGCAGAACTCATCTTCTGTCTTATGGTTACATGGACTAACTTTCAAAAATGTAGGAGCTTGGAGGATGGACTCTCATGTCCTTATTTTCCAAATGTATCTAAGTAAAGGGAGATCCTTCCTGCAGGGCAGTACAGAGAATAGAGGACCTCTTAGGCTTCACTACAAAAAAAACATTTTAAAGCCAGAAGGAAACATGATGATCTGCGATCTGTGTGGAGCAGACCAGGGAACTTAACTCAGCAGTTTCTGAAACAGTCTCCTAACTCAGACTGGGCAGGAGAATTAGATCCCGTCTCAGTTTAGTATTTCCCAGTGACAGAGAAGCTTCTGTGATTAGTTATGACAGTTTAGAGGACAGGTACACACACAAAGACATTGAATTTCCATTCTAAATTCCTACTTGTGCTCCATACCGTGAGCTAATGCCAGGTTTTATCCATGTAGCAGTGATGGGAGGGTTAGGTGAATATCTTAACTTGTAGAAGTTGTGTCAATGAGGTTGGTAGAGGGGCTGGATATAACTTGGTTCCTCATATCACCTGGACAAATCTCACATATACCTTTCTGCTCTGCCTGAAGGGATGCTGGAAACACCCATCTTTTATTTGTCTATAGGCTTTTCTATTAGAGACAAAGCCACCTTCCTCTCTTCTTTCCTTGAGCTCCTCCAGTCATCTCCATATCCTCCTTGCACCATAAATCCATTACTGCTTGTCTTGGGTACCAAAAAACTGTTAGTGCCATTTTTTACTTCCACAAATCAATGTCAGGGAAGAAAAGGGAAGGTACTACCTGTCTTACCTGTGTGATAGCCAGGACACACGTGTTGGTCAGTCTATCTCATGGCCTGTGAGACTATGAAGAAAAGACTTCAGAGAGCTTTCTAGATGTATTGCATAGTCATCTCCAGTGCCTGAAGAATAGATTCAATGGCTTAGATGATCTTTATCAGATCTTTGTGCCAGGCTTTGTCTCTAGTTTTCCCTTTTTAAAGCAGCCTGTCCATTAAGTCCTTTCTAGGTTTACATATTTTGATAAACTCTTCAAGACTTTTGTGACCATTCTTTGCAACTGGTTTGGACTGGTTGCTAGTAGCCTGCTCTCTGCCAACTGCTTCTTCTTTTCCTGAAAAGGGAAAGACCATTATCTGCTAGGTGTGCCTCATTCTGCTCATTTTGCTTTGAGATTAGTCCCCAGTACAATACAGAATAGGACATACCTTGTCCACATGGCATTGCTGTCACAAAGGGCTAAGAACAACTGATCTCCATCTATTACAGCAAGGAGAAGTTTGTGCAGAATGCAGACTTGATGCTGGGAGGTGGGAACCTTGTTAATTAAAATGTCAGTGACTCAAATCCCCTTAAGGTGAGAGCACTGCAATTTTTATTACCATTGCTGATAATGATATAGTCAGCCAGCACCTTGTAGAGGCATAATACATTTAATTTATCTCGACAAAGCCTGCTTCCTCTGTGCCTCATCTATGACTCTAAGAGCAACATGAAATAAGGCTAGAGATGGAGAGGAAAGGAAGAGAAAAGCAGTGTTTTCATTTTTTTCCATCCTGTTAGACTAAATTCATTCTTTATCATTCCTCAAATCTTGAACATGGTACTGGAAACAAGCATGAAGCTCATAGGAGGGAACAGCCTAGAGGGAAATGGAGGTGGAGCCAAGCAGGAATAGAGATGAAGCTGGAAAAATGTTAAAGTAAGTGCTCCAGGATGGGTTTAAAAAGAGTGTTTTGTGTCTTTAGTTATGATCTGCTGCAAAACTTCACTCCTTAATCAGCTCTTGCATCATTGGAAGTATCTGTTCCTCTGCCCTACTTCCATCCTGTTAACTGCAATGACTGTTGTAAATCTGTCTTTCTTCTCTTTACAGAGGACAGAGGAACGGGCTGTAAAAGGAAGGACTTTAAAAAATATCATGGAAGGGCTTAAAAGCTGTGGCTAAAACTGTACCCCATTTCACCAGGTACTTTACAAACACATAGGGTCATCTCCATGACATATTTAGGGCACTAAGCTCTCATTGAAATCATAGTGCCAATGAGACACGAACCCTATTTTGCCTCTGCTTTGTCAAAGAGGTGCTCGTGGCACCAAGCCTGACAATATTCCAGAAGCATTTGGACAAGGCTGTCAGACACATGGTCTGAATCTTGGGATTGTCCTGTGCTAGGGCAAGAGATGGACTTGATGATCCTTGTGGGTCCCTGCAAACTCACAACATTCTATGATTCTATGAAAGACAAGCAATGAACAATGTGACCACAGTTTTTGTAGGGCAGAAAATGCTCAGAGCTTTCTCATTCCAGTTTGGTAACCTAACCAGGAAGCAACACTTCTTTCACAGCTAAACACCTGCAAAACTTGCAATAGGAGCAAGCATGTGCTTCAAAAGCTACAGTGAATGCAAACTCAACTTCAAGGTAATGGGCCTTTTTAGGTCTTGAGGTACAAAATATTTCTATCAGAACAGCGTCTATGAGTCAGGCTCCAGCAATTCTGATTCCACCTGGGAGTAGTTCCCATAAAGGCCAGCCAAGTCATTAACAGTCTATGACTAATTGCCTGTTGTAAGAGGGGCATAAAGCAACTTCCCTTTGAGACAGAGCTCAGCTTGAGCCCTGTTGCTGGTTTCTGATGGTGGTGCCTTTATCCGGGATTTATTTGCTGCCTTGGCATTGTTATTCATGTCAGTTCTGGTCACAGGATGGACCAGGAGAAATTCTGCTTAAAAAACCTCATCTGGTCATGACCTCTGCCCCTGATGAACAAGGTATGGCATGAGATCCAGAAGTGAAACCTGCCCTGACAGCCTTTGCACGTGCTTGCCATTGCAGCTCTGCACGTGCAAGAATCCCATTAGCATTGTCTCACCGTTGCTAGGAGATGACATTGTCTTCAGCTGCGCCAAACCGTGACTCAGCAGGTTGTAGTAGCATGTTTTGTTGTTATGAGAGAGGAGGCATCAACTCCAAGCTGTAGAGATGAGTCTGAGGAGCAGAGTGAATACCATATGAGGAAGAAAAGGTCGAGCAGAAGCACCCTGAGGTTGTGCTGAGGAGCAAGAGGGAATTTTTAGGAGTTAAAACTCATGGTTTCATAAGAACCTAAGAACTTTCCTGCATCAACACAGTCTAGAGTCATGAGGATAACCCATTAATTCCTGTACAGATAACTTACACTCTGGGAGCAACTTGGACATGTTATCAAGTCTTACCCAAACAAATACAGACTGGTTATAAGGCTAAATCATTTCTGAACTTAACCAGTTCCCTGCTATGCACTGTGTGCATGGACATGTTTGATTTAATTTCCACTGAAATTTAATAGGTTTATTATTAACTTTGGTAATTAGAGGTAAATGTCTGTATCTTATATTTAGCTTATAATCTAATGAAGAGCTCTTCTTCAAGGCTGTGACTTTGTACCCCAAAGGAGGAGAAGAAGTAATCTTGTCAAACTCCTAAAAATCTAAGGTCTTGTATGAATATTTACTCATATTTAAACAAACAAACAAAAAATATACTAAAAAAAACCAAAACAAACACTCAGCAGATATCTGATTATCCTGGAATTTTAGGCTCTGTTATTAACCTTTTGCATGCTAGACATGTACAGCACATTGGAGATTCACAGATTCTGTTGAGTGATCCAGGTTTCAGGAAGCTACTGCAGTAAAAATAGTGATAAACACAGTGATTATTTCACTGGCAGGAAGATCAGATTCTGGATTGGAAGAGGTTAACATATACTGATTTTTACCCTCACAAAAGAGTATTTCTGACAGCAGCACTCTCATACACCACCAAACAAGGAGCAGAAGCAGCAATCTGTGACTGCTCTAACCAGCATGGTATCCTAAATAGCTCTTCTTCCTCCTTGTAATAAACGTGACATTGAAAAAAAATAGTAAAAAAATCCATTCACCAAGGAACAAATAATTGAATAAGTGAAAATAACTAATAAACATGTTGAAATCCTAATCTCTCAGTAGGGAAAAATACAAATTGTATCGGGTCATTACCTGAAGTTGACTGCTCACTAACTTCTACCTTGGGACTCACATTTCAGTGTGGCCAGGCAAAACACTGGAAAATGAACACTTGGGAAGTCTTTCCTGGTGTGGAATGAGTTGAAAATAAGCTGTTGCCACAAATCTTGTCCTTTTCATCTCCTTTGGTTCATATGCATGCCTTGGTCTCATACATAGAGCACCAACAGGAGATTTTTTTCACTAAAGGTTTGACCAAAAATGTCTTGAGATCTTCCTGATGGGAGAGGGAGGCATGTTGTAGTGAATGTAATGCCACCAAGATGCCACTCTTTGTGACAGTAATGGAGCCTATTTTCCTGCTCCTGAATTGCAGCTTGCTTTGGGAGAGATGAATATCCCCTGCAGCAGCAGAGGGACCTCTGTAGAAAGCCACTGTTGTTTTTGGACTGCTGCCTCATCTCTGTGCTGGAGTTTCTCTTCTGGCCTTTTAAATCCTTGTCTTCTCTGTTCTGCCCACTGTGGGTTAGTTTCTGATGGATAGCACTGACATACACATGGATGTGGTCTCCCTGCTGAGTTGATGGGTGTCAGTTTTTAGGGTTTGGGTTACACCCAAAGTACTTTGCTTAGGAGGCTGTCAGATTAGTTTTAACTGTCAGACAAATGATAGAGGTCTTTCTGTAATGATCCTGACAGCATTTCTCTGGGTTCACCATCTAGATGACTCCAGGATATACAAAGCAATCAAATCCCTTGTCTACATGATATATGGAAACACCTTCAGCTGTACTCCCTGTACCAGAAGTGAATCAGACATTAGGACTCTCTGAATTTAATAGAGGAGTGAAGAAGAGCTAGGTCCAAGATCAACCATCTTGAAAGAGGAACAAGAGGCATCACAATAGCTCTGACTTCCACAAATTATTGCTTTATACCTGATACTTTCCTTTTCTGCCCAAGACCACCTTAAGGGGTGAAATGTCCTATATGTCTATTGCAAGGCTTTGTTTAGGAAGAATCCTCCTCCTTCCCCAGCCTCCCGAATGACTCAATAATTACTTTAACTGATTCAACGCTCCCCCTCAACCTCCAACCACCCCCCTCGCCACCATTCAACTTTAACACAAGACCACACTGTTTCTCTGTTTCCAATGCACCCGAAGCTATTCAGGCCACTTGTTCCTCTCTGAAAGGAGCTGACAGAGCTGCTTTTGTACAGAGGCAATTTTGGATTTAATTGGAGGCCTACTGGGGGCAGGGCCGTAGGGGTGGGGGAGGGAATAAGGTCACTGGGTCAGTGTTTTGGAAAGATCACCTCAAAGGAGAGTCCAAGGAGAAAATCATTGTGGGTTAGATGTTTGGGAAGAGGTTTTACGTGTGTCTCTGCATGCAAGGGACAGTGCTTCCCATCTTCCAGAAATGATCATGATACCTATTTGGCATGAGAAAGCAAACTAGGTCAGGCCTGGGTCAAATGGCTTTCATAGGCATTTTGAATGTATAAAGACAGATCCCAGGGTCCTTTCTGCAAGGATCACAGAGGAATTCAAGCTGTGGTGAAGGAGGTCTGATGTTGGAAAGGTCACTTGCTGCAGTCCATCCCCTCAGGTCATGCATTCATCATGCACATTAAAGGAGCTTCACTAAATTCCCTTCTCTGGTTCTGCATCCCTCCCTGGAGATAAATTCAGCTTCAGCCCTCTCTATGCCATTTACAGGGCATGTTTCGTGCCAGTGCTGTGAATGCACCACAAGAAGGGAAGAACTTTTTTATAGGGAGGCACATGGTAAGTCATGCCATGCTTTGAACCAGCGCAGTCCTGCTGTGCAAGGAGAACACAGGTCATAATCCACATGAAAAATAGGCAGCATTGAGCTAGCAAAAAGAGCAGTGTGACTCTCTTCCTTCACTTCCTTCTTTTTGGACCTCCCCACTTTCTCACTTGACTAAAAAAAGTATAAATTAAACTGGAAAGATTGTGCTGCAGAAAAGCTAATATCCTGGTAGAGCTAGAACCATAGCCCAACAGAGATTCAGTAAAGGTATTTGTGAAAAAAACAAAACCAAAAAACAAACCAAAACCAATCCTGTTTTGTATCTCAAAAGCCAAGTGGACATGGTTTGAGATACAACAGGTACGACTGCTTTGAGTAGTTTAAAAATTACTCCTCCCTACCCCTGCCAATCCTCCCCTGTCCACACCACCTTGAGGTCACCTCCCCTCAACTGAGGTGTCTCCAAGCCTTGTCCTTACTTCTCCTTTGCCTGAAAGCCACCAGAGTGATGGCTCTCAATTTGCTGATCCAACTGATTTCATTTTTAAAATGATTGAAAGTAGCAAGAGAGGTGGGACCATCTTCTCTTAAATTCTTCCAGGATGACAACAAGAGTGGAGCTGACAGTGCCCTTGTACAGCTCCAAGACAGACACCTGCTGGGAGCATGTGCTGGGGGGGTGATACATAATTTAAAAGTAAAACAGCAATTGTGCTATTATGCTGAGGATGCACTTTAAAACCTGACATCTCCTGCCAGCTGCTCCAGAGGGGAGCAAGCTGACACTACTGAAGCCAGATGATGAGGAAGAACTCCTGCTTTTTTATGGGTATGCAGGGGGGTGACCTCAGCTGAGTGAACAGAGACAGGGTGAAAAGCTGTTTACTTCCTGAGAATTATGTTTCCACCCCTCATCACAACTTTTCTCTGCTTCTTTCTCTTACGAGCCTCTGACTGCACGTCCCTCTGGGATGCCTCTGCTGTCATTTCCCACCATCCTTACAAGCCCCAGACCCTGATTTCCTCTAGGAAAACAGGGAGAGGTGTTTAAAGGTGTTGGAGACCTATTGAGTTATATTTTTATCAGCAGTTGACCAGTCTCAGCTCTGGCTGTATTAGTCAGATTGAGGCAACAGAGTGCAAGTTACACCCCCCTCTAGACTAGGTTGCTCAAAGCCTCATCCAACCTGGCCTTGAACACTTCCAGGGAGGAGCATCCACAACTTCCTTGGGCAAGCTGTTACAGTTTCTGACCACCCTCAGAATAAAGAATTTCTTCTTAATATCTCATCTAAACCTAAACCTAATTTATGGGGCATTAGCAAGCCTGGGTTTAGCTTTAGATCTGCTCTCAAATTCCTATAAGTTATCACATTCCTCTCCTTAATGACTATTTGGTCTCAAACTGCTTGTTTCTAGGATGGCAGCAGGTAGGGATTGGCAGTCTTCCCATGCAAGAGGTGATGGTGGTTTGGAAGAGGTAGAGAACATCTTCTGTTCTTTATCAGCTTGAGGGAAAACACATGAGGCTGCTTCTTCTTAGTACATTTCTGTTCCCAGGGAGTTTAAGGTTACTGTCTGTCCTGGTTTTTCTAGGATAGAGTTAATTTTTGTCTCAGTAGTTAGAATGGCTGTGTTTTAGTTTCAGTGCAAGACTTGTTATAAGAAGAATGTTGATAAAATTATTAATGTTATGCTGCTGCTGGAGCTCAAGGCCACCATGTTTGGCTGGTTCACAGCTGCATTAGGACTGGGAGGGAGAAGTGCAGTGAATAGCAAAGCCCAAAACTGGCATTTGGATGTGCCAATGAAATATTCCAAATCATATCATACCATGTTTAGTACATTATCCAGGGCTGACCAGAAAGCGGGGAGGGATTCAAGCAGGTTTTCACCTGGGCTCTGGCTCTCCCAGGATTGCAGTTTCAGTTCTGGATTGTTGCTCCTCTGGGATTGTTATCTGGGAACAGACCGGGCTTAGTCAGTGGGTGGTGAGCAGTTGCACTGGGTTATCACTCATTTGTATATTTTATTACTGTTATCATTATCACTACTTTTTAATATTAGGGGTTTTTTAAGTTTTCTTTTATTTCTATTATTAAACTGTTCTTATATCAACCTACAAGCCTCCTAATCCTTGCCCCAGTCCTCTCCCTGGTCCCCTGAGGATGGAGGGAAGTAGGTGAATGGCTGTGTTAGCTGCTAGCCAAGGGCTAGCCCACTGTAACTATCACACTGTCCAAGCCCAGGATGCTGCAGTGTTTTAAGAACAACTCTGTGATGCAGTTGCAAGAAAATAGAGGTGACCTGTGCCAGGGAATTTTATCTCAGTATCTTTACTGGAGAGCCCTTTAGAGCACTGTTCTGGGCTGTGATTACACACAGAGCTGGGAGTAGGAAGGACTTGCTAGATCAGGGGTGTGAGTATGCCTGGAAATTCCTGTTGATCCACCATGTGTCAATCACAGGAAGACTACCTTGTGCTACTTCAGGCTGATGATGTTGATAGTTAATAGCCGGGTACATCACAGCTAATGAGTGAAGAACTGAACATGTCTCATCCAGGCTAGATGCAGCAGAGGAGAGCATAGATGTCTGCTTACCTCCATCCCCAGACCCAGCTGACAGAACCATCCTAGGCATAATGATCCTGGCCTCTCTGGAAGGCAGACCACAGCATACATCAGTGTAGCACCTCAGAGGAGGATCAGCAGTATTACTCATGCTGAGAAGCATTTTACAATGCAGATGGCTTTTTCTAACTTCAGCTTTGGCATCACAAGAGAGATATCCTGCTTCCCATCAATCTAGGGGTCACACAACATTGGGCTCAGTTCCTGGAATGGGAAGGCAGGGATACACACAGTGAGCAGTCTGCCCATGTTCAAGTCACTGCCAGCTGGGATTTTTGTGCTTCACAAAAATCAGTGATCAACCAGTGCTGCCCATACTTAAAAACCTCATATGCCCAGTGGCTTTGGATGCGGAACAAGGGAAGAAAGACAGGGTGGCATTCTTTTCTCTAAAACCTCCTCACCCAGGACTGTTTCTATAAATGAATAAGACTTTGCTAGGTACCTGCAGGGGAATGAAGAGAAGCAGTGTTGATCCAAAACCTTTATTATATATTGAACCTCCTAAAATCACTATGTTTAAAGAGAAACCATTCTGTGATTAATAAATCCAATGAACAACTGTATTTTCAAGGCTAGGATGTATCAACAGCATATATATCTCCACGAAGACTATAGACTGTCACAGAAAGTATAATTAATGTACCTTTAGCACTGTGAAGGTGTTTGCTGATGTATATATACCTTCTAAATATGAGTCCTAGTATACCAAAGCATTACCTTGGTGTCTCAACTAATAATCTCTCACTCAGATGCCAAGATCTAATGTCCAGGCATAAGTGTGAACAATCACCACGGCTACAATTGCTATTTCCCAGCACTCCTCCATCAGTATTTAATCTGCTGCTTTATAGAACACCGTAGGGGATCCCCAGAAAGGAAAGCAGCTGCAGCCAAGTTCTGCTCTAAAAAGTATTTTCGATTGAGATGCCCATTAATCCAGGCAATAGGCATTAAATGACGTAATAACGAAGCTGGAGGGCTGATATGCCCTTCTATCCAGGGCAGAAAAAAATTCTTTTTTTTTATGCCTAGGACAGTTGCTGTAAAAGAAGGCCCTACAGGAGTCCAAGAAATTTATTCCAGGATTATTAGGGTTTTTTTTCCCCTCTTGAAGTAGCAGCTGTTGGCTTTTTTCTTTTTTTTTTTCTCCCTCTAAACCAAGATAATGTATTTAATTTCTTTGATTGTTGCAGTAATTGGTTAGGTGTCCAGAGATGGCAGTCAATTGAGTATTTTCAGTGCAAAAAGGGCCTGGAGCTGTGTGCCTGTATTCTCAGTCATTTCCATTCAGATTGTTTCATTCTTTGAGTTTGCAGAGAGACACCACCTCCAAACAGGGCTTTGAGTGGTGGCCTAAGAAAATGATTTGCTTAAACAGCAGGAAACTGCAACTCACTTTCAGGAACTCTGCATGACCCTGAAAAACTTGTTCTATGTCTCTGTGTCTGAAGCCCACCCTAGTCTGGAATATTGGACAAAGTAGTTCTGCTTTCTTTCATGAAGAGGTGGTGAACACTAATTTTTGACCTGCAAGAGCTCATTCAGAGCTGAGATTGAGAGGTGAGAGGTATTCACTCTTCTCCCGAAGAACAACAGCCAATGAATCTTATAGACCAGAGCAAGGTGGGTCTGCCTTGATCATCTGGACTCCATCCTGTAGGGCTTACCCTGATATGAGAACAGTCCAGATCAATTAGACTGATTAGAGATTAAACAAGATTAGTGTGACTACAGCCAGAAGTGTGAAGATAAGAGCTAATTCTCCTCCAAGCAATTCCCTATAATTTTCTAAATGAGAAAAGATATTTGGTATCTCCCACAACTACAACATTTAGAACCCTACTGGGTATGTAATGCCCTGATTTTTTCTGGGTTTCTTTTGTTTTGTTTTGTTTTTTTTTTCTTTTTCTCCTGTGTTTGAAGACAAAGTGAAGAGGCTGAGTGGTTGAGCTGGGATGATATCAGTGTTTAAAGGTAAAGCTGTTTCACTCTTCATATGTTGTCAAAGTGTACACTAACATGTTCACCCAACTTAGAATCACAATAGTTTGGGTTGGAAGGGACCTTTAAAGGACACCTAGTCCAACCCCCTGCAGTGAGCAGGGACATCTTCAACTAGACCAGGTTGCTCATAGCCCCATCCAACGTGATCTTGAATATTTCCAGAGATGGGGTTTCTACCACCCATCTGGGCAACCTGTGCCAGTGTTTCACCACCCTCACTGTAAAAAATTTCTTCCTTATATTTGGTCTGAATCTATCCCCTTCTGGTTTAAAACCATTTCCCTTGTCCTATTGCTACAGGCCCTATTAAAAAGTCTGTCCCCATCTTTCTTATAAGCCTCCTTTAAGTATTGAAAGGCCATGATAAGGTCTTCCCAGAGCCTTCTCTCCCCCCAGCTGAACAACCCCAACTCTCTCAGCCTTTCCTGAAAGGAGAGGTTCCATCCCTCTGATAATTTCTGTGGCCACCTCTAGACCTACTCCAAAGGTCCATGTCTTTCTTGTGCTGAGAACTCCAGAACTGGATTCGGCACTGTAGGTGGGGTCTCACCAGAGCAGAATAGAGGGGCAGAATCACCTCCCTAGACCTGCTGGTCACACTGCTTTGGATGCAGCCAAGGATATAATTGGCTTTCTGGGTTGGAAATGCACATTGTTGGTTCATGTCTAATTTTTCATCCACTAATACTACCAAATCCTTCTCTGCAGAGCTGCCCTCGAACCCTTCATCCCCCCACTGTGTTGATATGTGAGGTTGCCCCAACCTAGGTGCAGGACCTTGCACTTGACCTGTTAAGAGGTGTAATATTAGGTCTTAGTCTTAATAAAGGTGGAGTTTCTGACTCCATTTTCTTCTAGGATCCCAATTACTAAGTGTTCTAATGCTTTTAAGTCCAGCTCTACACATTCAAGTGATTGTTTTTTGGAAACAGAAGCAGCAGATAAGAAATATTTCCCTGTTTGACCCATTACTCCTGCTGCAATCTAGATCATATCAAGCTTGGAAAGTTTTTTTTAACTATATAATGGACACCTTACCCAGGAGATGAATTCAACAGTTTTGTAAAATAAGAAGAAAAATAGACACCAATAAATTGCCAGAAAGCTGAAGTAATAAAGTATCTCATTGGACTATCTGGTCTGCAACTTATTTTTCTCTCCTCAGAATGGAGGTACATAATCCTCTCCTTCATCTCTAAACTCTCTTTCCTTTCAGACACGTCGATTCTTCCACCTTCAGAAAGAAATTACTGTTCCCTGAATTTATTTTTATTTGTTTGCCTTTTGTGACTGCATCACCTGACAATTTCCTTTCATCATCTGCCAATTTCTTTCATAAACTCGGTCTTTAAACGTTGCTCAGACTTCTGATCAGCTTTTGCCTAACTACTGCTTGGCTCCCAGTCCATCCGAAACCCACGGGCTTTAATAATAACACAGCATGATGTGAATATTATTTGTAATGGTGTTTCTCATTCCGTGTTGTGAATGAACATAATGCAAAGAGGTGTATTTATTCCCTGCCTTACTGAGGAAATTAAAATTGCCATTTCTGGAGAAACATTTTTCATGATCACATCCCAGCTTACAGTGGGTCTGGCCCATAAAGCACTGGACCTCACTGCTGTGAAGGATGTCAGTTTTAGGAATTTTTTCCACTTATCAGGCACCTTGGAGAAGAGGAGGCTGAGGGGGGACCTTATTAATGTTTATAAATATTTGAAGGGTGAGTGTCAGGAGGATGGAGCCAGGCTCTTCACAGTGGTGTCCAATGGTAGGACAAGGGGTAATGGGTGTGAGCTGGAACACAGGAGGTACCGCTTGGATTTGAGAAAGAACTTCTTTACTGTGAGGGTAACAGAGCACTGGAACAGGCTGCCCAGGGAGGTTGTGGAGTCTCCTCTGGAGACATTCAAGACCCACCTGGATGCCTTTCTGTGTAAACTCATCTAGGTGTTCCTGCTCTGGCAGGGGGATTGGACTGGATGATCTTTCGAGGTCCCTTCCAATCCCTAATATTCTGTGATTCTGTGATTCTGTGATTCTGTGATTCTGTGATTCTGTGATTCTGTGATTCTATCCATGGGTGACTCTATGGAGTTTTTGGTCACTGCAAAACAAATTCTATGTCAAACATGAGAGCCAGTCACCTGCTGCATTGGTCAAATAGACAATGAGTATACACTGATTATTTTCCAGTAAAAGGTCAGTTGAAACTCCACTATTATTTATTTTTTGAATTCTTGTACATCTCAAATATCCAGAAATCACACAATTTTGCCAGGGTAGTAGTTTCTGTGACCCATCTGGACAGTCAATGAAGATGTATCTATCTTTAATGTGATGAATCAAGGGCAGGTTGGATGATGCTTTGAGCAACTTTGGTCTAGTAGAAGGTGCTCATGGCAGGGGAGTTGGAACCAGATGATCTTTAAGGTCCCTTCCAACCCAAATCATTCTATGATTTTATGATTCTGTGAATCACGTACAACTCATTGACTGTTTTCTAGATAACTACTGACTATTTTGGGGACCCTAGAAACTTGATTTTATGGTGGTACCTACCTTGAAAAAAGAAATAGGATGCTTACTGTCTATATCCATTAGTTTCAGACCCTGATATCAGGACGTGAGGGCTGAGGAAGCTCTGTAGCTTAGCTTTTGACATAATCAAATTAATTAAATCAGCAGTTTTCCAAGGTATTAGTATACATACCATCGTGTTGTGTCATTAGCTGTGAGATGGAGAGCAGAGATAAGTTTTCTGGCTGTTAGCTAAACTTTAGTCTAAGCTTTAGTGTGTACATCACACTTGGAAGGACCTAAGCCAGTGAATATCTGCTGGTGAAGCTCAGTCCATCCTGGTTAAACATACCTAGACAACCAAGAAAGGCCTGAAACTCCTCTTCCAAATAAATCTGGAGACTGGTCTTAGGAATCTTGTTGAAGTAGGTTGATGAGATCACCGTGGAACATGGCTGCATGCACACTTGATGTGTTGACTCACTATATGCCAGCATGGGATGCTAACATTGGTCCATGCCTCTGGTGTTCTTACAACAGAATGTTCTGGTGTTTTGGGGACTCACAGAGCTTGTACAATACCATGAAAGCAACAGATTGATGAGAAAGTGCTCTAGTATTTATTAATCAACTTTTCCCAGGGCCAATCCTGCTGCAGTTTAGTGCCATGAATGCCAATTAAGTGCCTGGCACATTTTCCATCTCTTTCCTCCTATAGTCAGTATTGTCCCTTCCAAGGCCATGCAGATTGCTGCAGATCACAGCTCCTGTGTTGAATGAAATCTTAATGGTAGTAACCTTTGGCCTGTGAGATGAGGCAGGATAAATGCATTTCAAGTGCCTCATTGCTTTCCTGGAATTTCTTTGAGCATGTTTTCTTCCCAGGCTCTCCTCCCAGGGCACAGCTTTGGTTGTCAGTCATGTAAAAGAGTGTTGGTGCAAATTTCTTTGTCCAAGACCAAAGTTGAACATTCAACCTTTTATATATTCCTTAGCTCAGGATCTGAGTCACCTTTCTGAGCTCTGTTCTTCGTTGTGCTTGGATTAAACTGAGTGCTTAGGAGTGGTGAGGTAGCTGAAGTCAAGATGGAGTTTTGATTACTCCATCTTGTATTAGCAAGAGATGCAGAGGTGCTATTGCAGATTTAATTCTCATCTCTAGCATTTGCTTGCTGTTTTGAGATCCTCTGATTTTATAAGTGTAGCCAAGTGTCCATCTTAATACATGGGGTGTGAAGCTAAGAAAAAAAAAAGCCAAAGAAGTTATTAAATGGAGTCCCATCACCAAGGAAAGCTAAGCAACAATACAAATAAACCACAATACATGTTCTTTTGGAATGGGATGTGGTCTAATGATTCAACAATGATATAACTGGTCATCAGGTTCCCATGATTTTCCTTCTACCTCTGCTACTAACTAAGCAACACAGCTAAAAGCAACTCACCTTGTTTCTTATGTATTGTTTAATGTAAGATAAGGTTATTATTACTATTTCTTGGATGTGTTGTGCTGGTCTGTTGTGATGGAAGAAGCCTCCTTGTATGTAATGACTCTTAGATAAACTAGGTGGATGTAAAAAGGAAACATGGTGCCAATTTTTAAACAAATAATAGCTGTTCATAAGGACAGCTTCACAAGAAATCAATAAATAGTGTGTCCTATGCAGGCTTTCATATTGCTGTGATATTTCTGTTACATAAATAGCTTCATCTTTAGATAAAAAAACCCACACAACATAGAAATCTTCAATTTATGAATAAGGGAGAGAGATCTGAAATTAGACTCCATGCAAAAAATTGTCTTAGCTATGAGGAGAACTCAGGTGTCCTGGGGCTTAGTGCCCTAACAAGCTTTACACCTCTTGATTTACTTTTTATTAGTTCTAAAAGACACACTATAACAGCCAAACGTTCAGGAACAATGTAATGTCTAAGGCCACCACTATTCAGGAGGTAGAAAAGAGAAGAGTCCAACTAGCCTTAAAATCCAGCACTCTGCAAATGGATGATTCCTGTGAGTCACTTAAGAGTAATGTGTCCTGCAGGAATAGCTCAGATAGATAGGGACACACCAGCAAACCATAGAGCACCTTATGAATGATAAAGTGAAATAATTCAAGGCTCATTATGAAAGGAACCTGTATGGAAATAATCTTGGTTAAAAGCAGAATAAAAGAACAAAGGAATCAGCAAGTACCCAGAAGGGTCATGTAGGGCACCTTCCCTTGATATGATTAAATAGACGAATAAGTGAATAAGTAATAATCTAATCATAGAGGGGGGCAGGCAAACTCAGCATTAAACTACTAGAGTAGGCAAGTTTTTCATTTGTGACCAAATGACCTCATATTTTTTACATCTGCTTCTATTAAGCAGAGTCGTTTCTTCCATCAGTGCAGTGGTGAAAAATTTCTCCAACTGTTCCAGAGAGAGAGGAGTAAATGGTTCGTTCTAGAGAGGGAGAGCAAGAAATTAATGCCCTGACATGTTCTTTCCTAAAATCAGAGAATTTTACTATTAATTTCAGAGGTCTGTTGGGGAAGTACTGAGTCTTGAACAGAAGAGGAGTGATGTTCTATGACTGAGAGCAATAGCCACTTTACTGGTGAGTCACAGGGAAGAGCACCCAAAATGGAGATAGGGGAGTACCTCCCATCTCTGCAGAGTAGGCAGAGCCTCAACTATATGCACAAGAGGATGACCCATGTCTCAGTGAACAGGGTCAATTGTTGACTCATCTGGAGCCCATGTCAACAATGTACCCACCTCAACTCTTCTTTATATCAATTCTGTCATCTGTAAAGTTGCATTGCTCCCTGCTTGTGTTGAGTGTTATGAGTCTGATCTTGTCAGCATTGGTGGCCTTCTGGCAAGTGATTTATGTGACAGAGCAGGAAGGCACCATAACATTGTTATTGAGAGGGCATATAACAAAGAAATTTTGGACTTTGCAGACCCACTCAGCTCTCACTTCTGTGTGAAGCTGGTGTGATTCTGCTAGTAACAGCTGCTGCCTCCTGCAGAGCTTTTCATGTGAGACTTTAAAGCATTGCTTAGGACACTCTAAAGAAGATTCGCTACCCTGCAGTGCGTTTTTTAGTAGACAGAGCAGCCAAGGTGCAGAACTAAGTGACTTAACTGAGAGCACCCAGGAAGTCACACACCTGGAAACCAAGAACAGGCTCTGATGTTCTGCCTTTCAACACAGTTTCCAATCCTATAACTTGTTTTGAAGAGAAATATCCATTCCATTCACATTTTTTTGGCCACCTTGCTTCTTCTGGTAGAGATGAGACTAGACTTTATCTCACTGTGTCTACATATGTCCAAAACAGAAAAGCTGATGGTCACCCATCCCAAATTTGGTGGCAATTCACAGATCACAGCACTTCTTCAAGCCTGCTGCAAAAGCTGTGGTGTCAGAAAGGTGCCTGTGGGAGTGGGAAACTCTTGTGATTTCTTGAACCTTTTGAAGTTCAGAAAACTAATGGCAATCCTAACACTGCTCCATTGCACTCAAAGCACCCAACATGGGTCATTCTTGGGCAAACAGTTCATTCCAGGGTACAAATTTTGTTCTACCAAAATATCTGTTGCAAAGAGTGTGAATTGGTGAATTTAGTACCATGCTGCTTGGCAGAGGAAGGCACTACACAGAGGCAGCTCATCCATTCATTTATTTACAGAATAATTGGAGGTTATTAACTAGTTAATTAATAAAGATTAGATGGAGTGGTGGTGAAGGGGAACTTGACATTAAATAAAGTTTGGCAGCAGTAGTAGCTGCTGTATTATAAATGTTTGTAAATCAGTGGAAGAACAATAGGAGATGAAGTCAAATTGATCATTGGGGGGAAAGGAATAAGACAAGCAGGGACAGTCTTAGCAGGACAGCTCAGTGTTTAAAAAAGGAAACGATACAATAGCCTCTAACCAGCTCCAGCTGGTAAATAAGATCAGTGCCTCACCTTGCAGGTTGTAAGTAGAACGTGAATTGGGCTTCCCATCCCCAGGGCTAATTCTGGGCAAGCAGATGCTCAGCTGAGTTGAGAGATTAAGTCAGCATGAACCAATCGACAGTCTATGGAGGAAACACTTTTCAGACTATTCATAATAACTTCACTTTTCTCTCCTAGAGTTCTCTCTGCCACAGGATCACAAAGCATTATATAAACCACAGTTGGCTAAGTTTTTTGATGAAGGTTTTCCTTTCTTATTTTAAAGAGTAGGTAAGGGTTATTAGCTTTGTTCCACTGATGAGAAAAACCAAGTCATAGAGAAGTCAATATCCCTCTACCCACAAATCCCATTGAAAACATCCCCTGACTGCTGAGAGCCATGCAATGAATTCTGGGAGACTTGCCAAGACAACCAAGTGCCAGGATCAGTGACTCACATTGTCGTGGTGGGGATGAGAGATGATTTACACCAGTGCAGTTCAAGCAGTCAGAGCTAGGTTGGGCTGATGCCATCGATGCAGACTGCACCAATGCACTGTATCCACTGCTGCCCCCAAAGACGGAGGATGATGGTAGAACTGGGCATGAAATCAAAATCAGAACTTGAAGCCACCATCATCATCTGCTCCTAACGCCAAAGTGATGTAGCCCTTTGGTAAGCTAAAACACTTTTAGGAAACTGATATCCTTTTTTGACCATTTGAAGGCTTATTCTTCTACCATTCTTCCTGTCTCTGAGCCTCCAGTACAGTTACTATTAAAACCAATAGTAAATCTTATGTATGTGCTGACTGTTAAAGTCCTTCATACTTTGAGCAGGGGGCTCACATGTAAACCTTAGCAGACTGCAGATATCTCATCCTAGGACAAGGGTCCACCAGCTGCATCTGTTTTCCTACAGAAGAGTTTATTTTACCACACTCTTACTGCACACAGACATACACATATTTTAACAGCCTTTTAACCCTTCTTACTGACCTCTAAACTATCAACTACTCATACCACCTAATCCCCTTTGTCCATATGCCCATCTCCATTTCTTTCACACTGGGAAGGGGTTAGTATCCACCATAGGGTTTATTTCTGGAAAGAAGGAGTACTAGCAAAAAAGTACTTTAAATAAGTGGTATATAACTGTCTGAATAGGTAAACAACATAGAGGAGACCTGCTCCTTGGCTCCAGCAGTTCTCAAAGTTCCTGAGTGATATTTTGACACTCTTCTTTTTATCTGAGTCCATCAGTGAAGACTGCAGCAGTATGATGGCAAGTGATGTCCTCTAAAGAAGCTGGCTGCTGATGAAACCAGGTGGATACTGAAATGCTTCTGAATCAGCAGTTCTAGTTTCTGAATAGTAGAGATGGGCCAAAAGCATGGGTTGTCCCTGAGTAGTGTCTCCTGTTGTTATTGCTGGAAACAGGGTAGGAGGCTTTTCTGGTAGGGCATTTTTCTTATGAGCTCTCTTATGAGCTGGTGGCTTCAAAGTTTAGATTAGGAAACTACTGATGTTGAAGAATAAAGAAATAATTATTTAAAAAAAAAATCTACAGAAAAGTAGAATAAAGGGACACATGAGATTGATTTGTCTGGTGTGGCAATGCAGGAGGAATTGTGACAAAGATAAAAAATAAGATAGGAGAGCAAACCAAAAGATCCTTGGCTCACATTGCAGCGTGAGATGTCTAAACTAGACATGGCAGAGCTTTTCCTAGAGAGATGGGTAATGATGCACTGGGCTGTTAGGGTTGGGAGGCTTCAAAAAGCAGATTGGGAGGTGATTGTTCAGGCATACTTTGTGCAAGGTGAAATACCTCTAGAGGTAGGAAGATGAAATAGGTTTGTTCATGATCCAATATTCTTCCAACCCTGAGTTTTTTAAGGACCTGAGAAGTTTGTTGTGAACTCTTTAGTTCATAAAATAACATCCCTAGGTTATACAAGCTTTTTTCAGACAAGCCTTTTTGCTCTGTCGAGCTCACTTTGGTCATCTGGTCAGTATCACTCCTCAGGATACAGGTTTCCATTTACATGTGCTTTTCCCCAGCATTGTACATATTTTAGCAAGAATTTTAAATAAATAAAAAGTAAAATCCTCTTGAAAAACCTGTTGAAAATCTGAGTCTAAGGCAAATCACATTACATATTGGGTTCATTTATTTTCTAGGTAACATGTTTCTTAGAGGGTTTCTTGTCTGGCATGTGTATTTTTTTTTCAGAATGAACTCCAGATGTTGATTGGTTATTGATTTCCAGGGACCAAACAATTCTCTGAAATAGCCCCTTGCTTGTTCTGGACCCTACAGAGGGAAGAAAAGACTAATAAATGTGATTATTTGGTGGGGGCTGTGGATACGGATTATAGTTGGTCTTCATCACCAGTTTATCGACTGGTTTGTTGGATCATTAATTGCCCTTGGCTTTGATCTGGACCATTAACTAACAAACTTGTCATTAGCTGTTGGAAAATGACCAGCTTTTTTTTTTTAGGATTATTGCACTGAGCAATCACTGCTGTTAAATCCCAAAGGGCATGAGGCAGGACTCTCCAGAGCACTATTTGCTTGGTTCATTGGTGTTGTATGAGCATAAAGCCAGGCTGTTTCTTCTGCAGGGATCAAAAGCTATCTGGGATGCTGGGGCATGGTTTTTTGTTCCTTCCTTGAATCACCCAAGAGAGGTATTGTCTTACTGTAAGAAAGGAAACTTTCTGGTCCCTTGTTAAAAAATAATGAGTTAGTTTAAAACGTTGCTTGGTTGATATGATAGAGATTTTCTGGTTTACATCAGCAGAAGATCTTTGCTTGGAAACTTATTTTTGTGTCTGCAAAAGGTGTGGGACTGAAAACTGTGGAGATTAAAATACATAGTATAAGAAAAAGAAGCTGGACTCCATCCATTCTTCCTCAGTAGTGTCTCTCAGACCAGATCTCAGATGGCAGAGAAGTTTCTCAGTTTCACTGAATAATATAATCAATAGGGTTGTTAGTATTTGTTTGCCTTGGAGTTTCTGAGGTGTGAGCACCAACCTGGTCAGAAATTGAGGAAGGACCTCAAAATCCATCAGGGTTCCATGAAAAGTATATTTCTTTTTCTCATGTCTGATCCAAACAGAAACTTCATTTTTTTTTTTCCTTATTGGTCCCAACAGGAATCAAGCCAGTCCTCTAGAAATTAAACTCCCCATTTTTCATTCCAAGTTCCCCTGAGCCAGCTTCTCACCATGGCACTTCTCCAGTACACAGAGAAGTTGAACTGTTCTATCTTGGCTACCCCAGGAAAGAAGATCTTGCTGTAAATAGGTTCTCCCAGAAGAAAAACCTGCATCTTTCCAGCACTGCAAAGGCAAATCTCTTCACTTTTTGGTAAAGCTGTGTTCTTGGGAAGAAGTTCACCAACAAGCAAAAATAAACAGAATTAATGCAAACTCTGTTATTAAACAAGAGTGCCACTGCCTGCCCCCTGCCACCACCTTCTTTCCTCTTCAGGAGTTCCATCATATTAACATCCTACTCCTGGCAAGGGAGACATGGAAACGAGGAGTACATCATTTTTAGATCTTGTGTCTCCCAGAAAAATGGTGACCCTTCAAGATCTGTTGTTATGAAATCCACAACAATAATAGTAACAACAAGAAGGAAGGGAGGGAGGACTTATGCCTGCATGCAGCAGATGCTGCACCACGATTCCTTTCTGCAAAGCGTTATTTGTGCTAATACATCTAAAAAAAAAGGCAAAAAAAGAAAAAAAGCTTCATATCTGATTACAGACTGTGTAGAGAAATGCAAGGAAACTCCCTGGATGATAATGGCTTGGGGCTGCAATCCTTCAGAGTTCATCAGCTAGGAAATGAGTCGAGGCTGATTGGTAGTTCAGCTGGGAGTCCACTGGAGAAGGAAGAAAAGTAGGGCTGATGTTGGGGCAGATAATGTTCTTTTTCTTCTACTTAATATTTAGTCAGTTGTTCATAACCATTCCCTCTTTTCCTCATTTCCTAGCCTGTCTTGCTTGAATATTTTCAGATGTAACAGTAAAATACATGGTCCTTTAGTTCACTAAAGCTATGTTGGATATATCAAAAGGCTAAGGATAGGGTGAGTGATGGGTAAACACAATGGATGTTGTAGCCAGTTACAGTGTCCTTGAGGTCTCAGAGGAAGTTTTTAACTGATTTATTGCACCAGTTATGAAATGAAAGTTGAAACCCTTTAAATTAGGAGGAATTAGGGATCTCAGAGATCCCACTGGAACACTTTTAATGTCACCAGTGTTTCAGGGATGTCTCAATAACAGAAAACTCAGCTTACCAGAAGATCCAACTCAGGATACTTGGCAGGGTCTGGCCATCAGGAAGAGCTGAGGTCTCTTCTTTGAGAACCATCCCTGCAATGATTTCTGAGACCCACAGTCTTGAAAGAAACTCGCCCTCTGTAGGGGGTTCCTCAAGACTTTCAGGAAAGCTCATGGCATTGAGTCCTTAGCATTAACCAAGTGCTGAGGGGAAAGTCCTACTGATATTTCTTAGTGGACCTATTCTCCACTTATTGTTCCATTCCTTCTTCAAGTAGATTCAACTAAATTACTTTACCCACACAGAGATGAAAGTTGCCTCCTGATTTTTTTCTCTAGTTTCTATCAGCAGTCCTGCCAAATCTCCTTCCTACCACCAGCCAGTCTCTGATTGCTTCTTCTGAAGGTTCTTTTCAGCATATATCATGACCTGACAGCATAAATGAGTCCCAGGGATCCTCAGCAAAGATCATGCATTACAAATTTTCCTTTACATAAATGTAGTGTTAAGGGTGTTGACATGTAGGATTCTCTTCTTTTTAGCTACTGTATCCCTAAAATATGGATTTTTTTCTTATCTACAGATGGGTCAGTAAGTACCAATTTTAACCTAGAGTTTTAAATGTGCCATTCCTTGTTACTCAGAGAATCCTCTTACAATAGCATATGATATTGTGCCAAGGGCACTTGAGATTGGATATCAGGAGGAATTTATTTCCTGGAAGGGTTCTGAGGCATTGGAAGGGGTTGCCCAGGGCAATAGTGGAGTCCCCAACCCTGGAGGTATTTAAGTCATCTAGACATAATGCTTAGGGACATGGTTTAGTCATGGTTTAGGGGACTTGTAACTGTTAGGTTTACAATTGGATTTGATGATCTTATAGTTATTTTTTTTTTCCAATCAAAGCAATTCTGTGATTCTGGGATATATCTGTTTAACTGCATTTATCTCTATACATACACAGGTTTGTGAAGACACGAATCCCTGAGGTATTAAAGGATCCAGACTCTTCATAGCTGATAATTTATTGAAACAGCATCTTAGCATAAAACTATGCCTTGTATGGTTCTGTTCTGGCAGGGTTGTCTTTGTAATAGCTTGATCTACTTTCTATCGAACAAGAATGGAATTGATTGTAGGACAGAGGTGTATTTTCTAAGAGCACAGAGACACACTCCCAAGTATCCCAGAGCACTCAATAAAGTAATGAGCTAGTCTGGCAGCACATTGACTGTGGAAAGAAACAGAATTACCAGCTCAGCTAGGCTTATGCTTTACAGGTTTGGGAGTTTTGCTTTATTTATTTATTTATTTATATTTTTTTTTTCACATGCCAGCACTAGGCTTCTCTCTGTGCCTTTTTGCTATGAGATGCTATGGGTGGCAAGAATTGATAATGATCTTTGACAAGGATTCCCATCAGAGATGGGCAGGAGGATCCTGCTTGTGCTGTTTTCCCTGCAGGGTTCACATCAGCTTTCCTCCCTCCCCACTTTCTCTAGTGCTGCAATGCAGTGTCAGCGTTGGTTGCAAGCCCAAGTCCTAGCACAGAGTTTGACTCTACCACAGTCTCCTGGCTCTGGGGAGAAGCATGAAAACACTTGGCCCTTATCTGATAGCTACTGCAGTCTGCCTGCATGCTCCAGGAGAGAAGGCAGAAGTGGAGCTGTAAGGTGGGTTAAGGGCTCTTTTGCTTCATGTGTCTACAGGGTTTCTGCTGAGCAAGGTGAGCAAGAGCTAAAGTCAAATCAGAAGAAGCCAGGCTCTCTGTCAGTGTCTCCTGTGGGGTTTGTTGTTTTGGAAACAAACAAACAAACAAAACAACAAACCCTAAACCAAACCAAACCCACAAAACAACCCACTAACAAACAACCTCTAATGCTTTTGCTGGACTTACTCCTTGTAGTTGAGAGGAAACCTGTTTTCCTGGAGGATCTGGGTGAATCTGGTGCCTATGGGGTACTGCCTCACCACCCTGACTTTTTGCCTTGAGTCTTGGCCTGAAATTAGCTCATTTGGCAAAAAGAAATCCAAGCAAGACACCAGGCTTGAATGCCTCTGCAGTGGCAGGCATTGGGCCATAACTCTGAGCTCATTGCCTCTGCCACTGTGCTTGCTTCAGGTTTCCCTGGAATGTCGTGAAAATTCATAAACCATTCCCAGCTCTGAAGACACCACTCAGTGGCTCCAGATTGAGAGAGACTGTTGGATGAGCAGTCTATGATCTACACAGTGGTATGGTTTACCACACAATTTGGCCAGAACATACTCTGCGTGTAGCAGACATGGGATCTCACCAGAGACCCTTCATTAATTTGAGGACCAGGCTGGAGTCTTTGCTTAATGCTGATCCAGGCTCAATGGCTCAGGCCCTCTCTTGGTGTCACCCCTCACCTTGCAACACAGCTGTTCATCAGAGCAGATGGGATGTTTGAAGGCTAGGTGTGACTTTGAGCACAAAAACTCCTTAACACTCATGCTGGTTGAGATCAATGGTCTATAGAGCTAGCACCAATAGCAGACACCTATGAGAAGAATGAAGCAAAAAGGAGGAAGTATAAAGTGATTCCACCTTTCATGCACACTCCTTACTTCCAGTAGTCACTGAATTAAGGATTTTATCTATTTATTTATTTAGTTATTTCCTTATTTTTCTGATCTGGAAACTGTATCTGAACAAACATGTTCTGTAATCATGGACTGTGCCTCTGTGAATCTGTTTAATCCTTCATGGGACCCATCAGAGCATTTGTCCTCTAGGGCATGCTGTTATGAGTCACAGTGTTCAAGTGTTACGTGCTGCTTGGTCAGTTCTGGGTGTTTCTCCAACCCATCTCCCACCCTCCCCTCCTGCTGATTTTTTTTTTTTGGGGGGGGGGATGGTGTTTTGGGGTTTTTTTAGTTTGTAATAATGGCTGGTGAAATTTGATGGTCAACCTGATTTCAGCTGGGACTGGGTCATGCCCTCAAGTAAATAATGAACAAGAGAGAGAGCAGTTCATGAGAAATTATACAAAGTGTTTTGACCAGTAATCACTGGCCTATACAGGAGATGAACTGGGAACAAAAAATTCCATTATTTCATGTAAACATTAAGACAAAAATGGAAAAATCAAAGGTAAAGGAGTTCTCTTGAACTGCTTGTTGCCATGGCTACAGTATCATCCAGAGTATCAGGGAGGCACACAGGATTTAATTCCTTTTCCAACTTTTTCACTGAGTTTGATTTTTTAATTATTTTTCTTTAATGTATAGAAAATAAGAAAGGAAATGGAGGAAGGAAAGATACTAATTGTTCTTCCCAACGCTTAAAACACAACAATGCTTTGAGGCTGATGATAAGACAATTGTTGACATCTCTGAGGTCTCCCAAACCTTTCTTGTTTCTGAGACAAGTAAAGTAACTTTCTTTAGAGCTTCTGTAGAGCAACATCTTCCATTATCACTGACTTCAGAGGGACCCAGGAGTGCTCAGGTCTTGAGTAAGGTGGGATCAGTATGAGTAAACTTCTTTCCCATGCTGTCTGGGTAGGCAGTTGTTCTGAATCAAGTGGGATTTTGGGAAGGGAATGTAGAATTTGATAGAATACTATTCCTCTTCCACTCTAAAGACTATAGCATTTTCACACAGAGAGGAAAGAGGTCTCCTTAGAAGCTGACAGATAACATTAAATTGAGGGTAAGGACCCACCTTCTGGCACTGGATCTTTCCATTCAATATTTTTTCCAGTTTTTTTGAGTTATTTGGTTATTTGGAGGTACCAGAGACATGAAGAGTACAGGAGGGATACTCAGCAATGTTGCTCTTTATAGTTAATTTTCCAATACTAATCCAGGTTTAGGTTGAAATAATTGATCAATGATGAATCCTCTTCTCTTGGGATACTGTGCAATATTACACAATAATACAATCTCTGAAAATTATGAGAACAATGTCTCACTAATCTGATTGTTATTGACCAAGCCAAATAATAGAAAAAAAAAGTGTAATTACAGTAGAATTATATTGCAATTAAAATGTAATTACACTCTGGTGTTTTTTTTCTCAATCAATAATTATTTCTGTTGATATAATAAGAACATTAACTGCAGGAATGAATGGTTTGTGTTTGCTTTCTGATGTCCCTATACTATCTGGATTGATATCCACCATTGCAGTGACATTTACAGTATTTATTCCCAGCCACACTGTCAACCATTCAGTCACTTATTTTGCAAGGCATGAGGGACAGTGTGCATGTGTGTGTGCATGTATGTAAAATATTAATACATATAATAAATCCTATAATTAACAATTATATTATTACCTTATCATAAAATTATATTGCAATACTAATATATATTGTAATGGAGTATAATTATATTACATTTGTATTTGTGGTAGTAAAGTGTGTCAGAGAACATACTGATCATAATTAGTCTGCAATTGCTCTTTAACAAGAGTGGAATTACAGTCACCATATTATGAAATATGACAGTGTTATCTTTATACATTATTTGTATTCAAGTATAGCTTAGAGGGCCTTTTAATTGGTATCTGCTTCAGAAGATAGTGATCTTCCACTGGTGCTAGGGAACAGACCTAGAGTGAGCTCTAGTAAAAGACTGGCCCAAAACCAAGGATTTTGATACATAGTCCTGATGTGAGGTCTGGAATCCTATTTTGGGGTCCAGTTTCTGTCTTGCCATCAATTGTCCTCACTAAAAAGCACTGCTGATGAACTTTGTCCATGGAAACTTACACCTCCTCCCTCAGGCATGAGGACACTAGTTGTTCACAAATATGCCCACAAAACCTTTTCTGCTGGTGAAGGACTAACCAAGACACTAAGATTTTCAGATCACAGTGGCTTTTCCAAAATCCTGGACAAAATTCCATGGACTGTTCAATGAGAACCAAGTGGTCAGTAATCACCTCAGATTTGTACCTCTGTCTTTTAGTTATCTAAGAATAGTTCAAGGTAATGCTTTCTGAGTGTCTTCTAGATGGTCCTGCCTACATCTTAAACATCAAAGCCTAGCTGTAAGAGTATTACATCACTTTTCAGCCAGACTGAAAACCTCCATTTTATCAAGTTTTTGGGCAGCTTGTGCACTTTTCCTTGAAAAGGCTTCAGATAAAATGCACAATATCTTTCTATATTCCAGTTCAACCCACAAGTTACAATGGCACAATCTACTTTCTCTTCTCTTTCTGGCTCTGGGATCTTTCTACATCCTTCCCTATGTCATTCCTTAGCCTGGAGAAGCTGATTTGCAGGTGAGATGAGGATGCTGAGCAGTGAGGCAGGGATGCAAGCACACCTGTACTTCACCACCCCTGACACAGCTATGGTGGTCCCTGGCAAAGACAAGGGGATGACATGCTGCAGATTCACCTCCCAGAAAGCATGTCAAAGCACTCCATCTTATATCAGATGTATCCAGTAGTCCCTCATCTCAGGCAGGGGAGATTAAACTGGAGATCCTGTTGTCCCAAACAAGGTTTACTCTCCAAGATTTGGTCACTGCCCAATGGAGTCAAAACTCTTTGATCTATGCAACTCTCAAGCTTCCTCATTAAACCAACGCCAAAGAAACCAAGATTGAAGCAGATTTTCCTGATTATATTAGCAGACAGGCTTGCAGATATGTGGACTTTTCTCAGGTCAAAATGTAGGTGTCACCTAATGAATAGCCATTGCCATTATAGTTTATTTACTGAATTAAAATCTTAGTTTCTTGAGGAATGGATGTACTCTTATGGTTTGGTCTTCCAAAGGCAGAAGCAAACAACCTGAACCAACATTTACTTTTCTGCAGTATTTATGATTCACCAAAACAATTGCTCTTGGCAATTTTGCAAAGCAGGAACTTTATTCCAGTAAAAATTAGTTGGACAAATATACTGTGATGTAGGCTTGGGCAAGAATGTGTCTGAGTGTGTGGGCTTCTTACAGGATATTCAAGGAGCTCCAAGCAGAGGAGGATGAATCAGGATGAATGAGCGAAAGAAAAATCAAGAAGATGCATAAAAGAGGTCTTTACAGCTGCATGAAAACAATATGTAGGCATTTAACTGGGGAATAAAGAGATGGATTTCTAGCCCCACTGACGTCAGTGAGGCTTCTTGGATTTAGTGAATAACTTTGGATTTATAATCAAAGAGGGATGGTGCTTACTTCCAAAGAAAATGGTTACAAGCTATACAAATAGGTTCCCACATCGCTTGAGTTCAATCTCTAACTCCACTGATTACCAGGAGCCTCCTGAGACCTCAAGACATTTATTCTGGAGTTGCTGGGCATCTTCATGTCATCCCACTTCCTCTTTTCTCATCCTGCATCTATAGTTTTGCCAGTTATAGATCTTTAAAATTCAAGTCTTTTTTTTTCCTTCTTCATCTTCCCAGTTTTTTAACCAGATTTTTGAAGTCATGTAGAAAATCATCATTATTTGAGCCACTTGCAAAACAGATAAAATGCTGTAAAGTATACTGCAGGGAATCAGCTGTTCCCATGGGTATGGAGAGATGGAGAAGATAAGCAAAAGAGCATTTTGCCAGGGGTAGACATAGTGAGGTGAGATACCTACCCTGTCCTAAATATTCTGAGGTGTTCCATGGTACAGGGTATATTTAGGGTGATGTGCATAGCTAAACTCAATCTGTGAATATAATGTAGAGAAATTAGTTTCCTGTGATGGGTGGAAGAGTTGATATCTGTAGGTCTGTAGATATGTTCCAAGCACAGCTGATCTTCACCTTCTACAAGTCCCATTTTCCATTCATCCACCTCCCCTACCATGATGCCTTTAGCTAGACAACTGGGGCTCTTTTCTCATTTGTTTTTCTAGGCTCTGATTTCATCCAGCTCCTTCCTGAGTCTGTAAAGTGAGGCAGCATTTCTGCCTGGTTGGTTTTTAATTGGTATTAGTTTCCAATCTGTCAGAATTCCTAAATCATAATCTCAAGAGGTGTTGATGCTGTTTAACATGAGTCTGTGTGTCATTACCCTTACTGGTAACTCAAGAAGGAGGATAAGATTTATCTTACAGAGGGGTTGTGAGTAGACCTGACCAGTCATTCCAGTTTCTATTAGACAGAGACTAGCTTTGTATTATTCTGGTGGGAACGAAATCAACACTACCATCACTGAAAAGATTTAAATAAATAAATAAATAAATAAATAAATAAAGTATGGATCCTGCAATGACACAGTGACCCTCACGTTCCTGCCATTCATTTTTAATCAATGGTAGAAATTGCTGTTGCTGAACTTTTATACAAGGTTGCCAGGGTCTGTGGTTGGCTCTCCAAGTTCAATGTTCTTTCTCTTAAGTTGGATGTGCTGGGAAAGCTTCTTCTAGACCTAGATTCAATCAAAGTTTGTACAATCAGAGACATCAGTACACAGGGTTCACATAACTGTGTTTTCTTGCTGAAACTTTGTTCTGCTGTAAAATCTGCTGCTGACTTGTACCTTTATTACCTGAGTTATACAATATGCTCCAAGATCCCCAGAATGGCAAGGATCACAGAAGAGCACTGTAGCAGTATGAGCTGGTTGCCACAGCTCGTGTCCAGGATTGCTATATTTTCCCTGCCACAGGTGAAACAGCAAGGAAACAAATAAGAATTTCACCCCGTGGTGTTAAGAGTGAGTAGGCGGACAGGACCATTTTCACCAGGGTCCCTCTGACTAGCGTGGACCTGAAACAGCACCGTTTCTGCTCAAAATAGCATGCCACAGGCAGAGACATTTTGTTTTTGCTAAAAGCAAACAGAGTTGCTAAGAAACGAATATTGCAGAGATGGAAATCCACAAAAGGTTTGACAGTTGCCGAACGGTGCATGCTGGATGGAGGGCTTGGTAAACATGGTCATACCGATAGCAGATAGGAGCCAGCTAATTCCCTAGCTAAGCATGGTCCTTCCAGCAGGAAACCCATAAGTTACTCCTTACATCTTGCCTCCACCATGCATATTGCTGATGGGGACTGACAAGCCAGAGGTACAAGAGGGGCAGAGCACACAAAGACCAGAGGATTTGCAAAGCTGGGAAGACTTAGTGGATAGCAGGCTTTGAAGAACATATTCTCTTGTGTTTCTGTTTCTCAGAGCTGGGAGCAGCAAAGGAGGTTAGTGAGTGGTTGCAATCCTTCTCATCTTCTTGAATCATAGAATTAGAGAATGTTTTTGGTTGGAAAGGACCTTAAAGATCATCCAGTTCCAACCCCCCTGCCAGCAGCAGGGACACCTTCCACTAGACCAGGTTGCTCAAAGCCTCATCCAGCCTGGCCTTGAACACTTCCAGGGAGGAGCATTCACAGCTTCTCTGGGCAACCTGGACCAGTGTCTCATCACCCTCACAGTAATAATTTCTTCCTAATATCTCATCTAAATGTACCCCTCTTCCAGTTTATTACTATTACCCCTTGTTTTATCACTTTGTGGCCTTGCAAAAAATCCCTCCTCAGCCTTCCTGTAGCTTCTTCAGGTACTGGAAGGCCTCCAGAAGGTCTCCCTGGAGACTTCTCTTCTCCAGGCTGGACAGGTCCAGTCATGGCAGTCTTTTCTTAGTACTTTGTTTCTTGGATCTCCAAGGACAAGTCATGAAGTTGTGTGTGTGCCTCCATCAGTGATGGCTGTTCTTCAGACTCTGGCCATGATGCCACATTATAATGATGGATAGGGACCTTGTTGGTACCAACTTTCGCAGTGTGTGGGAACACCTCCCTATACTTAGGTCACTGTGGATCCTCTAGAAACAGTGATCACCTGTGGCTACACAGGAGTCAGGTTTTTACCTCTGCTGTGTCCCACATGAAGCAGTCAAATTTTAGCTACCTCAGTTTCCTATGCAAGGAAAAGAGATCTTACTTAACTTTCTTATCAGATGATAAGTGACAGATGCACTGTCCCCTAAAGGTGGCTGCATTTCATCATGTTCATGACTGTGTGCATTTGGTTTCTCCTTGGATGATGCTTAGAGAGCAGTATGGATGGAAAAGATTGATGAAATATGAGACATTCAAGGGATTGTTGTCCCCTACTGGGGCATGGTGCATGTTTTAAAGCTTGAGAAACCAGAGATGATCACTACCTGTAACAGCTCAAGAGCCATCCCCACTCTCTAGTGCATTGCTGTTATTGTTAGGGATGCTCTTCAGGAAGGTGGGCTTGGGGAAAAAAAAAAGAAATATTAAAATAGAAGATAGAAGCAAAGCAAACTAACACTGAGCCAACCCGATTAATAAAGGATGCCAGGAGTTGGTGTTAATTTGTGTCTGATTTAAAGTGCTTGGTGGGTGGAGAGAGAACAGCCCACAAGAAGCAGCTGGGCTCCTTTTCCATCCCCCAAGCCTGCTGTTGGTGCGGCGTGGTAGGGGAAAGAGGAGCACACAATCAGGCGATTCATCCCCATGCTGTCGCACTTTGCAAAGGCAAAGGAGAAGAAGGGAAGGAGGGAGAGGGAAAAAGCCAGTTCTCATGAAAAGCAGTGGTAGCAAACATGATTCTGCTCGCTTAACCAGGATCAACCCATCCTATCTGTGTTTACCAGCCCTTTGTGAGATGCCAATGAACAGCAGTGACAAAAAGGAGGAGCTGGGTTGATACCTTTCCTCATCTGGGTGTTGGGGTCAGGTGTGCTGAGTGATGAGGGGAGTGCTCTAATAAGCCATGGTGGGGTTGGAAGGGTTCACAGTTTTCTCTTAAGGATAAAATTCTTTATTTATGTGCAGAGCTGGGTAAGACAGAGACAAGCTCCCCCATTGATGTGTGTCCAACGCAAAGGTCCACCTAAACGAACAAAGGTGGTACCTGGATTTGCTCTGCATGGAGAGATCTCTACCACTTCTCCATTCTCCAAGTGAACCCATAGAGGACAAACTCTTTGCTGTTCATATCCACTGACACCCTCTTTAATTACTTGCATGTTCCCTGATACAATTTTGCCCCAGAACAGTGCCAGGACACAGTCTGGTAGATGGCTAAGCCAAGGGACTATCATCTCCTGCAGGTCTGTAGGATGAGGCCAGCCCATTTTGCAAGGGAGAAGAGCTGAGGTGTGTGGTTGCAAGCTGAGCCAAAGAACAGCCCCTGCTCTGTTTCCTTCAGAAGTATAGACATAGCCTGTGGAGACAGACAGCAAAAGGGCAAATTAGCATTTAGTTGGCATGTGAATTTCTGTTCTTCAGGAACAAAAGGAGAGCCATCTGCTCATTGTGTCTCGCACGAGGTGGGGGCTTTCATTTGTAATCAACCTGTGCTGGATTTCAGCCTGCCAGCCAATGTGAAGATGCTGCAGGCCCTCCAGGCATTATTTTGGGAGACTGAGGACATCCACTGTGCCCCACTGTGCTGGTCAACCTACCCTCTGGGCAAAAAAGGCAAAGATCCTATCTCCTGGCACCTTCCTAGAAGGATTGCCATCTCTGCTGTATTTCTTGGTTTACTGAGGCTGATTCCTGGACTGCACATGTGGGTTTGTCACTGTAGGGCTGCTCAGGAACACCTGGGTCTGTGCATGCTGCTACCTTAAGAAGAGGTTTCTCTAACAGTGCTGGGCTGGAAGCAGGAGGAACGATTTCCAAATATTTTTTCTGGAGGAAATAGGATACAGAAGAACTACTCGTACATGGCTTTGTATCTAAGGTCCCTTCCTAGGTCTTTGATAGAAACTTAATTCTAAGCCCTGCCTCTTGTCTGCAGACCTCCAGCTCCCCTCCAACCCTTCACTCAAGTCCTGCCTGCCTGTCCTCTGAACCAGAATTGAAAGCCCAAAGGAAGGAGCATGTGGAAATCACCAACTCTGTTGTTATCCCTGTGAAGAAGCATCACCCCAAACCTTCTCACAATAAACATAAACCATCCTCCTTCAATTCTTCATCTGCACCAAGGCTGCACATAGACATATAACTAACTCCAGCTCCAAACCAGCATATTCTCAGTGCTGCACAAATCACTCCATAACATCTTCCATCATCTCCTGTGATTAAACAAAGTCCAAGAAAGTGAGAAGAGAGAAGTTCTTTGCTTCCAAATAATCCCCATTCTTGCCCCTTACCAGTAAGCCATCTTCCCTCCCATCTCACATTGCTCAAGGGTTCCTGGAGAGAAGATTGAAAAGGGAAAAAGCATACATCTGTCTTGTTTATGCAAATCCTGAACTGCTTGTCATGAGGCTGATAGATGAGATGCAAGGAATAATCTGGCTTGTTAGTGCCTGTGCTATGATCGCATCCCTCTGCCAGCCTGTCTACATTTGAGCATCTTAGGATTTGTTATAGGGAAGCCTAGAAGGCAATCTCTGCCCTGAGGAGTCTGCAATGAAAATGAGGGTCTCCAGGGAGCAGGGTGGGCAGATACCCCTTGCTCTGCTGGGTGTTTAGCTCAAGCATGGCATTGCATGGGTGTGGGCATGACACCCCAGAGAGGTTTTGGTCAGGGCACATGTCTCAATGGCTGCTCTCACAAGCAGTGTGATGGCACCATGCAGGACATGACATGGGCCCACAGAGGGGACAGGAGGACATGGATCAGGCCAACTTGTTTTGGTAGGGGAGTTTAGTGACATAGATGTGACTTCTGACAATCTACTCAGTTTCAAACTCTGGCTATGGTTTGTTACCAGTATGGACATATATCTTGTGGCTTAGGGGTGACTATTAAGATCCCTGCACCTCTCAGTAACAAAAACAAGAAGAGCAATGGTCACAGAATCATAGGGCAGTTTGATTTGGAAGGGACCTTTAAAGATCACCTATTCCACCACACCCCCCCCCCCCCACCATGAGCAGAGTCATCTTTTACTAGATCAGGTTGTTCAAAACCCCATCCAATCTGACCTTAACCATCTTCAGGGCAGGAGTATCCAAAACTTCTCTAGGCAACCTGGTCCAGTGTCTCACAACACTCATAATAAAAAAGACTATTCTTCATATCCAATCTAAATATGCCCTCTTTCAGTTTAAAACTTGTACTCTTGTAGTCACCCACCACTACAAGCCTTGTTAAAAAGCCTTTCTGTCTTTCTTATAAGCCCTCTTTATATATTGAAAGATTGCAATTAGGTATCCCCAGAGCCTTCTCTTCTCCAGGCTGAACAATCTCAACTCTCTCAGCCTTTCTTCACAGCAGAGAATGTTCTAGCCCTCTGATCATTTTTGTGTTCCTTCTCTGGACCTGCTCCAACAGATCCATGTCTTTCTTGCACTGGAGACACCAGCGCTGGATGTAGGGGTCCAGGTGAGATCTCATGAGAGCAGAGTAGATGGAGACAACCACCTCCCTTGACCTGCTGGCCATACTTCTTTGGATGCAGCCCAAGAGACAATTGATTTTCTGGGCTACAAGTGCACATTGCTGGCTCATGTCCAATTTTTCATCCACCAGGATCTCCAAGTCCTTCTCCACAGGGCTGCTCTCAATCCATTCACCCCTCAGTCTACGTTGGTACTGGGGATTGCCTTGACCCAGGTACATCCAAGTCCATCTGGGACAAAGACTGAAGCACAGCCTTTTTCCCCCAATTGCACCTTCTCATCTCCTACAAAGAAGAGTAGACACTTCTAAGACTGACAGTTTCATCCAGACCACCATGTTTAATAGTAACTGATGGACTTGTTCTCCACAAATTCTCTAATCCATTTTGGCACTTTCTTATACCTTTAGCCTTCAAAGCATCCTGTAGCAATGAGGTCCCCAACCGAATTATAAGCTGTGTGAAAAAGTGCTTCCTTTTGTTTGTGTTCAGCCTTTGAGGTCAGTAACGATGGCTTTCTGCATCATGAGGCTTAATTCACTGCTGCTCCCCATGTCCCTCAAGGACCTTGGAGAGAAGATACTGTAGAAATGCACATATTTATCATTCTTTTGTAAGTTCAGGTTTCAAACTTCTGCTGCTTCAAGGTTGTGGTGAGATCCAAAACTACTGAAACTTGGGGCTTTAAAGGGGATTGGGTACATTTCTGATTCTCTCCACCTTCAAGCCCTGTGCTCAACTTTTAGTGGAAAGGTCCCACACTCTGCTCAAAGTTGGATATTTTTACCTTCTCCAAGTCACCAAGAAGTTCGTGTTTGTCCATGTTTAATGTGGTATCAGAAGACTCCAAAGCCCTTCATTTCAAACTGTGTAGAAGCAACTGGAATCACTCCCAGAGTTATCACAATCCTGCAGTTCAAGTTCTTTTATGCTGCTCATACCATGGAGGGTGAAAGTAAGGCAAGAGATGGTCATGGTTCTGGTTTACTAAAAGAATCTGTATTTCAGGTGTCTCTTGTAGCCACAGCCTGAATATCCATCTTCCTCTTGCTGAGTGATACAGGAAAATTGCAAATCTGAGCAATACCATCTTATCGTGTGCAATTTAAAGACATCCTTACTGGGCATTGGATGCCTAAACTGAATGCCAACTGAATGCCTAAAATTATGAGCTGAATTCCTGTTGTCAGAAAGGGAAACATTCTCAGTCCAGTTTTAACTGTGCTGAGACTGCAGCATTCAAAAACTGAGCCTACTGCACCTTCAGAGTTGCTGTAAATTTGGACCCTGATGTAATCTTTCTTTCTTTTTCCAGCTGCTGCCTAGGAAATCTATCCCCGTCATTGGGGTAGTGTCAGTGTTGTTTCTCAGATGGGGAAACTGAGGCATAGTCATTGAGAGATAGCACAAAGCCATGGAAGGAGTCAGAGGAAGAACACATATTAAAACTTCTGTACCTCCAGGGCTGGTCAAAGGCTTCTGGTTATGGACATCCCTTGTTGCTAGTCATAGCAACATGTAAAGCGCCATGTAAGGAGTTGGAGGACACCAAAGTAGTAATCTACTTTCACAGTACTGGGAGAAGCCCTAGGACCTGAGCTTGTGCAGATCCTAGTCTGGAGCTGGTTGCAAAAACAGCTGGTTGGCTGTTCATCCCTTTCCCTCCTTTCCTTTGACCAGTCCAGCTCGACGTTGTCATGGGGCAGGCAAGGGGCAGACTCCAGTGGTTGTTCAGTCCTGGGGGGTCTGGACAGACTGGGCAGGAGTAGAGGTCCCAGTGCCTTGGCCAAGACACCAGTTTTTGCTTTATCCTCTGTCTCCATCTCTGCACCAGTAACCCCAAAAGACACGGCCTGAAAAACTCTTCTATCACTGCCTACACATCTCAGGGCACTTCCTGGCAAAGTTTTGTCTTCAGCCAACAAGCACCACCCCAGCCCATGCCTGGGCACAGCTCAGGAGAAAGCATCAGACACTGTGGCAATGCTGTTCTGCTGTGGAGGACCAGCAATTTAGCTACATGGAGAAGGCTCTTGGCCTCAGGGTTCAGAAGATGAGCCCTGGTGCATCTGATTTATGCATGATGCATAAGCAGAGTCAGGATGTGTACTGAAGTCCAGCTTGTGTTTTGTCAGCCATTGCTCTACCCACGCACCCACGTAAGTTTGAGTCTCAGCAATGCACATCCAGCCCCCCCACAGACATCCCCTCTCCCCAGGGGCTCTCACTTATCTCCCCAGCTAGCACCAATGCTTTTAACCTCCAGCTGAATCAATCCCATCCCTGTCCCCAGCACAAATGAGTGGTTATGGAAGTGTCTGCTTTCTACCACTCATGAAGATGACCTTGCCCTCAGAGGCCCTCTTGTGTAACCCTCACACCCAGGAGCAGGATGTTAACATAGGGGAAAAGACCCCAAAGGTTTTGTCATGGAACACTGTAGTGGTTTAACACACAGTGGGACCATGTGGTCCTGCACTCACTCTCCCCGCCCAGTGAGATGGGAAGGCAATCACAACAAAGTGGGCACGGGATTGGGTATGAAGGACAGGGAGGGCTCACTCACCAGTGATGGTCACAGGCAGAACAGACTCAAACTTGGGGAAAAAAAATCTATTTAATTTGTTGCAAATCATCTAAGTAGACATAAGAACCTCATCTTAAAACACCTTCCCCCTACTCCTCCCTTCTTCCTGACATCAAATCACTTTACTCCTGATTCTTTACCTACCCTCCCCCAGCAGCACAGGGGACAGGGAATGGGGGTTCAGTCAGTTCACCATTGCCACTCTTCCCAGCATGAAAGTCCAGGAACAAGATGTTCCAACGTGAGCTTCCCATGGAGTCACAAATGTCTTCAGGCTCAGCTCTCGGCTCCAGCATGGGGACATTCACAGGCTACAGACCCACCCTCCACTCTGGGGATCCACCCCTGCTCTGGTGTTGAGCATCACTCAGGGTCTCAATTCAGCCACACTTGCCTCAGGCTCAGCTTTTCTGCTCCAGCATGGAGTCCTCCATAGCCTACACATGGGTATCTGCTCCACCATTGGACTTCATGGGCTGCAGGGCTCTCCTTTGCCTTCTCCTACTCCATGCAGTTGAACTGGGTGTCTGAGCTTCTGTCGTCCCCTCTTCCTCCTCCCTCCTGGCAATGAAGCTCTCTCTCTGTTTAGGCTCATGGTCTTTTGTTCAGGTCAATGGCCTCTCCTCCAGGTTCTCTCCACCTTCTTCTTTTCAAGACAGTCCTTCCCCTCACAAATATGGATTTGCAGATGCATTTCTCTATTGCTAATTGGCTCAGCCTGGGCTGGAGGTGGGGGAGGGAGGGGGTATGCCTTGGGAGCCAGGAGCTTTGAAGCTTACCACAAGGTGGCCCCTTCCCCCACTACAAAAAGTGCCTTCCCCCGCTTACCCCCAAACCCAACAGAAATAAGGCAACAGGGGAAGTGAGACTTTTCTAGAGCTTGCTGGTGTAGCATCCAGAGTTTTTCTGGCGTTGCTTCTTGGGTGGTAACACTGATGGGGATGGATAGGAGCTAGGGCAGTCAGAGGGTATGAGTGATTCTGGCATGGAGGAAAGGCTGATCTCACCAGCATCTGAAGAGCTGTGTACCCCCCTGGGGGTGAGGGAATGCCTGGGAGCAGTGTAGAACAACAACCAGCCTAAACCCACAGCAAGCTGTACCTTACCAGTGCTTTAAGTCTGCTTTGCTAATCGGAAACTGAGGCAGAGAAAAATGCAACGTTATGGCAACCTCCATGAGCTGACTTCTGCCAAGAACCTTGTAGTCTTCTTGACTTTACTGTGCAATGATATCTATCCATCCCTATATCATGCAGTCCTTGAGAAACTCCAAGACCTGGTGCTACTGCCAACAGGCCACACCAATAACATTGTACTCATATAGAGGAAAGATGAGGCCAAACATAGATGCAGCTCAGGCTGAGGTGATGTTTAAAAGACACCAAATACACACATGGCATCTGTCTGAGACTGCATTGGACCAAACAGAAGGTCCTTCAGAGCCCTGGGCCCATTTCCTTCGGGCTGCAACATCTGAGACCAGATGGAACACATCTGGTCCTCATCTGCCAGGCTTTTCTCTGTGGAAGTTTTATTTGGTCCTAGAGTTTAGAGTTCAGTCTTGCTGTTTAGATGCCACCTGATCCTACTTACTAAAACATAAAGAAATATAAATGTGCAGTACCAGGAACTGAGCCTGACTTTCCTACACCTCTGCCTGAGAATTTTATCTATGGGCCTGTCTTCAACTAACACAATCTGGATCTGATACTTTAGTCTTTAAGGTTGTTAGTCTCATCTCAGGGTGAAAACCTAGTGTGTTGGAAATGAATCACCAACTACAACACTTTTCTGGGTTTTTTCAGATCACAGAGCACTAGAGAAAAGCAGAGGATGTGTCTTATATCCATCTTTTCAGGTGGGAAAATTGAGGCATGGATTGGCAGAGACACTTAATTGAGAGCATGCACTAATCCTGGAGCCAGGATTAAAATCTGGCTCCTCCTAATAGTGTCTCCCCATCTGGCCAAGGGTGAAGGGGATCAGAGATGGGATGGTTCAACTGAGTCTCAGGGGCTTTAGAGTTTCCTCAACGTGGTTGAAGGCCTCCTGGAGCATCCTAGTATTATCCATTTCTACACATCTCCTCTCAGCAATCCTTTTCCCCAAACCATCTCTTCCAGCCATTGAAGTCAAAATGGGATTAGGACTCTGTCCTAGGCCAATCCCCATCCTAGAATCAGGTATTTCCAATCCTTTTCATGCTACTCCTGCAGGCTGTAACACATCTGCTGGAGCCTACCCCCAAAGCAGCTGCCTTTCCAGGTTGGAGAGGAGAGAAATTTGGGATGAAGGATGATAGTGTATATAAACATCATTTATTAACACAGCAGGCAGGTGAGAATCAGGCTTTCTCTGCTCTCAGGAGGCTGAGATGGATAGAGGCAGTGGGTAGTACATCAGTCTCTGCAGTGGTGGAGCAAATGTGCCAGGTCAGGAGGGGTCCGTGCAGAAATATGCTTTCAGCAAGTGAAACAGCAGGAAGGAAGCAGTGCTGGACTCTTGTCTATCTGATCCTTGTCTGCTTCCCTTTGCTTCCCAAAGGGGTTTTGTCCAAATCCAACTGCCATTATTTAGTCCAAAGTTAGATCTGGCCAGTGTAGATTCTGACCTGGGGAGCTCCAGCTGGTTTAGCAGCTTTTCCAGGATATGGTCCATGTCTGAAATGCCTCTCCAGAGAATGGATGTGCACTGAGGTCAGGGTGATGCCTCAAGGATTTCCCAGTCCTGCAATACCCACCAACTCACCTTTTTGCTCTTTCAGGTCCTAGTTTTCATTAGATTCTGCTTTGCAAGAAAATAATCACAAATCTTGATAGAAAAAGTGTTGCTGGGAAAGGCCAGATTCAAGTAAATCCTCATAGAAAACAGAAGGAAAAAAGATCATTAAAAATAATAATAAGGAAAAAACATGATTTTGAGCACTGATTTTATGGAAGAGGTGCTGCTCCAGGAGCTTTCCAAGCCTCATCCCTCTCTAGGTGCCGTCTGGGGCTCACCCCTCTCCTTGCAGCCGAACAACAGCCACGTCTGAGCTGTTTTTGACATCTCTGTGTGCTGACCATCTTTCTCCAGGTATTTCCACTGTGCTTTGCTCACTCTCCTCAGTAGGAAAAATAAAATATCCAAGTGGTTACAGCATTTTTTTTCTTTCTGTTAGCAGTTCCTTGTGAATAAGGACAGAGCATTCTCATTCCTCGTGTTTTCTCAAAGTGGCAAGGGACTGAGCTTTTTGGGGACAGGAAATTTCTGTCTCCAGTAGAAAAGATATTTTTATTTGATATCTGGGGTCTTCTTACAGGGCAATGGGAAGCTCCAGAAGAGGTGGATTAGCTTGATGAAAGTGGTTTTCAGTCAGTCAGGTGCCAAGGTCAGGAGAAGGAAAAGCAGAGGGAGGTAAATTTTGGACGATAGCACATGTGAGATGATGGGCAGAGAAGGGAGTTTGGGCAAGGCTGAGTTAGTGGGGGCAGATCAGGGTGAGGGTGTTGGGACAGGTTCTACAGACAGAAGTGGGCAAGGATGCCCTTTCTGCAGTCATTGTTTTGATTTTTTTTCCCTTTTCTTTTTTCCATGGAGTGTTTGTGTATGTGTGTTTGTGTGGATGTCTAAGAGTGCCCTCCATTGGCCAGATCCAGGCTTGCTGCACCAAGAGTCCTGTATCTCCAGCACAACCCAGGAAGGTGGTGGATGCACAAGAGGGGATTTTGTTCCTCCTATGTTGGGACACTCTGTGCTACAAACGGACCTTGCAAAGCAGGGCACATTGCAGCACTGCCTGAATTTCACAGGCTTCTTCTGCTCATGCAGAGCTAAAATCCTTATGCTGAGGCATGGCCACAAAATCAGACACAGCAATATGGAGATGTCCATTAGGAAGGTCTTGATGGGATGGGGTGAATCATCATGTGGGGCTATTCAGGTGGAGGTGAAGGCATTTATAGGCAGAGTCAGGGGATGCCTTGATCCCTCCCTGCTCACAAACATCTCATGATGCCTTCAGCAGGGAATGCAGTCCCTGAGATGGATGTAGGGTGTGCTTGGGACACACGGACATGCACGGAAAACAAGCAGTGATATGAGGGAGGTGGAAAACTCCAGCCTCAGACACAGATCCTTTTGGTTTACCACTACTGCAAGAAGACAGGGTGCACTATCAAACAGCTTGCCGTGGTTTCTCAGGCTCTAAAATTCACTGGGATCAGTGCAAAATGGGTGCCTAAACCCTGTGGGCAGCCCAGGTCCCAGGTGTAACACGATTCAGTACCTGCCTGTGTTTGTTCATGCTGTGGAGGTATCTCAAGTGGTGTTTCTGAACCATGCCTGACCCAGCAGCTGCCAGGGTGAGATGGGAAATACTCATCAAGGAGGTAGAAAAAATTACCAGGGTTCTGGGCAGTGATGCAAAGGTGCAGGGATCATGCCAGTGGTCCACATCTCCACAACCCTCTGCTTCAGCATCTCTAACACAAGCACAAGGAAACCAAAGGCCATTTTGGTCCAAACTTAGTCTCTTTCTGTGGGTTTCTTGGGTCAAACCACTGCCTTCTTCCAGGGGCTCACATGCAAAGAAAATATTTTTGCCCTTCAGTTTGACCTTGAGAAATTCAAAAAAGGGACAGCTCAAGGTACTCCACAGTCACCTGCTGTCCCCAGGCTTTACTCCAGAAAAGGCTTCTCTGCCAGACTCATGTCCCAAGCACAGGACTGGAAGGAAAGGGCAGGAAGGGTGGCATGTTCTCCAAGTTGGAGCCATGGGATAGGACCATGCATGGATGTCTTGCAGCATACAACATATCAGAGATAGTCAGGCTACCTAGACACTAGTTGTGGCAACTACCATGGGAATATGGGTAAATTAACCTGTGTGCCAGAGGAACATGCTCTCCAACACTGGAATAATCTGTATTTTCATGCATTTAATATCACTGCCCCATATGCAGGCTGCAACTTCTAGTATATATCCCCCTTGGGATTTTTTCTGGATTAAAGTGTAGAAGATGGATCTTTCTGCTGAACTGCAGCAGCCAGTCACTCCCCACCCTATCTTCCTTCCTTGCCAGATCCAACACGTGTTGAGCCAAAGATCCAGGTGTGGAGGGGGTTTTGTCTATTCACTTCTCCTCTAAGTAAAGATTCCAACTTCAGCAAGGATTAGTTGAAAGAAAAAAAATATGTTTATGTTCCTTATGGTGAAACCTTCCAGATGGGACTGCATTCAAGGGAAATCAATTCTGAGACCTAACAACCGTAACACAACGTCCCATTAACGGGTCTGCTTAGTTAAAGTTTGTTGGCTTTTACGGTGCTTTTCCCAGAGAGGGGTGGTGAGGGGGGGGATGTATTTTGTGCTCATTGCCTCCTCATTCAGTTGTGGGGTTGTGGCCAGAGTGAGAAAAAATCAGATTTGTCGAGGGTAAGAGGTTTGGGCTGAATCCCACACACTGAAGTCGCTGTTAGGGACTGAATCTTGGTGCAAACCCTGTCTCCTAATCATCTCGTTGCTATGGAGGCACCGCTGGCTCCTGCTTCCAACAGGGAGAGGCAGGTTTCTTCACAGACTGGACCAGAGGTTAAGATGCTGCCTAGCTGGCTCATCAGCATGAAGGTGGGATAGACTTTGGCTTTGCAAAGGCTGTGTCCACAAGCAAACAGCACGAGCTGCTCAGGCACTACCTTACAGTGAGAGAGAGGAGAACCAGTGATCCCTTTCAGAGCACCTTTCACTTACCAACACTGATATTTAAAGCATTGACAGACATTTGCAGGCAACTCCTCTTGTTAATCAAGATGACCTCTCTGGAAATGTACAGAATGTTTGGTTGATGCCTGTGGTTTTCATCACAAGCAAGTGTTGCTTTGCACCTTTTAAGCAGACTGCGTTCCTGAAATCCAGCTCCCGAGGCAGGCAGGGGTCTGGCAAGGGGAGATTTGCTCTGTGGAGCTTTGCAGGTTACAAACCACTGTCAGGAGTAGGGACTTGACTTTTAAAAAATTTAAGTGTAAATGTATTTGGACTCCCTATTGATTAATGTCAGGTCTAACAGAGACTTGGGAATCTGCTGGCAGAGGCTGCAGTGATTTGAAGCTCGGATGAAACACAGTTTGCAAATAGCAGATCTGACTTTCGAGTTACCTAACCCTTTCTTCCCCAGAAAAACAAGCTTTTTGCAGAAAAGGGGTGATGCAAAGATAAAACTTTGATATAGAGTGAAGAGAGAAAACAAGGGGTGTATGTGGAGATGCCTTTGGCTTCTTATCTCCTCCAAGATGGTCTGTGAGCTTCATCTCTTATTTTTCAGACTCTCTTGGGAGGCAGGATTGGGTTTAGCTGTGTGAATTGTAGATTTGCTGGGAATTTGTTTGGCTGCTGTGAAAGCTTCCTCTGTTTGCAGTCTGGGAAGGCAGAGCCTGGCAGTGGAATGGGAGAGGGCAGGACTGGAGATGAACTGTGTGGACACCATGGGGCTGTGAGGAGGGTTAATGGCTGCAATGGAGAAGGTACATTTCCCTCCTCCCTTGCAGCAGGTGCCACTCTATGTAGACTATCACCCTAATTCTTTCCTGGCAGTGACACTGTGGTCCTTTATCATGGAGAAACACATTCCAGATAATCTGAATTATTTTGGGTTTGCAGCCCAGGACAATGTTAACATCTCAGGAGCTGGTCTGCTTGCACTCAGGTTTCATTGCAGATGCCCTGAGCACTTATTATTCACTAACCTGTGGACCAAGGAGGTCCTGAAATCCAGGCAGTAGTCTGACTTGGTAGGGGAAACCTCCCTCCCAGGGGTTCAACCTGTCCTTTTGAAATTGGGCAGCAGCCCTGTTTTGGAGGCATCAAGCAACCTGCTCTAGTTAAAGATGTCCCTGCTCACTGCAGGGAGGTTGGACTAGATGACCTTTGAAGGTCCCTTCCAACCCAATATATTCTATGATTCTATGATTCTAAGTACTGCAGGACCAGGGCAAACCTCACCCAAGGGGAAAATGATTATTTTCTCTGCCTGGGGTGAGTCAAGAGGGCAGGAAAGGAGATGGCTGGAAAGGTGAGAAGGAAAGGAGATGTGGCTGTATGCCAGGCAGTGGGAGAAGCTCTGTCCCACACACTGACGGTCTGCCCCTCCTGCCCATCAACCTCTGCATCTGTTAATAGACCACCTCCCCAAACTTGGGGGTGCACACTGCATGGAGAGAGGGTACAAAATGAAGAGGGTTTTGCTACTGATGGTGCTTCCCCCTTTTTATGCTTCCCTGGAAAGAGATGAGATGTGGGGAAAGGATCACAAGGGAATCTGCTTGGTGGGATGAGAAAGAGGGAGACTTAGAAGAGTGCAGAGGGTGCAGTAGTCTCTGGCATGGAGAGCGGCAGAGGGGGTCTGGGCAGTTGGGCTGAAAAGGAGATCTGGGCTACAAATAATTGTAGGGAATGGGTCCCATAGAGCTATGCAAGAGGGATATTACTTTTGCTGACAGGACCTTGGAGGCTAAAGGAGGTCGTGGCAGTAGCAAGGAGGACTCTCACTCTCTGGGGGTGCTCTGTGCCTGACTGCAGCACCACAGGCTTTGGGGTGTCCTGCACACAGGGGTGCAAGGCAGGGTGGCTGTATGATTTGAGAAGCCTTAAAGTCTTCCTCTACCCTCCTTTTTTTCTCCTGCACCTGGTACATGGCTCCTTCCAGCCCTGCCCTCCTGTCTGAGCTCAGGGTTAGACCAGGGTTGGGGTACTGAAGAACAACACAAATCCCCTGTGCTGGTTCAGTGGAAGAGAAGGGTGAAGAGAGAAAAAGAGAGACAGAAAGAAGCAAAAATAAGGGCTGGCAGGAGGAAGAAAGGAGGTAGAGCCCAGCTGTCCATGCCTACCTCCAGCCCACCCTCCCCAGGTGCAACCTGAACTCTGTGTTGAACAACACCCTGGCTCTGTTGGGATGGAGAGGGGTGGGATCTTCCTAAAATGATGTCAGTGGTGTTTTCTTTGGGAAGAGGGTTGGGAATCACTGCAAAGACTCTGCTCAGCTCAGCAGAGAAGCACTGCATGGGCAGAGGGCACTGGGAAAGTGGGTTGACAGCTGTGTTGTGCCCCACTGTGAGGCAGAGCTGGGCCCCTCTAAGGGGCTAGGACATTCTGGAGATGGGGATATCCTCAAACCTAATATGGGGATGGTGATGTGGGGTTGCATCTTCCCCTAGTAAGATGTGCTGGGACTGGACATGCTGTGTGAATTCTCAGTCTTGCAAAGGGTTAAAAAAAACCCCCAACAAAAATAAAACACCACCGAAAAAAATCAAATCCCAAATCTCTTCTTTTTCTCTCCCCTCCTCCTTCCCTTCTCTTTTTTTCCTAGGTGATATTTATGGCCACAGGAGGGAGCTCAAATCCAGACATGGGAGGATTGGCTTGATTTCAGATCCAGAGCCTCTTAAACTCTCACTTTTCCTCTAAGCTGGTCCCTGTTATGTCCAGGATCTGGCGCCTGCTTGACATTTACTTTGAGTTCCAGAGGACCAGAGACCTAGGATGAGGAGCATTGGATCTGCCCTGAACCTGCTTTTGGTATCGCCACTCTACTTTGTGTGGACCGTGGTCGCTCTGGACCTGGCACAAACTCCTTGCACCACTTTGGTCCAAGGGAAATTTTTTGGGTATTTCTCCTCCTTCTCTGTCTTCCCGTTGAACTCCTCTCTCTGCTCTTGGATTATCCAGAACCCTGACCCTCGGAGGTACACCTTGTATATGAAGATCTTAAAACCTACCGGCGTATGTGACCACCAGCACATCCGCACCTACCAGTTCGACTCTTTCCTGGAGTCTACCCGCACCTACCTGGGCATGGAGAGCTTCGATGATGTGTTGAAGCTCTGTGATGGGTCCACCCGTTATGCCTTTCTTCAGTCCAACAAGCAGTTCCTCCAGATGAAGCAGACCACACCACCAGGGGTGGACACCTGGCCTGTACGGTGGAAGCCCACAAAGGCTCAGGAAAAGGACTTCTCAGTGGAGTACCTTGTGGTAGGCAACAGGAACCCTAGCAAAGCCGCTTGCCAGATGCTCTGCAAATGGTTGGATGCGTGCTTGGCCATCAGCAGTAGCTCTCATCCATGTGGCATTATGCAGACCCCATGTTCTTGCTCAGGAGGGGAGGTCCTAGATCAGGCCAGTGAGATCCTGGGGATCACAAGGAAGAAGGAAGATTGCTATAAGGATGGGATTTACTTGGAGAACTGCATGAGCAGCCCCAAGGACAGCAGTGGAGCAGAGTTCCTCGGTAAGTGGAGGATGACTGGGGGTGTTTGAGAGGGAGGGCTGGTTGGACTCTCTTGGGTCTCATACTGTCCCCCTGACCTTTTTGTCTGAGTTTGTGGATGCCTGGTGTGAAAACCTTACTTCCTAATTGAAAGGCAGGTCTGGTAACCCCCAGTGACTCTTTATGAGCCGGTGACTGGAATTGCAAAGCAGCTTCTCCTAAATACACCCCAAATAGTTTCATTCATTCCCAGGAATTGTGCCTTGCTGGTTTTACTTCTGCAGCCTCAGAGCTGCTGAGAGGAGAGTCTTACCTAAGGGCAAACAGTTTTCTAACGTAATTACAGATGTCCTAGAAAAGGCAGGATCCAAGCTGAGGTGGGTTGCACTCAGCAGCCTTATCAACCATTTTAATTTGTCAGAAAAAGAACTTAATTTCTGGGCTTGGTTGGAGGGAATGACAACAGAAGGCATGCTCATGTTGTTCTCAGCCTCATTTTCCTTCTGGAGGCTTTCAAAAAGAAAATTCATCACACTGCTTCCATGGGGTTACTTGGTGCCTTTGCTGAGGCTCCTCAAATATTTAAACAGTGTTTTGAGGATGATCTGGAGTATGATATGGGCTAGAAAGGGACTGGGAAGGTAGAAGAGATGTGACAAAAAGGGTTATGAATAAGGATGAGATGCTCCTGAGGTCTGATCTAGGCACCGGGAGGGAAATGCTCCTTGCACAGATCCTACATGGTCTCTGCCTGTGCCACACAAAGCAGAAGGGAATCGAGGGGTCTGAAAGCAAATCCTGTATTTCAGCACCTGTATCAGATCCACTCTGATGTATTTATTCTCAGCTCCAATCCCACCTGCCAGTAGGCAGGTTATGTAAAGCGGAGGTGTGATGCTAAATAAGAATCTGGGTGGTGGGGAGAGGAGTGTCCAATTCAACGAGGTTTAAACCTGTGTCTGACCCCCACAGCAGGGTCTCATCTACTTCAGTTGCTGAGCTCTCTGCCAGTGGGAGAAAGCTTACATCTATCTGGGTCTGGACTTTGGGGCTTCTACCTGGCTTTTGCAGCCACCTCCAATGAGGGGGGAATTTCTCAAGGCTGGAGGAAGGAGACTAAATTTGCTTGCAGTAGGAAGAAGGTTACCAGGCACAGGTCCAAGCTGTGCAACGTGATTTTCTTGCAGATCACAGCTTGGTGTTAGCTGAGAGATTAGTATATGATCAGGTATTAGTGCTTTTGTCAGTGTATTTTGGGGGAGATTTCGTTTCTCACTGATCTGTGAATCAATACATGAAGGCACACAGCCGAGCCATAAATCCTGCAAATTAGTTCTTCAGCCATGTTTCCCTCCCTGGCTATAAGCACCCAGCAATATTCACTCTCCAGATTTTGGATTTCTTTGCAATGCCCTTTTCTTCTGTGTGAACAGCTTGCAAGGAGTACCATGTTGGCTGCCTCCTCTTCGTTAAGACATGTGTCATGCCTTGCATTTGCTGATTGGATGATTTATGCATTCAACCCAAGCAGTGTGACCTTTTTTTTCATTGCAACCAAAGGTGAAATTTGAAATAAGATTTTCAGCGAATCCTGAAGCATTCAAGCTTAATATTGGCTTTTGTAAAGATCTCTCCTAGTCTAGCTTGAGTGCTTGAAGGTTCCCAGAGAATAAATATGAAAGAAGCTCAAAGGTGGCTGAATCAAAATCCTTTTTTGGGTGCCAAATATTTATAGAGAGTGTAGATGATTTTTTTTGCTGGCTACTCATATCTGCTCTGTATTGAAGATATGAAATTATCATCTTCACTGGTGGGATGCCATCTACACAGAAACGATGCTCGCCGGGTGCCTGGCCTCTCCATGTGCTGCTCTGTCTGTCATTGTGTCTGTTTTGATTTTTGCAAAGGCTTGATGAGGAACATGGAGATAAGATCCAATTTGGACAGAGAGGCAGCGATCCGTTAACAGCATTTTGTGGGTGGAATATTTTGATAAGGCTCCTGATTTCCAAGTACTGATGCTGGTTGCTGCTGTCATTGTTGTCCTGATTGTATTTGTAACATTTTTTTTCCCTACAAGATTTTTTTTTCCCCACAAGATTTTTTTTCTCCCCTGATGCTTCCTGAGTCATTTGCTGTTTCTGAGCCTGTCTCGACTCGTTCATCTTTGAACAAGGGTATATGCATGCCTTGTACTAACTTATTCTGATGACTTTCAAGGCACATAAGGAATTGTGAGATACCCAGATACCATCCTAAAATGTGGCACCTGATTTTTCTTCATTGACCTCTTCTAGACTTTGGATATTTCCAAAGCTAATGGATGTGTGCAAATCTACAGAAGCCACAATGAGATGCTCTCTTGGAAGCAGCTCTGCTTTGGCTCAGAGAATCTGTAGGTGAGATCCCTTTGAAAAGGTTCACCCTTCCCATCCCTGGGCACTGGTATACCAAAGTGTACATGTATGTATCTGTGCGCTGGATTAGATGGTGTCTGAAGAGGCTCAAGAGCAGGCTGAAAATAAATCTGTTGCACTGGATTTTGGCTTTGGTGGCCAAAGAACAGAGCTGGGAGATGAACTTCTATCATCAACCCAGACCACAGATCTCCTAGCCACAACTGAGAAGTGGGCACATTGACCCTGTTGCTCCAGAGTTATTGGGACCTCAAGAAGCCTAACTGACAGCCTGATTTCACTCATGGCCAATGAATTTACACTTGGTTCAGGTACATAGGGATGTTTGTGGACATTTATGAGGCACTTCACAAAGTAACTCTGCCAAAGTGACCCTGCCTTATCTGCAGCATCTGCTCTTCAATGGAGGTAGGAGAGACCGCCCCAAATTTGCTTCCCAGGTTTATTTATCTCGCTGTCCCACGCAGACATTGCAGAGGTTACAGCGGGTAGTGGTGGGGGTGGAAAGAATCTGTCATAGTGCAGAGGTGGCAGGAGATATTTTGGTGTCTTGCTGCACATGGAGCTTGTCCTGGTGATCATCAAGATGCACTTGGAAATGTATTGGTGACAGCAGCCCACCACCCTACATTCCCCTTCCTTGCTGCAACTACTTTCAGCTGCTACTCCAGGAAGGCTGGAACAGGGAATTTTTTTCGAAGACAGTTCCACAGGGGAAATATTTTTGTCCAACATCAGATCTGCTTTGGCTTGCTTAGGCAACATCGGAAGAAGGCAGAGACCAGTTGTAGGTCCTGATGTTTAGAGGTGAATTCTCCTTTAGGAATGCAAGTTGGCATTCATGGAATAGGCTCCTGCACCAGTTTGGAGTAGGAGATCAGGGAGGTGAAGATAGGAAAGCTTTCTGAAACACAGGACATGGGGATTTCATGGTCTGAAAATCATGGTGACCCTCTTAAACGTGAGCTGGCTTCACTGTAATCAGAGCTGGAGCTTTAAAAGGGACTCTAATGTGACACTGTAATGAGAGAAGGTTAAATGTGTGCTTAAGTGCTGTGCTGTTAGGCACTTAATGAATGTCTAATTAGTCTTGTCTCCAAGTAATCTCTTCCTGGAAGGCCTTTGCAGTGCTGTCACATTTCTGTGGCCTAAAGAGATAACCATCATGCTCTGGTCCTTCTGCTCTTCATATTCCTATTTTGGAGGGATCCAAGATGCTGACTGCAAAACAGTGTTAAATTTGTACCCCTGAAAGATTTGATTTGCTCTTTGGTAAAGCAGATGGTTCCAGGGCTGGAGGGGTTTTTATTATGAACAAATCTGATTGATTTTCTGTCTCGGCCAGAGAATTTCATGAATTCATTTCAGCTTGAAACTGAGATTTAAATGGAGCTTCCTAGTTCTCAAAGAATCAAGATACTGCTAGCGTGAAGTGCTGAGGATTTTCCTACCTTTTCTGTTAAACTTTTCCATTTGTTTGCTGTCCCCATTGCTCTGGACAAAAGTAGACCCTCCTTCCTCACACGTGCTTATCACTTCACTTTGGTTTTGTTAGTGGTGCTTCATCTTCCAGCCCTTAGATGTTTTTTCTACCTCTGTCTACTAGATTAAGAAGTCATATAATGTCCATTCTCTGTTTGGAGAAGCATTTACAGACCCGTGAACAAGTTGTTTCTTAACCTCTGCTGCATTACCTAGGCTTGAACTCTATAAATCTCTCACTACAAGACAAATCCTCCAAACCTTGGTTGTTGTTGAGAAGCTTTGCTTCATGCTTGGCCAGTTCTACTGGCCAAAAAACAATGTCTCCTCAATACGGCTGATCTTCTGCCTGGACCTGCAGCTGAGTGACTGCTGAAGGGGATCTGTGGTGTGGAAGAGGGGTCAGAGGAATAGGGACAAATGAATCAACTGTCATCCTTACTGCTGCAGGAATCATGTTGTGTGGCATACCTCTCTTCCCCTTGAATCTTCCTCAAAGCAGAAATAGCTTGATAAGCCATTTCCTATGCTTGTGATGAGCTCTAGTGACCATGAAAGCCGAGAGATTGATAGAGGGCTGTGAGTAATTGCCCAGGGGCAGGCTCTCTAACCTCTCCTTGACCTCTTCAGCTCCTTCTTACAACACAGGCTCTATTCCTCCAGCAAGAGTCCCCGAGGCCCAAACAACAGCTGAGCTTGAAGAGAAAGGTGTTTGGTTTTGGATTCACTTCAGTTTTGGATTTGCCAACCCAATGGCAAAGGGAGCTGGATGGATGCATTTTCATTACCTTTTCTTCCTCCTGGCACAGACTTGCTGATTGTGCTTGGGGAAGGCGTGCTGCTTTCCAGCTCATTCCTTCTCCATCTGTATTTGTAGTCTGTAGATTCTTGAGAGCAGAGATAGGATGCAGTGACAGATCATCAGCAAAACATGGGACAAGGAAGGGCTGGTTTCTGCTCATGGTATTTTTTTTTTCTGTGTACCCTGATAAAAACATTGGGGATTTTACCTGACATCTCTCCAGCTTAAGTCCAAACCTCAGCAGCTGTAAGCAAGAGCTGATACTGCTTCTCAGCTTCTGGAGTAGGAGGTTGAACAGAGCCTGACACTTGGAAAACAGGTCACCTTGATTCCTGCAGTCAATCCCCACTGGACCCAAAGGGGTAACTCCTGATGGGGCTGTCCCTCTTACATCCAGTCAGTGGGGTGTTTTATGGATGAGGCAAGTGTGGGTAACTCCTTCCTGGGTGCTGAAAAGGGGGTTGTTCCTGACTCAATTTAAACACTCAGATCTCTGTGAAGTCTATAAGCATTTCCTGCCCCACTGCTTCCCTCTGGAGTCATCAAAGACCTTACAATTAATAGAAATAGAAATAGAAATAGAAATAGAAATAGAAATAGAAATAGAAATAGAAATAGAAATAGAAATAGAGGAAATTTTCAGTTGGAAAGGACCTACAATGATCAGTCCAACTGCCTGACCACTCCAGGGATGACTAAAAGTTAAAGCACGGAATTAAGGAAATTGTCCAAATGCATCTTAAACACTGACAGGTTTGGGGCATCAACCACCTCTCTAGGAAGCCTGTTCCAGTGCTTGACCACCCTCTCAGTAAAGAAATGCTTCCTCATGTCCAGTCTAAAACTCCCCTAGTGCAGCTTTGAACCATTCCCACGTGTCCTATCACTGGATACCGGAGACAATTAGGCATGAGCATAAGAGTGGCAGAGCAGAGATTTCCTGTGTTTACACCATTGTTCCAGCACTAAATTCACTCATGCATGCATCTGTATGGAGATGTCCTAGTTGGGAGATGAGGGGAGAAAAATGAGAAAAATAAAGCAATCGGTTCCACTGTGAACCCAACAGCTTGTGGCCATGATTACAATGCAGAAACATCAACAATTACTGTCTGAATGCACTATTGTTGTAGGAGGGAAACTAAAGGTGGAATTTACATCTAGTTTCAGAGGGAGTTTCACAGGCAGCTACTCCCATTATTGCTATGAGGGGACTTTTATGGGTAATTTAATGAGTGGTGAAAGGCTAAGCTTTTAAGTTATGGGGTGGTTTGGGGTTTTTTGTTGCTTTGTTTTTTGGTTTGTTTTTTTTTAATTTGCCATTCTTTCACATCCTCTCGTATTCAGGACTCATAGAAGCTGCCCCAAAATCTTTTGTATGGGAATACAGGGTGAAATTTAGATGCAGGGAAACACAGACACCAGGTTTAAAATCATTGCATCTGCAGTGTAGTTTTACCACTGTAACTGCTGAATATGAGAACAAGGATACTAATGTCTCAGAAGGGAAGGTGCACAGAAACACTCGTCCCTTTTTGCCACCCACCCTGAATATCTGATGCATTTATGTGATGGGAGCAGGCAAAAAAATGGATAGGACAAGGGGCAATAGGTGTAAGCTGGAACACGGGAGGTTCTGCTTAAATTCGAGAAAGAACTTCTTTACTGTGAGGGTAACAGAGCACTGGAACAGGCTGCCCAGGGAGGTTGTGGAGTCTCCTTCTCTGGAGACATTCAAGACCCGCCTGGAGGCCTTCCTGTGTGATCTTATCTAGGTGTTCCTGCTCCAGCAGGGGGATTGGACTGGATGATCTTTTGAGGTCCCTTCCAATCCCCAACATTCTGTGATTCTGTGAAAACATTGTATTTCCGAGGGAAAATGGGTCCATGGAGTTTTTCAAGTGCCTGATTTGATTTACCTTTGAGATGCTTGACTTCCATGGGTCTCCTTGGCACCAAGCTCTCTGACGGGGTGGATCCTTTCTCTCATGGTGGATATAGCTCTGGGGTTTCTCCCAAGTTTCCTTGCAAGGGAGTTTTCCATCTTTCAGTGCTGGTTTCTTCTATGCAGATACAGCTCCCAAAGGCTTGAGTGAAGCCAGGACTTAGCAGAGGTGGCACTTAGCCCAGCTGGTTTAGACATCTAGAAGACAACAGATCCAGGAGGGGGAAAAAGGCTCTGATCTATGCTGAACAGGCTGGGAACAGAGGCTTAGCAGGGTTAAGAGTTTATCCATGAGTACTCTAAGAGTGGACATGGGTTCTCCAAGCCACAGCAATCTCTTTCCATGTTAGGCAGAGCAGTAACTTTCACATCTCTTCCAGAGCATCACTATCACCTCTGCAACTCATCTCTTCTTGTATATTTTCCTTTTCCCATTCTTCTCATCAGTGGAATTTTGCAACATCTGTAGGTGGTGATTCTGTCTCTTGAGAGCTTGTCATCCCCCAAGACAATCCTGAAGAAAGCTTGGGCTAAATAGGTTAGAAAAGTGGTTTTAGATTCTCAGCAGGTATTTAGTGTGGCTCTGTGGCATTTTAATCTGAGGAGGATTCAGCAACAGTGTGTCCCTGGGGGGCTCTGCCAATGTCACCTCCAGATATCGAATCTCCATGTAGTACTCTTTCTTCTTGCACTCACTGCAGACAGCAATGTGATACTGATATCCCATATTTCAACCTTCCAGCATGTTGAGATAACCAGGCTAGGCTAGGATATCCTTTAGCACATCATCAGAATTGCAGATCTGTTGAGTTTAAATATATTTCTTCTCATTCCCTGGCTCTAGTTTTGATAGAGCAATAATTGCCACACACCTCATTAAGCAGAATGCTCTCAATAGGTCTTGAGTGGTCCATGTCATTAAATAAACAGTTAATGGCTTGAGATATTCCCAGTGTTTAGAAGCAGGAAGAAAGGGAAGGGACCTGGAGGGGTGAAAGCTGCAACTCCAGCCTCCTGAAGAAACTGGGCTGCCCTGGCAGTGTGATAGCTTTGTTCTAATGTTTCTGGGGCATTTTGAGCTATGTTCTCCCTGCAATACATGGGCTTTGATCTGCACAAACACCAGCAACAATGAGAAACAGACACAGAGAGAGGCTGGTGTTGATTCCTGTAAGTACTGTATCATTTTGTATTCATGGAGATGATGTTTCAGCAGATATGTGCAGGCAAGAAGTTTGATCAAGATCATAAATAGAAGGGAGTCTGATGTCTCCCTGTGTTTTTGCCACGTTGATTCAGCCTGGAGGTGTTTGTGCCATGACCTTAGCAATGCAGCATCTCAACCTGTCTGACCACCTTCTTCACAGAAATGAGATGCTCAGCCTTGTTAGCCTCCCCAAACTCTCTTTTCCCCTGTCTAGATTTTAAATTCTGGGAGTACCTTCTTAAATCAACTTGAAATTTAGCTAGCTACTGTGCATTAAGGTCAGCCAAAATCAACAAGTAGTGGTGTGACTTGAGATCAGTAATGTTTATAACAGGAAGGCAGGCAGTGAGCAGCAGAGGAGCAGCTTAGAAACATGGCTGGCTTGCTGGGGGGATACTTGCTGAAGAAGAAAAGATGTAGACACCAGGACAGTCCCCAGGTAACTATAGAGAGGTATTTAAAGAGATTGCTTTTTGTGCTTCTGTGCTTTTGGGCCACTGAGGAGCTCAGGAGGCCCCTTTGGGAAGCTCAGACACCTGCCCCATGGACCACACACAACTGAGTAACCGTCAAGGAGAACAACAGACCTCAGGGGACAGCCACAATATATGCCACCAGCTGTCAGGGCAGGGATGGCTCTTCTAGCTCAGCAGCTCTTGAATTTGGCAAAGTCCCTTCCCTCCTATCAGCCCTGGTGTCCCTGAGCCATGGGCAGCTTAGCATGATTTGAATGTATTGTCATTGGAGCTGGTGACAAGTTTGGTTGGAGTTTTGCCTTGGTATAATTTGGTGCCTTTTACTTGCTGCAAAGCAGAGGAAGAGAGTAGTTAAAAGCTTTTCCAAACCTTTAAACACAACAACCCACCTTCTTCTCCACTCCTGAGCCTGATGTATTGGCACCAAACTTGTCAGTAGGCAGGAGAAGGTGGCATGTTGTCCCTTCTACTCTTAAAAATAGGGCTTTCTGAACAGTGGAAAGGATGAAACCTGATTTCCTACCGTGTGAAATCCTACATTTCCCTACTGTGACAATCCCAGCTCCTCTCATTGCTGCTCAAGGAGTTCTGACTTGAGTAGGGTGGTTGGACTACATGACCTTCAGAGGTCCCTTCCAACCTCAACCATTCTGTGATTCTGTGATTCTATCCCTCTCCAAGGGTGCAGCCATGATCCTGTGGCATACCTGGACCTGACAGCCTGTCCCTGCTGTCACCTGGCTGTGTCCCACTGACCTGGTGTGAGAGATGCAGACAGACTCTTTGTCACCAGAAATGCAAAATCTCCCCCCCACCTCCTGCTCTACCCTGTCCCTCAGCAAGCTGAAATGCACACATCTGTCCATGCACAGGCAGGTCCTGTCTAGAGATGCTTGGATAGGCACACAGCTGCACCAGCACTCATGTCCATGTCCAGAGAGCCAGATGCACATATAAACAAGCTCGATTTGGCACATGGATACATTCACACAAGGATATATATACAGGAGCAGGCTCATGAGTGTGTACAGCTCCTGCACATCCCCACCCCTGCACGTCCCCACAGCCATATGAGTGCCAGTGCACACCTATGAATGTATCCAGGAGCTGAGAACCTCGTGGGGAACCCCATAACCAGATGCACAGAGATATGGGGCACGTCGCTTCCCACTCAAGAGAGGCTGTGGTGTCCCTCGAGACCCGGAACATGTAAACTCTCTGCAGGAAGAAAAGGCTGACTCATGCTTCATCCTTTCTTTGTTTCTTCCAAAATGCACCATGAGGCCCATCTGGAAAATGAGTGCCTCATGGTGCATTTCAGAAGAAGCTGGTTTTGTTTGTACCTGTGGGATCCTTCCCTTGAAAAGTACAACTTCTGTTAATCCCCCAAGAGCCAAATCAAGCTGATGAATTCCTCAGTGTGGCTTGATAGCTTGGTGGAAAAGGACAACCTTCATAGCTTGACACTCAGAGGGGACAAGGCAAGGACTTACTGTGAGACTGTAGTCATCCAAAGCTGTCCCAAGCCCACTGCTGTTGGGACATGCTTCCCTCTGCCCTGCCTTCCTACAGCAAAGCACTGCAGTGCATTTGCTGCAAGTGAGCTACTTGAAGTCCTGTATGTACTTGAGTGGTGGGTTGATGAAGAGAACTCCCAGGGACCACCAACTCTTTCTTAAAGCTCTTTCTCCACTGTGAGATATGTAGCTTATCAATGGGAGAGCTTGCAGCATGTGTCACTGCAACACGTGCACTGGTTTTGAGACGAGTTTTACTGGAGGATAATGGCTTTGGAGACTCTTGGAGTCTTGGAATGGAGACTCCATTCCTGCCTTCCCCACATCCCAGCTCAGATGCAGCACATGCAGACTCATTCACATGTCTCCAGCTGCGTGATGGTTTGTATGTGCAGACATGTACCTCTGACTCCCATATGCCCCATTGCCCTCTCTGTCTTGCCATCTTGGGGGTTGTTTCTCATTACACCAAGACCCCTTGATATGTTTTTGAGGAGCAAAGTCACTCTAAGACAGATACTGGGATGCTGAGCTTAATCTCATTGTCTAACCTTTTTGCAGTGTCAGAGTAGTCTCAGCAAAGTGGACAACCGTGGCTGTTCTGCTTTCGCAGGACTGTTGCGTTGAGGAAGTCCTCACTTTGAAAAGCAACACTGACAAAAATGATAGCTTTGCCTACCTCACATTTTAATTAAAACTACCTATTTGTCTTTGCCTCCACTCCTCCCCCCTGTACCTTTTTCCAGCCTGAACCTCTCACTACAAATGAACATCTAACATAGCTGGGGAAAAAGCATTCATTCAGCAATTGAATAATTTAATGCTCCTCTGGCAAAATGAACTATATCTCCTTCTTTTCTTGTGTTTTACCACTTTTTTTCCCCTTCTTTTCCCCTCTTCTTTCTTCTTCCCTCTGGTGAGATAAGGCTGCTGTTCTTGAAAGCCATTTTAAATATTCATGTTTTAATTAACGGACTTTATTGAATGAACTCTGTGTAAGATTATAACAAGACTGCCTGAGGCACGACACTTTTTTTGTTGTTTGTTCTTGAAAGGAGACTAAGAAGTAAAAAGCCTAATATGTTTCCTTAATAAACATTGGAAAGATATACAGAAATGACAGCCATGGGTCATTTAGCCAATGGGCCCTCCATAACCCACATGCTCCCAAGTATCACTTTGCAATATGTCTCTATAAATGTGGAGCATGGTGTAAATTCATGGGTTTCTTACAGGAACTGGTTTCTCTGGATGAGCACCAGACTCTGCAATGGGCAGAAGAGCACAGTGGTTTGCACTCAGTGGATGAGTGGATGGAGATAGAAGCAGAGATGCAGTCACCAAGGACACTTCAGGGCTCTGAGTGTTTGGGGCTGAATGCAAACTTTTGCTGAACTTGGAAAATTAATTAATTGGTTTTTAGTTTGGATAATGTTTTTGATGAAATGAAATAAAATAGAGGGAAGGTTTGGATCAGTCCCTTTCCCCAATATTTCTGGGCTGAAAAACCCAAATATTGACTGCATATTTCTGCAATGGATTTTGCATTTATTGAAGACAAACAAGCTGATAGAATACAAGAATTTGTGAAACATCTGGTATTGCCAGTTATGTATTTTGGCCAAAAAAAAGAAGAAAAATAATGTTAGATAAAACTTCATTCTATGTGGGTGTTTTCTTATGGTGCAGCATGCTGAAATTAATTTTATATTCCGAGTGTGTCATCTGTGCTGCGTGACATGGGGCTCTGCACCCAGTTTAGCTGTAGTCTTGTGATGGGGGGCATCCTAAGGATGCTGAAGCAGAACCTCATAGTGAGGCCTGTGCTCTGCTCCTGCATTTGCTCATGACCTTGAAGAAGTCGAGACATTTGTGTACATGGTGCACTTAATCTTGTTTTTATCCTCCTGTTTCTTTTCTTTATTCTGACTCAGATCTTGAGAGCAATTGTCACTTTCTCAGAAAACAGATGTACAGTGCCTAGCACCAGCACTCCCTGAGCTGTGATGATAGCTCTTAGTAGGATGGGATATAAATAATCATAATAGTTACTACATAACTCCAGTGGTGGCTATGTTTAAAGTTTGGTTGTGAAGTTACTTCTCTTTTTCCTAAAAGGATTGTCCCTTAGGTTAACACACTTGCATTGAAGCTTGTGATAGTTTAACTTGGCTGGCAGCCAAAGAAGACACAGCTGCTCACACCCCCATCTTCCCCCCAGGGAATAAGGGAGAAAATTGAAGGGGTAAAGGTGAGGAGACTTGTAGGTTGAGGTAAGAACAATGTAATAATTAGAGTAAAATCAAATTAAAACAATAATAATAATAATAATAATAATAATAATAATAATAATAATAATAATAATAACAACAACAACTATATATATATATGTATAAATGAGCTATGCTCAGTACAACTGCTCACCACCTGCTGATAGTGATCCTGGAGGAGTGAAAAGGAACCTCAAATCCGAAACTGCAATCCCAAAAGAGCGAGCCCGAGCAATCCCCGAGAGAATCACTTCCCTTTTCGGTCAGCCCTGGTTAAGATACTGAGCATGAGGTGATATGATATGGAATATCTTATTGGCATATCCAACTGTCAATTCTGGGTTTTGTTAACTACTACACTTTTCCCCACCCAGCCCTTTGCACTTGCACACTACCCAACACCACATCCTTGTACCTTATCAACATTCTTCTCATAACAAATCCATATAGAAACCAAAACACAGTGTTTTCTAGCTACTGAGAAGAAAATTAACTCTATTCTAGCAAAAACCAGGACAAGGCTGCTTGGGAGCTAGAAAGAGAGGGATTGTCCAGCATTAAAGGAGACGACTGGTTAGTGCAGAGTAAATATCTTTAGTCACTCAATGTCGTTTTTCAGTGTTTCAGTGATAAACTATATTGTGCTCTGAGAATTCCTCTTATCTATCACATTGATTGGTTCATTTGGTATCTGCCTAGTACTGAGTTTTTTCATCCTAAATTAAGAAAAATCCAGAGTTCACCGTTAGCTGTCAAGATGCAAAGATGAGATTGCTCTGTTGAGTTGAGTTGAAGGGCTCTGGATCTACACCAGAATGAACAAGCACACAGGCAGGCTGGTCTTAATAATAGATTGTCTGGTAGAGAAGTCTCCATTTTATCTTCTGAAGGTGCTGTCAGCTCTGTGATGCTCCGTTTCTGGAGGTGAAATGCTGGATTGTTCTTGTTTGTATGTTGTCTGGTAATGGCTGGGACATCTGCTGCTTCTCTTAGTGTGAGTTACAGGGGGGCAAGTCAAGGTTATTATCTGATAAAGGATCCACACTCCTCTCTTGTGCATAAGCAGAGCTGGAGGTGGTTCAACAAAGTCTAAAGGCAACCAAGCAGCTGGGGAGCCCAGTAAGAGGAGTGAGTCCAAAGTGAAAATTCTTGCTCAATACTTGCATAACTTTACTGACAGCACTGTGAGAAGAAGGAAAGCCCATATCTGGGCAGATCACATAATGATAAGAATTCATTTACCAGCACAAATATCTTAGGATGCACCATTGCCTCACAGATCTCCAAGCTCAGTTAGATCATCCCTCTCATTATTATATCTGGGACATCCACATCCATAAATGGTTAGCTGATTTCTTTAAACCATGAGCCCTGGCTCTCAGATTTTCTCTAAGTTGTCTGTCTGACTGTGAGCAGCAGAAGATCTCAGATCCTGGTGTCTCATGTGCTGTAGTGACTAACTCCAGTTGTCCTCAGTGGGGACATTCACATCTCAGCAAGTCACCCTGAACCCCCTTTTTAGTCAAGAAAGAACTGCTTGAGGTAGGTGGTGGGTATGAGGGCAGCCTTCATCCTATCCCAAAATTGATACCAGAAGGAAGGAGTCAGGATCTTTAGTAAAGGAACTAGATAGTTGATTTGGAGGACAAGTAAAGGTAATGCGTGGCATCTCAGCACAAGTACAACCTTGCCACTGGCTATAACTGAAGAGATTGTCTTTGGGTTGAAATGGGGTTCCAAGGTTAGCCCTGATATGAGACCATCCCTAATAAAAGCCATCTGACCTAGTTGGCTCCTCACCATTCCCTTTATAGGAGAGATTTTTCTGTGGGATCTGTCTCTAAGGGCTGGAGAACAAGAGCATTGCAGGGATGATGTTAGTAAAGCATGTGCATCCCAAAGTATTTCTCTTGATAAAACTCTGTCTTTCCCCAGCATTAAAAGAAACAAATAAATCACTCATAGGAATTAAAATTAAAAAGAATGTTTCAATAAGTCTAAACCTTTGGGAGGTTGCTCATTTCATGGTTGCTGAGATCATTTATTACACCATGCTTAACAAGTCTTCAGATTACCCTTCTACCTGTCCCATCTCACAATCACCCCTAGTCCCTGCCCAGAGGTTGCCTTCCCCACTCCCTAATTACTCCCTTCCTTTTGAACATGACCCCTTATTAACAGGATGCCATGAGAAGTGTTCCTTACCCACCTCCTCACACACCTATCTTAATTGGAAGCTGAGCTTGGCAATTAGGTCTGGCTCACAGAAGAACAGGTGAGATGTCTCTTCATCTGGAGATAGTAAGATCCAACCCTGAGAGAAGGGTGAAGCTTGTGCTGACACACCTGAGCCTGTTCATGTTTGTTTTGGACCAGTGTTGGAAGCCCATTCAGCCTCACAGCACGATTTGCACACTGCAGGAACTATTGGGACCAGCTCATACAGCCCTGTCCACCAGCCTGTATGATGAACCTGCCTCTCTCACCCAGCCATGCAGGTAGAAAGTCTGGATCATGAGATGTCATGGTCTTCTACCCCTTTATCCACTTTGTGCTAGGAGGAGGAGAACAACCATGCAGTGCTTGTGTTTTGCAGAAGTCCAGAGCTGAGCATGATGTGGGCATGTGTTCTTAATGCCACATGGCCTACACCCTTGGCAGAGAGACTGACTTGAAGCTAAAGCTGAAGGTGGCCTGGTGGCAGTCAACATGCTTTGAGCACCTTAGATGGTGCCTCCCACTGCTTTTGGAGCTTCCTCTCCTCTGTGCTCGAGCCTCCCCTTCCTTCCACAGCAGCACTGGCACAGCTGCAAGTGCAACCACCTGCAAAATTGGATGGGAGCTGGCCCAGCTTAAAAAAGAAAGGAAAAAAAAAACCAGTTTTTAATCACTCTAATAGGCTGATTTGCTGTGTGAACCCACATCATGGAGTGATGTGGGATGAATGTCCAAGGGTGGAAGTTAAAGCCCCCATAGCAGCTATGCATGTGAAGCTGTATCCTTTGGTGCACCTCTGACATCCAGGTGAGTCAAAGTCATCCTGGACTGACCTCTCCTCCTCTCCCTGAGTATGATCTTGCTGTCCCACTGATGTCAGCACCACTGATAGTGCAGTGGGTGGTGAGTGACTCTGCTCCTCATCCAGATGAAAGCCAGTTCCAGGAATGGATTGCCCAGGGCAGTGGTGGAGTCCCCATCCCTGGAGGGATTGAAGAGTCATGTAGACATAGTGCTGAGGGACATGGTTTAGTCAGAGACTTGTCAGTGTTGGGTTAATGATTGGACTCAATGATCTTAAAGGGCTTTTCCAATCAAGGCAATTCTGTGATGAAGAAAAACAGGGATCAATTTTAATTTGGATCTGTGAGGTGGCCTGATTCATGGTGCAACCACTCAGCTTTCAGAAAAGAGGACACAGGGCACGGTGCCTTCCTTAAGGTCTGGTTAAGCTGCCTGCAAAGCCCCACCTCTTGGCTCTACTCATTCCTCTGAGTCACTAGTGATCCCTTTTGTTTGCATTTAGTGTAGAACTTGTTAATTGGCTCTTTCACTCCTCTAATTAAATGTAAATGAAGAGTGGATCATTAAACAGGGATGCAGGAACCCTCTCTGAAGAAAGAGGGTTTCAGCTGGAGGAGGAAGTATAAGAAACAGGTTTTCATCTGCCCCATTTACTCCAGGTCTCTCCTCTCTCTGCTAGAGATGGTTTCAGATCTAAAGAAGCTTCTTTGCTCTTTTGCTGCTGAAGGCTTCCCCCTGTGGGTGTAGAAGAGATTTCCTGGTGACAAGAAGATGGGCCAAGGCCAGAAGCAATGAGCCAAATCCTACTGTCTTCCCTTTGCTTGCAAGCTTGTGTGTGCCCTAGTCCTTCTGCCTGAATCTTGCAGATCACCCCACTTGGATGCAAAATCCCCAGGGAAGTTACAAGCAGCTTCATCAGGTGCCTTCTTGGAGCTGCCAGCCTTGTGTCATACCAAGTCAGGCATGATGATTTTCAGGATGTCCCACTGTCTGGTTTTACCCTGGTAGCACCATCCTGGTCAGGATGGAGGGGGGTTAAGCATTGCCTTGCTGGAGCCTGTCGCTGATGCTTTGTGCTTGGCAGTGTGGTAATGCGGCCGTGCAGCGTGGGTGACGGGAACAGATGGCATATGCTCTGCTGAAAGCAAAGCTCTCCCTTCACTCAGGGTGTAAAACAATGTTTTCTTTCCTGCAGGCCTTAAATTTGTCCCTGATGTGCAGCTTTTGTCCACCTTAGTACATTAAAGGGGATGTTTTGCTCCTGTGTGCTGATCAGTGCTGTAAAAAAGGAGCTGTTGGGGGGGTGGATAGCATGAGGAGTTTGTCTAGGATGCTCTTCTGGGGCTCAGCAGATATGCTGCATGAGCATAAGTGACCTGTCTCCAAACCTACTTGGATTTCAAGGAGCTGAACTTGGCAGCTGGCTGCTTGGTCTGTGTCCAGACAGAAGGTCTCTACCTCTTCTTGACCTGGGAGTAGCTGGAATTTGGAGGCCATTTAGAGATGAACCCCTGACTTTCTATCATTGTGGGGGCTCCAGAGGATGAGTGCAGCTCCACAAAGCATGGAGACACCAGGAAGGGGTAAGCAATGCATATGACAGTGTTGCAGAGGCCCATGGTGGGCAGAGTAGGGTGGTCTGCAGTGGGTGCATGCAGCCAGGGAGATAAAAAGAGGCTAGGGTTTTGGTCCAGAGGGGTGTCATCTTTATCCAGAGGTGTTCATCTTTGGGGTCACCCCATAAAGATTGGGAATAACAGCAAAATACCAAACATCCACCATGACCAGCTTAGGTCGATGTGGTTGTGGGTTCTAATTGTCCCAAGTTGTGCCCAGAGCAGATGAGATTGGATGTGAGGAAGAATTTCTTTGCTGAAAGGGTTCTGAGGCATTGGAAGGGGTTGCCCAGGGCAGTGGTGGAATCCCCATCCCTGGAGGGCTTGAAGAGTCGTGTAGACATAGTGCTGAGGGACATGGGTTAGTCGGGGACTTGTCAGTGTTGGGTTCATGGTTGGACTGGATGATCTTAAAGATCTTTTCCAGCTGAGGCATTTCTGTGATTCTGTCTCCCCCAGAGAGGCAGTTCTGGCTTTCCAAATGCCACATCTCAGCCGAGGACAGAGGTTGCCATTTGGTTAAACACAGACAAGTTGCAAAAGGAATTAGTTTGTCACATTGAATCAACACAGCAGGAAACAATCCCAGACCCCTGAAATGACACTGAGCCCAGGCAGTGTCCCCTCCAGTTCTCAGCATCCTAAGAAACCACAATTCTCCTCCCGCAAACCTGGTCCTGTGTCACAACCCATAGGTTTCTTGGGCCAGAGGGTGAGCTCAGGTCATGGGGAAGGGACTGACTGGTTGGATTTCTTTTTCCCCAGGAGACAGAGTGAATGAGAGCGTGTGGCTTGTCCTCCCCTTTGCTTTCCTCTGCTACATGCTGGCCTGAAGGGATTTTTTTTGCTTTTGTGTCCTCATGTGGCCTGATGGAATAATTATCAGGGGGGATGATGAGCCCAAGGAAGATCTGAGGTGCTGTGCTTAGCTGAAGAGAGCTCTCCCCACTTCCAACCTGGAGGGCAATGGGGGAAGCAGTTGACCTTTTTTTTCTGCTTGGCTGTGGTCCTCCAAGCAGATGCTAGTCTCACTCTGGGAGACACAGGCATTTGAGTCAGGGCTCTGCAAAGGCAACAACTCCAAGGCCACCACTGATGGGACCTGGCAACCATCCTCCTGCAGAGGAGTGCCTGAATTTCATCCCCTGCAGTGCCTTTTCCTGGCCCTGCTGCAATCACAACAGGAGAAAGGTACTTTAGGTCTCTGCTCATAGCTGCACCGTGTCTCTTTGGGCAGGAAATGTAAACTCTCTGTGCCTCAGTTTCCCCACTTGAATAAAGGATTTCAACGTCCTTAAGACTTTCAGATGGAGATTAGTAGGAGAAAGCAATTTTTCCTTTATCTTCTCTCTCTTTTTCTTTCTTTATGATTTTTATTTTTATTTATTTTTTGTTTTATTGTCCCTTTTTTCCCTTGCAATGCCCACATACCCATCCAGGGGTAGTGGAAGTGTCCTCTGAAACCACAGAGGACAAGAGGACCAGAGAAGAGGTCTGTTGCCCCACTGCCTCAGGGGGGGTGCCATGAGTTTGCCTTTTTACTGAGCCATTCCCAAGGCACCAGGAATCCAAGTGCAAGGATATAAATGCTTCTTTCTTTGCAGAGTCTCAGATGGGTCACACAGAGATCTTTCATTCCCTTTTGAACCTTCCACCAGTTCATAAATAGACATGGGGAGATAGTTTCACTCACTTTGAATGTTTTATCTAAAATACTCTATCTTTTTATTTTTCTAAATCCACCAAAAACCTCCTCCTAACTCCCTCAGCAGTGACACACTCCTAGCTCTTGTCTTCCTGTTCCCCTCAAAATGGATCTAGTGGGAATGTCCTACACAGAACATTGAGTTCTAACATTTCCCTTTTTTTTCACAAAAATACAGCAAAACCCAGATGCTTCCATGGAAAAATTATCTTTAAGTCAGGAAAAAAAAAATAAATTACTTATTTTAATAAAAAGAGTCTTAGGAAACCCTGACCATCAAATACCCTGATGAAACAAACCTCTTTACTCTGGTCTGTGCTGAAGTCTTGGCTTTACTGGTCATTAGATAACACAGGGTGGGGGGTTAGGTTTGGTTTTTGGGAGGTTTGAAGTTTTTTTTTCTATTTCTGAGCAAGCAGGCTCTGAGAACAGAGGTGCTGGAAAAGCATCTTCAAAAAATAGAGATTCTGATTGCCCAGTGTATCAAAGTTAGGGGGCAATGACTGCTGGAGCATGGCTTTCCCCACACTGCTGTGCAGTTGGCAGCTGGCATATTCCACATCAGAGTCAGCTGCATTTTGCTGCTGGGTAGAATAAGCTTTACAGTCCTCCTTTCAGCACAGCTGTGTTGTGTGGCTGTTCTGTGAGCCATGGAGAGATGCAGTTTAGAAAAAAAATAAAAATAAATTTAAAAAAAAGTTCATTACTTATAAAACTCTTGTTCATCTTGTAAGATCTTGGTAGCTCTCCCATGTGCAGATCTTTAATGCTCACCTGTGATATTGTTTCAGGATAGCTGGGAATTTGGGAAATGCTTTACAACTTCTACCTGAAAAGCACAGTCCAGATGGGGCCTGGGGTACCTTGGGTAGGGACTGTGGGTGTTTCAGGCTGTGTGAGTCGGAGGAATTGCTAGACAGAGAATGACTTCTTCTTCCCACTTGTGCCCAAAATGTGTGATGTTTCTGTAAACTAATGCTCATACAAATAGCACTGATAACTGCTAAACCATTGCTACAAACTCCTGTCATGACAACAGCTTGTCTGATTGCCATGTTATCTCTTCCCCCAGCAAAATCAACTCCTGTGGTCCCCCAGATAGAGTGGGGATGCAGAAATCTGATGGAACAAGTCTATCTCCAGACCAGTATGAAACGTGCTGTAACACTGGGACCAGACCTTTTTATTTGATATATCAAGACTCAAAAATCAAAGACAAGGTTGGCTAGTCCATACCTAGGGCAGGAGCTGCTCAACCTTGCTCAATCCATACCCAGTCCATCCTTAATAATCTGTTATTCAAAACCAGTGAGGGAGCTGCTACATCCTCTCCAGAAGATTAATTCCCATGTCTTGTGGGTGTTTGAGATTACCAAAAAAAGGCACAAAATACACTCATCTAACATGTGTCACTGTGCTGACTCAACGCCATACTACCAGCACTCTGAAGACTCACTTCTCCTTCTAAAATTTGTTAAAAACAAGGATTCAGGTTTAAAGGGAAGTTGGTTTATCCTTGCTAGTTAATCACAGAATCACACAGAATCACAGAATACTAGGGATTGGAAGGGACCTCGAAAGATCATCTAGTCCAATCCCCCTGCCAGAGCAGGAACACCTGGATGAGTTCACACAGGAAGGCATCCAGGTGGGTCTTGAATGTCTCCAGAGAAGGAGACTCCACAACCTCCCTGGCCAGCCTGTTCCAGTGCTCTGTTACCCTCACCGTAAAGTTCTTTCTGAAGTTTAAGCGGAACCTCCTGTGTTCCAGCTCACACCCATTGCCCCTTGTCCTATCATTTGACACCACTGTAAAGAGCCTGGCTCCATCCTCCTCACACTCACTCTTCAAATATTTATAAACATTAATGAGGTCCCCCCTCAGCCTCCTCTTCTCCAAGCTAAAGAGCCCCAGCTCCCTCAGCCTTTCCTCATAAGGGAGATGCTCCACTCCCTTCATCATTTTGGTGGCTCTTCGCTGGACTCTCTCAAGCAGCTCCCTGTCCTTCTTGAACTGTGGGGCCCAGAACTGGACACAATATTCCAGATGTGGCCTCACCAGGGCAGAGTAAAGGGGAAGAAGAACCTCTCTTGACCTACTGACTACACCCCTTCTAATGCACCCCAGGATGCCATTGGCCTTCCTGGCCACAAGGGCACAGTGCTGGCTCATGGTCATCCTGCTGTCCACCAGGACTCCCAGATCCCTTTCCCCTACACTGCTCTCTAGGAGATCATTTCCCAACCTTTACTGGAACCTGGGGTTGTTCCTGCCCAGGTGCAACACCCTACACTTGCCCTTATTATATTTCATCAAGTTTTTCCCTGCCCAGCTCTCCAGCCTGTCCAGGTCTCTCTGGATGGCAGCACAGCCTGCTGGCATGTCAGCCACTCCTCCTAGCTTTGTATAACCACATGCTTCCACAACAGCACCATCCCTGTCTTCTTTTCTGCTTACGCTTCTCAGTAGAGGAGCCTGAAGTCAGAACATCCATGATTTGGACAACCCTAAGTACCTGCTGTGGGGTCACCATATCTCAAGTGCATCTTTTTTTTTTTTCACAGCCTGTTTTGTGCTGAGAGCTTCTGAAAGGTGATACAGGAGGAGTCTACCTTCTTCCCCATTAAATCATTGCTGGAGACTATCACTGCTCCAATGTATTAGCTGCCAAATTTTAAAAGGAACAAAAGAGTTATTTGCAAAATACACATTGGGAAGAGATTAAACCTGACATCTCAGCTATGGAGCCTTCCCCAGGCGAGGAAAATACACAGAACTGAAATATGCTTTCTCTCTTCACTGGCTGCTGGAGGAAGAACCTTCCCTTGAGTTATTGTTTTTTAACCCACTTCTGTAGACACTTGCTAAACAATCTCTCTTGCTAGTTAGCAAGGTCCCTCGGTGCTCATCTTTCACGGTCATGACTGGATCATCAGGTGGGGCTTGGGAAGAAATCTGAAAGGCTCTGCCTGTTACAGCAGCAAAGGAGGGAGAGAGACTGTGCTGGCTCAGTGCTTTCCTGTGCTCCACAGCAAGTGGACAAGTCAGGAATAACAAGAGCTGCAGTGCTGCAGACAAGGGGTTTTTTATCCTTCACAAGGTGGGTGCTTGGAGATGTGCCTTGTCTGACCTTCAGTGCAATGCAGCTTCCCCTTCTTGCTGCACCTCTCAGACCATCTGAGTTTGGGCAAATGTCTGGGCAGGGTGATAGTGACTTGGTCCATGGAGGGTAAGGGAAAAGGAAGGCCAGGGCCCTGGAAGTAGGTTGCCAAACCTTTCTACCCTGCACTGAAAATTCATCTCTGATTTGTTGGTTTGAGTCCTTGATTGGCTAGCCCTTTGCAGCTGAAGGAGCTTTATTGAGGATGCAAGTACCATGATCCTTATTTCTGTGACATGTTCATTGGCCTACAGGTTGATGTTAGATGAGACCATCTTTCATCTCCAGTGTCTCAGCTGAATGCTCTAAGCAGTGTTGAGCTGAGGATGCAGAGGTTCTCATTATTGTGTGTGGGTCCTTGAGGGGGGAGGCATGGGGCAGACAGCAGATAGACAGCAGGAGCAACAGTGAGTCCTGGTGCCATGATTGCTCCTCCACAGCCACAGGTCTGTTACTCCAGACTGCTGCCTGCTTTGCTTGAACCATCAGATCTGACCTCTAACACTTCATAAACCACTGGAGCAGGCAAACAAAAAGATTTATAACTTCAAGTTGCTTTTCCCAGAGGATGTGAATATTCAGCTGGTGCTAAGGACGGACTGATTCTTCCCCATCCCACAGATGACAGACTGATTTCATTTGAAATGTTACTTTGGAGGTCTTCTAGACTGCAGCCTGCCAGGGAGACCTCATATGAACCAGGGCACATGTTTCCCAGCTCCTGAGCTCTGGGCCTGAGGCCATCCTCAACCCCTGAGTGATCTGCATCGATTTTCCTCCTCCAGATGCCACAAAGGTTCCCCTATGCAGATCATTGTCTCCTTGGTAACTGAACTACATCAGATAAAAACTGGACTGAAACCCATCAGCATGCAAAGCCCAAGCAATGTGGTGGGAAGGAGGGGGAAGGGCATGGGAAGCCCTTGGCCTGGCTGGTGAGGTCCATCACACAGATGTACAGCCTCTTGTATATCTACAAGCTCCTGGCTTGTGCTACAGCTCTCATATAGGACAGATCTTGCAGCATATCCATCCCCTTCCCAGCACTCCCTGTTCAAGGCAAACTGTGGTGTCCCCTTGCACTTTCTCTGCCCTACCCATTCGAGGTGAAGCCCACACATCTGGGGACAGGACAAGCCTCGTCTCCAACAGCTTTGACGCCTTTCTGCTCTTTCACAGAACCTTGCTATGAAGAGCAGTGGATATGGCCCAAAATTAAACCCAGGGTTTGTGTTTGCTGCTAGTCCTATGGATGTGGGTGAAGGCACTTCTGTGGGGATATTGGTTGTGTATTTGGGTTTTTTCCCCTTTTCCTGTTTGACCTAACTTGGGTCCTCTTTCAGCATCACTGGGCTATTTACCTTTACAAGGATGTTTGGAAGGTTTGACTAATTTTGGCTTTAAATCAGAATCAGTATTTCAACAGAAAGAAAAATTGTACAAAACAGTAAAAACTGGGTTTCCCCAGACAAAATTAATCCCCCTGCTCCAGCCACCTTTTCCCTTTGCTACTCACTCCAGGTCTCCTTTCATTTTCACCCACGTCCTGAGTCTGGATCTCCTCTTTTCCTTTCCCCTTTCTGCCAGCTGACTCCATTCCCTTCCAAGTGGGCCCCAGACCAATGGTAACCTTGCTGTCCTTGTCACACAGACATTTCACATCTGGAACATCTGTCTCAAGCCAGAGGAGGGAAAAAACCCACAAATATCTTGAACTGGAGAGAATGTGCGCTGGCTGTGTCTCCTCTATCTTTGGACAGGCTGGGTAGAGGAAAGGTAATCTGATCAAAAGTCTCTGCTTTGCTTTTAGTTTAGCCTGTATATCTATCTATACATATTTATTTATTTATTTTTCTTGCAAAAAGAGAGGCATGACTTCCAAAGGGGTAGAAGATAGCATTGAGAGAGGCGGTTAGGAGAGCAAGGAACCAAAGTCACAATCACTTCTGATGCAATTCCCTTAAAAACAGCACCAGTTGTACTTTTGGAAGGACATCATTAGAGAAGTATTTTCCCTTCAGTCCTTGGCAAAAAGTCAACATTTGCATTTAAATAGTGCTTTTGCTACCAAACAGAGGCATGTTACAGAAGAGCTGCACAGAGATAAAGATTCCTTTAAGAGATAGAGAGAGGTGAAAAAGCCTAACCTCACTGAAAGCTCAGCCTGTCTCCCATGTGCTGTCAGCAGAGAAGAGGTTATTTATGCATTTGAGAATGTGCCCGCTGAGATATAATCTAGTGCTCTCAGGAGCCTCTGCTTGCTGGAGGTGGAATTATAAGAATTAAAAATTACAAGCGTAAAACAAGGCCAGTCTAAAATGAAATATTACTCACTGGGTATAAATAATTCATGGGCAAAATAACCCTCCTGAGTCCCTCATTGATCCATCTTACTCCACAGATAGGAAGAGCAACAATCCATTGAAGGGGTGTTTGAAATCATCTAGGATGCTTTCAAGGGTGTGGGGTGGTTTCCAAGTGGCTGCAGTTCATATGGGCCGTGAATGGCTCTGTGGGAAAGGATGAGTGATGACATGAAATGGAGTTTCCTCTGCAAATGAAACTTTTCTAATGGTTGATTGGGGAAGAAGAAAACAGCATTTGGTGAAAATAAATAAATAAATAAAAGCACATTTTACTCCTGTACTCCCATGCAGAGTACACCAGTAATTTAAACTGTATGTGGAGAGATCCTCAAAGGACCAAGCAAGACCTTCTTTGGCAAATATTTGCCTTTCAGCACAATCAAGTCCATTCCCAAAGGCAAAGGCTGGATTTTTGGAAAGGTTTTTGTTAGATATGCTGTGCGTAGGCTGGTGGTATCTGAGGTTAGAGGTACTCACGTGGCTCCCTCAGGTCTGGTCCAAGATCTACAAACCCCACATGAGCAATACTTGAAACCATAATGGAAAAGGCCGGATAAGAGTTGGCCTTGCTGCAGCCACTTTGCTTCTTAAGAGGAGAGCTGTTGCCTAGTGCTATCACCTCTCTTCTGATGCAAGTCACAGAATCATAGAACGCTGTGAGTTGGAAGGGACTCACAAGGATCATTAAGTCCAACTCTTGCCCTAGCACAGGACAATCCCAAGATTCAGACCATGTGTCTGAGGACATTGTCCAAATATTTCTTGAATATTTTCAGGGCTCCATACCTCAAAGATGATCATAGTGAGAGATTGGACTAAGGCAGTTTTATCTTTGAGAGTTTGATCATGTAGGAGGAAAAAAATGAAGGAGAAAAGGAGTCTTCACAGCTGGTTGTGTTTTCCTGATACACACGTGCCTGTATACAGACATTTATGCTCAGAGCATCTTTGGAGACTGTAGAGAGCTTGTTAAGGTCAGAACAATCTAGAAGAGTCGGTATTGATCCTGTACACCTCTTTGTTATAGGACTTGTTCACAGACAGTGGTTACCTCTGCCTACCCAGAGACATGTAGAGCCCCTGGAGCTGCACCCTTTCTGCCCCAGCAGATCCAGCACATTCTGATGTGGTCTCCAAGGTGGCCACTGGAAGAGATGCATTTAAGAGTCTTTGTAAAGACTGCAGTCTGTCTCCAGGCCAACCAGATTTCATGTTCATAGCTTAGTGCCCTACTAAGCTACTATGTCCTGGCTTTCAGCAGGGCTTTTCAAATGGTAGATGAGTCTACCGTGCCAACATGGTGTATCATGAGTCTGTGGAACTCCTTGCTGCAGGACACAGCCAGCACCAAAGTGCCCATGGGTCTAAAAAACAATTCAACAGATTTCTACAGAAAAACAAACAAACAAACAAAACCAAAACAAACATCAGTGGTAATTAAAAATGAAGTCATCACCAACTAACAGCACAGGGCACATTCAGCTTGTCCATCAATGTACTGTCAGTGTAAGGAGGCTCATTTACCTCCAGCTCTTTGTGGTAGAAAACTTAATTCTATCTGATTATTTCTATTGCTCCTCATCTTTTCCAGTGTGTCTCTAGTTGTTTCTCCAGTTGTTTATGCTGGAGTTTAAGTGCTCAACAAGAGTGTTTTGTTCTGAAAAGGTTTTTGTTTGGGTGATACATTGTTAATGGTATGTACAGTTGTGTACAGATGCATAAGAAATAGTGACAAAAGCAAGTTTGATTGGGGCATGGAGATGAATTTTGGGCTGCTTTATAGAAGAAATAGAAAGAAATATTTTCCACACTAACTCACTTATGGCAGGAAAACCTACTTGCTTGTTACCCATTGCATAACTGTTTGATTCCTATTTCATGCATGTGTCCCAAAAAGTGTAGTTTTCACAGAATTGCCTCTATTGAAAAAGACCTTTAAGATTATGGAGTCCAATCATTAACCTAACACTGACTAAACCATGTCTTTAAGCATTATTTCTAGATGACTCTTAAATATCTCCAGGGATGGGGACTCCACCACTGCCTGATAACCCTTCCAGTAAAGAAATTCTTCCTAATATCCAACTAAACTTCCCTTGGCACAATTTGAGGTGATTTCCTCTTGTTCTATCACTTGTAACTTTGTTGAACAGACCAATGAGGCACGTCTAGGCACATCTAACCACAGTAGGGATCTTCTACACAAAAGGACCTGTTGGCTGGTCCTGCCTGGGTTTACCAGCTACTGAGCTTTCTCTGGTGCACACCTGGTGTCTTCCATTATGTGTATATATATATATATATATATATTTATTTATTTATTTATATTTATATATTTATATTTTTTTTAGCTGGTTGAGGGTGTTTTCCCACCTTTCTTTGCAGCCAGTATAGATGGAGAGAGGCTGCTTGTACCTGCAGGTGTAATTTGTCAGGTAATGCTGCAATACTGCTGCAATATGTCCCCAATCTTCTTTGCCAGCTTTGCCAAATTCAGCAATGCAGAAGTCTCTGTCCATCAGGGACAAACAGTAGCAGATTCTCTGCTCATTTCTCTGGCTCTGCAAAGCTGGTAAACTAGTATGAAAATGGTTTTCTGGAAGTCAGAGACTAACTCTTGAGACAATAAAAGGTTAACAACTTTAAGAGGAAGAGAACAGCCACAGGAAATACTGTTTGGATACCTAAGGATGCTTAAAGAACATTGAAAAAGGCAATAGGAAGTAAAGAGTAGAAGAAAATGAGAAAGAAAACAAGGCAGTGTTTGAAAGAAGGGGACACAGCTCTGAGTACTGGGATTAGTCATTCTCATAGGAAACATAAAAGAGCTAAACAAGGAAAATGCCATGCAGAGATCACACATTGTTTTTAAGGACAGGCCCCTAGACATGATCCCCACTGGCTGAGCTGTAACCCAGCTCCCAATCAATCTCTCCTTCCTGAAATGTCACTAACCTGCACTTAAGTGCAATAAGACTTCGCAGACTAATTGAAATTCTGAGCCAGAGTCAGGAGACATTTGCTTCAAGTAGTGTTTTAATTGTCTGCTCCCTAGGCTGGTAACAGAATATTTTGCTCCTTGTATTATTCAAGGAGACACAAGAGCTCAACCTTTCCCTTTAGGTTAGTGCCCCTCCTGTCTTGGGTTTATGTTCAGTTCTTTATTTGGCCTCTGCTCACACACTACCCAGGTGCACCCTCGTGTGCTTGCTCAGCCAGAGATCAGAAAACCTCAACCATCCCATCTGCCTAGATGCAGCATTTTGATTCAACCTATTATCTAGAAATAGGGGCCAGCTGGGAAGTATGGGACTGAAACCAGACCTCAGTGCTTCTGTAGCCAAGAGTAATCTTTTTTGTTAGACATGAGGGGGACTCCTTCTTTCCATGCATAAAGAAACACTTTCCCTTAAAGCCTTCCACGTGCTGTTTGCTGTAACCAGGGTATTTCAGTCTGGCAGAGAGAGAAGGAAGGCTCAAATTGTCTGTGGCCTTTTCCTGTTTTCCCAAGAATGCTGTGCTGAAGCAAGGTCTATAAATTTGAGTGTGAAACCAAGGAGAAGTCATGGTAGCACCCATAAAGCATCGGATAAGGCTTTAGTCAGGAAGAGGTAAGATGAGCCTTAATGAGCATCCTGATCTTCCTGGTTCTGTTCCACTCTCATTGGTCTTGGGTACTAACCACCTTTTCTCTGTGCTGGTGGCAGTTTGGAGGAGCAAGGTGATCCATTTCCCTGTGAGAAACTGACTGTCCTCCCTATGAGGTACTAAGATTCTAAAAGGGCCTAACAAGGACTTAGCTGTGAAATCATCTATGGACCAGAATCAAACAGAAGATGAACTTGCCTCTCTGTCTTACTTGCTTATGTTGACAGGTATCATTCCTGTGCAAGGAGGTGGGTTTGATTATGGTCCTTTTCTGGATGAAGCTTGGAACTGAGGGGTCTGATGGGGTTTGGGTTGCACCAGGTTCAGTAAAATATACACAAGACTGCTTCTAGCTGTGATCTGTATATATAGATCATGGTCAAAACCAGCAAAATTTGCTTTTCCCCCCCAGTTTCCACATCTTCCTTTGTCATCATATTCCCATCATGATCAAAGACTCTCAGTAGCTTAGGAAACAGAGACAGAGGGAAGATAGCTCTTCTGAGATCATCCACCAGACTTCTAGCAAGCCTAATCAGAAATCCTAAGTTACTAAGCTTATGGTTCTGTGTTGTGTCTCGTCCCTACTCCTTCACCTTACAGCTCCCTGCAAACCTCAGACATCCTGGTTTCAATTTTCTTTTCAAGGAGCACCTAGACACCACTTCCTGAAAGAAGACTCTCCACATAAGACATCTGCATAGAGCAAGATCACCACCTGCCTGCAATAGGCAATCTTAGTTCTTCTCATTTAATCCAGTTTTGACTTGTGATTCCTGCTGATTTTAATCACTTATGGTTCTCTGACATCTCTCAGTTGCCTCTGCTATGAGACAAAGATTCCTCTGATCAAAATACATCCTTGATGTCCAAGAAGGTAATCTGATCTTCTATAATCAACAGAAATTGACATGTCTGGGGTGAGATTCATCCCACTCTAAAGCAAGATGGTGAAAGAGAGAGCCTACACTCTAAAAGTGCTTATTTCCCTCCTGAAAATTATGAAGATAGACACATTTGTAACACAGACCTTTAAAACAGCTGAGATGCTGCCCACTCTAGGAATGCTTTGGAGGATTATATGTGATCTTGCAGTGAGCTCAGAATATAGATCAAGTTGCCTCACTCTTATTTCCCTTTAAATCTTGCTCTGCAGGGAGAATTGGCTTTCTTGAGGGTAGGAATTTGTATTTTTATGGGTAATTGATTTGGAGTTCCTTAGAGCTCTGTTCACCCACCAATGCCCAAATGGTGGTGCCAGGCCACAGAGATGGAGGCATGAGTTATGCCTGTTATTAATGAGTTTTAGACTCAGTCTTCCTAATAAGATGAACTCAGTCTTCTTTATTTTTTTACTTTAATTTTTTGGGTGTAGCGTCACCAATTTTTCTCTCTCATTCCCACATATTCCCACACTCCCTTTTGAGAAGGATTATGAAGGGAGAGGCTGAGGGTGAAGGAGAACAAGGGCTGATGACAACATTGAATTTAACACGCCTGGACAGACTCAGTATTTGGGCCAGCTCTGTTTAATGTCTTTATCAATGATTTGGATGAGGAGATCGAGTGCACCCTCAGTAAGGTTGCAGATGACATCAAGCTGGGCAGGAGTGTTGATCTGCTTGAAGGTAGGAAGGCTCTATAGAAGGACCTGGACAGGCAGGATCAGTGGGACAAGGCCAATTGTATGAGGTTCAACAAGGACAATGCCAGGTCCTGCACTTGGGTCACAACAACCCCATGCAATGCTCCAGGTTTGGGGAAGAGTGTCTGGAAAGCTGCCTGGTGAAAAAGGACCTGGGGGTGTTGGTTGACAGCCCAGTGAATATGAGCCAGCAGAGTGCCCAGGTGGCCAAGAAATCCAATGACATCCTGGCTTGTATCAGAAATAGTGTCCAGCAGGACTAGGAAAGTGATCATCCCCTGTACTCAGCACTGGTGAAGCTGCACCTCAAGTTCTGGGTTCAGTTTTGGGCTCCTCACTACAAGAAAGACATTGAGGCACTGGAGCATGTCCAAAGAAGAGCAACAAAGCTGGTCTGGAGCACAAGTCTTATGAGAAGCATCTGAGAGAAATGGGGTTGTTTAGGCTGGAGAAAGGAGGCTGAGAGCAGACCTTCTCGCTCTCTACAACTACCTGAAAGCAGGGTGTAGCAAGGTTGCTGTTGGTCTGTTCTCCCAAGTGACAGGACAAGAGGAGATGGCCTCAAGTTGTGCCAGCAGAGGTTTAGATTGGATATTAGGAACAAATTCTTCACTGAAAGTGTTGTCAGGCATTGGAACAGGATGCCCAGGGAAGTGGTGGAGTCACCATCCCTGGAGGTATTTAAAAGACCTGTAGATGAGGTGCTTAGGGACATGCATTATTGGTGGACTTGGCAGTGTTATGTTTTCAGTTGGACTCAATGATTTTAAAGGTCTTTTCCAACTAAAAAGATTCTATGATCCTTTTGAAGGGTGAAACCCCTTCCTCCCATCTTTCCTCAAAATCCAACTTTATTTGCATCATTTTTTATGCTGAGCCTCCACCTTGAAATGCAAACATATGTGCTGTTAGGTCTTGCCCCCATACCAGCAGACACACCTACAGATGTAGCCTTCAAATTTGGACCCTTTATTTCCAAAGTCTAAAGTTAGACCACTTGAATACCCTGCACTGTAAGTCTCTTGCAGGGTGGGTGGTAATAGATGGACTGCTACTCACCTTCAGACTGCTTCAGCCCAGGAATGCTTTATGGGAAGTGCAAGGAGCATTATCCTATGAAGAAATGGAGATACACAGATACTTACTGTCTACTAAGATGCATTACCTGAGCCACAGTGGGCTTGAACAGCAAATTTCAGATTTAGTATGGATATGAGCTAGGTCCAGGTGTGCAGTGCTGAGATACTTGTTTTGGTGACAACTTCCACAGCTGGGAAGTGCTAGTGCTAACCCTTGTGTTTGGGTACTAACTAAAAATATCTCACAGATATGTTGTGGTCTGTTAAGTTCATGAGTTGTGCCAGATCTATACTTGGTTTTACTAAACATCTTGGCCAGTAGATGTTGCTCTTGGCTCATACTGATGTACTCAAAAAAAAGCTGTATCTAATCTGAGACTTTTGGGAACCTTCCGAAGCCAAGCAGTGCAGATCTGTCCTTCAACCAGCATTCTGCTTTTGGCCATCACAGACCAACCCAGAGGACCACAGAGAAAAATAAATTATGACACAACTCCTCAGACAGCAGTCACTTGTAGTTAGCACACATAATTATTAGCTGTTGTTTGCTTTATTCTAAGTGAGAATTTCTGGACAGTCAATATTTCTAGAGGAGATGTTGGGTTTGACTTATTATACTTAACAGAAAGGTGGTGTAGACAGTTACAGAGAGAGAAACAACAGGACTAAAACATGCTGAGAGAAGCTGGAGTCAAAGAGGTATCAATCTGGTGGCTGCAGTCTTTCCAGTACTCACCTGGAGTTGAGCACCATGATTCTTTTGTGCCATGTGGAAGTGCTATGTGCCATGAGTATCTGATGGTTTCAGATACAAGTCCTGGAGAGGGGTGGAGAGCAGGGTTGAACTCCTGGGATTGTATTCATGTGGTTATCCAGATGGCATTTAGCCATGTTTCTAGTTTCATGGGGTATTAGAGGAAAATGAATCACCAGGCTCCCCATCCTGAATAGTCCTGGCAACCACTGATAACCCAACCACTCCTGAGTCCTCTGAGAACCAATGGTGGGAAAAGGGGAAAAGGATGCACAGAAATCTTCTGCTGTCAGTCTCCATCCTCTATTCTCATATGGATTAATTTCCACTTGATCTTGGGGAATGTGCTGGGGGGAAAATAACATCCTTGATCTGTTCAGAATCCACCTGTTTGTGCAGACAATCTTACAGCTCAGGTTTGTTTGTCCACATTTTCTCATAGAAAAAATAGCTATTGTACATGACAATTAACATTTAAATATGGTGAATAATTTGTAAAATAAGTCTGAATCTCTGTATATCTGTTAATATACCCACTCTTCTCCTCTCCCCTCTCCATGCACATTCACCCTTTTGCTCTGTAGTCCTGAGGTGGTTTCACATTCTTCTCATAACAAATCACACACCTAAACTAAAACACAACACTATTCTAGCTACTAAGGAGAAAATTAACTCTATCCTAGCAAAAACTGGGACAAGTACCAACCACAGCAGTATTTAGGCACTGTCTAACACAAGCTCTTAGAATCAAGGACTGTTTATGGATGGTTTTCCTCCAATCCCAGGATGACTGTCATCTTACTCAAGGCCTTTTAACACTGCTGGAAGATAAATGATAAATATGAATAACAGAAAAAAATAATTTACAAATGCCTGGATAAATGCTGAGCCTTCACAGCATCTCCTCATTGTCTGTGTTATATAATCTCTCAATACCATACCATTCTTTTCTTAAGCAGGACTGATGGTGTTGGCTGAATATTATGGGTATTAGAGTCTGGCTCAGCAGACTCAGGGTTAAAAAATGCTCATGAAGACGCTTCAGATGTTCATTAAGGAAAAGGTTTTCTTTTAGCAGTCAGAACAGGAGAAATCAGAGGGAGATCTCACCTGTACATCAAGGTAACATGGCCACAGAGGCCATTCTGCATCAATCCATTATAAAGAATCAAGAACTTCTACTTAGTTTTCAGGATAAAAAAAACCCCACAGTATAAGACCTCAAGTCTGCTGTCTGCAGGACCAGATGGAGTTGCATTTCCTTGTGTCACCCTGGGACTTTGAAGGGACATAACAGACGTGTGAGTAATCCCCTTTCACCATTGATAGAAAAGGTGATGACTTTGGGAACAGTTGTTTATGAATCAGCCTGAGAATTGCTTTAATCATTATAATCCAGTGTCTCCAAGGGATTTGTAAGTGAATTGCTGTGCCTGCAGTCTGTTTTATAGTGTCCCAACTTCAGATTGCCAGCAACAATGCTAATAACTCAATGCACCCACCACATCTTAGCATCAATGCCAAAAGATCAATATTAACCTCTTAATTATAATGTTGATCAAGGTTGATGATATTGATTTCTTGCCCTTGGTGCAAGGCATGCTGAATACCATGTGGTCATTATCCCAGATGCAGAACTGCTGCTGCTGGCTCTTTAAACCATCATGAAGTAATCTAGTGGCAGCTTTTGATTTGGGTGCTTCCAACAGCTTGAACATATCTCCACCTTCTCCTTGGACTGTACATGGTGGGCCCAGTTGCCTATGGGACACACTGATGAAACCATTATCAATGGCTGCAGGTTTTTGCTATTAATAACTCCCCTTCAGTCATCTGCAGCCAAGATTCCCAAGGTGGATCAGTTCATACCTCAGGTTTCTGTTCCCTACCTTACACACTGGCAGATTCAAAAGTTCTTTCATTTCCAAAAAGCTCCAACTAATTTGAGCAACCAGTTGTGCTCCATTGATGGCCAGAAGAGCACAGACTGAGAGCAAGTAGAATGGCAATACTGACTGTTCAGCATCAAATAAATTGAAGAGACACTGCAAAGACCAATAAATGAAAGACTTCATGGCTGACTTCAATATTTTTGATGCCAAGGACCTGACCTCCTACCAGACAAGCACCTGTAATTGGTATCTCAGAGAAGAGAGCAATACATTTTGTGTAAAGTTACTAGCAAGGGATGTTTCAGAGGCTCATAGCATACCTCAGAGGGCCTTCAGAGACCTGTGTGGAGGTGAAAGCTTGTGTTTCTCTGCAGTTCACGATTGTATACAGGGAAAGATTTGGCCTTGTATGTTACATGATGCCTCTAAATTATGTGCACATACTGCTAATATTTACCAACCATACACAAACTCAGAGCAAACTCTGCCCATGCCAAGGCATCACCTAGTAAAAATTTCAGGGTTTCAATTTAATCTGATTTTTTCCATCCTACAGGTAATGAATGCCTTTAAAGATTTTTTTTTTTTTTCTTTTTTTTTAAGCACCTTTGGGAACAGCACGTTCAGGAGGGGAAAGTTTCCTCCTTTTCCCACCATGGTCTAAACAAAGACTACAAATCTCTGAAAAAGAGGAAGATGTTGCATTTTCCTGACTATTTTGTAGTTCTGTTTTGCTCCCTTGGGAGAACAGGGACTGGCAGATGAGGGTAAAAGGCAGAGAAATTTATTCCTCATCTTCATGACTTGTCCTGGTGCAGGAACCCCATCACTTACTCTGGAAACCTCAAGCTCTATGTTATTTCCTCCCACTATTGTCGAGGCTGGGACTGGACCTTACCACGCTCAGACTGGCCCTGGGCATTAATCCATAATGTCATTCCTGATTCTGATGGGAGTGGTCAACCCAATAAAGGATCTCAGTACAATGCAATTTCTGGTCCCAAGCAATCCAGTTCAGATAACATCTCTCCCAAGGACTGTTTTAACTGTCTTTGGACACTGCTGGGTATCTTTTCTCAACTAAATGACCTCCTGAGCTCCCTGGGCATGCAGCCCTTATCAACTCCCAGCTTTGGCTTGCTCCTCTGCTCTACTTCCTAACCCCTTAGACACACATCAGCATTTAAGCCCCTCAGATTTTTTCACTCACCTTGCCCAAGTGGTACATGACATGACCATTCTGTCTATCCCCATCTTAACGAGGGGACTTAATAAGAGACAGAGATAGAAACTACAACACAGAGACAAGCTTAAAGCCTGCTCCTTTCTGCAATGAAAAACACTAACAACATGTCAAAGGATGAGCTGGTTAAAGCAGCCTCTGCCCAGCAAGGCAGCCAAGATTAGCATCTTCCCACTGCAGGATGAGTGTAACCGACAGCTCTGCGAAGGAGAGGACACCAAAGGGAGAAATGTCTGCTGACAACTCGCTTGTTCGCCAGCTTTCCTCAGAGATGCACACACACCGAGCGCTTTCATGTGGTTTTCAACCGCCTCTGTTCCCCCTCCAAGCAAAATCCTTATTACTGACATTTCTGTGTGAAGAGGGTTTGGCTGTGTGTATCAAAATGTCATTAAATATTTGGTTTAATAACTGCCAAGGCGGCTGCCTCAGCGTTGTGCTGGAGTTCGCATTTCTGGCTCTGTCTTGGGAGCAGTTAGTGGAGCCAGGAGTGCTGTGAGCCACGAATAGTGTCTGCAGAGCAGCATCTACTTGGCAAAACTGCTCTGAGTGGGAGACACCTGACTCCTGGATTGTCCTCCTGGGTGATTTACTCTATGTCCTCCTGTAAAATGCTTACCTTAAGAAAAAGTAACTTCTGTCTGTGCTGTACAGCAGGTGGCCTGTGATACTGAAGCCAAGTCTTTAATCTTTTTAGCCCCTCCCTAGTTTATCTTGCAGATGCAATAATAGCACAGTCCTGCTCTTGTTAAGAGAAATATCTCACAGCTTGTGGAGGATTGAGAAACTGCAGTCTTGGGGATCTGTGGTGGTTTGGCTTCACCCTTGTAGTTTGCAGCCAAACACAACCTGCTCTCTTACCCTCCCCACCTCACCCAGGGAATACGGGAGAGAATTGGAAGGAAAAAGGCAAGGAAACTCACGAGTTGAGATAAAAACTATTTACTAATTAAAATATAATGATAACAACAGTAATAACAGAATGTACAACTGAGTGATGCCCAGTGCAATTGCTCACCACCCACTGACTGATGCCCAGCCTGTGCCAGCCAGCGATCCCGGCTCAGAGAGAGTCCTGAAACTGAAACTGGAAGAGCGAGAGCCCAAGCAATCCCCAAGAGAATCCCCCCACTTTCCAGTCAGCCCCAGTTAATATACTGACATGACAGGATATAATCTGGAATATTCCATTGGCACATCCAAATGCCAGTTTGGGGACTTGATATTCACTGCACTTCTCCCTCCCGGTCCTAATGCAGCTGTGAACCAGCCCAATACGGTGGCCTTGAGCTCCAGCAGCAACTGATAACATCAGTACTGTTATCAACATTCTTCTCATAACAAGTCTTACACTGAAACTAAAACACAGCTATTCTAACTACCAAGAAGAAAATTAAATCTATCCTAGCAAAACAAGGACAGGACCATAGAAATCCTTCAGCTGGAAATACTGGTCAAGGAACAAGCTGAAATTGCATAGGGCTTTGCAAAGCTCTGGATGTTAAAACATGTCACTGCATTTATGGGTTTATGCAGTCTTCTGCAAGTGCTTTATACCTTTTTAAAGGTGAAAACACCTTTCGTGAAACTGAGGCCCTTCAAGCCAGGGCAGATGGAACATGAAAGGAAATTTCATAAATATTCTTCTTTGATTTCCCTTCTGAACAAGCTTTTATGAAGACAGTGATACTCATATGAGGAAAGGTTTCAACCAACTTGGGCTACACAGTTAGTTTTTAATGTGTTCAAATAATTATCACCGTACAGAGGCACTCATGTGTCTGTGCTAATCCGTCCCCTCTGTGCTTTGCACCAAGATCTGCAATAACTTGAATAAGCAAATTGTGTGTGAACTCAGGTCTGGTGTGATTCATTCAGTATCAGAGAGGTTCAGGGAGGGAAAGCATTTCATTCCTCTCAGGTGGTGCATGCTGGATTTTTCTTCAGAAGTCTGTTCTCTGATATTTTGCCTGTTCTGCTTTGAAAAAAGTTAAGTGATTAGGCCTCTATGGCTTTCTTAGGGGAAGACTTTTCCACACTCTTATTTGATCTCCTGCTCCAGACTAAACATTATCTTTCTCATTTCCCTGCCCACTTCCCCCACTATTTCCACATAAATAATCTCTCTTTATCCCTACTGTTTTATTTGCAGTGATACATGTAATAAGCACAGCTTTATGCTGGGTTTCCTTGAAAGCTGAGCACCGTGGCCTCATCTCCACCTTCTTAAGTGATTTGCAGAGCAGGGGGAGATTGAAGCTGATCCTAAATGTTTGTCCAAATTGGGCCTCGTTACCTTCATTACCTTGTGAATGTTAATTTTTTTTAAAAAATGTGATTCACTTGTGAAATCAATGACAGCTTTGGCCACTCAACAGCTGTGAAAAATCACATCACTTATTTGGGCACCCAGAAGTGAGTGATCTGAGCAGCTTTTTGGATGGTGGTGGAGAATGCTGGCTTGACCTTGAGCTGTCTGAGCTCTGAGAACAACTCCATAAAAGGGAATCATAGTAATAAATTTAAGGTAAGAAGAGGTCAAGCAACTGGGAAAACAATAGAAATCATTTTGTTGGCCAGATCAAGGGTCTTTTGGCCCAATATTCTCTCATTTGCCAAGGGACAACATAGAATGGACAAGCATAGAGCATCTTTCCTGCCTTCAGCAACTTGTAGCCAAGGGACCTTCTGAGCAAGAGCTGCTGGTTTTGTATCTAATAACATGTGGTGGATTTTGCTTTCATGCATTTCCCTAGCTACTTTTTGTATTCATAGAAACTTTGGTACCTTTTCATACTGTGACAAACATTGCACAATTTGACAGTGCTCTGTGGCGGTGAATTATGTCCTTCATTGGTTTTGCACCTGTGTCCTGCTAGTTTCATTTGACAACCCTCAATTACAATAGTGTAAAAGACGATGAGCAGCCACTCCCTGCTTACCTTGCTCTGGTCACTCATGAACTTTTATTGCATCTTCATCTTTTTCTCATCCTTACCCTTCTCTTTTCCATGGAGGAGAGTTGTAATGCATGGTTATGGCTGTTGTTAATATAGTTTGTCAGAAGTAAACACATACACAGCACAGAGCAGGATGATCCTGTACAGATAAATGCCCCTGTCTTGAGTCTCCCTTATTCTACTTGCTGGCTTGTCCTGGTTTTAGCTCAGATGGATTTAATTTCTTTCAGAGTGTGGGATTTGGTATGAGAATAATATTGATAATATACTGATGTTTTCAGTTGTTGCTAAGAAGTCAAGGAGTTTGCAACTTCTCATGTTTTGCTAGTGTGGGACTAGATAGAAGGACTTGTGCAAGCTGGATAGGGCATAGCGAGAGCAATGGACCCAAACTGGTCAATAGGATATTTCATATAATATAATATAATATCATGTTCAGTATATATATGAGGGTTAGTCAGAAAGCGTGGCTTTTCCTCTTATGGGATTGTGGTTTCAGGATCTCTTTCCTCCTCTGGGATCACTAGCAGGGAACGAGCTGAGCCTTGGTCAGTGGGTGGTGAGCAATTGCACTGTATCACTCATTTGTATATTCTACAATTACTATTATTATTTGGTTACTATTATTATTTAGTTTTATTTAAACTATTACATTGTTTTCATCTCAACCTTTGAGTCTCCTCATCCTTACCCCTACAATTCTCTCCCATCCCCTGGGGCCGGGGGAGGATGAGCGAGCGGCTGAGTGGTATTTAGTGACCTGCTGGGTTAAACCATGACGTGGCTACTCTAGCTTGAAGTTTGCTAGTGGTTTGTACACAAATCAGCCTTCCCTTCTCCAAAACACTGAGAATCCCATGAAAAGTTTTGTGCAATCCCCAAACTCTCATCCCCAAATCCTCTGTTCTCCATAGGACAGTAAGTCCTCTAGCCTTTTAGGTAAGGGACCCTCTTGGTTTGCATGACATTCCCAAGAGTGTCTTTCATGATGAGTCACAATAGTGGGTTTCTGTCTCCATGGAGGGTACTCCTTGTGCATGGTCCATTTTAACTCAGTAGGTTACCAAGATGTTTCTGCCTGTCATGTTTCTTTGATCCTCTTTGGATCTTTGTGTTTAATTAATTTTTTTGTTAGCCAGATAACCTAATGGAGCTCATGACACACAGTATGGACAGTGGGCAGAAGAGGGTATTTACCCCCAGCTTTTTAATTTTGTTTCTCACTAGATCAGTAATGGGAGTGACGTGTTCACTCATCATTCATCAAAAGCTTTTGCATCTGAAAGAGGAAGGTTGTAGAGAAGAGCTGGAATTAATAATTTTTGGTTTTTAGGGAATTTGGGGGGTTATTTCTCATCTTAGTGTGCACAATCTGCAAAACAGCAAAGTCTTATATGGGATTTATTTTTGAAAGGGCAGAGAATGAACCACTGGAGCAACTCACTCGTGTTGCCATAGGCTTTCATCACTTCATATCATGAGGAAGGAACATCTTCTTGATTGTTTTTTTTTTTTTCCTTTCTTCCACAGAAGTAGCAAACTGAATGCATGACTCTCCAGGGAAAGATCACTGCTTTGTGTAATAGAAGGCTGTCTTTAAAATAGTCCCTTCTGGCCTTGCTCTTTCCCAGCACAGTAAGAAAGGAGAGTGATAAAACCCTGTGGAGCAGCTCTCTCGCTTAGCCTGTTGTATAACAAATGCTACTTTCAGATGGTGTAAAACAATCTTGTGCTTAATCTCCTTTTAGCATCCTTCCCCCTATTTGCATAAGAAATAACATTTTTTTTCACTCATTTGTGAATTGCTGATGATTCTCAAGCCCTCAGATACTATGCTACAAGGTCCCCTACAAACATTTCCACTAGTTGCACACAGAACTGTGGTGGCTTTATGTAGTCTCAGCATGTTTTTTCAGACACAAGATGTCCTGGCCTGATGAGTTTGAGAGAGCTGCCAACAAGAAGTGTCTGCAGCTGGGGTCAGTGGGAGGCTAAATCCAAAAGAACAAAATCGGAGATGGATGTAGTGTGTCAGCAAAGACCCTTTTGCTGTGTTCTATTGATTGTTTTCTGTTGATTCCTTAGGTTTTTTTTGCTGTTGTCACTGTCATCTAATTTAAGGCATTGCTGTTAAATTAAAAGGCATGATTGACTGGCATCTGAGACACATCGCAGCTGTCAGCTGCAAAGATAAACTCCGGATCAGGATGCAAATCTTTCCAAAGATCAAGGGTGTTTGGTCGAGGAGTCTAAGTGGAGCTCTTTCAGTTAATTTGTAGTAGGAAAGACCCATTCTTTTGGCATCTCTGCTTAAGATTCAGAACAAGAAATGACAAATATGAGCTTGCCAGTTGATTCTGACCATCTTGAAATTTTCTCCATTTAACTGTGGAGAATTAGAATGCATTGGGCCAGTCTAGTGTGAAAAGTAATTTGTTTTAGTACGTGATCATGATAAGAACTGACTGGAGAGGATCAAAAAGCCCTTTAGAAACTGAATTAAAAGCCTCCCTGAATGACAGTCTCCCTGGCACTCAAAAGAGTCCCATGAGCAGCAGCCTCATGTGCAGCTCTCACCTTTGCAAAAATCATGCTAGGAGCTAGGATTCATTCTCAAAAAATAAAATATACAAACCAAACCTTGCTATATGTGATTGAAGCTGTTGGTTGTGATGGGCTCCTCTGAAGGTGTGAACCACAGCTACTCCAGTTAAAGGGAATAAAGATTAAAGTGAGAAAGGTCTGAAGTTCTGCAAGGCTGTAGCTGAGCAAAATTTTGCCAACTGGAGATGGGTTGGGTATGTGACCTTCACAGGAGTCAGTGACTTTGAAAAGCAAAATCCTTCATAAAGCAATGGCAGCAGACTCATTATTTCTCGATTAAGGACAGATGGCAACTCAACCCGCATCGATCAGCAGGGTGCAGCAGTTTGTCAAGAGATGATGAAACAGGACTCCAGGGACCAAAGGGACTGTATGCAAAGGGTCCCATCAGCTTCAGTAGGATTCTGCATTGTATTTTGCATGAGTTATTTGGTTCCTGGAATCAGCAAAGTCTCCTCCAACCTCATGTTTGAAATATAAGAAGGGACAGAGCAAGGAATTGTGCAGCAGACACGTGGGGATGAACATTTCTTGGAAGATGTGGGGTTTATGAGGGTCTGTTCCCTGGTTACAGCAACAAGTCACTCCTGATGAACTGAGTGATGGAGCATGTGTGCAGCCACTGCAGTGCCAAATCCCACTCGTGTCTCTCCTGCAGTATCTGCACTGGACTAAAAACATCTGTCTGTCACCACAGCTCAGCTGCTCCTTCCACAGCCATGGTAACTCATTCACTTGTCATTGTCCAGCCACTCCTTTCCACCAGCCAGATACTTTCAGGTAGTGGGCAGAAGAGCCAAGTGTTTCACTCATGGCACAGCAATTTTCCCCCCTACTCAAAGATAGGATGGGTATGACTTCATAAAACAAGCCCTTAACCACTTGTTTACAGCACCACTAAAAAAGACAAATCACTTGAAACAGCAAATGACTAGACCCAGGAAAAGATGGGAGATTTCAAAAGGCTTATCTGACAGCCAATAAAAAGGATAAATAACATGCAGTATTTCATTTGTCAGGACCATGGGACAACCTGATGATAAAAAGGACTACTCCATAAAATGGGGAATACCTTTGTCTTGCCTATAAATGCCTGTGTTGATTTAATAAGTGCTCTGGTACTTCTACACCAGCTTTTCTTTAGTACTCACAAATGGGATGAAATCTGAGGAATAAAGAAAGGAAGTAAGTTATCTGTGCACAACCTCATAAAGAAATCTCATTCCACTTAAGGGTTTGAGATCATGATGGTTTTCATCTTATTTTGACTGGTTCTCCCATTGCTGCTGAAATGGAGCTGGAACTGGAACTTACACTATCCCCTACTCTTTACTGTAGTGAGACCAGGCAGCATCTATTTCTATATATTTTTAGGGGTTTCATGTCATCATAATAGGTTATATCCTGAAATACACTGTTTAAATAACACATCATCAAACTGGGGACACCATGACAGGCAATCAGTTCGGGTCACGAGTCTGTATTTTACTTACAAATACAATATAAACATCCTGGGGTGCATTAGAAGGGCTGTGGTTAGTAGGTCGAGAGAGGTTCTCCTTCCCCTCTACTCTGCCCTGGTGAGGCCACATCTGGAATATTGTGTCCAGTTCTGGGCCCCACAATTCAAGAAGGACAGGGAACTGCTTGAGAGAGTCCAGCACAGAGCCACCAAGATGATGAAGGGAGTGGAGCATCTCCCTTATGAGGAAAGGCTGAGGGAGCTGGGGCTCTTTAGCTTGGAGAAGAGGAGGCTGAGAGGGGACCTCATTAATGTTTATAAATATTTGAAGGGTGAGTGTCAGGTGGATGGAGCCAGGCTCTTCACAGTGATGTCCAATGACAGGACAAGGGGCAATGGGTGTGAGCTGGAACACAGGAGGTTCCACTTAAATTTGAGAAAGAACTTCTTTACTGTGAGGGTGACAGAGCACTGGGACAGGCTGCCCAGGGAGGTTGTGGAGTCTCCTTCTCTGGAGACATTCAAGACCCGCCTGGATGCCTTCCTGTGTGAACTCATCTAGGTGTTCCTGCTCCAGCAGGGGGATTGGACTGGATGATCTTTCGAGGTCCCTTCCAATCCCCAACATTCTGTGATTCTGTGATAAAATGAACTTATAAGATGCTGGAGCAATTTTGCATATTTACTCAAAAAAACATCCTGAGCAAATAAATCACAAGCCTAGCCAAGGATTGTATGGAGCTGCTTTCTCCCTTCCCCAGCCTCACTTCTAAGTTGCAAGGGAATGAGAGTAAAAAAAGAGACATCCTTAAAAGGGCAAGCAAAGTGTTGATTAGCTCTTAAATGTGTCTGGTTACAGATATTCTATTGATCAGCTCAAGTAAGACATCAGGATACCTGCCATTATGCCAATGGCATCTTTTGTAACTGAAACACAATCTGTCTCCCATTAGGAAACAGAGAAGACAAGCCTGTGTCCTTGTGCTATTTAGGAAAAGAACCAGCAAGGAAAGTGACTTTCAAGTAAAAGATAGTCTTCTTCAGGGTCAAATATTTATTGTGTGCCAACAACAACTCCATCCTCCATGCTGCTGCCAGATCTCTGAGCACCTTGCTGGCAGCTTCACTAGCCTGCGTTTCCATCCTCCTCTACTTTCCCATGTTATTATCACTATTAAGTATCTAAGCAGCTTCCACTGGATTCAGCAGTGTGCAAGATGCTGAGCATGTGTTTATTGTCACATTATCTTGGGAGAAGATGTTAGAGACCTGCTAGATTGGTGGTAGTAAACGATCCCTGTTTTGGGAGGAGGAACAGAATTCCACAGCTTTATACTGCAGAGGTGGATGAGTATCTACCATCTCTATGCAACAGGGTGCTGGTAATGTCCCCATATTCTGACATGGCACCTAACTGGGCTGTTGAGGACCCTCATTTTTCCAGACAGGTCTAGTGCTCTGCCTCGGGTGTGTAGGGAGTAGTGGAGGCCACAGCTCAGGGGACAGCCCTGATGTCCATTGCTCATAAATAGCAACACAAGGAAGCTGGGTCAGCTGAAATGAAACATATGCATCTCTGATATCTCTGACTGTTGGTGAGAAAAAGGGGCTTTTTTTCATTTTTATTTTAAAGAGCAGCATTTGGTTTTCCCCCAATGTTTCCTCTTTTCAAAAAACTACATCTTCATCTCATTATCTTAATCTGTGCCTGAACATGGTACATATAGCTGAATTTCTTGGACCTGAAACATCTCCAAAGATAGCTTTGGGTAATGAGAGAATACACAGCAGGAAAAGAAGCCATCTGAGAGTGGCTAGCTCTGGGATGAAGGACCACTTCTGCTCCTCCCCATGAGATGGGCAAACGATGGATCAGAAGCAGTTACTAGCTGTTAGAAGCAGAGGCCTACTACAGAGCAGATTTTAGCTTGCTGCATATGGCTGATGAGGAGTGAACTGACCACTGAGGGATGTGACAGCTTTTCCATCACTTGAAGGGCCTGGATGATCTCCTGCTGTCTTTTTACAACATTAATCCCAGCCTTGCTGTGCTCCCTGCAGGCATCCTCCTGCAAGGCTTTGGGCTGTGGAAGGCAAGCCAGATACAGATGGACTTCATGGTCTGTCTTGCCATTGACATTTATGGATATCCCACCAGGAGCAGTTGTTCTTGTCAGCAAGCTGAAAAAACACAGGGTGGAGAAGACTGCAGAGGCTCAGCATTTCTCTTCTGCAAGTGGCAGGATCATCCCTGCAGCAAGTGTCTTGCTGGCTCCATAAGCTCGCAGGGCTGTAGCTGGTGGTACTACGGGGAAAGCTGAATGTTGCTGACACCAACACTAAGCATGACTGGGAAGGGAAGCCTTATGGGGCTTCCAGATTACTCTTCATGGGTGCTGCAAGGGTGGTGGGGAGAAATATAAGTCTGCCACCAAAGCTGTCTTTTAGAGCACACTGCCTTCTGTTTCTGTTGGTATCTGAAGTGTGGGGAAAAGGAGTGTCCTTTTTGGGGGGAGTGGGTGGTAGGACCTCATCCCCTCCCAGATCCCTTGTGTTGTCTGCACATAGGCATGTATGCTTGTGTTGTGGAAGAGGGAGAAGAGACAACCTCACTGATGCTGGATGTGTATCTTGAAGTGTGTTTTGCAAGTGCCTTCTGAGGTTAGAAGCCAACAGAAGAGGGTATTCTCAGAGGAGGGGACCTCTTTACTGCAGCAAGCACATCAAGAGCTGGACTAGTTAGAAACGAAGCGGGGTTTCCAGAACACCAAAGTCCCTGTTTAGAGATAGGAAGCAGTTGAAGAAAAGTCAATGAAAAGACAATGTTTCTCCCTTCCCCTCCTATCTCTTGACTTTCTGGGCTACTCTGTGGTGTCTACCCTCACCACATTCAAAGACATCCCAATTTTGGGGCTTGGCAATGGGTACATTGTAGGGTCTGTTGGGCCAGCATTGCCTCAGTTTCCTGGGTGCTGGGCTTTCACCAAAGCTGATGGAACTTTTCTGGATTTTACCCAGGTGGTTGGAACCCGTGGTCGGCTTGGGGTGACTGCACCAAGGACTGCGGGGGAGGTCTGCAGACTCGCATGCGGACCTGCAAGCCCCTTCCCAACGAAGGTCTTGTCTGCGAGGGAGTCTTGGAGGAAGGACGGCTGTGCAATAGGAAGGCATGCAATAGTAAGTGGAGGCATGTTCCATTGCACGGGTGTGAACAGGTCGCTCTTCTCAGGAGGAGCCCGGCCTCGTGGCCATGAATAACAAAGGATGCTCTAGAGGCTCAGCGTAACTGCTGAAGGGTTGTGTCAGAGTGACAAACCCATTGATTGGACTAGATGATCTTCTGAGGTCCCTTCCAATCCCTGGCATTCTGTGAACCCAGGGAAGCATGCAATTTCAACTGTGCATGGCCCTGCCCTTCCCTGCCTGTCTCGCGGTCACGCATGCACACGCACATGTGCTGACACACGTCTTCCAATACACATGGCTGCAGATCCAGACCTTTAACCCAAAGAATAAGGGTTAATCAGTGGGAATCTATAAGTAGGATGACATCAGGTATTCACACACTGGTGAAAAATCTGCCACCAGCAGCAAAATATATACCCTTAAAGGCATTTCTTTGACAGTTGGAGCCTGTCTCCCAAATAAAGCATGCAGCTAAGAGGAATGCTAATCATCCTTCTTTTTGGCTTAGTTTCCCTTCCCAGTCAAGAGCAGTGTTACTGTTCCTTTTTTTTTACAAAATGAAGCTGACAGAGATAAGATATGAAGAAAGATCTGACCATTAAACTAGGGCTTGAGCAAGGCAAATTCTTTGGCAGATGCTCCACTGTAATGCAGCTTCTTTCCAGGTTCTCTTCTCCAGAGAGCAGAGGACAGATTGTCAACACCTTTCAGCAGAGAGATATCGATGAGTTGAGCTGGTGAACATCCAGCACTTTCATACCCAGTTCTTCTTTTGCATTAGCTAAGTGGAAAGAGGGATAGAGAGGCAAAAACAACAGCAGAAGAAGCTCAGCCCAGCAAATGCAAGAAAATGGCTGATTATAATTATTCCCTTCTTTTTATTTCAAATTTATAGTAGAGAATGTTTGAATAACTCTTCCAACTAGTCAAATAACTAGGGAAAGTTCAGCTGTCTTCAAAGGCAGGGTAGTATTTCCTAATGAAAGGGAAGTTCAAATAGAGGGACATAAATATATTTCTCTAATAAGGGCTAAAATGATTTCATGCATTTTTTACCACTTCCATAAATTTAAATCTTGTTGCAATTAGATTTTTTTTTTTTAAATTAAACCTTCTGGTATGTTGAATTTTATCTCTTTGACTCACAGTTGCTAATTTCCCTCTGAGGTTTGCCCACACGAGGGAAATTTAATCTATGTCTCCCACGCTTACTGGTGACTTTGTTGCTTTAATGCAGTTGTGGCTTGGGGCAGTGAGGGTAAAAGTGCACCCATTTATGGGCAGGGACCTAGAAGCTGAACCTGAAGGGGATTCCAGCTGTGGGATTTGAGTGTGCCTCAATAAATCTGGACAAGGGGCCAAACTGGTCTTGGTGGACAACACTGTGAAGAAGGTGGAGATGGCATTGTGTGTGGGTAGAAGGGGTTGTGCAAGTGTAGCTGTTCTTTGGACATGGGGGCACATGAGACAGCAGGCAAAAAAACCCCTTGAGTTTTCCTCCTATGATGGACAAACAAGGCAGGCACCCTGCTCCCCAGCAGTACATCTGTCCTCATCCCTAACCATCTTCAAAGCCCTGCATGGGACCCGTTTGATTCCTTCATAACCTTCTTGAACTGGGGGATGGAGGACCAGACTGGAAACAGTTTTCCAGGTCCAACCTTACCAGCACTGAGCAAGGGGAATAACATATTCCCTTGATCTGCCCTAGGGGCAAATCTTTTCTTTTTGATAGACCTGAAGCTGCTGCAGCAAGGAGAGATGAAGTGGAATGGTGGGCAACTATGGAGCCTGAGTTGCACTTCCAGCTCTACTCATTGCACAGAGCACAACAGTGAAGGATGAATTGTTATTTACTCACTCTTTACTCACTCACCTTTTCCAGAACACAACATTAAAGAAAGCTGATCCTAAGTGCAGAAAAGCCTGATCATGCCCAGGGGGGGTTATGATTCAATAAATGATTTCACTTGTGTTCCTGTCCTCTTTCCATTACATATCCAGTCAACTCCTGCTCCAAATTGCAGTGTGGTTAGTTCAGCTGGGCATATTTGGGAAGAAAGGATCTTGAGCTAAGTGGAAGGCTCTAGTTTGGAAAGACTACAGAGTTGAGGCAGCACAAATTGATTTATGCCTTTGAAATAAATAAATTAATTCTGATTAACTTTCCCAAGGGTATCTTTGCAGACAAACTACTGAGCCCTGTCGTGATGTTTTCACGTTGGCAAGCTGGAAAGCATTTGGGGGATGATATGAACAATTAATCTTTGAAGAAGACTTGTCTATGCACATCTTGAGGTCTGTGTCCTACCTCAAGATAAACCTGTAACTCTTATCTGCCAAAGCTGTGCATTTGGCTCTGACCTTGCTCCTCAGTGAATTTGTTCCTTGTTGCTTTTGTAGCCACACCCAAGAGAGCTGCACTTTTGACCCAGGAAGGGCTTTTAATTTTTTTACACATATCCTTTCCTTCTCTTTACTATGATCTGAGGATTTAAAAGTAGAATAGAAAACCTGTTTTAAATGTGTCACTGTTTTGCTCATATTGACTTTTGTTCATAGATTTGTTAGGGATGAGTAGGATGTTCATTCTTCCACTTGAACTATTTTTTTCCGAAGTGCTTGTTACACATTGCAGTTAAATAGATTTTAATTCATTTTTTTAATTAAAAAAAAAAAAAAAGAAGAAGAACTGGACAGAGGAATATCTTTATCCTGAATTGTGCAAGCATTTCAGTAGCTTGTAATTATACCTGACTAGCTCTCCAGGTATTGTAGAGTAGTTGACACGTTAATTTTCTAGTAGACAACAAACAGGAAATAATACTCTTTTCCTTGACCAAAGAGGCATCTATAGTCCTGATAAAACTGCAAAACAAAACAGGGATGAGCACTCTCATATTTTTCTCTGTGTGTTAAGGGTAAATTGAAACATGTCCAAGGAAACTAATGAAAAAATAAACCACCACTGAAAAGTAAAATCAGTTGCTGGCTAAGCAAGTTAGGTTAGAATAACACAAAAATCACTACCACTTTCAAAACAAGGGTAAAGCCATCTCTTTTCTTTAGCTTCTACTTCCTTGCTTCTGCCAAAGAGGCTTATAAGCTGATGGGTGATTAACAAGAGTGTTCTAGCTGTTTATTTGGATCTCCAGCAACAGGGAGAGGTTTTAGTCTGATATGGCATTTGGGGTATGTTCTCAGTGGGAACAACCTTGGGTGTTACCACTCAGCTCCATGGAGCTGCTGAAATTAAATATTGTGGAGGATCTGTGAAGGTTTCACTGGTTGTTTTATTTTGCCTGGCCATGGCAAATGTGGTAGAAAGATCCAATCTTCCTTGTCACACTCCCCTAGGTGGACCTTCTCCAGGTCCTGTCATTCTTCCTCTTCCAGAGCTGCCCCAGGTGGACCTTCAGGAGTTCTAAGTATGCAGCAGCAGGAAAGGTGGTTCTCAGACTTTCCTAGAGGTGTGACTTCATGCAGCTTGGTCTCTGAAATACCATAGAATCATAGAATGGTTAGGGTAGGAAGAGACCTTAAAGATCATCTAGCTCCCACCCCAGATCATCTAGTTCCAACCCCAATATAGGTATAGCCACATGGTTCCCAGAGCTGAGTCTGAACACATTGTCTGGAGACCATACTGTTGTTTGAAATCACTTCAGAGGGAGAGAGGAATGACTCCACAGGTGCCACTTGTATGTGGTCTTTGTGTTTTTCCACTCACTTGGACCACCATCTCTGCCATTTTGTGTAATGGAGTTGCTTGCTTGGTGATCTTCATCTGTCTAAATTTCCCCAGGGATGCATACCCAAACCCAACAGAAAGTGAGCCAGATAAGTTATCTCCATGGGCAAAACCTAAAGCTGTAAAAAACTGAAGAAAAACTGTAATGAAGGCACATCCCAAACTGGAAGGGAAATGTTGTCTGGTAAGAGAAGCTTGGCTTAGGCAGGGCCTTTTTTCATGGCAGCTCTTCAGCTCAAGAGACATAATCTGAAGGACAACATTCAGTGTTCATTGTAACTCTGATTTTTCCTTGCTAGAGGCAAAGGACCCGGTGATATCTTCCTCTCCAGCACAGACAGAGGAGATTTCCTCCATCTGTTGGATTTGGCTAGGAGTTGCTGTTTTCTAGAGGGAGGAAAAAAGGCAACCTGAGTGTAATGGCAAGTGCTTGCAGAAGAGCTTTCCAGGTCCACCTCCTTTGGATGAAGGAGGACAACCGCTGTGTTCTGGTGGCCCCTCTTGACTGCACGCTGCTAAAAGTTGTGGTTGCTCACAACCTGGCATGCAGAGGGTCCTTGCACGGAAGCTGGATGGGTAATGTGGCAGGACATCTTCCAAACCAGAGGGTAGATGTCATGGGCCTGACCCTGGCACTGGAATTTGGCAGTGACAAAGAAATGCAAGAATAATCAGAGATTTAGGCAGCCTGCAGTTATTCCTGAGGAATGAAAATCAGCAGAGGAGCCAGCTGAAATCCTGCCATCCCATCTGGCAGGAGCAACACAAAACCATATCTGATATTTATGAATGTGCAGATTGGGCAGATACATCTCCCCTAGGCTGGGAAAGGGGTGGCCATGTCCTGCCCTCAGGTGCAAAAGTGTGACACCAGTGCAGTCCCATCTATCCATGCTGGATTTCCAGCAACAACTGGGTTCAGAATCTAGTCCTTCATCTATATAACTGTTAGTGGTGTGAAGAAATGGATGTTCAACATGACACTCAAAAAACTGGGCCTCAGTCTCATTTTCTGCCACCTTTGATTTTGATTAAAAATAGCTTTTTTGCTGCAGCCACTGAGGTGAAATATCATGTGCATGTGTGAGAACATTCCCCACAGGCCAAGTTAGAATTCATGGCAAGCTGGAAGGGTGCCTTGTCCCATATGTACTTGCTGCTGCTTGCAAGGACATCACCCTGTCCCTGCTTTTAATGATACTTTGGACATTTAGTATCTGGGAGTCACACATCTCACCCAGTGACATTTTCACAGGTCTCAGATATTCAAACCAAATTCCTTTGGGCCATTCCTTAGCTGGCAATTGCCATATATCCAGTGGCCTACAAAATGACCCTCTTGTACATCTGCTGAGATCTTGAGTTTTAGGGGTTGTTCATGAATCTGCCTTTCCCATTTTGCTTCTTTAGGAGCCCCAGAAACTCCATACCCAACATCTGCTCTTTCATTTTTCTTACACTGAGATACATTTATCCCATTTCAATGGATTTTTTTTTAAATCATCCCTTTCCAATCTTTGCTGTCATCCACCCTTTCATTCCCACTGCCCCAGCTTGCTTGAATAATTTTCATGATCCTATTTTCTTTGCCTCTCCTGTTTGGGGGATGAGTATAGAGGGAAGAGTGTGTGGCTCTGGTGAGACATGCTTGGATGTTAAAACCTTGGCCCACAACACTGCAAAGTTTCTGCATTCCATTTTGTTCACCTCAGTTGTGTTGCAAGGTGTTATCTGACACATTACAAGTTCTCATTGGAAGTGTTGGTCACCTGCTTCCTCTTCCCACTACTGCCAGCACTGCACTCCCCATCAACAACTGAGCTATGTTCTTCCCAAAACTCATGTTCTTGCCTCCACTTGCAATTGAAAGGTCTCTGTATTCCCTTCAAAGGCATCATTTCTCTTGCCTTCATGCTGACTTCTCCAAGGTGCTGGGTTTTTCAACAATCCTCACAGCATTTATACAGCTGGGATGTAAATCAAGTCTAGATCTCCCTTTGATCCTAGAATTACTCCTCTCTACTGACTCTGTTTTGAGAAGTGGACTGCTGAAATCTAACCAATTCTCCTCTGCCTTTATTTTGTGGCCTGCACTCTATAAAGTTCAGGTGTATGAAACCCACAGCAAGCATCACTTGTACCAAATTTATCTTGTGTATAAGCGACCTGGCTTCTCCCAGCTTGGTTCTGAGCCATGGTTGATTTTTTTTACATATATTTGAGGCAATTGTCCAGTTAAATCTAGACCATTTTCCATCTTAAATGAAGAAAGACCTTCTTCTCTGCAACATCTTTTCCAAAGGGGAGGCAACCTGCCTGCTGCAATGAAGTGACCCCAGCATGGGTCTGGAGCCAGTCTTTGCTAGGGGAGATTTGGAGTGAACTGGAAGAGTCAAATATTCAGGCACATGACCTGATTGCCTTTAATTAGGTTCAATAGTTACAGCACAGGCTTGTCATATCCATCAGGGAGCAAAGGAAATCATGCAGCTCCTTTGAGACCACGACCAGTCCTTAGGAGATATCAATAACATGGGGTCCAAAAACCTGGTGAGAGGAGGTCCAGGATGCCAAGGTTGCATTTAAAATTTTGATTTTGCTCTTTTATCTTTCTTTCTTTCTATCTTGCTTCCTGTCTCTCTGTCCATCCATCCATCCATGCTCATTGGCTGCTTATGGGATATTCAATCTCAGGTTTTCCTTGTCAACTTCCTTGCTCTGGACAGCTGACAAAGCCATCCAAACTCCACATCTATCCCTTGTTGCCCTGTTTCTGCTCCCAGCCTAAACAAATCTCTGAAGTCTTTGGGATTTCTGCAGATGGATATTTTGTGTATTCTTGTGGTTTGTATGCTTTCATGAAGAGGACTTAAATCAGAGCAGGTGAAAATCACAGAATCATAGTGGCTGGAAAAGAACTTTAAGATCACCGAGTCCAACCATAAACCAAACACGAGCGATTCCACCTCTAAACCATGTCCCTAAGCACCTCATCTACCTGTCTTTTAAATACCACCAGGGAAGGTGACTCCACCACCACCCTGGGCAGCCTGTTTCAATGCTTGACTATCCTTTTGGAGAAGTTTTTCCTCATATCCAAACTAAACCTTCCCTGGCACAACTTGAGGCCATTTCCTCTTGTTCTATCACTTGTTACCTGTGAGAGGAGACCGACCCCCACCTTTCTCCACCCTCCTTTCAGGTAGTTGGAGAGAGCAGAGCGAGAAGGTCTCCCCTCAGCCTCCTTTTCTCCAGGTTAAACAACCCCATCTCCCTGAGCCGCTCCTTGTAAGACTTGTTCTCCAGACCCTTCCCCAGCTCCATTGCCCTTCTCTGGACACACTCCAGCACCTCAATGTCTTTGCTGTAGTGAAGGGCACAAAACTGAATGCAGTGTGTGGGTGTGGTGTGTGCATGGGTGTAGCCAGCAATGGGTGGTGGGAACGGGGCAGGGTTTGTAATGTGTCCCAAATATGAGACTAATTAAACCTGACTCATAAGCAAACTCAAGACATCAGATATTGGAAAGCTAGTTAGAGGTTGGCTTTTTTTCTTTATATTGCATCTCCCACAGGAGTTTCATGACTTTCTAGACACTACAGGATTTGAGCCCTTTCTATTCCAATAAAGAGCTGGACAAAACCAAGATGTATGCAAATATCAGGATATTTGTAGTCCTGATGTCCAGCTGTTGGTGCCTTACCCTTGATGATGGCAGGTGGGTGACTGCTCTTTCCCACCCCTTCCAGCCATCAGCCTGAAACCAGTTGGTGCAAGGAAGGTTTGGAGGAGGCAATGAAACAAGTTCTTATGTTCCTTAAATTCTGCTTTTGGGCAAGAGTGATGGGGAATATTATAATTTCACAAACTAAATGGGCCTCTTCCATTAAATAAGCTTCTGAATATAAAATCTGGCTCCTGGCAGGGACTCTCTGAGTCACTCCTCTCCCTCCTTTGCTTTCCCTTTTTGGTTGCCAATATAGACTCCTGCCACCACAATGAAGCTTCATTAACCTTTGCTAATTTTCTCAGAGTTCCGGGATCAAATTTGTCACCATCATCTCTTGGCAGTTTGTACTTCTTGAAAAGATGTCTAACTGTTTTACTTCCTTGGGGAAAAAAAAAAGATCCTCTGTCTGGTACTTGCTGTTTGGAAACAAATTGGTTGCCAGATCACAGATTACTTGGGCTCAGCTCTGCTTTCTGCTATTCTGCATGACTCTGGTGAAGTCAGCTGAGCTCTCCTGATTTACAGCAAGCAGTACTGGTGGGTGGGATTTGCTTGCTATTGTTTGGTTGTTTCTCTGTTTACTAAGGAGGGCATGTGTCAGGGTTGCAACATGCCCCATACCATGGAGAATGTAAATTTTAGTTTTCTCTTTAGCAAATTCAGAGCTGATTTACATGGGGTTCAAAGGCAAAGCTGGCAGAAGTGTGGGTTTGGAAGGAGTAGGGGTGCTAGCTGTCAGTCAGGAATTAAATGTCTTTACTGTGAGCACATTATTTACCTTCTGATCTTAACACCATGGCCTTCAGTGGGAGACTTTCAGTTAGGACACCAGGATCAGCAGCTTTACTCTTTCACCTCAGTTGGAAAAGTGCCCAGCCATAACTCTGTTGATACATAAGTCACTTTGTTGATAGCAGAACTTCATCTCTCCTTGTTGCTGGTGGTAGGGTCAAGTCTGTGAAGGAGACATCCTTTTGAGCTATCCTTTTTCTTTTCACCTGCCCTCACCTGCCTATTCTACTCAGCATTTTCTGGTTACTCTAAAGAGCATTGCAAAAGTAGATGTTGGTTGCAAGGTAGAGTTTTCCACCAAAACAATATTGCCAGTTGTCACTATAGATCTAAAAACACTGCTAGGGATGTTGATATTAATTGTCAGCACATCAAAAAGACTAAATCCTCCACAAGTAGAGCAAAGTGTACAGACACCCTAGAAATTAATTGCAACTGATTGAAGACCAGGCATAAGGGATCATATTCTGCATGGTCTCAAGTCTCGCTGAGGAACAAGGGGTTGAACTGCCAGCCAGTCTGTCTTGCAGGCCTTGGGGACTGCTGGTGGCCAGGGGAGCTGGGGTTGGAAAACAAGTGGTCATGTCAGCCAAACATTGCAGGTTGCTGTTGTTTATACATGTAACCTTTGTAGTGAAAGATCTTGCAGAGTGAACCAAGGTGTATTTACATGACCCATTACCTTGCCATAGCCAATGGACGCTATAATTCCAGAAGCCAATCGCTGAGGTCCACAGATAACAGAAAGCGAGAGGACACTGATGAACTGCAGCACTACGGGTACCCTGCACCTCAAATAGGTAAGCTCTGACCTACCACAACAGTCTCTGGAGCTAGCACACTGCCTGGTCACTGCACTTCCCAGCTGGGCTGGGCTCACTGCATTGACTCGCTTTGCTGTTTCAATGACCCAGCTAACCAATTCTTTTCCTCCCAGCTTAGTGTGGACTTACCCAACAAGCCACAAACTGAGCATCACCCAGTTTGTTCCCATCCCATTGCCCTACAGGGTTTTGTGTTGTTGCCATTAGCCAGAGAAGGCAAAAAGTGTTAGAAGTAGTGTTAACCAGACCATGCTCCTCACAGTCCACTTCTCATCACCCTGCCTACTTCTAAATCATTGCTTTGTCTGAACTGCTTGAACAATCATGGTTCATTAAGCCAAAGCTGACCTTACTGCAATAGAACCTCTTTGCTGATGTCTATGTCATGCCTTCCCATTGACTAGGAGGAGGTGTGCAAGGTGTGATGGGGAGAGAGCAGGATTGCTTTCCTCTGTCACTAGGGTTTTAGTGCTATGCAAGGACTTGTATCTGGTAGGTTCTGCAGCAGGACCTTCCACTCTCCTGCAATAAGAAAGGATTAATAAGTGGGAATATCAGAGAGTGTGATCTGGGAAGATGGGAATGAATCGGTCATAGATCTATTCCAGGTACAATCTGGAGAGGTTTTGAATTCTCCCTTCACAGCTCCCTTTTTTGTCAAGAACTTAGCACATCATGGGTCTTGGGCAAAGCAAGGGGTGTTGACCCTGTTTACAGGTTAAAATCATTGCCCAGTGACCTTGAAAACAGTTTGTGCTCTAGAAATGCTTCAGACAGGTGATTTGAAGAGCTAGAGCTGTGACATAGATTATAAGGGAGAGCAGGTCATATTCTGATGTACATTAGCTGTGTTCTATCCAACCCAGCAGGACTTTGCCAGTGTGCAGCAGTGAACAATGTCAGAAATTTGAGTGGTATGAAGGCTCAGCTGTGGTGGTGGTGATGTGGTGACTCTGGGGGTGATCGGACAATGACTAGGCTTGTGTTCAGCCATCATGTTTATAACTTGGCATTTCTTCCTGCTGTGCAGCTGGATACTGCATCTGGGCTCAGTGGCATCTCTAATTCCCCGCCGTCATAGCCACTGCTGCAGCATGACTGGCTTGGGCTGTGGTATCCCTGAATGGAGCATGGGCGGTTGTGTTGTCCTGCTGCAAGCTTGCCACATTCCTCTGCTCTTCCAGGAGCAGCAACTGCAGACAGGTTGTTCAGAGAAGTCAGGATGGAGGAGATGTAAAGACCAGCCAGAGGGTACAGCCCAGGAAGGGATTTAGAGGGAGTCTTTAGCTGGGGATGCCAAAGCAAAGCCCACGTCTTCCCTAGCAATTAAAAGAGTTTATAGAGGATAAGCTATTTCACATCCACTCAAGACCTGGAAAAATATGAAATACAAAAAATAGCTGATGTCAGCAAAGGGATGGCCCTGCCCAGCAAAAGCCTAGTATTTTCTCCTGCCAGACTTCCACATCCATGGTGTCCAAGTCCTATAGACTCTGGTCCAGTTGTGCTCTCAGCTGTGGTGACACTGGCTGCCCACGTGTCTCTCACAGCAGTAGCACAAGAGTAAGATCCAGCCCAGCAGGTCCCTGGCACAGACCCTCCCAGACTGCTTCCAGGAGGTCTTTGCCAGCAGCAGGATGTGAGTGAAGGCGAGGCTTGCATGTGACGAGATGTCAGATTGACAGATGATGCCAACAAAAAAAGGAAAAAAAAAAAAAGGAATCCTGGCAGAGGGATGACAGTGATGTGCTGCTCCATTGGTGCAGAGGGAAGAAGCATCATGGAGAAGCTGCAGGCACTGATGGGAACCCCACAGCCAGCTGAGTTCTCTGTAAGGCCAGCTCAGTTACTCTCAGTGCTGGCCAGGAGCTGGAAAGGATCCTGGATTGCAGTGCTACGTCCCTGTGGAACGTTGCCCAGTGTGTCTTCTTCTGCAGCATCTGCTGGGCTCTCTCCAGCTGCAGGAGAGGTGATGCAGCTGGCTCTGTGGGAGCAGCAAGCCCTGCAAAAGGGCCATCTTTCCACCTGAAGTGGGGTCTTGGCCCCTGCAAACTTCTTTGGGACACTCCTGTTAATCCTCAAGCTACCCTTGAGCATCACAGGACTAATCAAAGATCCTGTGCAGACATCTGTCTACAGGCACCAGTCATGATGGAGGGCAATGCATGGCCCCTTGTCCTCTGAAGGGTAAAGACCAATTTGGTGGAGTGCATTTCTGGCAGGTCTAATTATAAGACAGTACTGAGCTGTACTAGAGAGCTTTCAAACTCAATGAGTGTGGTAGACTTCTTGTCCTTACATAAAGCAAACAGGCACTTCTGAGATAAATAATTGGAAGATATTGCATCCAATAATTTGTGTTTACTGCAGTCTGACCCACAGAGGTGCAGAAATTCTCCTCCATAGTTTTGGTGATGGGCAAGATTCTGCTTCTCTTGGATGGAGAGTAAGAGAGCTTGTCCAGATGCTTGAGAGCATCTTAGAACTGGGTCTCACATGGCTTGAAAGTCAGCTGAATTTCTGCATGGTTTGAGACTAGACTGGACATAGTGCCCCAGTAGACCAAGATAAATTGCTTAGTTCAAAATGACACCAAACCCAAAGGAGTAACCAGCATTTGGAAAATAAACTACATTATGGATTTAAGCCAGGGATTGGTGTAATGTGAGAGATAGTGATTGAGGAGATTTACCTTTAATCATAGATGTTTCTACTGTGAAAGGGCAAAAGCCCAAAATGATAAAGAGGCAGAAGATGTGGAATATGGTTTAGAGATGATATTCATTCATTTAGTGACACAGTAACTCTTCTCTGAATATGGAGATTCAGACACAGTCCGAAATCACAGCCAAGTCTGAGTGGGGAGGTCGTAGGCTTGCAGGCTCTCCAAGCCATGAGTTACTGATGGAGGAGACCACTGTGTCTCCCCAGATTTCCCCTGTCCTACTTCTGCCCTCTCAGAAAGACTTTTGGGCACAAACTCGCAGTGTTTGACTACCAAAAAATATTAATTCCCTGCCACTGAGGGACTCAGTGCTGCTGGGTGCAGTACTGGGGAGGTTGCTCAAGGCTGATGAAGGTGGTTATCTGAGCAATGCAAAGGCATCATCTGTTTGTGCAGCATCCAAGCAGGCTAAGTAGGAGGAATGGTTGGGATTTGTGGGTGAGAGATGGATCTCTTGGAATCTGGGCCACTCTGGATGGCAAACACTGAAATGATGGTACCAAAAATGTAACTTGCTGCTGGTGAATTCAGAGTATCACAGGACTGTGTCTGACAAAGCCACTTTGAGTTCCTTATTGGAAAGGCAATAAAATTACCATGGAAATGCAGATCTCTGCATACTAGCAGATCTAATACTTGAGAAACAGGATATAGGAGTGATGTTTTCTTGATGCTCCAAGGCTTCAAAATACCCACCATCTCCTACACATCTCAGAGAAAAGACCAGTGGTCCATAATTTTTATTGAGCTGGAACCAGCTGGGTAGATTAATGAAAACAAAAACAAAACCAACCCAACCAACAAAACCCACAAAAGCAATGGGAAACATTTTTTTGGCAGCTTTGGCTTAATGAACAAAAGAAGTTACATCTCATGATAATCATTGCAATGACATGGAGAAAGATTTATCCACACTTCTACCTCTTTCTAAATTCAGCTAGTAAATGAAGGAATGAAAACCTGTCCATTTTACATCAGGGACAGGTCTTTCTCTACACTTTCCCCCTTCAACAGATCTGAACATATTGATTCACCAGTTTCCAATTAGTGGGCATATTTTTAACTACCAACTGCCTGAATCACTGAAAACATTCAAAGTAGATGTGCTGAAAAGCATGACACATAAGGAATAATATAGATAGCTACCAAAAATCTCAGTGAGCAGATTGATCAGAGCCACAAACACTTGAAAACTTGCATAAAATTTCATTGCATGGAGAAAACTCCTCTTAAGACACTAGTGAATAAATATACTACCTTGAGGAAAAAGTCAGACCTTAGGCAGTATTGGGAATTTTGGTGATCTCCAACCCTTACAGTCCCCATCACAGTTCCTGTACTAGCACTGATTTTCACACAGCTGGTGTATAAACCTCGTTGCCCTATAAACAGACTGAGATCTCAAGCTGTAGCAGCCCATTGCCAGAGTCTCTTTCATGCTCCATATTGCAGTTGGTCAATCAAATACAACATCTACTGTCTAGTTTTCTTTGGGAATGGGGTGATGGTTTGGGAAAACACATCCAAAAGCTGGGTGCAGCTCAGGCTGTGCCATGTTGTACAACCCCTGAAGTCATGCTTACCTGCTGCACCCAGTGCTGTGATCCTTCTTCTATCATCCATAGTCTGCCAGATGTGTTTGTTTAGGATGTGACTAAAGAACTGATGGTCTAAAGAACTTGTTACTACAAGGGTAGGCCCCTCTATTCTGCATCTTCTAAGATGTGCTGGTGTTTATTTGTGCCATACACCTCTGTACTGTACATACTAAATGTTATGTTCTAGGTTTATCTTGTGTAATTATTAATAATTCAATAAAAATATGTAAACCTTAACTATACAGAGCTTAATCAAAAAGAAACAGAGCAAGCTTTTGGGGAGGAGAAAGGTCTTTTCTCAAGGGTAGAATAAAACCTATGAAAACTAATGGAAAATTGTCCTTTCCCTGCCCATGTCACACTTCTGGTGACTTATCTGGAGGCTGTAGCCTGGCTGAAACACCCCTGGCATGACCATCTGTCTGCAGGGATATTAATGACAAAGGGAATATGTCTCATTCCTTTTCAACACCATCTTTTGTTCGATGGGATGCTTTTAGTTGCTTTTCCAATACTGCCCCATCAAGTAAGCAGTTGATTGGGAGTATATGAAGTTCAGTAACAGTCAATCTTGTTCTCAAAGCAGATCTTCTCCACAGGTGAAGGAGATGTCAAGGTAAAGGTCTGTGGGATTACTTCAGCCAATGTTCTTCTCAGGCACTCTCATATTCTATTTTGCCTGCTCCTCCACTGCGAATCTGCATTGGTAGGGGCTGTGAGAAGGCAGGGAAAGGAGTTGAATCCTTACAACTGCTCAATTTATGGACACACTTACTGTGTCTTTCTAATCCCTGTTACTTAATTAGTAATTTCTGAGCAGATGATAAATATCACAGTTTACATGGTTCTGCAGGGGCTACACCACCTTGTTGTCCATGGTGGAGCCTGCTCTGCCCTGATGTTTCCACAATGTCTTTCCTTTTTTTTTTTCTTTTCCTTTTTTTTTTTTTCCCCTATGTGTGCCACAAGTTCTACCCAGTCCCCAAAAAAACTTTGAGCCCTTTGTCAGCCCTCACATTTTCTCAGCAATCCCCTTGCATCCTTGCTGTCACACCACACGTGGGACACATTGCACAGCTTCATAGATCACCAGTACCAGGTGAAGTGTAACTTGGAAAGCACTGCCCTGGACATCCAGGGACCAAGAATTCCATGTCTTCATCTTCTGCTTCAATCCCAACAGGTGACCCTGCAGCAGAGGAGTGGTCCCCATGGAGTGTCTGTTCAACTACCTGCGGGGAGGGCTGGCAGACCAGGACAAGGTTCTGTGTGTCATCTTCCTACAGCACTCAGTGCAGTGGCCCTCTCCGGGAGCAGAGACAGTGCAACAACTCTGCTGTGTGCCCAGGTGGGCTGAGCGTTTCATATACGCGTGGACAGGAGGGGAAGGGAGATGCACAGAGGATTAACCACCTGTGATATCTCCACTGTGATACCTGCTTGGAGGGAGATGGTTTTTTGTTTCCTCTGTCTTCTCTTTTTACCCTAAAGCCTCATACAGAGACCCCTGCTAGACCAAGCACCATTAGATGGACGCTTGTTTTGCATGGTGTGGACAATTTGATGCTATCTAAAGACAATGGACATGGTACATCTAAAAGGCATGTACCCTTTGGGGTGTTTCCAAGTATGAGGCAAACTGGGAAAGAGAAGCACCAGATGACAGTTTCAGTTTCTCAGATGTCAATATTGGGCATACCATTGCAAAATCAGCATGAAAAAAACACAGATTGCTTGTGTGTTTGTGACTTGAGCCAGCCATTGTCTCTGTTTTCATACTCCTCTCCTACAATTTTGATGAAAAAATATAGTCTGGAGAGCCTGGACATTAGTTTGAAGAATTATATTATTAAACCAGGTGTGTTATTCATGACTCCTGACCAGCAACATCATTGTTCAGGACCAATCTTACAACAGTGAAACCACCAAGCTGTTTTCCCATGTTCTTTCCTGCATTTCCTCCTCTAGTTATCTCTTATCATGCAAGGTGCCTGGTGACAATTACAAAACGTTAGGTGTGAACACCCTTTCCTGATACTGGTGGATCAGTCACTGTTAGAAACTGATGAAGGACTGGAAAAGTACCTGTATATATATATATATATATATATATATGTATTTATTTCTTTTCTTCCCCTGAAGCATTATTGATTTTGCATTAGCTTCTCTGGTGAAGCTGGAAGGGATGAAGTCCCTTAAGAGAGATCAGTACATTCTTGCAACATTTGACCTCTTGAAATTACAGTGACTAACCTTCCATAAATAACCTGGCCAGATTAGATTAGATTAGATTGGAGATTAGATTAATATAGATTCGAAGGCTTTAGATATCTAATTCCAGGAGGTACCACCAGTGGCCTGAGTACTATTGGAACATGTTGCCCATCTCATTTTGTTCTCCCAAGTCTCCCTGGCTTTGCCCCTGTGGTGTCACTGCTGTATGACAGTAATTAGTAGCCTGATGACAGCTTTTCTGAGAGCTTGAAAATGCTGCAGCCTTTGACAATTCAATGAGAAAAATATGTTCAGGGAGGGAATTAAGGGTAAGAAGTGAAAAAATCATGGTGATGTTGCTTCCAAAATGGTAATGAGTTTTTTGTTCCTCTTTAACTAATTACACCTTTTTCTCAAAAAATGCCCTTTTCTCTTAGTTCAGAAATCTGAAAAATTAGGGTCAATTAAAAGTGATTTGTGTTTTATTTCAAATAGACTGGAAAGTAGCAGACTCTTAGTGTTGATATCAAAGCATGAAAAAATTACTCAGTGCTCCTCTTGCACACTTTGGGTTGGTTTGTCCTTGATCTTACCACACTCTCCTCATATGCTGCCCATTCTGGGTAGGAAGATACTGTGCTCTGTGGGCTCACTCACTTCTTCAGACCTCCTTTGGAAAGGAAACTTACTTCTTCTGCTTTGATTGCAGTGCATGGTACCTGGGACGAGTGGTCTCCATGGAGCTTGTGCTCTTCCACGTGTGGGAGAGGGTACAGGGATCGGACCCGCACATGCAAGCCCCCACAGTTTGGTGGGAACCCCTGCGAAGGCCCAGAGAAGCAAACAAAGTTCTGCAACATTGCACTTTGCCCAGGTAAGGCAGTTAGAGATTCAAAGCCTTCCCTCCAGCAGGTCTCCCCACTTCTGAAGGTGCCTAAACGTGGCTCATCGAGTAGGTGCCTCAGATGAATCAGCATAGAGTCTGCACCATCCTGAAGAGGATCCTCTGTAAGGGAAGAACACATTGGAAAAGCAGCCTAGAAATGCTTTCTGGGGTTATTTAGCTAATCATTGTCTTGGGTTCAGATTTGTTCTGTTTAATGGCTTTCAGAACACACATATGTGATGGATCTGGATTAGCTCAGCTATCATTAATATTTCCAAGACCATCTTAAACTTCTTCCAGTAATGGCTATAAACTGGAAGAGGATAAATTTAGATTAGATATTAGGAAGAAATTATTTCCTGTGAGGATGCTGAGGTACTGGAACAGGTTGCCCAGAGAAGCTGTGGCTGCTCCTCCCTGGAAGTGTTCAAGGCCAGGCTGGATGAGGCTTTGAACAACCTGGTCTGTTGGACGATGTTCCTGCTCATGGCAGTGGGGTTGGAACTGGATGATCTTTAAGGTCCCTTCCAACCCAGACCCATCTATGACTCTATGATTATCTACCTGTTATTTCCAGTGAAAGGTTTAAAATTATTTTGCCTGACTTGGCTTGCTATTGTGCTGGAATTAATTAATAGTTCTACTTGCTAGCAATATTTGAGCATTTATTCACTATATATGCAAGTTTTCTCTGTACCTGATCCTGCTTTGGGTGGTGAGATGCACGAAGAGGCTCCTTAGAGCTTTCCATTACATGTTTTAATACTTCTAAGTACCTTTTCCCTACCCCTAGATTTCACTTCCAAATGCCTCTCCCCCAGTTTTATGTTGAAACATCAGAAAGAAACCTCAAGATGAAATGGCTTTTAACACTGGAAATCCACTTGAGCTCCCATGGCTTTCTTCCCTTGAAGCAGACAGGCTCTGGGTTTACCACATAATCCCCATCATTTAATTCAGGGTGTCTTGGTGAACATGACCTGAACACAAGAGAGCTCCCCAACACTCCCCACCTCTTCCAGGGTAATGTCAACTGACATTTTTCCAGTTCAATGAGAATCCTTATGAAGCACACTATGTCTCTGGAGGAGGAGAGGCATTGTGGGAGTGATAAGAACTTGGTAGAAACATCTGTGAGAAGAGGTCTGGCATTTCCCACCCAGTTTTCACCCCAAGTAACTACCCTTGGATTTCTGGCTGTGGTCCAGAAGACTCTACTCAGAATAAGCACATCTCAGGCACCAAATTGATTCTGTCACAAAAAAAGACAAATTGAAGAAGTCAGAGCTGGCATTGCTCTGACAATAAAGCATACCCTGAGATAACATTGATCCATAATTAATTTAAATATAAATAAATATGTGAATACACTGCAATGAACAAAACAGTAGTGGAAAAGATAGGCAGCCCAACTGCAAGACTTCAGCTCTAATTAATGCTACAAAAGCAATCAGTGGCTTTGCAGTGCCAAATGAGTGTGGTGTTGGGGGACTCATTGAAGCACAACAATGGACGTTGCTCAGCGCTTGATCCACCAGACAGTCATATCGCTTATTACCGCCCCGCTCTGAGGATTTATTCCTACAACTAATAAAAATGTTCTGCTGCAGGGACAACAGAGCTTTTGTTCCTCTGGAGCAGTAGATAGCACAGGCTGAGCCTCAAGTCCTTTGGAGAGAGAGAGAGGAGGGGGAAGACAATGCCAGTCTCTGTGTAGGCTACAACAGCAAGACTCCAATGAACATTTCTGATGGACTCACACTGTGCTGTGACAATGGCACTGAGCAGGTTTTGCTGCAGCTGTGATGGAGAGCGCTCAGCATCTTGCTCAAGAGACATCTTTACATCAGGGCACGTGGCTGGAGGTGTAACATGACCACCTCTGTTTCTCCATTTTTCAAATGTCTTTGAAATTACAGTCCATGAATAAATAATCTCTCTTCTCAAAGGAAATTACCTGTTCTCCATACCCCAGTGAATGAGCAACTTATGGATGTAGCTCTCCTTTATTTTCCCATCTCACAGTTGTGGTAAGCTTCCAATCACCACTGCCACAGCAGCAGGTAGGGCTTTGGTAAATGCAACTTTTTTGCTAAATGCAACTTTTTTGGTAAATACAATTTTTTTTTGCTAAATGCAACATTTACTTTGGTAAATGCAATCTCATTCTTGCAACACAGGACAGTGCTAATGAAGGTCAAGCACCTTAAGTTCATAGAAACTAGCAGCACTATCTGCAGTCAGAAAAACTGTGCTAATTTATAATTCCAGAAAGGAATCACCTGTCAGTCACCACTTTTTGCATTTCCCTTCCCTGGGATTTCATAGTCACTGACATGATGCTTTGAATTTATGCACAATGAAAACATCAAGATTGGATTGCTAAAAACCAAGCACCTTTTGGAAGTACCTTTATGCCTGCCTGATTTTTCACACCTTCTGAGCTCACTTGACTCCCTCAGAGTTAACAGTTGCTCATTTGGATGTTTTTAATTTTTTTTTTTACATGCTTGCAAAACAAAAAGCTGCTCAACTGCGATGGAGATTATTGAGAGGTTTTTGAGTCCTTGGAGATTACACAGGGGACCCAGCTGCATATATTTGTCTTGGACTTTTACAAACAAAGCTAAAGAAAATGAGCTGCAATCTACAGTGATGTGATTTGAACCAGAATTCAGACTTGTCAGGGATTCAGGTTGTTTTTCTGAGTGAGAGCTAGCAGCTAGTGAGAGCTAAACAGAGCATGATGACCGCTGCTAATGAGGAAAAAAATGCTCTGGGAACAGCAGACTGGGTGATGGATCTGTTGACCAGGGACCAATTAGAGTGTAGCTGCCACACTTGGGAATGCTTCACACTGTACCATGTTAATAAGATGAATTCTGCTTCTCTCCAACCCCATCCCTATCATAACCTCTCTTGTCCTTCCATCCTTTATTTAATTATCAAAGAAACTGCTGTGCAGAGACATATCAAGCCTGTCAATGTTAATTCAGCCGTGAGAGAAGTACATTGACCACACACAAGTGCTCTGCTCATGATCTCCTGTTGGAGCACACCTTTCCTCCAAGCATTTCCTGGCTAGCAGCATGAATTCCTGTGAATAATGCTGTGAATTGAGTTTTTGCATGTGCTTTAATGAAAATCAGAGCATTTGGGTGCCTGAGAAAGTTCTTTCCCTGCAGACTTGTGGATTACTTTGATGAAAAATGAGTTCCCTCAAAAACTGCTGATTGCCCAAACTGGGAAATGTCACAGTAATATATTGATTCCTTCAAAATTTTCAGTGAAAACATGATACATGCTCTCTGTTTTGATGTTAAGTTGTAATCGACAATATTAATAGTTTTGACTTTTATGTTGGAAGGTGTATTAGCAATAATTTCAACTTTTATGGTGTTATGTAGAGTATGGACATAAAAATGGAAATGTTGTGACACTTGCATCCTGCCAAGCCATAACATACCAGTCAGAGGTTACAATGGGTCCCAACAAATTACCATTGTCAAAGTTTTCTGAACTTTTTCTTGAAGACCTTCAGAATCCATAACTCCATTTTATCATCCCCTGCCTCCGTCCCTTGTAGGCAAAGGCCAAAGACTCTTGCACGTGTCTAAATCCAGTGGGAGCGATTTTCACATTCAGTTTTGTTTTCTCTCTTTGGGCCACTCAGTGGACGGCAACTGGAATGAGTGGTCGAGCTGGAGCTCGTGCTCTGCCTCCTGCTCCAACGGTACCCAGCAGCGGACAAGGGAGTGCAATGGACCTTCCTACGGGGGAGCCGAATGCCAGGGACACTGGGTGGAGACCAGGGACTGCTTCCTACGCCAGTGTCCAGGTCAGTGACAAGTGACTTTCTCTTGAGTCATCCTTCTCGGCAGCCCCAGGCAGGCTTTTGTAAAATCCCCTCCTTTTTTCTTTGGGGAAGAGTTGCACAGTTTTCACCAGTAATGCAGTAATAAGGAGGTTGTGGATCATACCAGCAGGCCATGCAAGCCAAAATCCATAGTTGGTTAAAGCTCCAGGAGACCCCAGAGAGGTGAGTGGTTACCCACAGGGCATTGGTCTTTCTAACCTTAGATACCACTTTTCAGCATGTGCTTAAAAAAAACCAAATAAAATATCAATTAAACCCTTTCCATGCCTCCATAAAGCTTTAGATTTCCTCCTATTTTGGGAGGGGTTTTGGTCCTCTTCTCCTACCAATTCACCACTCCTAGTTATAGTTGAAGCAAACAGGGAAGCAACCACTATTGTATCACAGCTTTGATCCCTGTCTATGACAAGGTCTGGCAGAATGAAGCCTTGATTCGTGCCTATCTAAGACTTGGCACTTTACACATCTAGCTGTGTCTTAAAATAATAATAATAATAAGAATAATAACAGCAATAATAATAGTAATAATTCCTGTTGCCCCAGCTGTTATAGCCAGTACTTCATGTTCAGAATAAACACCTTGTATTCATACCATGGACCATAGGCTCCAGGAGAGCCATTACATGCAGGAGAAGCAAAGAAAATTGAAGCAGGTACCAGAGCACACCTAACACCAGAAGTCTGCATCCCTCAGACTGACAGCAGGACTATGGAGGTGCATTTTCCTCCTTCCTGTTCAGAAATCTTGGGAGAAGCCCTTGGAAAGGAATCAATTGCATCAGCTGGTGTGGAAAATACTCTGACATGGAAACAAGGCTTGATCATCTAGAAGCCTTCAAGATTGATCAGCAACTAATTTTACTTGCCATGCTTCTCCTGGCCCATTCTCTGGGTGTGCTACCCCTGTTAGATCATAGAAATGAGAAGGAGTAGACCCCCGAGATGGAGAAGGTCTTCAGCCTGGTATACTTGTTCCCTCAGGGAATCCCTGTCTTCTCTGGTAGCATCACCATTTGCAGCACAGCATAAGCAATATTCAGAGCAGGTATTGGACTTTTCTACAGGTCTCTAGTAGGTTTTGGTGTTTAGGTATGTCCTTCTTTGCAACTTCTGGAGATCTTCAAAGACAAAAAGGGCCTCACTCTATTTTAAGCAGCCTTGTCCCACTCATTTCAGAGTTAACTATCAAAGCAATTTTGGTCATGTATTCCACTGCATACAGAGTCACCAAAGAAAGCACCAGAGGCTTCAGGTGCTGTCTCTCTACTTTGATAATTTTCTTCTACTTCTTGGAGAAAAAGAGAGGGATCCCTCACACTCCCAAAAAGAGTCATCTGACCCAAGATGATGTGTTAACTCCTAATTAAAACCCAAACCACAATCAGCAGACTTCAGTCCTTGCTCTAGTTCTGTCACTGAGTTGTTGTTTCTCATCTGTGATGCAGCAGCAAAGAATGTTTCCCAACCTTGCAGGCTTGTTGTGAGGGCTAATTAACATTTTTATAGTGCTTTGATAAATGCCATTGTTAATGTAAAAGAAGCAGCATTTTGATAAATGCCATTGTTAACGTAAAAGAAGCAGCATTTCCACTGAATCTGTGAAGATGTTGAGAGAAGATACAACAGAATGAGACAATGTCCCAAACCTCTTTCCAAGGCACATGAAACAATAATGCAATGGAAACAGCTGGAGGGAAGTTTATTTGATGTTTCTTCATGGTTTCTCACCCAAGGGTTTGCTGATCTCTCGAAATCACTGGGCCAGACCTCTAGGAAGGTCTATTTTCACACATACATTGTACATCCCAACTAAACTATTTGAAGGGTGAGTGTCAGGAGGATGGGGCAAGGCTCTTCACAGTGATGTCCAATGATAGGACAAGGGGCAATGGGTGTGAGCTGGAACACAGGAGGTTCCGCTTGGATTTGAGAAGGAACTTCTTTACTGTGAGGGTGACAGAGCACTGGAACAGGCTGCCCAGGGAGGTTGTGGAGTCTCCTTCTCTGGAGACATTCAAGACCCGCCTGGACGCCTTCCTGTGTGATCTCATCTGGGTGTTCCTGCTCTGGCAGGGGGATTGGACTGGATGATCTTTTGAGGTCCCTTCCAATCCTTAATATTCTGTGATTCTGTGATTCTATATAAACTCAAGCTATGGACTTTGACTAGCAGAGGTGACTTCCAGGCAGGTTGAGTACCTGCCCACATGAAGAGTGTTTATAAGCACAGCCCCAGATCTGAGCCCAAGGAAAGAGATAGGGCTGGTTTTGCAGCAGATGAGGATACTGAGGAGAAACACAAGAACACCCTTTAATTATTAAAGTGCTGCTCTCATGGGAAAGAGCACACACTGACTTCATGTTTGCTGCAGATCAGTCAAAGATCCAAGCCCAGAGACCTCCCTTCCCACCGAGCCATGCTCTAATCACCTTGTGTTCCAGTGTTCAGCTTGGGACCTTGCCTCCTTCTGTTGCAGATTATGTTTGGGATGTTACAGGCTGTTTCTCTCCTCTTTTTTGTCTCCAGTGGATGGGAAGTGGCAAGCCTGGGGTGTTTGGGGCAGCTGCACCACCACGTGTGGAGGTGGGACTCAGAGACGTGACCGTGTGTGCTATGGGCCCTTCTTTGGTGGAGAGACTTGCCAGGGCCCTAAGGAAGAGTATAAGCAATGCAATGACAGAAGATGTCCTGGTATGTACCCCAGAACCCTCACACTTTCCTTTGCAAGGTGGGGAACAGGGATTTTGGAAAGAGTGTCCTGTGTCAGAGAGTTAAATGCACCAAGAAGTTGTGATCTAGTTGGACCTTACCAATAAACCAGGCACAAGATGCATCAAGGGCTTGATTTAATTCTTCCTCAAACGAGTGTAACCATGCTGATTTCAGTGAATGTTTGGTGAGTCCCACCAGTTTAACCTTAATGGTTTTTATCTTTTCATTGCCATAGAGTCATAAGAAGAAAAAACCCATTTGATAACAAAAATGGATATCAGAGTCTCAAGTCTATGAAACAGTTGAGTATTGAGGATGCTGCAGTAGCTTCCCATCCTTTACCTATCCTCTGGGAGACCTGCACAGCACTTAATATATATATTTATTTTTTTTTAATAGATGTGTCTACATCTGTCAGATCTTTACCTATTCTCATCCTCTACCAGGTACAAGCATGAGAGCAGTATCCGTAACAGAAAAAGGGTGCAAAAGCCTGAATGGAAGACAAATGAGGTGTAGGACAGGGGAAAACCTGGGATTTCATGTGAAAAATAAGCAGGAAGAAAAACTTGCAAGTGGCAATGTTTCTGGCTGTATCACAAACAGTATAAAGAGGCCAGAAAAAAAGGCCTGTGCACCACTTATTTTCTTTCTCAGCTGAAGTGCCTAGTGAAATTGCTGGTGGGGAATCAATGACTTATGTGATGTTGCCAGTCAGATTGCATCGATTGTAACAGGCCCCGATTTTTGACCCCAAGGTTAATTAATTGTCAGAGCAGCTCAGTGAGAGATTCTCATGGCAGCATCCTGTCAGTCCTATTGAAAAGAGGTGCTTCCCTTAAAAGACAGGTTGGAGCTTGGCACAGAACGAGCAGTTCTGGTGCAGATGTTTCTGGGGGTGGATTTGCCATGTTGAGGACAAATGACCCTCAGATTCCCTTGCAAACTGCTGAAGACAAAGATAAAAACCAAAGCACTTCAGCGTGGAAGTTCAGCCCATTTGGACTGATAACAGAGAAAGAAGCTGTGTGCCTGAGATGGCATATTCACTCTTTCCAGCTACACTCTAATAAAAGACATCACCTCTCCTTACAAGCTGTGCCTCTCAATTAGCAGTGGTGTGTGAGAGTCTCTTCTAACTCAACCACAAAGCTCTCCCTCGCCGTAGAAAATCTTATCACTGGGGTTATCTAGTGGTGTCTACAGAGTGATGCAGATTTAGTTCAGCTTCAATGTGTGCCAGCTGGGGCCCTGGCAGAACAAGCCCAATCTTTTCTTCTCCTTCCACAGAGTCTGATGCCTGCACAATGCTTGAAAAGAAAAGGCATGTCTCAGGGACTGAGCCTTGCTAAGGTTCAAAACTAGAAGGTTCTCATTGCAGTTGTTAATTTGCAAGAGAAGGAAAAGGTGGGAAGTCACCAGAAGCTAAAAATAAACTCGCTCCATTTGTTCTCAGGAAAGTATCAAATGCTGGCATGGTTTGATTTGAACACAAGAATTGAGCTTAATTGGCTTAGTTATGAAAATCTCCCACTGCAAATAGGTTACTCTGGTAAAAAGTTGTTTGGTTTCTGGTTTTGTTTTTGTTTTTTATGAAGTAACAAGGAAAAAGGATGAAATTATTCTCTCCTAGCCTGGGAATTGCTTCTGCACTCACTGGCAAGACAACACCAAGACTATCAGTGTATTTCTAAAGAGCATCTCTGATCCACAGCATCCCTCAGCGGTCCCCAGGGAGACTGCAGGGGTGATGAGGCCAGGAAGGTTTGGCAGATCAGACAAGGAGAAGTGGAAGGTCAGATGTGAGCACACTCCCTCTCTGATTTTTGATGTGCTCTGTTGTTTTGTAGCTGAGGATGCAGAAAGTTTCCCACCCCACTCCCAAAACCCTCCTTTGAACCACAGTTTGATGAGGTGAATCTGTGACTGTGGCCAAAGCACTGGTCCAGGAGGCAGAAATTTTGCATTCAACTCCCTGCTACAAGGTCTCTGGGTGACCACGTGCAGGTCACTACTGAGTGACTTACTCTTCCTGTCCTACAGCTCTTGTCAACAGGTTGGAAATAAAGCTGCCTCTTTTCCACCCACGTTCTGCCTTATCTACAGAAGTCATAAGCTGTTGGCATAGGGATTATTTCTACATTCGTGCAGAGCACAGCAGGGGTTCTGCTTGCCCTCTGGGATTTCATTACAGTAGCAATTACTCAAAAGGGAATTTTAAAACAGGGGAAAGAGCATCTGTTTCCAAGCAGAGAGCGTAAGTTGTTGATTATCAGTGTCTACTGGGAAGGAATCTGTCTTTGAATTGCAGCTGGGGCTGGTGCCACACCGTCTTGGAGCTTGACTCCAGGAGCAATGACATGTAGGCAGCTTGTTGGATCTTGTATGAGACCTTCAAAGAAGTAGGACTCATCATGCCTATAATCTTGGTTTGAGCCTTCCCCACAGCCACGTTGGTGCTCTTTGTAGTTCCAGAGCAGCAGAAGGGTATGTCCATCAGTGGGTATTTGCTCCATGATGCAGGTCCTGAAAGGATCTATGTAAGAACATACATTGCACAATCCCTTGTAGAAGGAAGCCTTCAGGGTCATCACTGCCCCAAAGCTCCCTTGGGAGAAACATGAAAACTAAACCTCCTTTTTTATGGCAGATGTACTTTTTTCCTACAACTTTGGCATGTCTCTGTTGGCACCACTGGACCATGGTATGGGCAGCACTTTCCTGCATGGGAAGAAAGCTCAACAGGTCACTAGCAGGCTCCATGACTGGTTGGCTTTGGCTCTGCAGCTGCCTTTCCTGACCATTTGCAGGCAAGGAGTCAGCTTCTTTTTTATTGGTTGTTTTACATACACAATAAATAAAAGCTGTAATCGGAAACCATTAAATATAAGTTTTTCTCCTCCCCATCATCAGTAGTGATAAATAGCTTTAATATGATCCTCATGTCTCCCTCTGATTTACATGCTGCAAATACTGAGTTTCTCAGCGCAAAGCTCTTCTGCAGTGAGTGTTTTTTCTCAGGTCCCACCAACTCTGAGGCCAACTCAGATCCACCCACAGACAGAAGCATCTGAAAACCTCATTTTAAAGAGCTTTTTCTGTGACGTCTCAAAACACATTTCAGCAGTCTCCTGGACTATGCAGCAGTGTTTGGAAATGAGCTACTGATGCAAATCCAGCCTGTTAATGCCCAGATCTTCTCCCTGTGTCTTCAACATAAGATGGCAGCAGACAGATGGCCTCAATGAAGTCCACCCAGGGGATATGTCCATCTTGGTTTTTTGTCTACTTTTCATTCCTTCATTCTTACTCCAGTTTATTTAATCTGAGCCTCATTTTAGACACATTCAACCCTGAAGGTGATGACCCTGAAAGATGGAAGGAGTAGAGTCTGGAGCTGTGGAGTTCACCCACAAAAGGTGGACATCTGCCCATTAAACAAGAAAAGAAAACTCTTTCATAGGGTGCAGCAACAAAAGTTTTCTTGCAGAGTTGCCACGAGAAGGCAAACACGTTAGTGGACTTTCCCAGGTTGTTACATCATATTAGTGAGCTAATCCTTGGGATGGATAGAAGCCCAGTTTTCAGAGAGACAGAGCAAATCCTGGGGAGGTTAAGTGGCTTTGTCAGGGGCCGTGTGCCAAGCAGCTTGCAGAGCTGGGAGTTCACCTCCAGGCCTCCTGGCTCACATCACAGTACTGTTACCTCCAGACCACGCTTCTCTCTTTCCTCTTTCCATTCCCTTTTCAATGTCCCTCCTGAGGAGGAGGCCTTACCAGTGCAGTTTTTCCTTCCTTGCAGAACCCCACGAAATCTGTGACGAGGAAAGTCTTGCCTCTGTGGTTTGGAAAGAAACACCAGCTGGGGATGCTGCAGCTGTCCGCTGTCCTCGCAATGCCACTGGTAAGGATGATTGCATGCCCACCCTCAAAGTACCCTTCATCTTTTGCCTCCTAGATGAGAAGAACCTGGTAGTGGGAGGACAGGACAAACAAATAAACTTCCCTCCTTTCATTCAGAGCTAAGTGAATTATTTCTGGGTTTCTGTGGTCCTTCACTGAGGTGATCTTCCATCCCCGTACTGCCTAGTGCTGGGACAGCTTTGCAATTAAGAGTTACTGTGGTATATTTTCCCTGTTATCTACAAATAGTTCTGAAGAACCAAGTAGGGCTTTATTAGAGTCCTCTAGATTTGGACATTATATTTCCCTCCACTGCTCATAAAAGAAGGTAGTATCTGAAAGTAGGAAATCTTAATTGTGTTGTCCTCACACTTAGGTGCTTTCCTCTCCTCCTTAGAAACCATAGCAGCTCTATTAACATATCTTCAGGTGCTCAAGTTGATGTTCTGACCATGGTGGCATGACATGATAGGTTCTGGGCATCCAGATGTTACCTGATTGTGGCCACATGTTCCTCAAGCAGTGGAAAGCAGTGCAGAGAAGGCTCTAGGAGACATGCTGGTGGTAGAGCTTGTCCTCAACTGGATGTTTCTCACTCTCAGGCAGGAACAGAAATGTCAGCAATGTCATTAATGAACGTAAAGGTTTTATTTTATTTTGGTGAAGTTGTTGGATACAGACAAACCCTGCAGCTCTCTTTGACTCACATGGCCTGGGACAGTCCATATGACCCCAAATGCTAGCCTAGAAGAAAGGCTTTCTATGGATAGAAAGGTCACTGAATCATTCAGCAGTAGAAATGGGCCTGTGGACCCAGCAAAGCCTGCTCTGCAGAAAGTCTCCAAATGGCAGCATAATTTCTTGGGCAAGGTGATCCCTCTCCTCTTCCTCCTCACTATATATCTGTTCTTCTGCATCGCAGAGGCGTGTGATTACCACAGCAAACCTCACTGTAGGCTGAAGCTAAGGAAAGGCTTGGGGGAGGGCTGCAAGCAGCTTTCAGAGTTTTTCAGCTGATAAAAAGATGGTGCTGTTGGGTATTTATTCTCCTTGAGACCGTGTAGGCAGCACAAACCACTGTGGCTGGTTTGATTGCAAGTACCAGACCATGCCACCTGGGGAGGCTCATGGGACTTTCTGAGCCAGGAAGAAAGCTGCCTTCCAAGGCAGAAGGAACCTTCTCTCACCTTGACTAGCCATGTCTGATTTGTAAGATTTTGTTTTCCTTCCCGGTTTCTTTTGCTGTCCTGTCCCTCAATAAGAAAATTCAGGAGAAAGAAATAAAAACAATCTCTCCCACATGCTTGCATGTGGTGTTCAATCACCTCCAGATGCTCCTGCTGCCCTTTGTGCTGGAAGGTTTGCCTACATGGATGCATTAACCATTTCTGGGTGACCTCCATGAAGGTGCTTGGCTTTTCATCCTCATTCCTATATTCATTTTTTTTCACCTTCCAGGGCTGATCCTTCGAAGATGCATTTTAGATGAAGAAGGAATAGCTTATTGGGAACCTCCAACATACATCAAGTGTGTTTCTATTGATTACAGGAACATACAGATGATGGTAAGGCAGACCAGCTTCTCATCTCAGCAGGTTTGGAATCCCATCAAATGTTTGTTACAGTGCTATATTACAAAAGAAGAAGGAAAATAGCATTTCCATATGAAAGGGAAATGCCAGCTCTGCCCTGCTTTTCTCTTACCATTTTTTTCTGCTTAACTTGTGATGCATGGGTACCCCATGGACAAGGGGTGGTTCCTTACTGGGTATTTTAATATCTACCTTGGCAGAATCCAGGCCCTATCAGGTCTTGCATATCACATTATCAGTAAGAATTGCTGTGGCAATATCATTTTTAAATAAGCCACTTATTTTTCATTGGTTTTAAATTAAATTTTGTGATTAATTTCTGCTGGTCACCTATAGATTGCCTTAAAACAGCATTACCTTTATGAGAACCACCCTCTCCTGTCCAGGACAAGTTACAGTCTGTCCTAAAATAGTTCTAAATTGGTTATAAGAAAATAAGGGTTTAGGGCAAGAATATTCTGTTGGCTGGCCTTGGGTTACAAACAGAATAGTGGTTTTGTAGTAGAATGATCTCTGATGAACCTACACACAACCTTTCCTTTGTGGCCATACAGAAAATTTAATTTCTGCTCTCCTACCACTATAAAAACATCACAGCAAAGATTGTCAGATACATCTAATCTGCACTCTGAATTGCAAGGTCAAAAACCTTCCCCCAGCAATTCCTTCACTGAACTTATTAACTTGACTTTGACTGTCCCTAAAGTGTTTGTCATGTTTCTTTCTGTTTCTCAGACCAGGGAACATCTTTCCAAAGCTCAGCGTGGGTTGATGGGAGATGGGCTGTCAGAAGTGCTCCAAAACCTTGTGGAAATCTCCCAGGATGGGACCAGCTACAGTGGGGACTTGCTGTCCACCATCGACATACTCAGGAACATGACAGAGATCTTCCGTAGGGCTTATCATAGCCCAACTTCTGGGGATGTCCAGGTGAGCTGAGATGCATATCTTGGAGATCAAAGCTAGGTTACAGGTGTGCTTGCATGCACAGTGCTCAGGGTTTTTTTACCTTCTCTGTAGCTGATACAATGCTGATTAAAAGCTGGAGTATATTCTGTCCAAGTGAAGTGTCTTTGTGTGTTAACAAACTCTCCTTTTGAGGTGGTTCTGCCTGACTTATAAAGTAAGAACTTGAAAACCAAAGTCACTCTGAACTCTTTCAACCTGATATCACTTTACAGTGGAGTCTAAGTGATATCAAAACATTATTTGGAAGGGATTGCAGTCTAATGACTAGAGGTAAGAGGATCCTGTGGTATTTGGTACCTGGATGCTGACATAGGAGAATGTCTTGATGGCTTCTCATCCCAGGGTTTTACTTTCAGCAGTTGCATTCAAAGTGCTACAAGATATACCCCTGAGATGGGTCATCATCCCATGACCTGAAACATTAAATTGATCCTACAGGATCTGCAATGGGTGGTAAAGCTAGAGAAAAAAATCAATGGTCCTGAAATATCTCCTTCCTTCTAATAGCCTGCTGCAAAGATACTACCATGCACAGTACCCTCGTGGTCAATTACTGCTTCTCTTGCCTAGTCCCAGATTGAAGAGGATCATAAGGGTTTCCTTGTGCTGGAAATAACAAAAATAATAGAAAATAGGATGGGAAGGGATAGATACAAGGCAAGAGCATCTGGTTTTAACCAGTTTCTGAGAGATATCTACCTAATCTGCTCTTAAAAACCTTTAGTAATGGATACAAGACACTTTCCCAGTCCAATGCCTTATGAGATGCAGTAATCAAAGTGAAGGCCTTTGGAAAAGGCCTTTGGAAAAACAACTTGTTTTGCTGTTAACATTCTTGAGGGCAGAGGCCTGTGAGATGCTGTGGGACCCTTTGGGAATGGGACCAGGAGAACCCTCTTGGAGCATGGTTGATTCTCACACATGTTCCTCATGCATCACTATGTCCTTCATAGCCTGTGCTACATTTGGCTAACCACCTCTTTTTTTTTCCTCTTTTGTCTCCCTTCTCCAGAACTTTGTCCAGATCATCAGCAATCTTTTATCAGAGGAAAACCGGGACAAATGGGAGGAAGCTCAGCTGGTATGAACCTTCAGCACCTTCCCTGAAACAGGACAGGCTTTCAGCATAGGCTTAAGCCATGACAAGGGGAATTTCCAAGTGTCTACATGACCTCCTAGCTCTTCTCACCCATGATGCATTGTGTGCAACACGTATCTCTTTCAGCCACAGACCACAAAATATTTCCATCCAGCTGTGCTGTTCTCCTTGGATAAATCTTTATGATGAAAGAAACAGATAATCCAAACATGGTCAGCTGTGGTCAGCTTGAGTTGACTGCCAATCAAGTGATCCATGCAACTAATCATGTGGGTGAGCTCAGTGCCAGGCTGAGTTACATTTATGGAGTAACTCAGTGACCCACAGGATTTCAGCACTAAGCCAGAGTCTCTGCATGAAGAACAGCGAAAACCTGGGGGTGAACACCAAATTTTGGACAGCTTTCAAATATCAGGCTGAGTTTGGAGTTCATAACCCTCCTGTCTTGCCATGATTCTTCTGTTCTCTTCTTGCCAAGATAAGAAGTGGGATTACATGGGTCTGAGTTCCTGGCTAAAAAGATGCAGGACAGGCAGGATTTTCGTACTTCAGAGTGGGGCTCTGCTCAGGTGAACTTCTGGTCCTGCTCAGCATGAGCTGAACAAGGGTTCATTTGTATTTTACTTTATTTTTCTCCTCTCAGTGTTGAGGATCCTGATGAATAATTCTGTGGTTAAACCCTTGTGGATCAGGGGAAGGTGTTGTTTGTTTTTCTGTCTTTGTTTTATTTGCCCCTTGTCTTTTTTGCCCCAGTTGAACCCTGTGTTTGGGCTTGTGCGAGATCTATTCCTCGCCCCTTTCACATCCTTTTGGTGAACCCTTGGGCTTCTCGATGCTGTCATCTCACTATAGCCTGTGGGGATCCCACCAGAGTGAAATAATTCTGTCTCAGACCAGTGGCTCTGTTTGATGGGACCATGTTAATGCTCATGCCTTCCACGTTCGTTCCTCATTATTGCATCTTGGAACAGAAACACCAACTCACTTTGATCTCAGCTTGAAAAATAACCTGGACAAGGAAGAGCCTTTGTGAGAGTTCAGTCCTGTGGAAAGTACTGAGAGGTGTGGATTAGAATGTGGTAGCTCCTTTTTAACTGCCTGTTGCTGCTACAAAATTCATTGGAGACATCTGGAAATACCAAACAACCAAAAAAAAAAAATCACTCAGCACAGAAAGCAAGCAGAGTCCAGTTATGCTCACACCAACCAGGGAAGTCCTCTGGGAAAGACTCTTATCAGCACACTGGCAGTCCAGAACATGAGACATGCACCTGAGTACAGTTTCTTCATGCAACAGGAATTCCACCAGGAGCTGAGCAGCTTTGTGAACATGTTCTTCTCTTTTCTCTCTGATATCTGATGTTTCCCCATTGCATTTTGACATGGTATGGCTCCAGCTGAGGTAAAAGACCATCTGGCATGGTCCTGGGCAACTGGTTCTAGACAGCCCTGTTTGAGCAGGCAAGTTGGACCGTATGATCTCCAAAATTCCTTCCAAACTCAACCATTCTGTGACTCTGTGAGTCTGTGACCAAACAGTCAGTTCCTAGCCTCCAGGTGCACGTATATATTTCAGCACAGAGCAAAGGAGATATCAAGTTGTCATGACAACAGGGAAATCCTGTTGATCCTCTTAAAAACATCTGCAACTTACTCTCTGTGGCAAATTGTTCCCACTGGCTTTCCCTGTACAATCTGCTCTTTGCACCTGTAGATAGATACAGACCAGCTTGCTGCCAGCGTCACTGGAACCTACACGAGGAGTGGGACCATCAAAGGGAGAATGTTTGCCTGGTGTATATTTTAGTGGGAACCGAGAGAGATGATGAAGGAGCTGGAGCATCTTTCTTCTGAGGAAAGAATGAGAAAGCTGGGTCTGTTTAGCCTGGAGAAGAGAAGACTGAGAGGGGACTTTATCAATGTTTATCGATATCTAAAGGGTGGGTGCCAAGAGAATGGGGCCAGACTCTTTTCAGTGGTAGCCAGTGATAGGACAAGGGGCAACAGGCACAAGCTGGAAACCAAGAAGTTCCACCTGAAGATGAGGAAAAACTTCTTTACTGTGAGGGTGCCAGAGCACTGGGACAGGCTGCCCAGAGAGATTGTGGAGTCTTTCTCTGGAGATGTTCAAAACCCACCTGGATGCAGTTCTGTGCGACTCTCTCTGGGTGAACCTGATTTGGCAGGGGGGTTGGACTGGATGATCTCCAGAGGTCCCTTCCAACTCCTACCATTCTGTGATTCTGTGACAGCTCCATGATTTTAGGGCACAGAAATCTTCATGAACTGGATGACATTAGGGGTTTCAACAGTCCCTGTCCTTCTTCATTAAAGCTGCTGGTCCAAACTTGCACCTCATGTTTCGCAAGATTAATTAGTTCTCTTAAAACAAGGTCTTTGGCTCCCTATTTGCTCATTAAAAGTAAACGCAACTTCATCACAGTTTCACATCCCAGGCCACCCAGATGCAGATGTTCAAGAAAAATAATAAAAAAAACCCCAAAACAATCTAGAAAAGTATTCAGAGAAGGGCTTACAAGCCATAGACCGAGAGGAAATCGCCTGAAGTTGCACCAGAGGAGGTTTAGATTGGATATGAGGAAAAACTTCTTCACTGAAAGGGTAGTCACGCATTGGAACATGCTACCTAGGGAGCTGCTGGAGTCACCTTCCCTGGTGGTATTTAAGAGACAGGTAGATGAGGTGCTTAAGGACATGGTTTAGAGGTGGAATTGATAGTTCTGGTTTATGGTTGGACTTGATCTTAAAGTTCTTTTCCAACCACTGATTCTACCATGTTTTTTGAGGAGCTTGTGTTGGCCATTATGTTATAAAAACCTGAAAGGCAATGGCCAGTGAAACATGGGGTTAGTTTGACCTTTTGATTTTGATCTGTAATAAAATATAAAAATATAGTGTTAAAAACAACTCTCTCACTCAAGACTACTCCTTATATGCACACTTGCTGTGCTGGTAGGACTTTTTGATCTGATCTTGATACAGTTTTAATCTTACTAAGCTTATTTTGGATAGACAGAGAGACACACACATGGCCACCCCTGTGGTCCTCGCCCATACACTCACCAGCTCAGCCTTCCTTCTGCCTCCATCCCATCCTGCTTGTCCAAAGCTGTCCCTTCAGATCTCCTCAGCCACCTCAGGACACCTGGATAATGATGAGGAAACAAAAATACTGTGGAAGTGGTGGAAAAGGGAAAGGAAGAGATATAAGGAACTGAATTGCTTTTCTTCAGCTTCTCATGGTATTTGCTAAGACCCTGTAGGCAAATGTACTTTGAGGAAAAGACAGGTAGTCAGCACAGCTCATTTCAGATGGATTATGAAAGCTGTCACTGGAAAAAGTTATTTTTTAACAGCCTTGTGTTAGCCTGGGAAAATACAGGTGAAGAAGATTTTTTGCCAATATCTTTATCATCAGGGAAACATCTGATGAAAGAAAAGATAAAGAAAAAAGACACGAAGGAACTTTAAGACAACCTGAGCTCGAGAAGCAGCAACTTGGTTATTTGGAGAGTGAGATCCTGCCAACAAAACTGGAAAGCACAAAACCAGACCATGATCATTTACTGGATAGGATTATGTGATCTGTTGCCTGAGATTTGACATTTGACCATGGAGGTCTTTTGGTGTGGCAGCTTCAGTGGAGTGATAACAAAATTAGCTACCCTGTTGTGGGACAATGTTTTTTGGACACTCTCTTGGTAGATAACACAAATATACCATCAGAAGTATCCCAAATATATCTCCAAGACCAAGTATCACAGTACCTGAATGTCAGGATAGTCTAAGGCTTAGGAAAGGCCCTCAGAATTTGACAAAGGACAAAGCTTTGACATGTCAACCTGAGCACAGCTACACTCTCTGGCATGATGTCTCTGGATGCACAATTGCAAAAGCCTCTGGCTTGTTGACAGCAAGATTTGGCCAAATACTCCAGTCAATAGACTTGGAAAGAAAGTGGAGCTACATTAAATCATGGCTGCTAAGAGTCTGTCCTAGAGTCTTTCTCTTCTTGCATTATCTGTGGGAACAGGACCATAACGAGCATCAGCAGTATCTTGTCTGCTCTGGATGGGTTTGTTGGTAGTAGAGGTAATCCTAGGGAAGGAGAAGAGATAGGTAGATTACCTTCTCCTCCACAGAGTCCCAGATATTTCCCTTTGCTTTGAGATACTGCCCTTCAACATAAGTTTTACCAGTCTGAATGCCATATTATTTTTACCTCTTTTTTTTTTTTTTGGTGTTTTTCTAGGATTCCTTTTAGGATTTTTCAATCTTCATTCTTCACAGCTCCATAATGTTCCATTTTATCCAACATAAGCTTCCAGTACACGTGTGAGGACAGAAACTTTTGCCCTCAGACAAACTTATGCTTTGCTCTTTAGTATCTGTGCTACTAAATATTCTTCCTCTCTCTGCAGATGGGGCCAAATGCCAAGGAGTTGTTCAGGCTTGTGGAGGATTTCATTGATGTCATCAGCTTTCGCATGAAAGATTTCCGGGATTCCTACCAAGTGACGGACAATCTGGGTGAGTTGATCTGCACTCCCCATGTTGGGTAGAGACCCCAGGAAGTTGTAATTACTGTGCAATAAGTGTAACCTGGGCTGTAGGGAGAGAAGGTAGCAGGTGGTGGAACATAAAGGTCTGGAGAAGGACATGGATGATCATAAATACAGGGTGGTTTTTTCTCCAAATAAATTAGGACTTCAATGTGAAGAAGAGATGTCCACAGAGGGTTCTGAGAGGTATCTGTAGAACCCTGAATGGAGAACAGATGATGAACTGGGCAGAATTAGTTGCTTCTTTTTATTATTTATTTTTTTAACACAAGAGCTGCACAGCAGCCAGTGAAGTGATCAGGCAGAAAGCAAACATCAGGCAGTATTTGGTTCATGCTGTATGCACAAACACAGCATCAAACTTGTTGCCAGAAGATGTTACAGAAGCCAAAAAAGTACAGATGGGTTCATGATGGGATTAGGAAAATACACAAAGGAGAGGTCCATTGGTGGCTGTTAAAGTTGATGGTCTGGATACAGCCACTAGCTGAGGAAGTCCTGCAAGATTGCTGGAAGCTGTGAGGACAGACCAAGTGATGTCTTGCTCTGTTCTTTTTCACACTTCTTCTCTAAGCAGCTACTACTGGACACTCCTGGAGCCAGGATGCTGGAGTAGATTGATGTTTCTTCTGCCAGGTTTAGTACAGGCAGGTCCTTTTCAATGAAGAGAAGCATGAGCCCTACCAATTAGTATCATCTTCCTTCATGCATAGACATTACCTGAAGATAGCATCACTCCTATAGCTATCAAGATCCAGCCTTACTCATTCTGTTATCTGATTTCCCAATATTTCCTCAAATGGGTTTTTCAGTGCATGGGAATTTATTGAGACTGTTTTTTTCCTAGCAGTTTTATTTCTTGCTTCCCTGTAGTCCTCGGCATTCACAAGCTGCCTGCTAATGCAGCAACTGACATCACTTTCCCCATGAAAGGCTGGAGGGGCATGGTGGACTGGGCCAAGAACTCGGAGGACAAGGTCACTGTCTCCAAGAGTATTCTGTCTTCAGGGCTGACAGGTAGGCAGCACATCCAGAGCACTCCAGAAGAAAATTTCTTCTTCATTTTCTAAGAGAGGTACCTTCCATTTGTCTGGTCTTCAAATTCTCCTTACAGCTCAACAGGATTTGCTCACAAAAGCTTGTTCTCCAAAAGCATTACTGAGTTCAGATAAGGCATTCAGATGTGGTCTGACCAAAAGTCAAACCTAAACTCCTTGCAGAAGTTCGGGGGCAGGTTTAGTGCCTGGATGTGGGTGAATATTTTCTCTTAAATAAGCAACACATTTAGGAAAGAACAGGAGTCACCACAAAAACTTAGGGCAACACTGCATTGATGATTCCTTCTTCCAAGGCTTCTGAACCTTGGAAGAAGTGAAAACATCCTTATGTCTGCTGGATCACTCTGTTTCTGATGCATGTTGGTGCTGAGCTGAGCCCACAATCCTCTGCAGAGTATGTTGGGTGCTGAAATGGGTGTTTCATGCCTCCCTAAATATGCTGTGTTGCCATTAGGGGTAGGGAATGGTAGTGGTCACTGTGGGTACCATATAGTTATGGTTGACCAGTACAAGAAGGCAGATGCTTTAGGGGGATGATTCTGCTACCTATCACCATGGTCATGTAGGCAAAAAGTGCTGTAGATGCCCTCCAAGACTGGATCCAGGTCTGATATGGCCATGTGAGAGTAAACAGCTGAAGGTCAGCACATCAGGCTGAGCAACTGATGGGTCTTAGTGTGTTGCACGGACAAGATTTGCTAGACTGTGGTTTTGGGGCAGCTGTGTGAGATTTCCTGCCCTCAGAAATGAAATGCATAGGTATTTATTGCTGAGGTCACTGACTCTGTGGCAGGGCATAGATATGAGCCACAGTGGAGGCAGGAGTGCTGGGTACATCAGCCAAGCTGGTCTCACTGCCATATCTAAAAGTAAACCTGAAGGGTTCTGGGATCCTCTGCTGGAGCATCCAGCCTTTACCTGGATGCAGGTCCCAGAAACCAACATGTTTATTAAGATGCTCATCTTCTGGCAGAGAGTCTTAATGTTTGGCAGGGTTGAGCCCTGAGTTTTCAAAAGCAGGACCCTAAGTTGGGCCTATTTCTGGGAAATGGTGGGTTTTCCTTCTAAATGTCCTGGTGGTGTGTGTGGCACTAGTAACAAGCTACTGGCTGCTGTGTCAGGCTGTGGTGTCCTTCCCTGGGACAAAGGCTGGACACTGAGTTGTTGCTGTCAGAAGACATTTGGCCTTTTCTTGTCATACCAAGACTTGTTGCCATGGGCTTCCCTACTGGGGATGGAAGCAATGCATCTATCATTTCTACCTGGGGAATCTAAGTCCAAGAACAGCTGACACCTCCAAGGGTGTAGAGTGAGACACTGGCAGACCAAGAATCATGTCCAGTACTCCTTGTGTTTTCTTGTGCTTTGAAGACAGGTTTAGACTCTATATAAGGAGGAATTTTTTTTACAGTGAGGGTGGTGAAACACTGGTACAGGTTGCCCAGAGAGGTGGTAGAAGCCCCATCCCTGGGAACATTCAAAGTGAGGTTGGATGGGGCTCTCAGCAAACTGATTTAGTTGAAGATGTCCCTGCTCACTGCAGGGGGGTTGGACTAGATGACCTTTAAAGGTCCCTTCCAACCCTAACTATTCAATGATTCTTTGATTCTGTTATTATCTTCCTGGGAGAAGTTGGAGTATGTTGGGAAGGTTATTACAGCTTCTTTAGGGAGGTTGTGAAACCTTCACCTGTGGAAACCTTTAATCACTTGTTGGACAAACTGTTGACACCAGACATAGGCAGAGCTGATCCTGCTCTGGGGCTGAGGGATGTCCTAGGAAGCCTCACCCGCTTCTTCACAAGGCTATTTTCCAGATTTCTATTACAAGCTATTACACACAGAGCTGCTATAGGGCCCCAAGCAATAGTTACTGTGATGATGTCTACCTCAAAGAATTAATTGCCCATGGGTCCTCACCTCTCCATGGTGTCCTGTTCCACCCAGGGCTGTACTACCTCTGCTTTGTTCAGCATCCCAATCTGCTGGTGGGTTTTTGAGGGTTTCCTCAGTAATTAACAGTGGAGATGCACCTCCATCAGTTTTGATCCTCACCTTTCCTTAGCCCCAGGGAACAGGAGTAGCTATCCTGAGCAAGATAATGGAGACAGGCAGCTTAGAGAGTCCAAAACCAGACTCCTTCACTGCTGGAAGCTGACTTTGCACCATTGATTTCAATGGGCCAGCACTCATTTATATAGTTGGGTGATGTGTCTCTTGGGCTGCAAGCTGTGCATATACTGCTAGTGAGTGAACATCACTGGGGAGATGTTACATGACCAAAATACAATGTTGTTACAACTGGTTAGCGTGTCAGAGAATTTCTTTTTTGTGTACCAGTACTGATGGGCAGCTGCATTATTAAAGATCTGTCCCAGATCAAAAGAGACAAGATTCCATTTCTATTACAACCAGGATCCTTTGCCTTCCTGTGATAACCCCGCCAGTGAGGCTTAGGGTTTTGCTTCCTCACAGTCTCATAGGAGCACACATTGCTTCTGTAAAAGCCCTGTTGAATCCTTTGAGCACAAAGAGAGAAAACGTTCTGAAGGCAGTAGGATCCTTGTTTGCACAGGGATTCACAGGAAAGGCCAAAAGGCTGTTCCAGGTTTCCCAAAGAACCAAGGTTCATACAATTGTTCTACAATCCTGTCTGTCAGGCTCTCCTAGTTATGTTTTTACCAACTGGCTTACACAGTTTGACAAAGAGGAGGATTCTAGTACCTGAAGGGGCCTACAAGAAAGCTGAGGAAGGACTTTTGACAAGGGTAGGTAGTGATGGGATGAGAGGTTATGCCTATAAACTGGAAAAGGTTAGATTTAGATGAGATATTAGGAAGAAACTCTTTGCTGTGATGGTGGTGAGACACTGGCCCAAGTTGCCCAGAGAAGCTGTGGATGCTCCTCCCTGGAAGTGTTCTTGGCCAGGTTGGATGAGGCTTTGGGCAACCTGGTCTAGTGGAAGGTGCCCCTGCTGATGGCAGGGGGTTGTAACTGGATGATCTTTAAGGTCCCTTCCAACCCAAACCATTCTATGATTGTATGATAGACAGAGTTGTGTCTGGCCTGAACTGATGGAGTGGGTGCACTGTAACCTCAGTACGAGACATCAGAGAAGCCCCACCTCAGAGCAGCTCCCCAGGCTTCCTCAGCTCTGCTTTTCACCCAGCCACTTGCTTCTTCTTCCCCTGAAAATTCTGCCTCAGGGCTGCCTCTGCTGCTTGTGCTTTTTCTGCTGAAGTTCTTCCTTTTTGCAGCTGAGGACTGCAAGGCAGAGGAGAAGGAGGTCAAGTGATGTGCCCAGAGGTCACACAGATAATTCAGGGGCTCCTCTGGGACCATGGACCCTATGGCCTCCTAAGGCAGTGCATGAGTTGTGGGGTCAGACCAGGCACAGTGGGACATCTTCCCTTCTTGTCTGCCCTTGTCATCTCAAGCACAGCTCTTCTCTCTGATGGCTCAATAACTATAGATGGGTCCAAATGCCTCTAGGTGGCTGCAAGAGACCTTTCTGCCTTGCAGATTTGCCTGCTGTGGTGCTGTCAGAGGGATTAGTGGGGTTTCTGAATGGGGGTGCACCAGGCCAGTCATTTGAGATGAGTGAAACTTGGATGAGGGCAGACACCTGGGGAGACAGTTCCCTCCAAAGAGCACTGAGCCCTTTCTTTGAGGCCCTTCAGGGTGAAAGCAGGCACTTCATCCCACCACAGTGATGCTGGTGTTGGCTATGCTCCAACAGAGACCCCTCAATTTGAGGTCTAATCCTACACCTGGGTGTCCCATGGGGACAGTTGACATCCCAATTGTCTCAGTACTGTTGTCTTCTTCTCCTTCCTCTGGTGTCCTGCAGAGACGGATGACTCCTCTGTCTTCGTGGTGGGGACCGTGCTGTACCGGAACATTGGCAACATCCTCTCCCTCCAGAGGTAAGAATGACTACCTGGGGGGGGCAAGCAGCTGGGAAATTACGAGACTTTCCTGCTAATCCTTCTGGCCACAGAGCTCTGGTCTTCAAGGGAAATAGTAAAGGTCACTCTGTGTGACGAGACAGACTTTGACTTGGCATTGAAAATGTTTTGACCCCCATTAACTGATGCTGCATGTCCAGGTGACACCAGGCTCATGCATCACAGCCATTACTTGCTGGAGGGGCAGGAAGGGTTTCTCCATCCATGTGCAGCACCGTGTACCCCAGATATGAGGAGAGGCACAGTTGCCACTGCCACATCCCTGCCTGATCTCCAGGAATAGATTCTCACACTGTTCTCCTCATCACAAGGGATTTTGGGGGGCTTGACAGATGGGGGATGCTCAGCTGCTCTGATCCTCTCAAACTACCAGGGCTCTGCCAGCCACGTTGAGCCCTCTGAGAGCATCACAGCAGAAGACAGGCTGGGGGAGAAGAGAGGAGAGCAGCAGCACGCCTGGCTGCACATGTCCACCATGTTCCCGGCTGCTGCAATCTGCCTCGGGCACCGAAGCTTTTGTATTCAGCACTCCCTCTCCTTTTCTTCTCTCCTCTCCCTTTCTGCCTTGCTATCTCACTCTGTTTGGTTTTTTTTTCCAGGGCTGGTACTGAGGCAGTAAATTAACCATCCTAAGGCACCTTCTAAATCTGTTCTGCACTGATTAGCGTGAGCCCATTTACCATAAACACCAGGGCATCTCTCCTCACCGATAATCATTTAAATACCTACAGATTTAGCACTGGCAACGGGCAAAAAAGCACTCCAAGTGAGTGCAGAGAGGAATTAGTAAACCAGCCAACTGTATTCTGTAATATCTTCCATTACAGCACTGGGAATTAGATCAGAAGGGCAATAAACATCATTGGCTCAAATGATCCAGTGGTATTTCAGCTTTCTCTGGCCAAGCAGTGAATGAGCTCTGATAACCAGCAGCTGCAGCAGCCGCAGCCTCTGAACAGCTTTCCCATGGGAGATCTGATTTAAGATGTTCCTTAATTAAAGGACAGTCCTTCTTAAAACAAAATAATTAAAAAAAAAAAAAATCCAGAGCTCTGAATTATCTGTGGAGATTCAAAGGAAAAGGAAAAAAAAAGAGAGATTACCTCTTATTTCATTGCTGTGCAAATGGACGCAGCGAGGAAAAGGGGAATGTCTTTAAATAACCACGTAGCTGTGCAGCACCTGCCTATGGGGCAAAAACATTTCTAAGCACAAAGGAGAGCAGCTATTTCTGGGTACACACAAGCAATAGGGACCCAGATTCTGGGTTTGACCACAATAATTTGATACAAAGTGGATTTTTTTTTTTTTTTTTTCCTAAAAGAAATAAAGAAACAGATTTAACTCAGCAAACAGCACCAGCTGAACTGTTCCTAATTGTCCCAATTTACCTCCCCCAAGCAGCAATTCCTTATCTGAGCCACACGTTGCTCTCTTCCCTCGAATCCAGAGAGCCCTGTGGTTCTTGGCAGCTGTGACAACTGAGATGACATATACACAATGCCTGATTTTTCAAGCCAGGGAGGTGAGCGATGTTTGGACCTAGCTGAGCACTGCTGCAGAGGACTCATGCGGCAGTTGGAGAGAAAACAACCTGGCACCTGACAGCCTTGTGTACCAAAGAGCATGTTTACAGCTGTTTGCACACTCTTTATGTCCATGCAGGAGCCCTCTGAGCTCACCTGACCTCCTGTCCAAGACAAATCTTGATGGATTTTGTTTTCTTCCCAGAAGCTGTTTTGCGACATGCTTTTATGAAAGATAACTCATCTTCTTCCTGAAAGCTTCCCCATGATGCTGAGTCCCTCACCTCCCCCGGGCAAGCTGCTCAGATGCTTAATTACCCTCTCTGCTAGGAGACTGTGTCTTATTTTAAGGCTGAATTTGTCTGACTTTCACTACCAGACACTGGGCCTTCGGGTGGGCGACTGCAAAATCTCCCACATGCAACGAACTGTCAGACGTGTCTTTCAACAGAAAATCTTTTGTCTGGTTTTCTAGCACCTAGATCGATTTTATGTCTCTCCTTTGAACCCTCTCTACTGTTTCTTCATCTTGAAGTGGAATTGAACCCAATGATACAGTGGCATCCTGACAATAAAGGGTGCAGAGAGAAGATAGAGTCATAGAATCACAGAATTGTGTGGTTGGGAAAGACCTTTGAGATCATCAAGTCCAACTGTACCTGTCCACTAGTAAACCAGATCTCTGAACACCTCATCTACTTATCTTTTAAATACCTCTAGGAATGGTGACTCAGCTATCTCCCTAGGTAGCCTGTTTCAGTGTCTGATGGTCCTTTCAGTGAGGAAATTTTTCCTGCTATCCAATCTGAACCTCCCTTGGTGTAACTTGAGGCCATTTCCTCTTGTTCTGTCACTTGTTACTTGGGAGAAGAGACCAACACCCACCTCACTACTACCTTGTTTTAGGTAGTTGTAGAGAGCAATGAGGTCTCCCCTCAGCCTCCTTTCTCCAGGCTAAACAACCCCAGTTCCCTCAGCTGCTCTTCATCACACTTGTGCTCCAGACCCTTCCCCAGCTCTGTTGCCCTTCTCTGGACATGCTCCAGCACCTCCATGTCCTTCTTGGAGTGATGGGCCCAAAATTGGACACAGTATTTAAGGTGCGGCCTCACCAGTGCTGAGTACAGGGGAAGGATCACTGCCCTGGTCCTGCTGGCCACACTGTTTCTGATATAAGCCAGGATGCTGTTGGCCTCCTTGGCCACCTGGGCACACTGCTAGCTTATATTCAGCCAGCTGTTGACCAACACCCCCAGGTGTTTTTCCTCCAGATAGCTTTTTCAACCACTAAGAAGATGACTGCTTCATCTCCTTGTTCCTGCACAGGATCACTTCTGTCCTTTCTGTCACAGCTCTTCGCACAGAAGTCAGTCTCCTCGGCTACATTTTGGGTCATAGCTCCCTGGAGCAGAGCCTGTAGCTCTGCATACAGACTTTGCACTCTCCTAGCTCAGATGCCTTTCCTGACACTTGGATGCATATGGGATAACTTCTGGTTGTGCTGTGGCTACTTGGCCATTAAGCAACCTTCATAGTCTGCACACAAGTATCTTCTGTGTGTTAATGACTCACTACACTAAAAAATCAAATGCTGCTTCTGCTTTTGTTTACCACATCCATCCTCACATGGTCTGCAGCCTTCAAAAGGATGTTTCTGTGTCATCTAGCTTGCTCATGCAAATATTCAACAGCACTGAACTAAGAACTGACCCTTACAGACCCCACTGCTAATGAAGACATGCACTGGTGTTTAGCTTTCAGCAACTCCTTTTTTTTTAGCTTATCTACAGTTGCCTACATTTCAAAGCTTAGAGCTGATATTTCCTCCCATTGGCTTTCCCCTTTACTCTTCCTTTTTAGACTGGTATTTCTGTTTTATGGCTTCTTTATTTTTTCCTTTTTCCTTTTTTTTTTTGTTAAGGAAAATGTATTTATTTATTTAGTTATTTGTTTGTTTGTTTATTTATTTATTACCTTGCTGAAATAATGTTGTTGTTCCCTCTGGTGTTGGTTTTCCGAGCATCTACTTACACATTCATGGCTGGTTCCAAGTTGTTTTGCTGTTGTTGTTTTGTTTTGTTTTGTTTTGTTTTGTTTTGTTTTGTTTTGTTTTGTTTTGTTTTGTTTTTAAATCCAGTTGCTGTTAAGCAAGTGCAAATGTTTTCCATGTAATTATTCTGTAAAAGGAAGATAAGACCCAGAAAGAAAGGTGAAAGATTTTGCCAATGCCTGTAGATTTGGTGGAGATTCAGATGGGGAAAGATTTATCCTGCTCATGGATGCTAGAAGGGCTAGGAGCAGCTTGGTGCTGGGCTACCCATCTGCTACCAATTCCTTCATGACAAACTTAGAGGGGCAGTGTTTTCAACTGCCTTTTGCTCATATAAAGACCCAAGTCTTTTCCTGCTGCAGAAACACCAGGAATTCCTGTGTATTTAAATATTCTGTGTACAAGGAAATGCCTACAAAGGGTTTGGCTTTCCAGGGAACAGGAGCACAGGTATGGGAGATATCTCCTTCCTTATTGCCTCTCCCAACAGCCAAATCTCCTAGGGCTGTAAGACTGGCTGTTGGACTTGATGATCTTAGGGGACTTTTCCAACTGTAATGATTCTATTCTATGATTCTCTTCTATGATTTATTAGAGTATTTGTCTGGGCACAGACATTGAGATATCCACATGAAAGATCTGACCTCTTTCCCTTTGCTTTTGATCCTCAGAGGATGGACAAACACAGCAGTGCCTCTAATAATGAACTAGACAAGATCATGTGCTGCCCCATGGGTATGTTGTTAAAGGCCACCATGTCCCTGCCCAACACCTACTGCATTGCAAATTAAGCCAGCATTTGAGAGGGAAAACAGGGGTAGGTTTTTTTGAAAGAACACACAATGAGTGTTATTTCCTCATGTCAGGGACAGAAAATGGGTCCAGGACCATTTTATTACCAGGATGGATACAGTCCAATGGCTTTAGAGGTCTATGTGGTTCATAAATTGCTCTGATTCCTGGAGGAATAAATGTAGAGTGGCTGTAAGGGGAGATCAAAAGGCAGAAGATGGGGTCCATCAGCAGCAAGTGTCTTTGATGGTGTTTTAAATTATTGGGGCCAACTGCCTCTGCATGGCGTACACTAAACCTTGTACCACCAGTGACAAACGCAGTGGGATTCACCACTCTGCAAAACTCCCTCAATCTCCTTTAAAGCATCTCTTTCCCCTCTTCTTCCCAGGAACAGCACTGTTCTGAACTCCAAAGTCATCTCCGTGACTGTGAAGCCATTTCCCCGGTCTCTCCTCACCCCTTTGGAAATTGAATTCTCCCACCTGTACAACGTAAGTCTTTCCTGGGGACCTACACCATCCCCCATCTGTGTTTGCTTCTGCATAGCTGGAAGGTGTTGATGTAAGGAAGGAGATGGTTTTGCTGGGCTCCTGAGACCTCTTTGCCACTGCTTTCAATCTCCCTTAATGCAGGTTGCCAACGCACTCACTTGCCACTCTGAGATTGAGCTGCTGTTCTTGTCCTGTGGTTGCTCGCTGCCAAGGTTGCACTTTGTGGGTCAGTCTTGCAAATGTTGACTGCTCTGTGCTCCTGGCTCAGGCATTGCCAGTGCAGGAGGAGGGTGACAGCACTACTTGCATAGTGAACATGGACATACTTGTCCCAAATTCACATCATTTAATTGTGGGCATGACCATGGGAGAAGAACTGTGCACTCATTAAAAAATGGGATATAATAATAATCTTCTTTGGGATATAATAATAATCTTCTTTGAGGAGGAAAAGAGGGAGGGGAAAGGTTATTTCCATTAATGCTTGCAATGTTCTTTGTGGTCCTCAGACACTATTGGAGACATGAATATTGCTGTTGCAATCAGTGCTTTAAAAGGCAGTCAAAGTTCCCCTCCAGGTTCCCCTGCTCAACCCTAAACAGATATATGTGATGGACATTTACACACCCCAAGGCCTGTTCTTGTTGTGGGTTTCAGATGTCCTCCTGAAGTTCTGCTACATGAATATTAGATCTATCATGTTTTTGTTTTGGACTTTCCTGGAAGGATATTCCAAACTGTTCTAAGACAACTGCAGCTGGAATCACTGGCAAACCTCTTCCAGGGAGCTTTAAACACACCTGACCACCTGCTGCAGAGCTGGGGCTTTTCTGAGTTCTGTGTCCCACAAAAGCACATGTTGCATTTGATCCACTTTCCAGAAGGGAGCAGCAAAAGGATTCTGTGTGAAAGGAAGAAAAAGGAAGAACATCAGTAGATTGAGTCAGGAAAGATGCAAAATCAAATCCTTCTACAGTGATGTTGATGCAGAACAAACTGACACCCATTTTTTTCTTACCTTTCAAGCAAAGGGTGAAAGAAGATATTCCAAGGACTCAGATCTGCAATTGTCCATCTAGTGTATCATGGACACACCATGTTTAGAGTAGTGGAAGCTGTTCTACAGGACCTGCATATTTCATTCTAGCTGCTCCAAATATATCCCATAAACAGCATGGCATTGATTTGTCTTGTTTTTCCCTTTCTTCTCTCCTGGCAGGGAACCACCAACCAGACTTGCATCCTGTGGGATGAAACTGATGGGTGAGTTCTGTGGGTTTCTCATTACTTTCATGGGCTTACTGGGTTTTTTGGGGTGAAATCATCAAAATTTTAGCAGTGATGTGTCAGTCTATCTCAGCCCTTGCTCCCTCCACTCAGTTTTTTTCTTACATCCACCTTCATGGCTGGCAAAGTCCATCACCTTGGTGGAGAGTGCTTCTTCCTTCACAGAAATACATCCCTTCTTTCTACATTGTCCTTTAGTACTGGGTGAACTGGGTTGTGTATTTAAAGATCTGCAATTAGATATTGTCAGTATAGCCCACGAAGGGCCCTGTGTGCCAGGAACATCATCTATCTGTGCCAGGGAAACATCTCTTGGTGTCCAAGCAGGGATGTTCATGTGCTCTTCTGCTCACAGGGAGGGGTGTTTGCATTTTCCTTTGATGTTTTGGACCCCAGCCTACATTTTGCAAAAGTGGCCTCTTATTTTGACTTTTCCAATTTTAGATTTTCCAGGATGAGGTGTATGGGAACTGTGACCAAGGACTAATGGGTCATTAGCAGATTGCCCTAAATTGAGATCCACATGGCAGTGCTCACCTCAAATTGCACACCATAAGGAATGTAACACACAAATGAGAGCCCACTATTGCAAATACAACCTGAAGTGGTAAAGTAGATGTTAGGCTGTTGTGCTCCAGTAAAATAATTCCTGCCAGGATTCCTGCAATGACTGGGGCAGTTTGGGAGGTGTAGAGTGATTTGGTTGTGGTCAGGAGGGAAAAAAAAAGGAATCCCAAGTTGACACTAAGAGTTCAAGATCATAAATCCCATATGGGAAGTAGTTGTCAGAGTGTGTATCTTTTTTTTATTATTATTTTTATTTAAGGTACACTCTGAAAGTGTGGTCTTAAATCCTGAGTGAGCTTGACAAGGATACAAAGTGTTTGATTTAATGGTGGTTTTACTTCACTGACTTTTGTATCTCAGTTTGAGGACCGACCTGACTTCTTTTCTGCTTACAGTCAGTTTCTCTCCTTGAGATCTCACGCATTTGGCACTTACCTCTGCATTTATTATTATTATTTATTATCATTATCTGCAGCATCTGAAAAATGTTTCTATTCTTCTCTTTTTATGCTCCATTAAGTAGCATATACACAGATAAGGCAGGGAACATATTTGCAGCCAGCTAACCATTCTTGTTGGTCTGTGATTAATTTGACATGTATGATTGGATCCAAAGGAAAACTGAAGAGCCCAGAAGGACTCTCTGCTTCTAAAATCACATCCATGTTGTAACCCCAGGGTAGAACTGGTCCCTTTGGGTTGTACTGAAAATTGCTCCAGCATTAGAAGATGGTTGGGATGCAGGAGTCTGTTATGTTGACCTCACATGGCAGCACACAGGTGAACCTTCAAAAAATTAATAAAATGGGATTTTATTATATTATTTATGTGCCTGAGTCTGTAGGTCAGCCCAGAGTAGAGGGTTGTGTCTAGATGGGTAGATTCAAGAGGAGACTTGGATAGGAGCTGGACTGCTCTGCTAAATCTGTTGTCTCTGTGCTGGAATGGCATTAAAGCACTTGTATACAAATCAAATTTTTGGCAAGTAAAAGCAGAAGTTGGAAGCAATATCCCTTCTGGTCTGCACACCATCTCATTGTTCTTGGCTTTCTACATCCTAGAGAGAGTGTTATGTCCAGAAGGACGGAAATGTTTCCCTGCTACATTCAGATCTGGATTTAGTTAACGGAAGTCTGAACAAGAAAAGAGCAAAATCCAGTTTGCACATGGTTGAGGGAGGGTGGTGGCATTCAGGCTGGGTACTTATCTGTCAGAGCTGGCACTGAAAGGTGCCTGGTACAACAAAGATGAAGGGTTGCCCAGTGCTGAATGTAGCTTGAGAGGTTTGAATGCCATTTTTGATCTGGAAGCAAAACAGTGCCCAGTTCAGCATCATCACCTCTGCTTTGTCCTGGGAGGTCTGGCCAATCCAGACACTTGCTCCCAAGGCTTGGCAGATTGTTTGTCTGCTTGTTGTCTCTCTGAGAGTGTGAGGAGTTAGGAAAGCTTTCAATCTTTAATCCCCACAACTCCATGGCATCCAAGGATGGGCTTGTATCTAAGAGTTGAGCAGACAATTTCTTGGCACCAACACTGTGGTTCATTTGTCAAGGGTGGTTTCCAAAACCCTGGCAGATTTGTTGCACAAATGTTGCTGCTAAGACTCTGTTTTCTGTGCATGTTGGGGTGTGTATTCACACACTTGCAAGTGTTTTCAACCAACATTTGCAATCTCAAGCAGTTGAAAAGTCCTAAATGCTGATGTCAACAGGGTTTGCTAGGTTTTACTTCTATACTTGGCATTGGTGAGGCCACACCTCGAATCCTGTGTTCAGTTTTGGGCCCCTCACAACACGAAGGACATGTAGGTGCTGGAGCATGTCCAGAGAAGGGCAATGGAGCTGGGGAATAATCTGGAGAACAAGTGCAATGAGGAGCATCTGAGGGAGCTGGGGTTGTTGAGCCTGGAGAAAAGGAAGCTGAGGGGAGACCTTATTGCTCTCTATAACTACCTGAAAGGAGGGTGGAGAGAGGTGGAGGTGGGTCTGTTCAACCCAGGAACAAGTGACAGGACAAGCAGAAATGGCCTCAGGTTGCACCAAGGGCAGTTGAAATTGGATGTGAGGAAGAATTCCTTTGCTGAAAGGGTTCTGAGGCATTGGAAGGGGTTGCCCAGGGCACTGGTGGAGTCCCCACCCCTGGAGGGATTGAAGAGTCGTGTAGACACAGTGCTGAGGCACATGGGTTAGTCGGGGACTTGTCAGTGTTGGGTTAATGATTGGACTTGATGATCTTAAAGATCTTTTCCAATCTGGGCAATTCTGTGATTCTGTGGTGTTCCAAACCTAGATCTGATGCAGTGAGCTCTGGCAAGAGAAGCTGCCAAGCTGCTTGTGCAACATTTTACAACTATTTTGCTACCACTATTACCTCCTGGGAAAGTCTAATGAAAGGCAAACTGTGCAAACCCTCTTCTCCAGTCCTGAATGCTCACCTCAAACTTCAAAGGCACTCTGGAGCTGTCAAGGGTTTTGTATCACAGTTTTGGATGATTATTTCCTGTTTGGAGCAAGGATTTTTAAGTTATGCCCTGGATCTGTTGCCTGGTATATGGTAGAGACCATGACTGTCGACTCTTGAGAGAGGAAATCCTGAGGTTCCACCACACTTATGTGGGTTCCTTTCTCTGCTCCCATCTTCTCCTCCCTATCACCCTTCTCTTTACATTGGAGATTTTCCCACTGCTCAGTGTCATAACACCGTTGTGCAAGTGGGTCAGCTTCAGGAAATCCCCTTTCCCAGTTCTTACCATTTTAATGGCTTTACAGCTTCATTTCCCTGAAGCTGGTCTGTTCTTCATCCTGCCTTATTTCCTTTACAGTCCAAGCCAGCCTGCCATGGTGTTGCTTGCTCAGAAGATGCTGCTGTCTCTTAAGCTTGCTCTTTTGCAGGATCTCCATGCTTCTGCTCCAAGGCAGGATGGCCAGGGTGACCCTCTCTATGTCCACAGTCATCCATCCAAGGTTGCAGATCTTGGGGATCCAAACTCCACCTGATTCCAGTGCACCAGCCTCTGAATTTAAATCCTTGCAGCTGATGTGGCTGAACAGATACAAAGGCAGGAAACTCCTCATGAGAGCTCCTGCCCATTCCTGCAGACACCTGAGCTTTCAAACCCATCCAAAACATGCCACAGCCCAATAAAGGCCACTTAAAATCCATGGGCTGTAAAGGGTTGAACTGTAAAATTGCAATTAGAACAGACAATTATCATGTGGGCATGTGCTTCCTCCAAGAAAAGGGTTGTTGAACAGAACACTTAAAAAAAAAAAGAGAGAGGAAGAACCCCTAATGTTCACTCATTTGCATTTAGATAGATATTTAAGCTTGTAATATTAATAATAGATTTTTGATTTATTAATCCCAGCCCTTTTGAGTGACTGTTAGGCTTATGGGTGGCACCTCTCCATCTCTTCTCTCTTCCTCTTGGCCCCAACTCTTCATGTCATGAAATAAGAGGGGTGAAGATCAGGGACTAATTTCTGTTGTGTTTGGTGCTGCAAGTATGATTAATGAGCTTAGCACTGTCTGAGCAAATTGAAAGTTGAAATTGGAGAATGACTTGGGATTCTCTGGCTCTCCTCCAAGGGTATTCATCTGGAGTAATTATTAGCTGCTTAGCCCTGCTGAAGTTAAAACCCAAACAGGATCTGGTCTCCTTCTCCCTCTTTCTCCTGTTGGGACAGGACAGAGGGAGCTGATGGTTGTAGTCATCTTATGTGTTTTCATGTTCTTGTGCATCCTCAGATCACAGAATCACAGAATTGTTTTGGTTGGAAAAGACCTTTAAGCTCATCGAGTCCAACCATGAACCCAACACTGACAAGTCCCTGACTGACCCATGTCCCTCAGCACTGTGTCCACACGACTCTTCAATCCCTCCAGGGATGGGGACTCCACCACTGCCCTGGGCAACCCCTTCCAATGCCTGAGAACCCTTTCAGCAAAGAAATTCTTCCTCACATCCAATCTCATCTGCCCTTGGTGCAACTTGAGGTCATCTCCTCTTGTCCTGTCACCTGTTCCTTGGTTGATCAGACTGACCCCCACCTCTCTCCACCCTCCTTGCAGGGAGTTATAGAGAGCAATAAGGTCTCCCCTCAGCTTCCTTTTCTCCAGGTTCAACAACCCCAGTTCCCTCAGTCGCTCCCCATCACACTTGTTCTCCAGACCCTTCCCCCAGCTCTGTTGCCCTTTGTTGGACACACTCCAGCATCTCCATGTCCCTCTTGCAGAGATGGATTTTCATTTCTTGCCTGCTTTGCTCTAGTGCACAACAGGAATTCCATGTGGCAAGTGGAACAGGGAAACAGTTGCCCAAGTTTGTTGTTAGTGGTGACAGCATTGCTTCACCGCTGCAGAAGATGTGGGACTGGTCAGTGTTACAGAGCAGTCCCGCTACCCTATGGGGCTGGTGAATCTGTGTACTCAGACCTCTGAAGTTGTGTTTTGGTGTTCTTTGACTGTGAGATCAGATCAAATGATGGAGATTGTTATGAGATGAAAAGGAAGAGTCACAAGCCATCAAGAGAGACCATGAGGTTAGACTGACTGCTCACTGCCACAGGTAGACCCACAGCCCCAGGCCAGTGCTAATTCTCCTCTCCAGCATGCCCTGTCTCAGTGACAGCAGGGACCAAGCCAGACATCTAGGTCTTGTATTTTGGCTCATGGTGCATGAGGGAGTATTTTGCCATGCCAGTGTGAAATCCAATCCCTCACCTGCAGAGACTGGGGTTCAGCAGGTCTGCTTTGCCATGGGACTTCTTATCTCACAGGGAATGCTTGCTCTTAGAAGAGCTGGCTGACTCTATCTACTAACTTTTCTCTGCTTCTCTGTCTCCAAGATGAGCATAATAATAGCTAAGGCATTATAATAACTGATCTTGAGAGGCCTTCCAAACCTTCACAAATATTTGCATAAAAGGCTTTTTGCTCTTGGAAGGGAAAGTACCTCAGGAGTCCATGGTTTAGATTCAAGGACACTCTTACCTTCTCTTGGGAAAGATCATCTGTTCTAGTAATTAAAGCTTTTAACCTATCTAACTCAGGAAATGCAGACCTCAGTGTTTAGGAAGGTGCCCTGCATGCAGCAAGGTTAGACATGGAGAAGACTAAGAGTGCTACAGCGAGCTGGGCAAGGCTAAATTACATCCTCCAGGCTCTGGGCTGGATCTGATGCCCAGCCAAGGTCAGACAGAAATCTCCCCCAAGACTTTGCAACTGCACAGAGCAGTGTTTTATGATGCTGCCAAACAAAGCAAAATATCAGTCTGTCCTTGTTCAGAAACTTATAGGATCTTAAAATACAGCTCATAGATGCTGAGGACAGTTCTGCTCATGGGCTCTTTTCAGACATGAACTGCTTGAGGTGTAGGGTGTGGTCATTCAAGGGGATGATGATAGAGCTGTGTGGATCAAGAGTTGACAGAACTGAAGGTGATCATAAAGAATTGCAATCCACAGGGAGAGCTCTGCAGTGTTGTAATAGGTTTGTGGAGGTGTTTTTGTTTGTTTTGTTTAGAACAACTCGGAGAAGACCCGAAAACATGCTAGAAGGAGATATTACCTATGAGATGTCATGACTTTTCCATAGGCTAATTGGGATTTTTAGGGTATTTATGGCCTAGACATCCCATGAGTGTTGCAGTGCAGTTGCTTTGCTTGAAATTCCTATTTTCAGAATGAGATGTCCATTGTCTAATCTACAGACTCCCAAGCTGTCTGAATTCTTGGCTGCATGTCCTACATGATTACAGGAAAGTTGTACACTGATGCATGGTGCAAGGCAGCATGAGGAGCTCTCAGGTTATGTCAGGGGAAGTTCAGGCTGGATATCAGGAATAATTTCTTCTCCAAAAGAGTGATGAGATGTTGGAATAGGCTGCCTAGGGAAGTAGTGGAGTCACCGTCCCCAGAGATGTTCAAGAAACTTGTAGACGTAGCACTCAGGGATATGGTTTAGTGGGCATGGTGGAGATGAGTTGACAATTGGACTGGATGATCTTAGAGGTCTTTTCCAACCTGAATGATTCTGTGCAGGATATAGTGTAGGCTCCATGGGTTTCACCCTACTTTTTGAAAGCCCCTGATGCACTGAATAAAAGGAAAGGAAGGAAGTTTTCTTTTCTGTGCTTTCTGGGAATTTGATGTGATTGTAGTCTTGGTGGTTACTCACTCGTTACCTTTGGAGTGCATCAAAAATAGATCAATTTCTTCTAGGACTCCCCACCACCAGAAAAGCATCACAGAGGAGGATTTGTATTTACAGCATCCCATGGACACTTCCTACTCATCACATCAGTTGATCCACCTTCCAATACCTGTCTTTTGAAGTTTTCTAAAGTCAGGAAACAGCATTCCTTTTCTTCTATCCATTGCCTAGCACATTACTGTCCCTTCCAGAGCTGCAGATCAAGCAGTGACACAGCTTGCTTATGATGACAAAAAGGGATGAGTCCACCCAGATATGAACAGTGAGGGAAATCTGTTGCAGCTTTAAAACTCCATTAGAAATCTGTGCACTTCTGCCCTCTTTGAACCTATGTATAAAATCATAGAATCATTTGGTTGGAAAAGACCTTTGAGTCATCGAGTCCAACCGTACCTGTCCACTACTAAACCATATCTCTGAGCCACACCATCTACCCATTTTTTAAATAAGTCCAGGGATGGTGACTCAATCACTTCCTTAGGTGGCCCGTTCCAGTGCATGAGAACCCTTTCAGTGAAGACTTTTTTCCTGCTATCCAATCTGAACCTCCCCTGGTGTAACTTGAGGCCATTTCATTTTGTCCTGTCACTTGTTCCTTGGCTGAACAGACTGATCCCCACCTCTCTACTCCCTCCTTTCAGGCAGTTGTAGAGAGAGATAAGATCTCCCCTCAGCCTCCTTTTCTCCAGGCTCAACAACCCCAGTTCCCCCAGTCACTTCTCATCACACTTGGGCTCCAGATCCTTCACCAGCTTCGTTGCCCTTCTCTGGACACGCTCCAGTGCCTGCATGTCCTTCCTGCAGTGAAATGACATATATAATATATCTTTTCTACTACAACACTCCAGCTGCCTGTGGCTGAGCAACATCGCCGGTGACATGAACTTCATGTCACCCCACACAGGGTACTGGGGTTTGCCAGTACTCCTGTTCCAGGTCTATTACCCTTATCTAGCATCTTTGATTTAGCTCCAGCTGCTAACCCTCCCTTCTCTGGGTGCTCCTGTGGAGGTATTGAAGGGGTGCCTTTGAAAGAAGTCAACGTTGTACTTGCAAAGGCCTGTCTACACAGGGGCATCCAGAGAGGTTAATCTGAATATTTCCATTAGTTCCCCTGTGTTAAACCCAGTTAAAAGTACTCTCTAATTCAGCCTGTCTGACTGCACTTGCAGTGTGCAACCAGGCAGACTGAATTATGGTCCCATGAGCCCCTTTTTAGCCCTGGACGAGAGGAGACAAAGCAGGGCTAATGCAGTGAAACCCAGTCACATCCCTAGAGCCTGAGGATTTAGCTTTTCTGCTCAACATGGGCTTTGGGGCTGCTGGAAGCTTCCAGGAGACTATTTTTCCAGGCATAGAAACATAGAAGCACAGAATCATAGAATGTTTTGGGTTGGAAGGGACCTTAAAGATCATCTAGTTCCACTCACCCAATGTGGACAGGGTTGCCAACCACTAGATCAGGCTGTCCATGGGCCCATCCAACCTGGCATTGAATGCCTCTAGGGATGGGGCATCCACAACTTCTCTGGGCAACCTGTTCCAGTGCCTCACCACACACTGGGTGAAAACTTTCCTCCTAATATCTAACCTAAATCTCTCTTCTCTTATTTTAAAACCATTTCCCTTTGTCCTATTGCTTTCTGCCCATGTAAAGGGGCATCTGCCTTTCCTCAGGGCCACCTCTTCCTGGAAATACTTTGTCACCTGAACTTTCACAGCACAAGATGCAGGAGAAGCTGAGCAGCACAATACAAGTCTTCTGCTGCCTGCCAACAGTGCATGGTTTAATGGCTTTCAACAGAAGGGAAAAGGGAAGAGGACAGAGGATTCAGAAGCTCTGAATCAAATGCTCCAGCTTTTCCATTACTTCAAGCAACTTCAAGGCAGGCTGAGGTGCATGGAGGAGAGACAAACATCTGCACTGTCATGATGTTCAGCATCCTCTGAATGTAAAATTCAGAGCGTAGTCACTGTACCTCTGTGTACTTTTTTAATGGATCAATTTTATTCTCTCTTTATGAGGACAAGAAAATCTGTCAGGATCCAGAGCAGGACTTCCCAAAAGGTCCTGTCTCTAAACCTGCAGATCCTAGCACTATCCTGTGGGTATCATCAGGTCTGTATCTTCTAGAGCATTGTCCAGCTTTGAGGGAAGCTGAAGGCTGCAGAGCAACCTGTACATGATGTGAGTAAGGTGTGTCATGACCACAAGTATCTCAGGGCCAAGGTTGTCCAAGGCACAGATCATTGGCACAAGGTAGATGCTTAAGTTACATCCTCTGTACCTACATTAAGAACACAATTAAAAGCTTTCCCATCAGGCTTCTTTGCTCAATTTCCTTGCAAGACTGAGGCAAGTTCAGAAGAACTACTTAAGATACCTCATATTTTAATTAGTCCATAAACTGTACCAGCATGCAAACCAGAAACTCAACAGTACCCAGCACAACTACAATAATTTTAGATTGTTAAAATTTGAGGGGCTCAGTATTTCTTAAAATCTCTTGACAACCATGTAACTGTTATTTATCTTTACTGACTGGGCTACAGAAAACCCTCCTGAGTTGGCAATTTCAGTAGGTCTCTTGTCTGCTTTGTGGATCAGCGATGAAAAGGCATCAGCACATATTCCACAGCCAAGGCAATGGACTGTCCCACAGTGGGGATCCTAAGTGGGGGGAAATATTGCCTCTTACAGTCCCAGATACTTTGCAGAACCCTTGTTCTCATGATGAGTACCCACAGGAAGTGGTCAGGGTGCAGAGACAGGTTTATGGGTCCACCTCATTGTTCATGGATGGGTAGGACTGATGGATGTGGGGGAAGAGTGTTGAAAAGTGGAACTCTGTGAATAAGGATGGGGAAAGTTTTCTGCTATTTTTAAACAGGTGAAAAGGGCTTGTTTTCATTTTCACCTGACTGCTTGTGCACTGCACTAGGAGATGACATGTTCTGCTAAAACACAACAGTGAAAAGAGGACACAGTGCCTGCGATACAGCCTTCATCTAATGATGAACTTTCAGTGTGTCTGGGCAAATCAGTGTAAGCTTTGTGCCTCAGATTTCCCTGAGTCTACTGTGCTAATAACATCAGACAGCTCTTCTAAATGTCATGAAATCTAGGAGTGAAGAGCTCCATTGATAGTAAGTAGCAACAATAAGTATTATTATTTATCACTGAAAACTGATATTATGGTTGAACTGGTCATCCATACCAGATGAGGTCACATCGTGTTGGCTTTGCCCATCATGCCTTGGTCGTGTGGGCAGCAGTGACTACCATAACATGAATTTTAGTCTTCACAAAGTGAAATGGGACCAGGGAGGCTCAGGGCAATCACTGCAAGACCGAGCACATAATGGCACAGGACACCAGCTTGTGCATCCCACCGGCTGCCTGAGCTAACGATGACCTCTCAGCCACGTGGCAGAGAAGATTAGCAAATGCATGCAGCATCCAGCCAGCTCTGACAGCTGGCTTGGTGTGGAGCACAGCAGTTTATCCCACCTCAGGGAGAGATAATGTTTTGCAGCTGACCTGCTGCTGGAAAGGGAAGAACAGGGATAGACAGACCCATAGACCATGTAGACCCATAGGACAGGTAGTGCTGAGCCCTCCTAGAAGGCAATGGGCAAAACTCTCTTCCCAGAGAGGACGGATCCTCTTTGGACCATTGGAATTATTGAAATCCACTTTAACGCTCAGTCAGGAGCTGCAGAAGGAAAAATAACTGATGCAGGAAGGCCAGAAAGCCCCATTGCATGGCTTATAATGATTTTCAGGCTTGTCAAGGATCTTTCCAGGGCTTTGCAAATACTTTGATTTAATTACAGTAATGACTCTTTGGAAGATGTATATTAATCTCGTAGAGCTGCCCTCTTCTTTAGGCCAGAGCTACATCTCAAGGTGGTTTCATGTGCATGTGCAGTGTTGGTGGGACAGTAAGTCAGCTGCTGCCTGTCTCTGATGGAGAACAAATTCACCCTTTGCCAGAGCCTGGTGTGGGACAGGGTGGCCCAAAGACTGACCCAGCAAGAGCCTAGAACTTCCTAGGGTGAATTCTGTAGGTTTGAGGACAGTCTTTCTTTCTGATGTGTATGGAAGTGCAGGCAGCAAAGTGTGTTGGAAGAACATCAGTTCCTTTCAGCTTTTGGTGATGTATCCAGTCTACCACCAGATAGCCAAGGGGACAAAACCAGAAAGGGCCATAATTGCATTGATGAGTTAAGAGCTGTCTTCAAAAACCTAACTGCTGTCATTGACAGGAGGGGAAGGAGAAACCAAGGGAGTGATTTATCCACTGTCACCAAGGAGGAGCAGAGCTGAGCTACAACTCAGATCTCCTGTCCTCTCTTACAGCTGTGCTGGTGGTTCTGAATAAAAGTTGGTTATGTCCCATATTGGGAGAACAGGAGCCTGGATGAGTCAAGGATCCATGAGAACCCTACTCTTTTTTAGCAGTGGATATTGTTTATTTAATAGTGGGTTTAGCTCATATGTCAAGTCTTAAGGAATGCTGAGCATCCTTCAAACCTTGGCCAGGTTCCTGACAGTTCCAAGGACACTCCACAGGATTTGGCCCGGGGATCATCAAGAGCAGGTAGTGGCAGAACAAGGGGTAATGATTATTAACTGGATGAGAGCAGTTAGACTAGATATTAGAAAGAAAATCTTCACTGTGAGGGTGGTGAGACACTGGCCCAGGTTACCCAGAGAGCTGTGGCTGCTCGTCCCTGGAAGTGTTCAAGGCCAGGCTGGATGAGGCTTTGAGCAACCTGGTGTAGTGGAAGGTGTCCCTGCTGATGGCAGGGGGGTTGGAACTGGATGATCTTTAAGGTCCCTTCCAACGCAAACCAGTCTGGGATTCTATGATTCTATGCACATGATTTTTTTTTTTCCAATTTCAACCTTAATCTGAGTCTGGGGCATAAATGCTACAAAAGACTGTTTGCAGGTCTTCTGACTCTCAGCTCTGGGGTATCCTTGTCTTTGATCTTCCATATGGGTCCAAATGTAAGCTGCAGTAATTTCTCACTGCTATTACGAAGTTCGTTGTGTTCAGGCAGATCTTTTCCACTTCATGTGTCCCATGGTTTGGTCAAAACTGTGCTGGAGAGTGTGCTGACATTTAAGAGCACGTGCCAAGGGACTGTTTAGTTATTGGTAGTGATGAGCAAGGTAGAGCACTGCAATGAAAATACCTAAAATCCAGGCAACTTCAAGAAAAAAGTGTCTCTGGAGCTGCTGCACACGTGGCAACACACGGAGAGAGGAGGAAGCTACCTGTGCTTAATATTACTGCAGGATCTGGGTCCTGGCTGGGAAAATCATCCTTCAGCTACAAACTTACCTGAAGGGAAGGGATTTTTGATGCCTAAAGATGTAATTTACACATGCCAGCACATGGGGAGCCAGCGTGAGTGCAGTGATAGGAAAGGCTGTAGCACACACACAGCTGCGGCTGCATTGCAGCCCTGGCATCTCTGCAGTCATTAAAGTTGCTCTGATTAGTCCCAGAAGAGAATCTACTGCCCATCCCCAAGAGAAACAACTTAGAGTGAGGGAAAATATTGAACACAAGGTCTAGAGCACAAGTCTGATGAGGAGCAGCTGAGGGGACTGGGGTTGTTGAGCCTGGAGAAAAGGAGGCTGAGGGGAGACCTTCTCACTCTCTACAACTGCCTGGAAGGAGGGTGTAGAGAGGTGGGGGTTGGTCCCTTTTCCTAAGTAACAAGTGATAGGACAAGAGCAACCAGCCTCAAGTTGCACCAGGAGAGGTTCAGATTAGATATTAGGAGAAACTTATTCACCAAGATAGTTATCAAACGTTGGAACAGGCTGCCCAGGGAGGTGGTAGAGTCACCATCCCTGGAGGTATTTAAAAGTCAGGTGGATGTGGTGCTTAGGGACACGGTTACTCAGCAGTGCTAGGTTTATGGTTGGACTGAATGATCTTAAAGGTCTTTTCCAACCCAAATAGGTCTATGATTCTATGATCATATGCTTTGACTAAGAATCCTGTAACAGGGGAGGGGAGGAAACAACCTGCAGCTCACAACTGGCATTGGCTCAGCATGATGGGGCAGACATACAGGAGACCCCCATGCCCACACAAGGAATGGTATGGATATGATGAATAGAATAGAATAGAATAGAATAGAATAGAATAGAATAGAATAGAATAGAATAGAATAGAATAGAATAGAATAGAATAGAATAGAATAGAATAGAATAGAATAGAGCAGAACCATTTCAGATAGAAGGGACCTACAGTGAACACTAAACTTCCCGACCACCTCAGAGCTGCCCAAAAGTTAAAATATATTATTAAGAGCATTGCCCAAATGCTTCTTAAACACTGACAGACATGGGGCATCGACCAGCTCTCCCAGAAAACTGTTCTAGTGTTTGACTACCCTGTTGGCAAAGAAATGCTTCCTAATGTCCAGTCTGATATGACAGGGAGGTGCATCCCATTACAGTGTTCTCAGGAGTATTGTGTTTGTGGGACAAAAATTGTTTTGATTTTTTTTTTTTTTTTTAATGTAGCTATAAAAAGAAATCCTCATCTCCACCTCCCCTTCTTGGGGGCTGCAGCTTTTCCCTCCACTCAGACATCAATGTCTCAGAAGTATTGTTAGAAATGGCATCACAGTGTTGGGCTTTTCCTCACCAGCTCATTTTCACCCAATTCATTCAGTTTACAAGTGCAAAAGATGCTTCTGTTAATTGCCAGCTCCACCAGCTCCTCCTGGGATCTGGAAGGCAGCTGAGATTGTCCTGCCTGTTACATCTTCAGCAGCAGTGAAGAGCTGTTGCCGCAGTCTGTGAAACAGGACTTACATGATTCTTATTACTGTCATGCCTGAGTATTTCACAGCCTTCAATGTGCTGTTATTGCAACTAGAGTCGAACAAAAAACTCCTTTTCTAGGTCACTTACAGTTCTGAAGTTTCTTTGACTTTTGCCTTTACCCAGATTAATGTTTTAAGAGAGTTTTGGTGAACTGAAAACACAGGAGAAAGCACTGTCGGTCAAATGACAAGTGTCACTTTGCATTTGAGGCTTTCACAGTTAAGATGGCTTCAAAATGCAGCAAAACTGACAGTAATTCTCAGAATATTTCTGCTGCTCTGAAGCCACGTGGAGACCTGATCTCAGGTCTCCTGAACATGGGACATGCAAGGAGAACTTTTGTTCTCCTGGCCTCTCTCCCAGAAAAGCTATCAGAAGAGGTGACCAAGGACCCCCTAGCTTGTGAGCTGTATTCCTTCCCTCTGACATCACTTGTCATCTCAGGAAAGAAAGATCAAACAGGAGGATGGAGTAGGAGCTGTCACATCCACTGTACATTTCCTGCTCCATTCTGTCACCCTTGGGCAGGTGAAGGTTTGGTTCAGCAGCTTCAGCACTTTGGTCCTAACCTGTGTGTCTACTCGCTGTTCAGTGTGCGTGGAAGACCTTGATTCACAGGCTAGAAAAGCTGGCAAGGGCTTTTAGATGAGCTGAGGAGAACACAGCAAGCCTGTACCAGCACACAACTTCACACTATGGTTTCCAAGCTTGTTTTTTTCTTTCAGGATCACTGAGTGTCAAACTAAATGTCTGGATCAATTTCATCCTCTCTACAAACATTTGCATGTACTTGGACTCCCTTTGATCTCCAGACCCTCTCTCCTCAACTGTTTCTCTTTCATGGAATTATAGAATCATAGAATGGTTTGAGTGAGAAGGGACCTTTAAAGGTCATCTAGTCCAACCTCCCTGTATTAAGCAGGAACATCTTTAACTAGGCCAGGTTGCTCAGAGCCCTGTCCAGCCTGGCCTTGAATGTTTCCAGGGTTGAGGCTTCTATCACCTTTGTGGGCAAGCTGTGCCACTGTTCCACCACCCTCACTGTAAAAAATTTCTCCCTTATATCTTTCCCTGATAGATATAAAAACTTCCTTCTCTGCAAAAGCTCTGCTGTTTATTGCTTAAAAACCAACAACTCCTATTGCTGATCCTCATTTAATTCTTTCCTCTGGACATTCCCTTCTCCTCACCTTCTCGGATGGGGAGGAGAAAGCTGCAGAAGCAGGAATCCCCCTTATTCACCCTCTGCAAACCCAGGCTGATCTCCTCCTACTAAGACTACTGGTTCCAGGTGCCAGCTTGGCTTTTGGAGACCACCCCTCGCCAACATGCAGCTCTGCTGAGCTGGAGGATAGAAGCATAGAGTCACAGAATGGTGTAGGTTGGAAGGGACCTTAAAGACCATCCAGTTCCAACCCCCCTGTCATCAGCAGGGACACCTTCCACTAGACCAGGTTGCTCAAAGCCTCATCCAACCTGGCCGAGAACACTTCCAGGGAGGAGGATCCACAGCTTCTCTGGGCAACCTGGGCCAGTGTCTCACCACACTCACAGGGAAGATTTTCTTCCTAAATAAAAGCTTTGTGCTGGGATTCTACATTTCATCTGTGGTGGTGACACTGGCTGGCTTATTCCTATGTTCCTTGCCTCCCCTGGTCCTTAGGAAAAAGTTTACCAGGAGGATTGAGTGCATTTTGTTGTTGTCAGCTTAATACCTGAGATCAGAGTAAATCTCCATGGGATTTCTTAGTTTCCCAGTTTGTGAGCTATAGACCCAGTCGTGCTCCCTCCAGGCTCTCTGGAAGCCTGTATCACAATTTTGATATCTGTCTTTGACCAGCAGAAGCTTGTTCACACTCTGCAAGGACATTGCAGCATGGAAGCAGAGCCCAGGGAATCTGCACAGGTCTGCAGGAGGTACAGAAACAGAGCTTCAGTTTGCCAAGAGAGAAGGCAATGATAGATGTGTTTGGCACTAGTGTGTGTGTATATTATTGTGGGGCAGATTGGGATGGATGGATGGACAGGAAAAAAGGACACTTTACCCCTAGGACTATGTCTTCTGCTGCATGATCAGCAGTTTCTGCAATAAAAGCCATTCCCGGTGCTGCAAACCACAGACAGGACAGCACAGACATTTTTCAGTATAAATTGCTTTGACCAGCACAGTCATCATTTGTGCTGCCTTATAATTGGCAGGTATTTAATTAGCTGAGGAGTATTTCCGTGTCTTCCTACTAAGTGGGAAGTCAGAAACTCCCTCTCGGGTGAATACTCTTTAAGTCTCTCCAAAGCCTGTCACTTCATTTCAGCTGAACTCCAGCACATAAAATACAGCAGAGATGCTGCAACATCTGTCCAATATGTGCAAATTGTTTGGCTGAGGGTGGGGGTGGTGCTGTAGATGTGTGATAAAGTCCTCTGTCTGGGTTTCTTGGGGAGCACACTGTCCTTTATGTTGTCCTGATGTACAGAGATAAGGTAGGATGGGGAGGAGGGAGGAGAGAGCTTAATGAAGAAATATTGCTGGGAGGAGGGAGGTTTCCATCAGCTTGTATCTCAGAAAGCCATTTTCATTAGCAGAAAGTAGATTTAAAAGGTTTGGATAGCAATCCTTCTGTGCACAACTTCCAGGGGCTGGCAGAGTGTTTAGTTACCAGCATAGCTTTGGTTAAATATATTTTCAGCAGCAAAGCTGGGAAATAACTCCCCCTCCTCCCCCGTGACCTCCTTTCCTGAGAAAAGCGCAAGCAGATCCGTGTTGCTCCGCTCAGCACCTGCTCCTTATTCCTGCTCTTTGCAAATGCTGGGTCTGTCATAGGATCATAGAATGTTGTGAGTTGGAAGGGACCCACAAGGATCATTAAGTCCATCTCCTGTCCCTGGACAGGACAATCCCAATATTCTGACCATGTGTCTGAGGGCACATGTTGTCTAAATGCTTCTGGAATCTTGTCAGGCTTGGTGCCATGAGCACCTCCCTGGGGAGCCTGTGCCAGTGCTCCACCACCCTCTGGGTGAAGAACCTTTTCCTCATGGCCAACCTCACCCTCCCCTGGCACATCTTCCTGCCATGTCCTCTGCTCCTGGCGTTGGTCACCAGAGGGAAGAGATCAGCCTATGTTTCAAGCATGCCTTTTCTCCCAGACAGATCCATCAGCAGGAGAAAGCAGGAATTAGAGCAGATCTGACAATAGTCATGCTGACCACATAAAACTATTGAGCTTGCACGCTGGGGAAAATCTTCCAGTGAGAAAACCTCTGCCAGCTTTGCAGGTCTGGAGTTTGATTTGTGTTTCAACCTCCTGCCAATCCAGCCTGGCTTTTAGCAAGCAGGAGAAGGGAAGTTTGCTCTACTGCTTTCTAGTTTCACTATGATCCTGAGCTTTGCTGTCACTGGCTTTCTGCATCCCTGCATCCTCACTGCTGTCATGTATGTCAGATTGTGACAAGGTACCATTCCCAGCAGCGTGGCTTGGGGCTGAAAGGGAATCGATGAATCCAGCCGCCTCTCTGCTTGCCGCTCTGTTCCCAGCTGAACAGCTCAGCCCTGCTGCAGGATCTGACCCTCTCCCTCTGATTGATCTGGGTCTTGCCCACCTGGGAGATGTTTACATTGACCCCACAGTGAGAAACCATCTGATCAGCACTCAGGAGGGCTGGCAGGAGGTTGTTCAAGCATGATCTTAAACATCAGCATTTATTTATTAGCATTTATTTAGCCACTAGTGCACCAGCCCCCTCCATGTATTAACATCATCTTTATTTCCCAAAGGTTTCCTCCTCTTCTGCTAATGTAAATCCAAAGCAAACCCTCTGGTTGATTCCTTTATACACCCACGCAAGTTAAGTCAGAAATCACACTGGTGGGCTTTTGGGATTTGCTTTATAGTTTATTTACCAGCTCCCTACCAAAACCTGTAACAAACTGGCATATAATGTGAAAGGACATCTATCATGGCTATAGATGCAGAATAACGATGAGGAGGCAGTCAACAGTGATGCAGCATCCCTGAACCAGGATCCAAATGACCTTCAGGAACAGGCAGATATTGCTTTCCAAAATTTGAACTGGGAACAAGGGAGGCATTCCACACATTTAAGGGGCTGTCAGCTCTGCTTCTCTTGGCTACTCCGCTTCCATAAAATGCTCATTTTGTGGAGCGCAGAAGAAAAGGAGGCCAAAGGGAAAGGAAGGAGCAAAGGAGAACACTGGCAGAGAAAAAAAGTGCAGCTAGCTGAACTCACACCAGCTAAATCTCCCACAGAGCAGCATCCCTGTGTGCGTGTGCCTGCCTCTTGCTACTATCATTGGGCTCTCTAAACTCTTACTTACTCCTCAAACCTGATTCAGAGCTCAACAATGTCCAGTTGTAGGCCTGAAGTGGGTCTCAATTTTTATTTTAGTGTTTCCTTAAGGTTCTGTGTCTGTTCTGTGCCCAGTTTTGGGTCACTAATTACAAGAAGGACATGGAGATGCTGGAGTGTGTCCAGAGAAGGGCAACAGAGCTGGGGAAGGGTCTGGAGCACAAGTGTGATGAGGAGCATCTGAGGGAACTTGGGTTGTTTAGCCTGGAGAAAAGGAAGCTGAGGGGAGACCTTATTTCTCTTTACAACTACTTGAAAGGAGATTGTAGTGAGGTGGGTGTGGTCTTTTCTCACAGATAACTAGTGATAGAACAAGAGGAAGTGGCCTCAGGTTGCACCAACGGAAGGTTCAGACTGGATATCAGGAAAAATTTCTTCACTTCAGACAGCCAGAAGTAACCTGCTGTTGTTGTGGTGTATCCAGTCGTTAATTAGTCTGTATTGCCCTGGAAAACCTTATTAGTATATTTGAAATACATGATAAAATATTAAAAATCACAAAATTGTCTAGATTGGAAAAGATCTTTAAGATCAGAGTCCAATCATTAACCTCACACTAACAAAGTGCCTCAGGGCTTTAAAAAAGCTAATCTGACAACCCACTCCAGTTCTTCCATTCCTCTCCTTATTCTTATGGAAACTGAGTTTTAGATGCTCCACTGAAAAATGTGATTTTCTTGTGCTAAAAGGAGGTGGCAAAGCATAAGTGACCTTTCTCCTGACAACCCCAAAGCGGTGATGTGAAATTGTGCAAACATGTAATGTGCTGTGATGGGACAAGTATCTTCTGTGCCCGGCAGCTGAGCCAAAGGGTGACCTGTTTCACCTGTTTGGCCTTTGATGGGGATGTTTTCTGAGCTCTCTTGCTTTCAGCTGCAAAGTAGGTGTGAAAGGTGCATTTTCACTTTGAGCTCACCCACTGTTCCTGTGGAGTTATGTGGCACAAGATAGATTAGGAAAAGCTCAGTGGCCAGACAGCCCCAAAGGGCTCAGCATCTCCCCTGCATTCAGAATAATGACAAAATACCCTCAGAATTTATTTGTACAGTGCCAAGCCCTTCTGAGAGGACTTCTCACACCCCCTCCCCTTTGCCTCAGCCAACACAAGACTTTCCATTTTTTAGGGTGATTGCCTTTGCTCTGCTTTTAATTCTTTTCAACTGGAAACACGGGAGTGTGAAGCCAACCAGAGTTCCCAGGTCCAAATATATCTCTTACTGTGATCCAGTTACATCTGTGAGGAGTTTAGTGGGGACTTCACTAAGTGCATTGGAGTAATTTGTACCTTTAAAGGACCACATCTCCCTCTTGGTTACGGTTAATCTTTAATCCAGCATCTTCATCTTTGCCTGCAGCACCTTCATTTGGCTTCTTGATTTAATTTCTTTTACCGTCTACTACCTCCTCCTATTCCCAGCCCCTCTGTCATCTGCCTGATTTATTTTTCTTTGTCTCTTTATCCACTAGCTCTGCACTCAGCCATTAAAATTTTGTGATTTAGGTTTCTGAGAAGCAGCATACCCTGGAGCTAGTGTTTTGGTGGTTAGAGAGCCATCCTTCTTCTCAACCTGGCCCTGGGGCCTCTTGTACTCTTTTGAGATGCGACCTGGACACCAGCAGCAATGTTTGTTTGCTGTTTTGTAGACAAGAGGCAGTCTGTGTCTCTGTCCTTGACTTTGTCAGGAAAAGTTGGGAGGAGCATTAAGTTTTCTAAGGCCACTTCAGAGAGAGTGTGGTGGTTCCACTCCCTTGGCTTTAGCTTTCTCACTCCTCCCCCTCTCAGGGAGTAGGGGAAAGAATTGGAAGGGTAAAAGGAAGAAAACTTATGGGTTGGGATAAAAACAATTTTCTAATTAAAATAAAATGATAAGGATTATAACAGTTAGAATATATACAAATGAGTGATGAACAGTGCTGTTGCTCACCACCCACCGACGAATGCCCAACCTGCCCCAAGCCAGCGATCCCGGAGCAGAGACAGTCCTGAAACCGAAACCACAGTCCCCTAAGAGTGAGCCTGAGTGATCCTCAAGAAAATATCCCCGTTTTCTGGTCAACCCTCATCAATATACTGAACATGACATGATATGATATGGAATATCTCATTGGCATATCAACTGTCAGTTTTGGGTTTTGCTTTTTACTACGCTTCTCCTCTCCCATTCCTTTACACTTATAAATTAGCCAAACATGATGACCTTGGACTCCAGCAGCAACTAAGAATATCAGTACTTCATCAACATTCTTCTCATAACAAAACCCATACTGAACCTAAAACACAGCTATTCTGGCTACTAAGAAGAAAATTAACTCTATCCTAGAAAAAATAGTACAGGCTGAAGGGAAGGCTGAAAAAAAGAGGGCACAAGTGACAGGGATTCTGGACCTGATCTGTGATTTGCAGACTTTTTGTTCAAAGCTAATAACGTATTTTCATCTGTCTTTTTCAGTTGCATGCACTAGAGCAGCATTCAAAATCCTCAGATGAATATGCAGAGACAAGCCTGCTGCCCCATTATTGCCAGGGTTTGGTGTGACCAGCTATGGGATGATGGTTGTGGTCATTTCCTCTTGCTCCTCTGAGCTCTGGCTGAGGGCTTGTGGGGATCTCTGAGTCCTTTTAGGCCCTGTTGGGTTCATCTAAGAAGATGAAAGTGATGAAGAGTGAACAGGACATAGATGCTGCTATGTCTGAGGCAGCCTGACCATACCCTAAAGAGAATGTGAGATATCTCTTTACCAGGTGTTTGTATTGTTCTCCCTGCCTTTAAATCAAGTGCATTTACACATCCTTGACTAGCCAAAGGGAGCATTTCCAGCTTGTTAACTGCTGGCTGCAATGTCTTACATTTATTTTGGCATCTGTTATGCTCAGCAAAAACATTTACTACCTTGTTCCCCCATTCTTCCCAAGCTTCCTTTCCCATGAGACTTGAGCATGGGACCATGATATCTAGGCATAGAAAACAGCACACTCTGCTAATGTGCTCAGTTCCTCTGAGGATCTTCCCTGACATGTTTTTGGTACATAGGACAAGTCTGCTGCTTATCACTTTGGTGTGCTAAGTATCATTTTCTGTGTAAAACCAGGAAACTTTCCCAGTTTCTCAGAAATGATGGTAGAATGACAGGCTGTTGTACAAGGCAGAGAAATAGGATTGCCCAGACCACATACAGGTTAATGCCTCTTGTGTAGCTGCATCATTTTATAAACAGAAAAGCAGAACACCCATCTTTTGGACCATGATCCAGCTTGAGTCTTCCTATTATGGCTTCAAGTTGTGCCAGGGGAGGTTCAGATTGGATGTCAGGAAAAATTTCTTCACTGAAAGGGTTCTCAGGCACTGGAATGGGCTGCCTAGAGAGGTGGTTGAATCACCATCCCTGGAGGTATTTAAAAGATGGATAGATGAGTTGCTCAGAGATCTGGTTTAGTAGTGGACAGGTACGGTTGGACTCAATGATCTCAATGGTCTTTTCCAACCAAACAATTCTATGATTATGAGAAGGACTGACTGCATGACCAGCTACAAGTCTTTAACATGTCAGGCATCTCATGGTAATTGAGAAATTGCAGCTGGAAAGCTGAGAGGGTAAGCTAAACATTTTTGTGTCCAGCTGGAACATATGCTCTTTCTACACCTTTGCTAAAGCAGGCAGTTTCAGAAGGGTCACACAGTGTGGTATAAGTAGGTGACAGCCTATTCAACACAGTCCTGGCTCCTGTTCTTGTTTAGCAAGACCTGCCAGAATATTTTCATGCAAGTGCTCCAGTCAAGGACACCTGAGGAGCTGCCCCTGGAGAGGATGGTCCTGCAAAGGCGGGATAAGCAGCTGTGAATGTCACACAGGGGTGGGAGGGAGACAGATATATCACTCACTGATTTCACCTTGTCCTTTCTTGGAAAGGAGCCCTATATGATAATGAGACCAGACAACTTACTGCTCATCTTTCCATTCCCCTGTTGTCCCAGTGCTACACATCCCTCCACTCAGGAAAGTCAACTTCAGAAAGCCTGAACTTCAATACTTTCACAGTAGCTCCTGTTTTCACCTTTTTTCACAAGAAGATCCTGATATGTAATGAACTATTTATTGCTCTGATATTCTGCTGTAGCAGGAAAGGTCCAATGGGGCAACTTTGATGAAAAATAAGATTAGGAGGTAATAGCCTGGACTTCTCACATCAGAGAAAACCCAGAAATGCTGTAATGGTGCTTTCAGCTCTGGATACCAATAGCGAGTTTAAAGGCAGAGGCTGAAGTCTTTCACAGATAAAACATTGATCTATTGTGGAAAGTAGTCCAAGGTCATCATCTGCAGTCAGTGACAGGTGAGATGACCTGATGATACCAGTGTTTGCATCATAGCTAAATCTGAGAATGATTTTTCTTTTTTCTTAAAGCCATGAAATCATGAGATTATAGGGATCTGTAGGCTTTTCTGCTTTTATTTCACAGGGTTCTGTAGAGGAGCTTGAAAATGTCATCTTTTTAAAGGAAAAAATCCACAAGACAAAAAGACTTCAAATATACTATTAAAAAACAAACCAAACAAAAAACCAAACAAATAAAAAATCTGCTTGATCCTTCAAGCCAAATTCCTGATGTTGTGTATAAGTTGAGCCGTGGTACTGTAGAAGAGATCCAATCTGTAATTATAAAGCAACCACTAGAACTGGAGTCAGGAAGGAATATTATTGAAAGGAATATTATTATATGTTGAAATTCTTTCCTCCTCAACATGAATATTGTGACATCTCACAAGGATTTTCACATTTGTTTCTGTTTTAAAGAACAAGGACACTAGCAATGTCTTTGGTTTCTCTGTTTCTTCTCTATGTAGTCCACAGTATCAGGTCTTCTGTATCAAAACTTTGACATTCATGACACATGAGGATTGTTCAGTGGCTTGCTGGGTAGAACACATGGGGCAGAGTGGTCTTTCTGGGGGTCTATCCTAATGAAACATCTGTCCTGTGGCTGTCTTTGGAAAGGAAATATGGCAGGGTTGTGGTTGTTTCACTTGGCTAGCACTTGGCGATCACTGGGGTAGCAGCCACACAGCCACTCGCTCACTCTCCACCTCAGAGGATAGGGGAGAGAATTGGGGGGCAAAGGGTAAAGAGACTCGTAGGGTGAAATAGGAACAATTTCATAATTGAAATAAAAGAAAACTTAAAATAATAGTGATAGTAAAATATTAATGATAATAAAAATAGTAATAAAATATACAAATGAGTGATACCCAGTGCCATTGCTCACCACCCACCGACCAAGCCCGGCCCGTTCCCAGATAACGATCCCGGAGGAGCGACAATCCCAAACCGAAACCGCAATCCTGGGAGAGCCAGAGCCCGAGCGAGAGCCAGAGAGAGCCAGAGAGGAAGAGCCCCTCATGAATATACTGACCATGAGGGATATGATATGGAATAGCCCATTGGCAGAGCCAAATGCCAATTTAGATTATTAATTTAAATATTCCTTGCCCCCTTGTAGACCAACAAAACACAAAGTCCTTCACTGCCAGTGACACAAATGCAAACACTGGGATGTTCTCAGCGTTTCTCTCCTAACAAATCCCAGCTGAAACCAAACCCCAGCACTGTTCTAGCTGCTCAAAAGGAATCAGCTCTGTCCCAGCTAAAAACCAGGACAGAAGTACAAGAAAATTGCAGTCGCAGGGTGTGGACCTAGTGGCCAAAGTCTCCTCTTCCATCCCACCCCTCTTTTTGCACTGAGGCAGGTCTTCAGAGACCAAGGCATGGTGCAAGTTTCATCTACCAGAGATGATGTCTGCATTTCAGGCCTTCTTCTGGAGCTGTGGAGCAGGGATGTAAAGAGGGAGTACTCATTAATTATCAACCACATGCTCTGGGTTTTAAAGGCAGAACCCAAAGCCCAGGAGGCTGACGATGTTGGGAAGTGCTGAGCTTCCTCTCCGGTGGGATGGCGTTGCCTTCTGATGAGAGTCATTACAGCTCAGCATCAGCTGTATTTATGGTGTCTGAAAAGATTATCTCCAGATAATCTTAGGGGTATTTAGCCAGCCATATGCTTTATTTCAATGGTAATATGTATTTCTTTGTGCGTTTTAACATTGTTTATGTTAATTAAGGCTTCAGACTAGATGCTGCATATGGGCTGTTTCATTTTTTTTCTGGGGCTAATTTGTGGATAGTAAGTAACCTTGTCCCCTGCAAAAAGCTCCAATTCAGTGATTATGAATTCACAGCTGGGAAAGGGCCTTGCTTTTAACCTCTTTATAACTTTCTCTTCCTGTCCCTCCCTCAGCCCCACTCAAAAAGAAAAAGACCTGGAGAAAATCCCAAATGTCTCTCATTTCTTACAGGTCACAAATCTTTTCTTGAATCACCATCATCTTAATTTTTTTCATGTTAGTTCTGAAGTGAATCAGCCCAAACCACCTGGAATTAAAGGCCTCTGGAAAAAAAAAAAAAATAATAATAAAAAAATCCTGTTCTAGTTTAATTTTCCTTGCACCAAGCAACTGGATCAATAGTAGGCTTTTTTTTTTCCTTTTTTTTCCATTTTCATTGTTTTTTTTCTAAAGAGCTAATATAATAATAGTTGCTAATCTAATTATTGATTCTTTCCTACTGGCAGAAAATTGTTTTGTTCAATGCCAGGTCTGTGCTGTCGGAGTAGAGGTGAGAAAAAGGGTAGCAGTGCCAAACAAAACTCCTAAGGACATGATCTCAGCAGTTGAGCATAAAGTTTTATAGTGGCTCCGCAGTCCAACCCCCTGCAGTAAGCAGGGACATCTTCAACCAGACCAGGTTGCTCAGAGCCCCATCCAACCTGACCTTGGATGTTTCCAGGAATGAGGCATCTACCACCTCTCTGGGAAACCTGGGCCAGTGTTTCACCACTGTCATTGTAAAAAAATTTCTTCCTTACACTTGGTCTAAATCTCCCCTCTTTTAGTTTAAAACCATTTCCCTGTGTTGTATTGCAACAGGCTCTGTTAAAAAGTTTGTTCTCATCTTTCTTATCAGCCCCCTTTAAATATTGAAAGGCTGCAATAAGGTGTCCACAGATCCTTCTCTTCTCCAGGCTGAACAACCTCAACTCTCTCAGCCTTTCTTCACAGCAGCTGTTCCATCCCTCTGACCATTTTTGTGGCCTCCTCTGGACCCAGTCCAAGAGGTCCACATCTGTTCTGTACTGAGGACTCCAGCACTGGAGGCAGCACTGCAGGTGGGGTCTCAGGAGAACGAAGCAGAGGGGCAGAGTCCCTTCCCTCAACCTGCTGCCCATGCTGCTCTGGGTGCAGCCCAGGATTGCTTTGCTTTCTCAGATTTCAAGCTAACTGAGGTTAATAACACTTGGTGTCTTTGAAATGAGTGTAGGAAAAATGCTGGGCAATCAGTTATTGCATTGGAGCTTCAGTTTTCAGATTGAGTCATACAAATGTCACCAAACTGGTGCCACATTTCAAATTCAGAGGCACAGAAATGTATGATTTTTTCTAGGGCGATAGGTTTTGCTCCAGTAAGCCTCAACTGACTTGCTGGATGCGTGAGATGTCTCACAGGATTTTCAGTAGCGTAACTGAGAACTCAGCTTCGCTTTGAATATGTGGATTGATCACAGAAAGGCAAAATTATCTCTTGGATAACAGGATGACCCTTGTGAACCAGTTTTGCAGTTTTAATTCAGTTCTTAGGGAGGTCTAAACTAATCAAAACATGATTACTGCTTTGATACTGACATCATCCAAAACTTCCTGAGCAGCTACAATGTTAAAGATTGAATTTAGCCCATATTTAGCTTAGTGTTTAATTTATTTCAAGAGTTACCTATCTGGTGTGATACTCTTTGTGACTGTTTAGCAGTAAATCAAAGATTTATTATTATTATTATTATTATTATTATTATTATTATTATTATTATTATTATTATTTTCATTTTTATTTTCATTTTCATTTTTATTTTTATTTATTTTATTTTATTTTATTTTATTTTATTTTATTTTATTTTATTTTATTTTATTTTATTTTATTTTATTTTATTTTATTTTCAAAAAGTGCAAACCTTTTCATGTCCATTTTTCTTGGGAACCATTCACTTTTTAATCCCACCCTGAGGTCCTGCAGAAACAGTGACTCTGATACACTTGCTACAGAAAAAACCCAATAATGCCATATTTTTTGTCCCAAGCTATTGTGGAGAGCCAAAGTGTTTGAAAGGCACTCTGGGGCGGCCTTTGGCTGGAAATGAAAATTGCTTTTGGGAATCCCACAAAAAGGATTAACTTTGACTTCATCTCTGGTTTGTTCTCCAAATTAATAATCAATCTGCCAGCTGGACCCATGCCAGGCACTTGCATGACCTGACTGGTTAGCAAGGGGGGAACTGCCCATGTGAAGAAAGAAGTATCAGAGAACCACAGAATCAATGAGATTGGAAGAAACCTCTGGAGATCATTTGTATTATTTAAGTCTCCAACATATACTTCATTTTTAAAACCTCTTCCTGATCCTTGCCTCTTCCTGATCCATGCCTCTTCCCACAACAAAGGTTCTCCACTTATGCAAATTCCTATTCAGAACAGCATTTCTGTTTCAGAAAGTCCTTAAGCATGTGCTTAGCTCCTATTTAAATCTACAAGACAGTGCTTAATTGCTTTTTCCCATGAAGTGCTCCAATAATGCTCATAGTCATGTTGTAACATATGGTGAAACACCTTCTTGTGGAACATCATTAGAATTACACTGGAGATAAATTTGACTGCAGATATTAGAAACAACTTGTCAGGTTTCCTGCTTCCAGGACATTGTTTTTTACACCACTCTGGTTTGAGGATTTCTACAATTCCTCTTTGGCTTGTAATCAGTCTGACTACACCATTCTCTAATAATTCTGCCCACGTTTTCCCTGTAGGAGAGTTATTCTTTCTTTCCTCTCCTCTTGAGACCGTCTGGAAATAATTCTGGTTCCTTATTAGTTTACCTGTATTGAATATTTGTAAATAACTCAAATTCTGCTCTTTTTCTTTGCCACCAAGTTGTGAGCATGGGTCTTCCATTACAAACCCAGTGTACTTTTCTGCAGAATCAAAGGTTTTGCTGAGAAGATAAAGGCTTGGTACTGATTTACAGGTGAAACCTGTACACACAAATATCACACACACATGTAGAAAAGGGATCTAAAGCTACTGGAGAGTGTCCAGAGGAGGCCACACAATTGGTGAAGGATTCAGAGGGGAAGGGTATGAGGAGAGGCTGGAGTCACTTGGTTTGTTCATCCTGGAGAAGAAGAGACTGAGAGGAGACCTCATGGCGGTCTAGAACTTCCTCCCAAGGGGAAGAAGAGGGGCAGGTGCTGAGCTCTTCTCTCTGGCCACCGACGCCAGGAGCAGAGGCCATGGCAGGAAGATGTGGCAGGGGAGGGTGAGGTTGGCCATGAGGAAAAGGTTCTTGAGGCAGAGGGTGGTGGAGCACTGGCACAGGCTCCCCAGGGAGGTGCTCATGGCACCAAGCCTGACAAGATTCCAGCAGCATTTGGCCAAGGCCCTCAGGGACATGGTATGAATGTTGGGCTTGTCCTGTGCAGGGACAGGAGTTGGACTCCATCATCCTTGTGGGTCCCTTCCAATCCTATGATTCTATATAACTCCCCTTATGGACCTGTTCATTAGTAACCCATTTTCTTCTACACCTTTTAATTAGTTCCATGATGAAAGTATTTTCCATTCAAAGATGCCATATGCCCTTTAGGTAATATCCCTTTTTTTTTTTTGGTAATTTGAACAGATCTTAGTGAAACAATCTTTGTATCACAAAATTCGGTGATCAAACCATTTAGGATTTGAAGTCTGCCCTGAACTATGAGGTTTTTGGTAATACTTGCTGGCTGAACCTACACATTCTCGTCTGGGCAGAATGCTATCTGCATCCAACAAGTCTGAAACTCACTAAGGTGTGATTCCCTGGACCATGGACAGATCCTGTGAGATCTCTCTTAGTGGTATTGAAGATATTATCTGCAGCAGATGTTGCTGAACAGGCTCAAACATCCAGCAGCCATAAATGAGACCACCCAAAATCACTAGACTGGCATTATTCATAAGATTTAACAGCAAAACACTGTGATCTTGAAGCCTTCCAGTTGCAACTGCATCATGTGTTCTTAGGAGTTTCTCAACAACCATGTAGGTTGGAAAGTAGATTTAAAATAAAGAAATGCAGGTTGAATCCAGAAACTGAGCTTGAAGAAAGGTTCATCATATCGTGTCCACACTGGGAATAAGGTAATGCTGGCACCTCACCTAAGTGCCATGAGTGAAGCGATGAGCAAACATCATCTAAAGATGATGTATCAGTTAGTCCTTGTGATGGTCCCATGCCCAAAAAACCTTTTGCTCAGCTCTCTGAAGACTGAGTTTAGCCTCATGGGAGCACATGGACAGTGAAAAGAGGCTGGTGGCTCTTTTGGCATGTTGTCCTACCTACAAATACGTTCCCTCAACCCAACTCCAACTGACATCCCAAAAGGGTGCAGAAGTGTTTATATCAAACAGATTGCAGGGCAAAGAGAATAGGTAATTAAGTAGATTTGCAAACAAGAAGGAAAAAATGAGAGAAGAGTTATTCTTCTGAAGAGCTTAAAACCAAAGGAATGGACATGCTCTTTGGAGCACCCAGTATTTGAATATTCTGAGTAGTTTAATAACTGATAATAATCAATTAATAATCACTGGTAGTAATGAGAACCAGATTTTCATTTCCTATTAAATGGCATAGCTGGACTTATTCTGAAGTGATTTACACCAGGTTTCTGACTCAGCACGTCCCACAGCACCCATCCTTTATGTGATTTATAGCAGCTTTTAAAGTGAAAACTGGATGGCTTTGATTCAATTGATTTCTTTGAATCCAACGGGATAAATAAGCAGGCATCAGACCAGGTCTTGTAAAAGCAAAAGGTGGTTATTATAATTTTTAGGGTTTTTTTTTGCCTAGGTATTGCTATGTGCTCTTTCTGTAGGTGCATCTAGAAATGGATATCAGACCTTGCCAAGTGTGGCTTTGGCCCTGGATAGACTTTATTCTGATATTGCATTCTCTCCTGTGCTGTCAGCTTTTCTGCCACGAGAGTGTGAGACCAGGTGCAGCATCTAGAAAGTGTTATTTGTTTTCTGATATTTTCCCTGGGGTTTCTTGTGTTGGTTTTCTGATTGTTTTTGATTTTTTTTTTCCCTTTTTTCTTTTGGATGAGGGTGTTTCTGTTGATATGTAGCCCAGATCTGTCCTAGTCTACTCTGAAAGGTGGGAAATGAGTAAAGTTGAGCTTTGGGATTGAAAGTGATGTTAAGGTGATTGTATTCACACATTTCAAGAGAGTTCAAATTGCTTGGGGTCAGAGGATGTACCTGGGTGTCCATGTACACAAATTTGATGCTTTAGGAGTGATGGCTTTAAGCACCTATTGTGAAAGCCTGCTTAAACAGAAAAAGTTAAGGATAATTAGAAGCCCTTTTAAGAGCACTTTTCTAGAAATTTGCAAATTCATAAATGAAAAAGATAAGCAGAGCACTGAAAAAAACCCCCACAACTAAACAACAACAAAACAATCAAAGAGAAATAAACCAGTATCTACAAAAAAACAACAACAGTCTGGTTTAGAGGGAAGGAAAAAGCTGGAGAAAGGATAAATTGATAGCAAACAATGCAAATTAAAAGCTTGGAAAAGATAAGAGAAAAAAAAATGTAAGAATTTTATTGTTCAGGGTGGCTGAAATGAATAAAAAGGAAAATTTAGAGTATCCTAAAACAAAAAAAAAAATCCTAATGTTATTGGTTTGTTACTAGCTAGAAATGACAGATTTATTTATAATAATGCAGAAATCTCAGTATTCTGTAATTGGAAGAGAGCTTAGTTGCTTAATCCACATCCCAGGCTAATGAAATACTTTTCATTACACCAGCAGCTAGAAAACACACTATACATCATCTAATAAAGAAAAGAGGTTTTAAGAGAAACAAATTGGAGTAATTTTGCATGCAACAGTTTTTTAAAAAAGCAGGCTAAGGCTAATTGAGGCTCATTGGTTTTTTAGTAAAAGAAGAGTGGAAGTGTTCCCAAAATCTGGAGAGAGGAGCTTGTGTCTGTAAACACAAGAGCTTCACTCCAGAGCTGTCTGCCTCACATCTGTCTCAGGCACAATAAGACACTCTCTGATACAGGATCCAAAAAAAAATGAGGGGATTGTGGGTAATATTATGATTATAATTGAATAATAGCATACTCATTAAAACAGAGAAATTAATAGCAATCAACTTCTGGAAAATAGATCTCGTTCAAGCAAAATTAATACTTGCTATGACAATATGGAACTGGTTGGTAGAGCCTGAGCATTTATCGTTGTTTGTACACATCATAAATAAGGCATTTCTCTTGGAGACAGTGAATAAATGAAAGGACTGGCTAATGCAGTTCTTGGAAATATAGGTGGTAGGTGTAGAATTCATATTCCCTCTGAGATCAACCTCAGATGTCTCCATCCCTTCCAAGAAAGATGTTGGTGAATTGGAGAAGGTGCATAAAAGAGATCAGAGATCAATACCTGTTCCTGAGAGTCTCTAAGAGATGATGTCACTTAGTGCAGTGAAGAGCATGTGAAGAGCTGACTATCCAGGAAAGACAGATTTATGTGTCATCAGCTGGATGGACCAGGCTGAGGGAAGACCTTATCACTGTCTACAACTACCTGAAAGGAGGTTGTAGTGAGCGGGTATGTGACTTTTCTCCCAGGTAACTAGTGATAGAACAAGAGGAAATGGTCTCAAGTTGCACCTGGGGGGTTACAAATTGGATGTCAGGAAAAATTTATTCACTGAAAGGGTCATCAGGCACTAGAACCAGCTACCTAGGGAAGTGGTGAAGTCACCATCCCTGGAAGTATTTAAAAGACGGGTAGACAAGGTGCTCAGAGATATGGTTTAGTAGTGGACAGGTATGGTTGGACTCAATGATCTCAAAGGTCTTTTCCAATCAAACAATTTTATGATTCTATGAAGGAGGGTCCAGACATTTAGAAAGGCCAGGATGGGCACCAGAAAAAATACCCTTCTGGTTTGTTTGTTGCTGACAATATTTATTTTATTTTCATTTTTATTTTTTTTACTGTGAAAAGTGCTTTAATCCAAAATGGAGACAGTTCAGGAAGGCTCAGTGTCATGTGTCAAGCTAGATCCAAGTAGGTAATCAAAACAGAATCAACAGCACATGTTGATGCTCCGTTACCCTGTTGGTACCCAGCCCATTCTCACTGCTTTCTTGCAGAGCCATTAGGGAGGTGGAGGGAGGCTCTGTCTTGTTGCAAGAGGAACGAGTCCATGTGTACACAGAGTCTATACCTGCAAAAAACTCCTCTGCAACTCAAGGCAGGTCTGCTGGAGTCAGGAGTATGGAGAAGTCCAGGCCATCTGTGACACACCAAAGGCTGCTGAGCAGCTTGGCTCCATCTGGAGCTGCCTTGAGCTTGCTGCTGGCATCCTTGTCTAGATCCCCTCCTCTGAGGATGGTCAGATGTGAAGGAACATCTTACACCTGTGTTCCTCCGGTGAAGGCATGTGACCCTTTTACTCTGTCTCCACATCCTGTCCCAGGCTCCAGTGAAGCTCAGGTTATCCACATGGATCTTGACCTTCTCCCCATCCATTGCATTTCTGCATTTACTCTCTGCATCTGCACCTGGTATGTGACCAGATTTCAGGAGAGTGGTCTGGCCAAGACACAGATGCAATGAGTGGAAAATGACTGTACTTTTTGGGTGATGACTGTAGCCCAGCACGTGAGGCAGAGCATGAGATTCCCCTTTTCCCTTGCTTAGCCTTTAGTGCTCACGTGGAGATGGAGCTGCAATACCTTTTCCCAATGAAACCATCCCACCTACAGGGTGAAGGACAACTTCACATGGAGTCTTTCCTACCTATGACCCCTTCTCACTTTCCTGCTCTCTCCAGCCTGAAAGGATGCCATGAGAAAGCAAGGACTCTGTCCCTTTGATCTCTTGAGGTCCCTCTGGCCATGAGGCAGGGACATCTTTGCTCTGCCTGGAGCTCTGGGGGTGCAGGAGGGGTCTGAGGTGGTGTCCTGTCATGGCCTATGGAGCCCCTGGCCCCAGAGAACTGGGGTTGAGGGAAGAAGGGGAGTGGGGTGGGACAGCTGGGAGAAGGTGGGGAGGGAGAGGGGCTGGTGTCTGTGGAGTTGAGAACGATGGGGTGGGGTGGGAAGGTGTAGGGGTGGGGCAGAGTCACATATTGGGGTATTTGGTGGGGGGGAGAGGAGGGGTGCACTCTTCTGTGGGGATCATGTGGCTAGGGGACATCTGGGGTGGGGGGGGAGTGGGGGGACATGTTTATATGGGGGGATACATTTATATGGGGTGCAGGCCAGGGGTTTGGGGGGAGGTATATAGGGTGTGGGATGGGGCTATGGGGGAAGTGAGGTGTATATCAGGTCTGTGGGATAGATCTGTAGGGCTATGCATCCATATATGGGATATGTAGGACAGGACTATAGGGTTAAGGAGGTATACATGGGATGTGTGGGACAGGTCTATAGGGTTAAGGAGGTATATATGGGGTGTATGTCACAGGGCTATGGGGTTATGTGTGCCCACATGGGATGTGTCAGCTATAGGGTTAGGGAGGTGTATATAGGATACATGGGACAGGGCTATAGGGTTATGCATCCATATATAGGGTATGTGGGACAAGTCTATAGGGTTATGCATCCTTATATGGGGTATATGAACCAGGGCTATAGGGTTACACGTGCACACATGGGATGTGCAAGCCATAGGGTTAGGGAGGTGTCTATGGGGTATGTGGGACAGGGCTATAGGGTTATGGATGCATATATAGGATATGTGGGACAGCTCTATAGGGTTGTGCATCCTTATATGGGGTGTATGTCCCAGGGCTATAGGGTTATACATGCACACATGAGATGTGTGGGCTATAGGGTTAGGGAGGTGTCTATGGGGAGGGTAAGGAAGGGCAGCCCAGGGAGTGGAGGGGGACGTTTCCATGGGTGAGGGACGATGGAGGGGTCAGAGCGGGGCGGAGGACCGGGACCAGTTCCAGGAGATGCAGGTTCGGGGGTGCTGGTGGGTTGGGGGTGGTGGGAGGCAGCGTGGGGCGCGGTACCCGCTCCCCCCTCACCCTGACAGCCACTCTCCCCCTCTCCCCCCCTCCCCTCCCCTCCCCACCTCCGGCTCCACCGCCCCGTCCCTCCCTCCAGCCGAGCCTCCGCCTCCGCCTCCCCGCCCGGTGCCTGGTCCTGGCGCGGCTGCCGAACGGTCCCGCTCGACGCTTCCCGGACCAAGTGCCTGTGTGACCGGTTCTCCGCCTTCGCCATCTTAGCCCAGCTCAACCCCGACATGGTGAGTCCCGGAGGGAGGAGCGGATGGGAGGCGGGAGGGGGGAGACGCAGGGACAACGGGGGAAAATAAAGAGGGAGGGAAAAAAAAAAAAGGATGAAACCGGGATGGAGTGGAGCATCCTCGGTGTGTGGCTTTTTGGGGTACTGGGGACAGACCCCAGCTTTGCTGCAGTCCGGTGTCACTGGGACCGTGGTGACACATTGTGAGGTTTTTACATCACCCTCCTTCATCGTTGCCCTTCCTCTCCCAACCCTGACTGCAGCTTGGAGTGGGGGACACACACATGGTGGGGCTGCTGCTGCTGCTGCACTGCTCCCCCTTTTCCTCCCATCCCTCCATCCCTACACTGCTCCTTTCAATAGAAATATCCCTAAAAGTAGGGGGTGGGCAACCCCCACCGGGCTTATTCACTCCCGTGGGCTTCCCCACGCACAAAATCATCACACGTGTCTTATTTTAAAGGGATTTGAATGGCCCCGCATCACCCACCCTCCCCTCCACGCCTCCGCAGCTCATCCATATCCCCCACCCTGTTTTGGGGTCCTTCTTGCTCCCCCATGCTTTTAGGAGATGGTGAGGTGGTGGGTTCCCCCACTCCAGAATAAGGGATGGTGGAAAGGAGAAGTTGTGAAGTTTTGGTTGCTGTTGGGGACACAAAGCTGGTGCCGCGTCTCGGACGGAGTCTCAGGGAAAAAAAAAAAGAAAAAGAAAAAAAAAAAAAAAGTGTGAGATTCCTAGAAATTATTGCCAGGCAGAGGCACCCTGAGTCAGAGAGCAGGGTGGGTGCCAGGGCACCAAAGGTGACACCAGGGTGATCAAAAGGGGCTTCACAGGCTCCTCTCTTCCACCTTATGCTTTTTTAAAATTTTTATTATTATTTTTATTATTATTTTAATTTCATTTTTTTATTTTTAAGTAGTTCATCCCTTTTTGGACAGTTCCCAGGTTCATAGAGCAAAGCTCCCCCCGCCTTTCTCCCTTCCACCTAGAGCTTCTCCATCTGCCTGAGCCCTGGGAGTTACTGGGCCCTTGCAATTATTTACTAATTATGCCTTGCTTGTTAAATGCTGGCTTAATTCAGCAAAAGGGGAGGGGAAAGGAAGAAAGGAAGGGTGATGGTGGTAAAACAGGGAGGTGGGGGGGAAATCACATTTTGCAAGATGAAGGTTTGGTTTATTATTAGAAACACTAATGTATTTGGTCCACTAGTTACCATGGAAACAACATCTGCACTGAAGTGGTTTTAAAGACACAGCGTTGGTTGTGTTTGCCCGGGCCCCATGCAGGCCCAGCCACTACAACGTTGTCAAATGGGCTCTGGGGTGTTGGGTAAAGTCGCTCTCAGAGTTCTCTTGAGAGAGGAACTGAGATTTTTAGTCTTAGCATAGAAGCACTGGTTGAAAAATGCTTGAAGGTAGGACTTGGACTGGGTTCCTGCTTGGAAGGGACCTGGATGGATCTGGTTGCATTGATGCTGGCATCCCCGCATCAGTCTTCTCCCATGGGTGGTTGTTTCTCTGTCTTCCCATCAAGCAGGCTGCAATCTGTGTGAAATTAAGAGGGCAGGGAGGTAGTCTAAGATAATGGTACCCAGCCTTCTTGAGTTGGTCAAGCTGGGCTTGGGTGATCTATCTCCTGCAGCTCTATACCCGGCTGCTCCATACCTGCCCTGTGAGCTTGCAGGGCTGTGTCCTGCCAGCAGCAAGGCTTCACCCTTCTGCCCGTACTACAGCAGCTTAAGTATCTGGTTCCAAAGGTTGTGATAATCATAGAATCACAGAATGGTTTGGGTTGGAAAGGACCTTAAAGATCATCTAGTTCCTAGCCCCCTGCCATCAGCAGGGACACCTTCCACTAGACCACGTTGCTCAAAGCCTCATCCAACCTGTCTGAGAACACTTCCAGGGAGGAGCAGCCACAGCTTCTCTGTGCAACCTGGGCCAGTGTCTCACCATCCTCACAGTAAAGTATAACCACCATGATAATTGATGGGTGAGCTTTGTCCCGTGTGGGAAGGACTCCGTTCTAACATTGCAAGCAGCCCAGTGCTGACAAAATTTAAGGAGGTTGCATGGTTGGAGAAAAAAAATTGTGATTTCTGCTGCAGGAATACTTCTAAGGCAAAGCCTGCAATGAAGCTAGCCTAGGTGTACAGCTGAGCTGCTGGTGAAGCTTCTCTGCTGAGCTACCTTCTGGAAGCAGGCAAAGGACCAGGCAGTGTAGAAAGAGAGAAAGTCTTGGCTAAAGCAGAAGTTTCTCTAACAAAGACTTTATGTTCACACAGTGCTTGGTATTATTTAGCTTAACAGCTACAAAAGAAAAAAATAAAAAGGTTAATTTGAAGTGGCCAGATACTTCTTCTCTCTCAGCTCTAGGTCTTTGGTGTGTTATCTGGATAACACAGGGTTGGTGTAAGCCCTTTATCATCTGTGCAAATATTTTGACATCTGAGAGTGGGCTTGGCTGCAGGTGGATGCAGCTTCCTTCCCCCCAGGCATGTTTTATTATATCTGCAGCTAACCTCTCAACTGGTCCTTTGGGGGTTTAGGCCTAAAATTGCTTCCTTCATCCTCTTTCCAACTCTGCTTGCTGCTGGTTGGGTTATATTTTCACAACTCATTTTTTTTCCCAGCCTGGAGTGAGCTCCTGAGCATCAGGATGAGTCCTTTGGCCATGCTGGGAGGAAAGCTGGAGTCTGGCTACCTCCTGAGTCTCCCAACTAAGCAAATCCCAGAGTTTGTCAGTGCTGTGGAATATTGTTCATCCAGGTCCTTGTGCTACCACCCCTGATTTCCTGACTGACTGTCATTCTGAGCAAGCCCACGCTGCCACCCTTCCCCAGAGGTGGCATCTCGTCATCATTGGTGTCTGTGGTGGTGACATTTATAGTGCCGTTTTTCATGTGCCTTTGGAGCTTTCAGGACAAGAAGCTCCGTCCGCCTGTGTCATTAATATTATTTATTGCTATAAATCTCCCTCCTGGAGTCTTTGGCCCTGACAGAAATATTTGTAATTCTGCACAGCTTCTTTGCAATGAAAAAAGACCAGGAAAGGCTTTTGGGTGATGACTGTTGCTGCCCAAGCAGTTGATTTGGACTTGCCAAGGACGGGGTTTGGCCTGGATTGGCCCTGACTGTTGCTTGTGTGGTGGGGAAAGGAAGGAGTTTCCTTGATTTTAATGAAGCTAGGGACTGAAAGTGCTGTGTTTTGAATAAATTTTGGAGACAGGCATCCCTAAACCGTGATGGAGCTGTTGAGATCTAAGTTAAAAACTGGAGTTCAACTTTGACTCTGTGTCCAATTTCCCTTGGACCTTGCTATTTTGACTAGACAGAAGCAGACTCTTGCACTGGTTTGGCACAATAGTTGATTGACCATCATGATAGATTAAAAGTCCTTCAATTAAGGAACTGACAAGCTTTTTGGAGCTGTCTTTTTGGTTTGGTTTTCTGCCATGCCTAGCATGGTAGGGCAATGGTATTGACATGTTCTGGTCCTACACCTGCATAATAGCAGTGCTGATAGAAAATAAGGGCAAAAAGAAAACTGCAGAGCCATATGTTTGAACTATAGAATTACACCTTTGCAAACCATGGTCAGGCTGATTAAGAATCTTGTGGTGATATTGTTTCAATATTTCTTAGCAATTTGTTGGAGATGGGAAGGAAAGAGAGTGGGAGCCTCGGGATGCACAGGAGAACCTTTCACTCTGGTTGTCTTGTTTGAGTTTGGCTTGTGTTGTCTCATTTCCCTACCATAGCTGACCCTTATAAAGTCAATCAAGCTTTAAAGCTTGGTTCTTACAGTACTTAGGACCATAGTAAGACTGTACAAATACATCTCTGCTCTCTCTCCCCCTCCTTACTAACCTTGTCTGCTGAGACAAGGCTGATCAGATTTGGGCATCTGAGCTCTGCTGTCGTTTCTAGCGTTAGTGAAGGTTGAAAGGTGCTTGCTGATGGCAAGAACTTGTATGGATGCTGAGTTTGTTATGTCCATCCTGATTTTTTTTTAACATCTTGTCTCCGTGGTGGCATTTACTGAGAGGCAAATGATTAGCTGGAAGGGTTGTACAGCACCTTTGTATTTTGGTGGAGTGTGTTGTAGCAGACCAAACTACAGAGATGACTTAGAAGCATGCTGGCAAGGTAGGTGAGTGTATACAGTGAGCAGCTCTGACCCTATGATATCCCAGGGTGTTGCAAGAGGCTTTGTTCGTTGTTATCTCCAGTTTGCATGAATGCAAGACACCTTTCATAGCGTGCTTCATACCCAAAGGGAAAACGGCTTCTGAACTCCTCTCTCAACTCACAACATTTACATTTTGGTTTTTTTTTTTTTTCCCCTGAAAACATCCCAACGTTGTGTGTGCAGCAGAGGAGAAGTAATCCTTTTACTCTGGGGAAATAACGAAGCATGGAGGTTAGATTTTCAGTGTCTGCCTTGGCTGAGCAGGCTGCAGGAAGGGAATCAACATGCAGGTCTGGTGTGATTTTGCTGTATCTTATAGATGTTCCCTCTGAAAAGATTGCTCTGTGCTATGGGAGGTCTGTGTACTTCATGGAGAGTACACAGGGACAAGGTGGGTTATTTTAAGGTCCTTAAACTCTGTAGGGGCTTGCTTGCACAGGGAGTAGATCCAGGTTTTCCAGCAGCATGCTTTTCCCCTGGAAAAATGTTGATGTTAATGAGTTAAAATATTTGTAAAGGTGTAGTAGTTCTGACAACGTTTTGATGGAAAATTATAGCTGTGTTTCACTTAGATAAGATGGGAGCACATTATTTGGAGATGAACATCTTAACATTTATATTTTACCATCGTTTATCACGTGAGATTTGGAGTCTGGATAAGAACAGAGCCTTTTGCATACCTTGAGAACAGTCAGTCCTCCCCTTTACAATAGTTTCCATGTTGTGTTAAAAAAGATGCTGCTTCTTCTACAATATTAACTCTGATTCAGAAGTTGGACTTTTCTGCTGAAGGGAAGTTCTCAGTTTTACCTAGTTCGTAGTCTTAAGACATCAAACCACTTCCAGTTTGCACAGAGGGTCTAGGGAAGAGTTTATTAGACTGTTATATCTGAGTGTATTGGATAAGCTACAGGGTTGGGAGCTGTTTCTGTGCCTGTAAGTGAATTTGCGACCTTGGGTTAATCACTTCATTGTTTTCTGCTTCCATTTCCCCAGCTGCAGCACCCTTGCAGGTGACATCCCTCTTTGCACAGTGCCCCAGGCTTGAAGGGTGCTACAGAAAGCACCAAGTGCTGTCATTTCCCTGACAGAGCATTAGAAGCCTCCGTTTGCTCTGTTAGCAAGACCTGTGCCAGGGTGAACAATGCTGAGCTGCAAACATTTGGGCTTTTGAGGTACAAATCCTCTGCAAGCCTCCTGTGCTTGTGTCGTTGGCACCTCTTTGTGCAATCACTCTGTCCTCTCTGCTGTGTGCAGAGTGTCTCTCAGGAGCTGATTGTGTCTTTTGTTGTGGAGCCCTTGAACTGGAAATGTTTCTTAAAAATTTCCTGAGGATTGGTGCTTTTACCCCTGGACTTTCCTGGAGATGGAGAAGCCAAAGTGAGAGTGTTGAAGGGACACTCCAGCTGGACTCCTGCCCATCTCAGGAAGGCTTTGTGCTGAGATTGAGGAAGATTATGGTGTAGGTGGGTGATTTCTGGGGTTTGCCCATCTCCTGCTGCACAGCAGGAGCAGCTGCTGTGTTTTCTCAGGGGTACCTTTCCCCAGGGTCTGTGCCAGCTCGTAGGAGGAGGCTGCGATTCTGTAAATCACAAGCTTCTCTTTCCTGTGCTCAGCAGGGATGCTCTTTTACACTAAACCTGGTGTAGTCTCCCCTGAGTTTCAGCAGACATGGAGAAAAACAGAGTACAAAGCAGCTGGGCAGTTTTCCCCTCCCACTCTCTCTCATAATACAATTAGGAAGCAGAGAGGATGTGTGATGCCATTAGATGGCCAAATGGACTAACCCACAGTCTAGTTCCCTCTTAAAAGAATTGCATTAGTTTTCAAATGTGGCTTCTTAACAGAGGGGGCTGAATTGTGATCCTACATCGTTGCTTTGCTAGAAGTCACCTGCTTTTAAACCTTTGCTTTGTCATCGCTGACCTTAAGTCTGTCAGGATTCATCACGGAGTTTATTTGGGCTAAATCTCCTTCGAGTTTGGAGAGGACCCAGAGTCAATGTATGGATGATTTGTATTTAGGTTTTGGAGGAAAGGGATTATTGATAGAGTTTGTGATATGCTCCAGGTGCCAGGCAGCAGAAGAACCCTGGCTTTGTTATTTTGGTGGTAGAAATGAATGAAGATTGCCATTGCTATATGCTGTACACCAATATCTAAGGGATCCCATCAGCAAAGAAGTGATTGATGTTTGAACATATATAGGGAAGGAACTGGAGACAAGGGTAATAGGAAATCCCTTTCACTTCTGTGCTTCTAGGAGAGACAACACTTGAATATATTAAAAAAAGACAGGTAGTGCACTAGGTAGTAATAATAGGAGGATTGGCTCAGCATAATAAGCAGTCATCCAGCATCCCACTGCCTTCACGACTGTCTGCAGATTCAGCTGTCTGTCGATCCAGCAGGTTGTTCAGTAGATATTCACAGCTGTCAGCTTTCCTCCACTGAGTTTCTGCTCCACGCTTGTAGATTTACTCAGGTCCTTAAACTTATGACAAAACTCCAGGCGGTGGGATTGCAGCAACGTGGGTCTGCAGCTCTTCTACTGCAAACTGGAGCCAGCGAGCTCCGCACAGCCCTGGCAGTGACTCTTGTGCAGGCAAATGCTGCATCACCCTGTATCTCCTCATCTGAAGGGGACGTGGGAGAGGAACATGATCAAGTGGCTGAGAGCTTAAAACTGTTGTGGGATTCAGTGCTTCAGTGTGAGTAATACCAAACCAAATTCACCCTTCAGTGTAAAGGCAAAAGTAGCACTAGGGTTAACCAAGTGACCCCAGGAGTAGACCAGGGCTGAGGTTAGACCCTTGTTTTCAGCTGATATTAAAGACTCACCGTGCACATCTGGGATACTGCTTGTCCAGGCGTTCCTGAGGGGTTTGGTGCTTATTTTGAGCTGCAGTGCTTAATGGCTTGTTGCCATGAAGGCAGCTTAGCAAGTGTGACAGCTGCCCTATTACCCAGCCACAGCTTATTGCTCTGTTAAAGGAGGTGTGGATTTGAGCCAGGATACCAGGCTCTTCCCATTTCCTACTTTTCTCTTTTCTAAGAGCTGGGAAAGCAGCTCTCAGACTCAGTTTGTGCAGATTTGAGCCACCGAGGATCAGAAATGTGAACAAAGTGGGTGAGTGGTACCTCTCCTGCATGCTCTGCTCTGTGTTCAAGCAGGATGACTGGTACAGTACGTGAGTGTGGGAGTGTGTGAGTAGGTGTGTGGGAGAAGATGATGTGTCAGAGGTGTTTGGTGTGGTACCTCCACACTGATGGTGAGCGGAGGTGAGCTCTGTGAGATGGTTTGACTCTTTTCTCAAGGGGAAAAGACTGAGGGGAAAGAGGATAATAGTCTTCAAAGAGGTAGAAGGTAGCTGTGGAAAGGGAGTAATCTGCTTTCTGTGTCTGCTGGGGATTGGACTCAAATTGCAGCGAGAGAGATTTAATTTAGGCACAAGGGAGAACCTTCTGGCTGCAGGGATAGCCAAGCACAGAGAACCTAGCCTCCATCAGCGAAAGTTTTCTTGAACAGGCTGAGGATGGTTTAGATGGCTTTGAGGCAGGTGAATGGGTGAGATGAGCTTCTCAGGTCTTTTCCCAGCCTCTTGCCTTTAATTCTGTAAACCAGATCACCTTTGTGGCTGCTTCTTGCTATGTAAAAGAGAGAAAGGTGACAGAGATGTGGCACGTTGCTGGGAGGTGGAGGAGCAGGATGGAGACAGATGGGGAAGCTCTGGTGGGTTATGGCATGTATTTGGACCAGCCACAGGGTCTGTCCACAACTGGAGAGACCACTTTGCCTGCTTTCCTTATCCAGCTGTAGCTGTTGATCCACTGTTATTTTATATTTATCATGTGTTATTTGGGACACCACATCACCTGATGCTACGGAGCATGACTTCAGCAACCTGCTCAGTGCTGAACGAGCTGTAAAACCACCTCAACCCAAAATAAATGAAATAGAGCTGAAATTTCCAGCTGAACCACAAGGATGCTTGGAGACGGGTGGCTGTGGGGGCACATGTAAACAGCACGAGGGCATTAGTCATCGCGATCCGCAGAGCGTCGTGGCACATCTGCCATTGTCAGGATTGGTTTGTAGGCATTGCACCAAGCAGGGCTTTACAGAGGAGGTACGGGATAGCTTTCTAGGTGTATTTTTTTTTTAAGAGCTTCTCCCAAGGCAGAGGACGACGTGGGAGATATCACAAAGGTGCTTGTTTGAAAATGGTAACAAGTGGGTGATGGAGGCTGAGTTTCATGGGCTCATCAGGAGTGGGAGTCAGCACATTAGTGGTAAATGAGATTATTTTCCTTTTCAAAGCACTTTGAGGACTAAGGACATTGTGTATGAAGAGTCAATCGAACTGTTGAGCGTTGCTTGTCTTTGTTATATCATTCTGCACCCATTTCCATAGTATTTTGGCCTGGAAAAACCCTTTTTAGGTAATTTTGACAAGCCCCTTCACCACTAAGCCCTGTTGTGCCCCACCTAAAGGCTAAGGTTGTCCTTGAATTGCCATGAAGTGAGACATGGAAATTAATTATTTTTTTTTTTTTTTTTAACAACAAATATCTACTAATTTAAACCAAAATTTAGTTAGTTTCTGAAATGCTTGTGTCCTTCATGCTTTTACTATCTATGAATAGCTGGGTCGGCAAATCTACTGGCAAGATTTTGGCAGTAATGGCAATTTTCAGGTAAAAATGGGCAATATGCATGGGAAACAAATGTCAGATGTGTAATTATGAATATTTGAGCTTGAAACATCACTCTAACTGTTAGGACTGTCTAATCAGGAAACTGGGATGTTTCTGTGCTTAATAATGGTCAGTTAAAACTAGGTCCGCAGCTCGAGTGCTCACTAGCTACCTGCCCTACTAACCACAAAGACAGAGTCAATAAATCTGTGAAAGCAAAATGACTGCTCTTTTCCCACTAGCAAGACAATGTTTTCATTTTTCATGACAAATTGTTCTTTTTTACTCTTTTAAATATGGCAATCATGTCAGCCATTTCCCAGTTGGGGAATATCCTACTACTGGGACCGGTTTTGATCTTGTTTATATCAATTCGGTACAGTTGTAAATCCAGGGACTGTTAGAATTTGACTTCCCAGTTACTCAGCTGTGAATGAGATGGACATTGGGGCTAGAAGCTGATTCCTTGAGTGTAGCTTTGAGATCTCTGCTCTGTGTAGAGGGAATTAACTCCACTAACTCCCCAGTAACCAGCTGCAGATTGCACCGGGTGGGTGGAAACATGCTGGATCCCATGGGCTCTTCAGATGGCAATGGGAATAAAACTGACATGATCATCATAAGAGTGTACAGATTATCTGCTAAATGGCTGAAATCCCTTTGTCTCCTTTTCAGAGGTGAATTCTAACCACTGAGCCCTGGAAAGCCCCTGAAGACTGATAATGAGCTGGAGATACCTTTTAATTAAAGCTTGTGGGTTCAATCCTAGTTCAGGTCAGAAGGCATTGCCAGTGCAGGGTTCTTCAGTAGTTGAACAGTGAGAGATGGGAAGCTCTGCCTGGGTCCTACAGGAGATGAATCACATCTGCAAAGGGACTGAGTGAAGGCAGAGTTTAAGAGGTGTTGTAGGGATGGCTTATGCAGTCTTTGCACAAGCGTTCACAGCTTGTGCTTTGGATGAAGCTCTTTCTTTCAATGGGCAAGTGTATTAGAAAGGGAAAAGGAAGACAAATGATTGTTGTCCATGGTGGTAGACTGGTCTTCAACAGGCAAGGATGTTAGAAGAGGAAAAGGAAGGCAAGTTTTTGTTCTCCATGGTGATAGGCAGCAGGGTGATATGAGCATCTTTGGCAGAAGTCTTCCTCCAAGCACTATGACCTCAGATGTTCCCTCTCCTCAGCTGGATCTCTCCCAAGGGCAGGGTGTGTGGGCACGGGGAAGGTAAGCATTGCCCATGGTCTGGGGAGAGCTGCCAGTCTGGCATCACTCATCAGCATGACATTGATAAAGTAAAACAAACAGCGGGCTGTTTTGGAATAATTTGGTGAAATGCTGTCGCTTGGCATAGAACCAAAACACTGCTTAAATCAGGATAAACACAGTCTGGATTCTACTCTCATTTTCCATTCTCAGTCTGACGTGGAGTTATCCTATTTTAATGGTGTGTAAATCTCCCCACATTTCCCTGCAAGGTGTTCAGCAGTGCTGCTGAGAAGTTACTAGAGATGAGGGCACACTTGTGCAACCAGGGCAAGATGAGTAATGCAAGGACCATATGCAAATCATTTGTGGACTTGGAACTGATCATTCTTTGTGTAGTACAGGAAAGGGACAATCCCAAGTAGAAAGCAGCCTTAAGAAAGTCTAACTACATTTTTAATGTTGTTAGAACATATGTCCATGCTGTAAAATAATTATAGTAATAATAATAATATTAATATTAAATTCCATGGCAAAGGTTCTGGCACTGCCCTGTAATTGTCTCTGCTGTTTAATTGTTATAATGCTCCCCAGCTGTGTCTTGGCTTTTGCCAACTAACAACGTTCAGCTGTGATCCAGGAGATGGCATGATCCATTAAAGTTCTTTTAGGCAGTATGGACAGGACCCCCCTGTTTTGAATGATGAGTTGGTATGAATATTATCTATATTGTACCCCTTCATCTCTGGACAATGGAGTAGGTCCTGGGCCACTTTATTTTCTAGGACTGAGAGTGAGTTAGAGATGTGCTGCTTACTGCAGTGCCTGTGACAATGGTGCTGCACAATATGATTAAAGTCCACTTCTGTTTCTGTTGTCTCAGAAGAAAAGAGAGTGTACCCATAGAGGAATAGGACATTTTGATTATTACCAGCTTTATTGTGGCAAATATTCTATTTTCTCTTCAAGATGCTTTAAAAGCTGGAATAGATTATGTCTTACCATCTGCATGAAAAGTGAAGATTTAAAAACTGGACAGTCCACCTCTCCAGCTCACAGTTGAGCCAAAGGCTCTCTCTTCTCTCTCTTCCATACCTCCCCATGTTAATATTGCACAGCAGAGAATGAGATGCTGGTGCTTGATTATCCTGATATAGCCCTAGGAACTCCCTAAGGCGTTTACACGTATCAGAAATCTAAACTGAATTAAGCTTTGGAAGAGAGATGGAGGGCAGTATTATTCTCTTCCATTCCCAGGGGGTCCAAATAGGCCCCTGAGAGCTTAAAAGGCCAATGTTTGCAGTCCAAAGCAGACCAGCTGAGAGGACTTTGAAAAGATTGGCTTAAATGATGGAGCCACCAGTACACAGTTGACCTGTGGCCAAGCTGGGAATAGACCCTGTCTCTCCTTGCTTGCAGTTCTCTTTCTCAGCACGTTGATTCCCAAACCACAGCTCTCAGAGGGATGCAAAGTGGCTCATGACTACTCATCAGAGACCCACTAAACAGTTGTTTGCAGTAGAGTGGCCAGGCAAAGTGCAATAGGAAAGGGGTGGGAAGGGAATAAAACAGTGTATTTTAAATTATGACAGTGGACTGTTTAGTGAAAATGTTTGGTAACAGCTGGGTGGGCTGGAGGACAGTGGTCCTTAGAGTTAATGTGAGCCTGATCCATCCCTCCTTCACAGAATCACACAGAATTGCCTTGATTGGAAAAGACCCATAAGATCATCAAGTCTAACTGTTAACCCAGCACTGACAAGTCCCCTAAATCATGAGTAACCCATGTCCCTCAGCACTGTGTCTACACAACTCTTCAATCCCTCCAGGGATGGGGACTCCACCATTGCCCTGGGCAACCCCTTCCGATGCCTCAGAACCCTTTCAGGAAAGAAATTCTTCCTCACATCCCATCTCAACTGCCCTTGGCACAACTTGAGGCCATTTCCTCTTGTCCTGTCATTTGTTTCTTGGTTGAACAGACTGACCCCCACCTCTCTCCACCCTCCTTTCAGGTAGTTATAGAGAGCCAGAAGATCTTCCCTCAGCCTCCTTTAGTCTTCAGACTAAAGAACCCCAGTTCCCTCAGCTGCTCCTCATAAGACCTGTGCTCCAGACCAGCTCCGTTGCCCTTCTCTGGACATGCTCCAGCACCTCCACATCCTTCTTGGAGTGAGGGACCCAAAATTGAACACAGAACTTGAGGTCCAACCTCAATAGTGTGGAGTACAGAGGCAGGATAACTTTCCTGGTCCTACTGGCCACATTATTCCTGATCCAGGCCAGGATGCCTTTGGCCTTCTTGACCCCCTGGGCACTCTGCTGACTCATGTTTAGCTGCTGTCAACCAACACCCCCAGGTCCCTCTCTGCTGAGCAGCTCTCCAGCCACTCCTCCCCAGGCTGGTCGTGCTGCCAGGGATTGTTTTGGCCAAAGTGCAGAGCCCAGCATTTGGCCTTATTTAAACTCATGCAATTGATCCTGTCCCATTGATCTAGTTTGTTCAGATCCCTCTGCAGAGCCTCCCTACCCTCAAGCAGATCAACACTTCCACCCAGCTTGGTGTCATCCTTGGTATCAGGACTGGAAATTGAGGCACTGAGAGCATAGTCTGGTAGTTCAAAGAACAGCAGCAAGCTGACCATGGTATTGATGACTGGCAGGTAGGAAATGCATAGGGTTAACTCCTGTAATTCCCCACCAGCCTGAAAGAAATTACTCTGACAGTTCCTAGGAGTGGTTGTGTGACCACTCCTCTGCCCTGAGAGCATCATCAAGGCTGTTTACTGAACACAGATTGCCATGTTTTATCTTGAGAGCAGACTCAATACCCAGTGAAGAGTTAGCAATTGTTAATAAATTGTAGCACGTTAAGATGTCTCTCTGGGTGATTTTTGTGTACTGTAATTACACAGAATTGCCTGTTAGACTGGCCAAATTACATAAAAGGGGCCCTCAGCTCTACAAATGCTTTCCTGATAATGGGTAACTATCAGCTTTGACATGAGGAGTCTGTAGTTATGATAGGAAGGAAGCAAAACAAGGTAGTCATCCTCTGGATCTGTCTTGCAGTGAGATGGGCTGAGCTGGAGAGAATGCTGTGTTGCTTCAGAAAGAAATTGTGATGAGATTATTTATTAAGGATGCCACTAAGTGATCTTCATGCAGGGATCTCCAAGCCTTCCTCAGAGGTTAGAAGGTGGAGAAGAGAAGGCTCTGGGGAGACCTTATTGTGGCCTTCAATATATAAAGTGTTGTAAGAAAGATGGAAAAATACTTTCTTCACTGAAAGGGTTCTCAGGCATTGGAACAGGCTTCCCAGGGAAGCAGTGGAGTCTCCATCCCTGGAAGTATTTAAAAGATGGGTAGATGTGGTGCTTAGGGACATGGTTTAGTCGGGGACTTGTCAGTGTGGGGTTAATGATTGAACTCGATGATCTTAAAGGTCTTTTCCAACCAAAATGATTCTGTGATTCTTTGTCAGCTGAGTTACATCAAAAGACTCACCCAGATCGATGGTGAGGTTCTTCTTCCCCTCTACTCTGCCCTGGTGAGGCCACATCTGGAATATTGTGTCCAGTTCTGGGCCCCACAGTTCAAGAAGGACAGGGAGCTGCTGGAGAGAGTCCAGCACAGAGCCACCAAAATGATGAAGGGAGTGGAGCATCTCCCTTATGAGGAAAGGCTGAGGGAGCTGGGTCTCTTTAGCTTGGAGAAGAGGAGGCTGAGGGGGGACCTTATTAATGTTTATAAATATTTGAAGGGTGAGTGTCAGGAGGATGGAGCCAGGCTCTTCACAGTGGTGTCCAATGATAGGACAAGGGGCAATGGGTGTGAGCTGGAACACAGGAGGTTCCGCTTAAATTTGAGAAGGAACTTCTTTACTGTGAGAGTAACAGAGCACTGGAACAGGCTGCCCAGGGAGGTTGTGGAGTCTCCTTCTCTGGAGACATTCAAGACCCGCCTGGATGCCTTTCTGTGTGAACTCATCTGGGTGTTCCTGCTCTGGCAGGGGAGTTGGACTGGATGATCTTTCGAGGTCCCTTCCAATCCCTAATATTCTGTGATTCTGTGATTCTGTGATTCTGTGATTCTGTGATTCTGTGATTCTGTGTGATTCAGATGATGATGTCATCACTCATTACCAAAGTCCCTAAAAGATACCATAGGCTGCTGCAGATTGCTGCCCTTTCAGGTGGCTGCTGTCCTTTTGTCAGGAGGTTGTGGTGCTGGAGGAGAGTACACAGCTGGTGCTTTACCATAGCCCTGGTGTATATATGTGTATATAGAAAGGGCCTGATCTTGAATGAGAAACCCAGAGTAACTGAATGGGAATTAAAAGAAAAAAACCCAAACAAACAGAATTTTTTTTGGCAGATGACAAGAGCACATTCACCTCTTGGTCATTCAACCCTCCTTGATTCTTTTCTTACAGCACTGACATACACCCCTTTGTTTAGCAAGTTGTTCACTTTTGTGAGTACTGGTAAAAACATCATTCTCCACCAATTTTAACAACCAGCTCTCTGCTTTGACAAGAGTTGTCCAACCAGCAACAAAATCAATACAATGTGGCTTAAAAAAAACCCTTCTCAGTAACTGTGAAAAGCCTTTAGGTCAGTGGCACAGTAGAATGGTTCCTGAGCAATTCTTGGAATAAATCATATCCACCTGGTCTACTTTGTCAGAAGAGTAGAGTGAGTGTCATTGCTTTGAGCTCATGACCTGTGAGGAGAGAGGTACAGGGAGCTGGACTTGCTTGGTCTTGCAAAGACAAATGTTAGGTGCAATCTAATCACAACCTACAGATATCAGAGGGACAGTTACAAAAATTATAAAACCAAACTCCTCTCGCTTGTGCCTGGTGATTTAACAAGGGGAAAAGCCACAAACTGTAGCTTGGGAGGTTCATGTGTGACCTTAGGAAAAACTCTGTCACCAGGAGAGTGGGGTGGCCCTGAAACAGTCACCAGAGGAATGGGAACTCTCCATCTTTGAGAATTTCCAAGGCTCATCTAGACAAACAATGGCCAACCTCACCTGATGGTAGTGATAGTCTTTGAGGCTTTGAGCAACCTGGTCTAGTGGAAGGTGTCCCTGCTCATGGCAGTGGGGTTGGAGCTAGATGATCTTTAAGGTCCCTTCCAGCCCAAACCATTCTATGATTCTATGATAGTCATGCCCCAAGCAGTAAATTGGATTAGAAAGCTGTAGATATCCCTTGCAACTGGTACTTTGGTAATTTTCTGACTTATAAGTCAGAAAGGACTTAATAAGTCTTACATTTAAAATGTGAAGGAAGACAAGTTCAAGGCAACCATTTTGAATAGCAAACATATTTCTAAAACCAAACAAAGCCCAGCACCCCAAATTCCAAACTCTGTGTTTAATTTGGAAGCAAAATAAATGGTTTAATTTTTTGGTGACTTTAGTAGTGTGATGTTGTACCTATAAAGTCTTTGTTCAGCCTTTTTCAGTATCAAAGATGGAAAAAGCAGAAAGAACAGCTTGCTTGTAAGGTCTCAGGCAAACGGCATGACATTAAGAAATACCATTTTTTATTTTGTTCTAATTGGAGCTTGTTTGACCCTGGAGCCAGAGCAGGATAATGGAACAAGCATGACTCGGGTGAAGTCGCTTTTCACAGTGTTCTGCAGAAAGTAAGAGAAGGAAAGAGAGAAATGTAGAGAATGTGAAGGAGGGAGAGCCAGAGAGATGCATTAAGAGCAAGAAGAAAAGGCAGAATATGTCATGGAAAATGGCCAAAGGAAGGGAGGAAAGAAGACAAAAGGAGAAAAAAAAATAGGGATAAAGGAAGGGAAGGAAATAGAAAACAAGAAGGAAGCAAAGTAAAAATGTAAAGAAAAGGAGGAGTGTCCTTCTGCACTGCTAGGCAGAATGATGAGGTGGTAGGACAGCACACAGCCCCAGGCACTAGTGCTCGTTATTTCCATCCCAGCTGATGTCATTGATTGCTTGTCTCCTCCCTTGTCATGCTTGGTGACAGAACAGCAGGACTTGCAACTTGTAATGACCTGCTCTGTTCCTGTTTGGCCCAGGCCAAGGTTTTCTTTCTATCTCCAACCAGGCATGGCTTCATCTGTGTTTCAGGAAGCTTTTGGATGGCTCCCATCAGCAGACATGGGGAGGTGGTGAGGGGCAGACCATCTGAGACCATCTCCTCTCCAAGCAGGTGGAGACCTTGTTCCTAACCTGTCTTTTGCGGTCAACCAGTTTGCTCCTCAGCTGTGGTGCTGGCAAACACCCACAGGACTTCTTTCTCTCTTACCTTGAGAATGTCTTGCTGTTTTTCTCTCAGTATCACTAATTTTTTTTTAAACCAATCTTGCTTTTCCCCCTCGTTCTCCTCCAAGGAAATTTCCCTTACAAGGCTCAGATCCTAGAGCATCCGACCACCTTCTGTCAGGGGGTTTAATTAGTCAGAAGAAATAAAACAAACGATGCTCTCTTTGCCAAAGGGAAGAAGTGGAGGAGGGGGAAAGGAAGATGAAGAGGACAGGGAAAGCTTAATAATGAAGAAAGAAAACAGAATGCTAAGTTACATGGGCCTAAGCTTTTAGGATTTATTATCCTCAAAGGAGCAAGCTCCTACTTTTATTGCAGCCAATGTTTTTTATAGTTACTCACCCTCATGATGCTGACAGAAATCCCATCAGGGTTGGACCAACCATCTCTTCTCTGCAGGGGGAAGGGATGAGCTTCGTAGCACGGAAAAGTCCTTCTGGTAGATAAGGGTTTTGTGTAAATTTGACCCAAGGATAAAGAAGGAGGTGCAATTCAGGGTATTTTTTGTGGGAAGGGCTGGAGATAGGCACCCATAAATCTGGCTTCCACTTGGTTGATTTTCATTTGTGTAATGCCTTGCCAGTGAGCAAACATCTGACCTAGGAATCGTCCAGTACATGCAACTTCTTACTTAGCTGATGGAGGATCTAGGAGAAGGTTATGGGTGACGTGGGAAAGGAGATAGGGAAAATGGTGAAAGGTTGTTGAGGATGGAGGGATGTCAGAGAAGATGCAGAATGGAGAGAAGTTTGGGTTACTGTGTTGGAAACAGAGAGATGTATTCTACTCATTTCTCTTAAATCTTCAGTTGTTCTGGGATGGTTTAGGGACAAATTATATGTTGGGCTTTTTTTGCTTTAATGGAACTCCTCCCCCACTTTTATCCAGTTACCCATGAAAAGTCAGTGAAATGAGACCTACTTAAATCAAATGTCACAATCGATGCTCATCCCAGGCCACCCTTTGTGCGATGTGAACTCAGATCGCCGTAAGCGGGGAGCAGGGAAAGAAAAAGGGTTGGGAGTGAGCATGGAGCAAGTGAACAAGGAGCAATCCATGTCTGAGTAACTTGTGCTTCACAGTGCATTTGTCACGACCACGCATCTCTGGATTGGTACAGGGCTGTTGCCCACCTGGGTTCTGCAGAGAGGGAGACAAAGGTGGCAAAGGGAGAAGCTGTGGCTTCACACCAGAGATTTCATCTCTCTCTCCCATACCTTACCCCAGTGCCTGAATAAATCAAAGGCTTCTGTTCCCAGAAGAAAGTCTCCTGCATTTCAGTTTACATCAAGTAGGGCACGATATTTCAACACTCATAGTGTCTGGAATATGTCCAGTTTCAGTTTTGTTTGATGGAAGACGTATCAAAATGTTAATATTTTCATTGAAATCTATTTCTGTTTACCTAATTTCAAAAAAATCCCCTGCTTCTAACCTTCTACAAATATTTGGCAGGAGTAAATTCTCAGGGTGGGAATACAGTCATATGGGTTGATGTTAAGAATCACAGTGATCCAAGTCTCTGTAGAAGTTTAGAGGAAGAACCCATATGAGAACTGAAACATTTTCTGAGAGCATTTTGGGAAGCTCTAAGAGGAGGAAGATGCAGGACCTTGCTGGATGGATTGGTGAGGCTCAGCACCACGTTATTCTTGCAGTTTCTGCATTATTGCTGGTAGTTGAAAGGTTTAAGATATTGCTGGAAATCCAGTTCCATAATTTTTGGATTGGCATCCAAACTGTATGTATTTCTGGTGTATTTTTGGAGAGTCCTAAGCCTCCTGTTTCACAGAGCAAAGTCAAGGAAGCTGTACAGGCATGCTGGGGTAGTGATGTGTCAAGAGTTAATCTGGTCTGTAGAGAGGGGACATTACAGAGAGGTAGCATCACACTGCAGTGCAATTTGGCTTACAGTTTGTAGCTGGTCTGCATTCAGGAAAGATCCCTCAATCAGCCTGTACTCCTTTGGGTATATATGCCAGTTGGGCGTTCAAGCCATTGAATGTGTCACTAAATTTTGTCTCAGATCCCTTAAACTCTTGTGCCAGCCTTCCCAATAGCTCCTGTGGGGTTCGCTGCAGCAGTATGGTGACAGTTTTGTTCCTCATTAATTCCCCCCAATGAAATTCAAAATGTGAGAGGTGCCCTTGGCCAAAATACACAAGCAAGAAAGATCTTCCCAAGCCCTTCAGGCTTCAGGGACAGTTCAGCTCAGATCCTCATGTATTGGGGTTGTTTCTCTCTTCTTTCTGGTGAGCTCTCTGGATTAAATCTGACTGTGGGCCTTGAGTCAATAGACACATGCTAGCTTTGCCCATGTTTTGAGTTGGCCAGACTCCATATAAGCATAGCACTGAGCCTTGCCTCATATATTTTGCTTTGCAGAAGGCTCAGTAGCCTGGAACAGAGCTGCAGTAGCCTCAGCTTCGTGGCATCCTGCTGATTGGAGGTTCAGGTTGAGCAGTCTCATGCCTGCCAGCAAAATGGTGTAGACAAGTCCTTTGAGTGCTGCCTTTTCCATTCCCAAATTCATGTCTAATTGCTTTTTTTTTTTCCTATGCTAAGCCCTTGCTATGTCAGAAACCATCTCATCTCCGTGGCTGTAGCAAAAGGTGTTGATATGGTGCTGTTCTAATGACAACCTTGACTGTGCTCTCACACCTCTGCATACTGGCTAATCACTCTAAATAGAGGGTTATCATTTATCTGCTGCACGGTGGGTCTTTGCTTCTCTGCCTTCCTGCTAACTGAGATCACTGATGTGGAAATGAGAAACATGCCAGAAAAAAAGCTTGCAGCAGAGAAAACCAAATGGGATCCATATCCTCATTCCAAGCTGAGAACAGGGGGAGTTTAATGATATTAGTCTGGCAGATGTTGGTTAGTTACACGGGTAGTCCCAGTGATGCAGAGAACTAGATCTGGAGAGGTTATATCATCTGTGTTTGTTCTTGTTGCAAGAGCTAATGATCAGCAGATCTTTTGTGTTCAGGCAGGAAAGGAGAACTGTTCCACACCACCATTTCCAGGAAGGACCTCTGCATAGGAAGAAATGCCTTGTGTGGTAGTGTAAGAGTAGTGAAGTGATGGATGGTGTGACTGGGTGCTGGGCCACTGGGGAGGATATGCATCTTTTTTTTTTTTATTTTGCTTGTGTCACATCCTCCTTTTCCAGAAGGGTATTTGTAGTTGATTGAAGATTTTCACCTTCTTTTCATCCTCCAACCTTCATCACCTTCATTCCCAGTAGAGTTCATTTGTAATTGATCTAGTGTAGTCAGTGCCTTCTGCTATTGGCTCACTAATTATCTTTGAATTTTCACACTGTGTATGAAGGGCCTGACCCTCCTCTTGCAGCCCACGCCTTTTACACACCTACCTCACCACAGATATCAGAGTTGTTACCCAGACTTAACACTGGTGTGTGTGGGAGCAGGATCAGGTTAAAAAAAAGGCTGGGTCAGTCAGAAATAGATCCTAGTCTTTCCTCTTTATTTGTATGTGCAGAGCAATGTGAAGGTCAGGTGAGTTGACACACAATTAGGAGGAAAGTTCTTGCTGTGAAACTGAGCTGGTAGCTGAGCATTTTTTTTTTTGTTTTTCTTTTTCTTTTTTTTTTTTAAATGTCTTACTTTCTCTCTTTCAGAACATGGAAAAGGTGCTGGTCCCTTCTGTCACGTTAATTGTAGGCTGTGGAGTATCTTCGCTGACACTTTTGCTGTTGATTATCATTTATGTCTCTGTTTGGAGGTATGGCTTTCATTCTCTTCTCTTCTTGTTGGGGAAAGTAACTGTCTCTAGATCTACATGGATTCTGGAGGTTTTACTCTCCTGTTTTGGGTGTCTGATGCCTGAGGAAGAACCATTTTGTAATGACTGGGTCCTGTAAAAAGTCATCATGGTGGCTTAGTTGGCGTTATTCTTTCCTTTTAGTGCCAGAGAAATTAGTACAGTGAAATTAGTGCCATGACCCCATGTAGTCACATTGTGCCATTTTCAAAAGCCACATGCTGTTTTAGATGCCTTTGGATACCCTAGGAAACATTGTTTGTGGAGAGGTGGATGTGCACTGCCTCCTAGCAGGCAGATTGTTTCCAAGTATTGCTGGCTGGGTCTTTGATAACATCAGAACATCCATGACCCATTATGAAAACATCTGGCCTGAAGAACTGACAATACTTTTCAGGATCTTAAGGGTGATAAACCACATGGTCTAATTAACTCTCCAGCCTCTCAGCTACGTTTTGCCTTTAGCTTCAGATACATATGGGGTTCCTTCATACATCCCATTGCAGAGAGCTCCTGTACCCCTATAAGCAGGTCAGGTGCGACCTTAAGTTTTATCATTAATTGAAGATGAAGGGGTTTTGTAGCAAAGTTTTATTGAACAAAGGCCCACATTGGCCCATTCCCCTGTTAGATACATTTTAGTGGACTGTGTAAGCTGGAGGACATGAGGTGTGCACAAGATTCTCCCTCTATTCTGCATTGAACAAGGTCTTAATTTATACTATGAGACCCAAGTCTTTCCTAAACCCATGGCAAACATACTGAGAGCTTCATGACTCTAACCTAAACAAAAGAAAGAACATCAGAACCAAGTGAATAACCATGCAATTGAAATGGAGCAGCCTCAGAGGACATACTGTTTGGAAAGTATTGGTGACCCTTTTGGGAGAAGGGATCAGTCTGAGGCTCTTCTTCTGTCAAACAATTCTTCTTAGTAGGGAGGAAAGGGTAAATTGAGTTGAGAGTTGTGATTGAAAGAACTTTTTCTACATTTTGATAGAGGAAAGAAACAAAAGAGTAAAAAATGAGCAAAAATGCATCTTTTTTTGTTGATACTGTGACAGTGCATAGTGGCTAGTTAATTATGGCAAGTGCTCTGAGCTGAAGACTGATCATAATAACATTTATCTAGAACTCAGGTTTTTCCGTGCCTGGGGTATCATTGGATCTGCTCAAGTCCTTGTCCTCTCCTGCTTTTCCTCAGGCTGGGCAGCACTGGGCAGCGCTGGTAGGTGACTTACTGGTGTCACTGGTGTCAGGATCAAGTGGAAAGTTAGGATAGAGGAGTAAAGAGCAAGTGTTCGAGCCTCACCCTCTCTTTCCTATCAGAACTAAGTTCAGGATCTGAAACTCAAGTTCAGATGTGAGGTTGAATCAGTTTGGAGCCTGCCAGAGTCATTTGGAATAACATGATGTATTTTCTTCCAGGACTGTTCCCCTCAATATTTACTGTTATTAAGGACAGTAAAGCTAATTGCCTGCCCCATTTAAAATACACTCTTTTTAATTTCTCATTCCAGCCTTTGCGTTATGCCTATGCCCAAAACGATCAGCATGAATGGGGGCCATGTTTATAGGAGGCTTGAATGGGCACTTCTGAGCTAGCCAAGGATGGTCATACATTTCCAAGTGATCCTGAGACCAGCTATATCTTGATTAAAGGGCTCTCTATCCTAAGTCTCTTTGTGTAAATATTTGTAAAGCATGATCAAGTGATCTCTAGAATTTCTCTTTGGTCCGCTGAGTTTGTTTCATTTCTTCTCTGTAGATCATGTTTTCATGTTTTCTAAACGTCACAGCATTCCCGTGGCTGAGCCCTGAGCACTCTGTGTGTCCTTTTTATTTTAGGCATAGCTACTGGACATGAATGTGCTGTCCTATAAATGGTCTCAGGAACATCATATTCAAGTCAACATTATCTCCTGGCTCTCACTTTGCTTTTCCCTAGATGTTATATAGTCAGATAGACAACAGCTGGAGGAATGCTCACAAGTGGGATCAGCAGTATTATTCCAGCTGTTGTTGCTAAAATATGGAAGCCATATCAAAGTGGTTCTTTTTCACCATGCAGAGGAGAAAATCCTCGTGCCCTAGCTGCCTGGTCTTCTGTGGAGAGCACTCACCAGAACGCAGCTGTTTCAGGAAGCTTTGGCCAGGAATTTTCCCATTCAGATCTCTGGACAAAGGCATCTGGAGCGTGCATACATAGGCTCAGCTTGAGTATGAAACACTTCTGATGAATAGGTTCACTGAGGCTGACAATCTGGAAACTTTCCCAGAATTTTGCCCAGCTTGGGTTTGTTTATGTTTATGGGAAGCAGAAAGAAAAGGCAGGAGAAAAAGAGAGAAAGGAACGTGGAAAAAGAAAAGGGGGCAGAGTAAAAGGGAGATGATCCCAGCTTTGGGCTGCGTATCAGAGAGGAAATGAGTTTACCCTCCACTTCCCATTCAAAACCCCCAAATAATGGTGGCTGCTTAGTGGCACCTACTCAGCCATTGGCATGAATGACATGAGCTTTTTGATGCAAGTGATCACTTCAGACACAGCCAACTTGGCACCATCTCATTGAAAACTGGACATTGTTTCTGTTTGACGGCTGTTGGTGGCCTGTTGGTGGACTCACTCCAATTCCCAGTAGACAGATGGCTGCAAAAACTCTGCTGCAGATGGTGTATCTCTGGCCTTATTAGCAGCCTCGACAGAGAGGTCAGTGACACAGTGGGCCACAGAAGTGGAATGACCTTGTTACATCTTGGCAGTGGCTGTCCTGGGTCACAGCTGGAGACATGATCTTTGTGTGGGCCATGTGCTCCACCACCCATGTGGAAAAAGAGGGAAAATTGAAAGAAAAAGATCTTCTGTCTTGAAAACGGACATGAAAATGAAAAATTCTGGAGAAAAAGGAACTATTCAAGGGTCAGAACAGGTGAAATGACTTAGTACTGTGTTTCTCTCAGCTTTGGTTTGTTTCACTCCTTTTAAGCAGCAACTTGACACGGTAGTGTTTCAGGAGTGCCCCAATATGTTTTCCATCCCTGAACTCATTGTGATTCCACAGCCTCTGGAGTCAGTGACCTTTCCATAGCTCGGAGATCAATGCTTGCTATCAAATAGCTCTTCCACCAGCCCATCAGCATGTGGGGCACGGCAGATCTTTTTCATTGGCAGCAGCTGGGTGAATGCTGTATCGCTGAAAGATATCAGTGTGAGCTTTTCTCATGCCCTGCCTATCGAAGCCTCAGGATTGATTTAGTGGTTGTCAATGAGCTCTCAAGGGGCTTTTAACTCTTACTTTAAACCCAGGAGCTCTGTCTTTGCCAGAGATGCTGAGGCACTTGGTGGCTCTTGTAGGGGGTGACAGGAATGAGTAAGTGACTGTGAGGAGAAGGATGTGTGTAAAAGCAGTGAGAAAGCAAGAGTGAGTCAGCATTTGTGGAGAGGAAGTGAGCATAATGGGGATGGAGAGACAGACTGTGGGGTTTTCCCACCTTCTCCATCTGTCTTGGTTTGCATAAGGCTTCCCCACATCCTGCAGGACCCAGGGCAGAGCAGAAGTTCTCTAAATTTGCAGTGAGAGTTTTTCCCCTGCTTTGGTGACTGAGTAAAGCTCATTTGGATAAGTAGGCAGTGTCCATGTATCAGCCAAGGGGTAGTGAAATGATGTGAGTGTGGGTCTCTTCTAGGTAACGAGCAATAGAAAAGGAAACAGCCTCAGGTTGCTCCAGGGTAGGTTTAGATTGGATGCCAGGAACAAATTGTTCACAGAAAGGATTGTCAAGCATTGGAAGAGGCTGCCCAGGGAAGTGGTTGAGTCAACATCCTGGGAGGTATTTAAAAGACATGTAGACATGCTGCATAGGGACATAGTTTAGTGATGGGGTTGGCAGTGTTGGGTTCATGGTTGGGCTTGATGATCTTAAAGGTCTTTTCCAACCTAACCAATTCTATGATTCTACTTTTTCTAGAGATCTCTTATTTGGCCAAGCCCATCAAGACTATGTTTTTTTTCCCCTGTCTGCTATGAGTTCCTGACTTTTTTGGCCAGATGTTCTAGATAGTAGTGTTGATTTCTTTCTCTGGAGCCTCCTGTGCTGGAGAAGAATAAATGGAAGGGACAAAAGCAAGCAAGGCAGAAGGCCACCTTGGTGTAACAGTGAACTTCTGGTTGAGCTGAAACATAATGAGCAAATGTTTGGTAACCAGGTCAGGCTACCAGGAAGAACTATCGAAGCATTGCCAAGAAATGTAGGATTAAATTAGGAAGGTCAGACTTCAGCTGGATTTGAAACTCCTAAGGGTTGTGAAAGGCATCAACAAGGGTTTCTGTAGCTACAGGATTACCCAGGAAAATGTTGTCCCAGTGCTGAATGGGGCAAGTAGCCTAATGGAGAATGAAATAGAAAAGGTGAAGGTACTCAGTGCCTTCATTTTCTTGTTCTACTGGCAATTTTGCTGTCAGGCATCCCAGTTCCTGTTCCTAATGATGGAGTCTGGCAAAGAAAATACTGCCCACCACCAGGGAAGAGAGAGCTGAGGAACATTTAAGTAAGCTGGATATTTGCATGTCCATTAGACTGAATTGAATGCATCAAAGCTGTGGAGGGACCTGGATAATGTTACAGTGGAGTCACTTTCTATCATCTGGGGAACTTCCTGATGTCTGGAAGAAGGCAAATGTTACACCCATGTTTAAGAAGGACAAGGAGGAGGATCCAGAGAACTACTGGCTGGTCAGCCTACTCACATCCAGTGGGAAGATGAAGAAGCAAGTAGTCATAAAGGTTATTTCCAGGCAAAATGATGAAAAAGAAAGCTATTGGGAATAGACAGCATAGATTTATTGAGGACAGATTGTGCTTGACTGACCTATTTGCCTTTTGAGATGGGATGACTGGTTATGTGGACAGTGGAGAGAAGTGCATGTTGCAAATTTTTCCATTACCAAGTGTCCTGGTTTTGCTAGGATAGTGTTAATGTGCCTTTAGCACAGTTTCCCATAGCATCTTTGTATCCAGAGCAAGGAACTGTGGACTGGATTGTTGGCTTCTAAGGTGGGTTAATAGCTGACTGGAGTTCATGCATACTTGAAGAGTAATGGTCAAAGATTTGGAGCCTAGCCAGCAGCTGGTTACTAATTGCATCTGTCAGGGGCTAATACTAGGGCCAATATTGTTTAATGTCTTCTTTAACAACCTGGATGATGGGACAGAATGCACCTTTAGCAGGTTTGTGGATGACACCAAATTGGGTGGAGTGACTGATATTCTGGAGAGCAGCACTACCATCCAGAAGGACCTCATCAAGTTGGAGATACGGGCTGGAGAAATGGTACAACAAAGAGAAATGCAGAAACCTGCAACCTGGGTCAGAATAACCATGTGGAGTAGAATGGGATGGGAATTGACTGGTAATGCCTCTACAGGAAAGGCCCTACAGGCAACAATTTGGACATGAATCAGCAGTCCACCTGTACAGCAATGAAGGTCAACATTATACTGGGCTATGTAGGCCAGCATATAGCCAACAGGTCAGGGGACTTGATTATTCCTCTCTGCTTGACATTGTTGAGGCCACATCTGGAAAAGCATGCCAAGTATTAGACTCCCCTGATACAAGAGATGTCAGCCTATTGGAGCAAGTCCAGTGGATGCTTAGGGAGCTGGAGAACATGGTTGAACAACTTGCAGAGGTATACAGGGAAAGTTCTAGAGGTACCAGCTGCAGCAGGAAAAAAGAAAACTAGCTGCATCTAAAGAAATATAATCCTTCATGGTGAGAGCAGTTAAGCACTATAACAAGTCATCTAAGAGAGATGATGGCATTTCTGTTCTTGGTGATTTTCAAAACTTGATTGGACATGACCCTGAGAAATCTGATCTGACTTTTAAATTATCCCTTTTTTTGGGCAGAGCATTGGACTGGGAAGATTTTCACCAACATAAATTATTCTGATTCTATGATTCTGTATGTTGCTGACCCACATCTCATTCTTTGGAGGTTTAGGGATCTAGGGAACAGGGTAGACTCTCAGTTCATGAAGGGAAGCATGGAGAAAGGAAAGGCTTGTCTAAGGTGAGCAAAAGTCTGAAGACAGCTGGATTATTTTCCCTTACATTCACATACAGACTATACTTATGGTCAACTCATTTCTTACCTTTGTAGGAAGTGCACCCTAATGCCAGTTGGATCATAGTGTTGCTACACAGACTTATCACATCCTATTCCTGCCAGGACAGAGTCCAAACCTCCCTTTCTATCCCCTAGAAGTTGTTGACTAGAAACTTGTTGTTTTGCTTCATAAAGTCTTAGATGGATTGATGGCTTGGTACCCTCCAGCCACAAATGGAATATTTATCCAGATGATCCACAGCTTTGTATTGAAATGAAATGGGGAAATTTGAGGTCAGATTGGCCATGAAAGGAAACAAATATTCATTTTGCAGGCAGTCCACCCAGTTTCTAGCTGAGCTAGAAGCCTAAATTTTGTAGTCTGTTATGGGGCTGAGGAAGTTTCAGAGAGAATTATCTATAAACCAGATTTCCAACAGACTCAGTATAAGTCCAGGCTACTTTGTGTCAATGACTTTTTTATATCCAGGAAAGCATACCTTCATCATTCATGTTTGTCTGAAGGTAAAACTCAGAGGGAAGTTAAAATGAAAGTTTTTTCAGCCTTCAGGAGGTCTAAAGCACAGATTTACCCACGTGCACAGATTTACACACATGCAGTAAACTCATCCTGCCCACCTAGTCAGGAACTCAAAACTCTGCAGCCAAAGCATGACCAACTCACTCTTGCTAAAATTAGTTAATAAAATGAAATTCCCAATAGAAATAGTTGATGTGCTGGAATATAGGAAATAATCCTGCATTAGCCTCCAGGGATGAGCTGCTTGATTAATAGATCTGTTTCTAATTTCTGGAAGCATCAGTATCTACTCTGTACTCATCTGATATTCAGACAAGGTGCTTACCAAATCACTGAAATTATTCACGTGGATGAGTGTTGGTATGGTCAGGTCCTGAGTCAGTCCTTGAAGACTTAATGCTTTTGCAATCCCCTTTTAATTTTATTAAGTACATAAAAGTGCCTTCAAAGAAATTTTCCTCTGGAGCTGGTGGTTTGAATTAATTGTCATGCACATACCTCAGCAGCAAGTTGGTGCTGTGCTGTGCACTGCAAATCACAAATGACGAATAGCTTGCTCCTGCAAGGTGCTGAAGGCAACAGCTTCCTAACTTAGCTCCCAAATGTCCCAGACTCACAGCTGCCATTACATATTTGACCTAGTTTTAAGAAGTGTTAAAACCTCTCCATCTGAGGGGGAGGGGAAAAAAAAAAGGAAAAAAAAAGAAAAAGCCACAAATATTTTTTGCTTCAGGATGGGTTGTTAGGTTAAACAAAGGGAAATGCTGAATCACACACACTTTGTTGTGAAGGTGCATGCATTCGTAAGCTGCTTTCATTGCCAGCATGCCTGTGGCTCTTCTTCTTTGGGAATCTTTCCATGTGTTGCCTGTATGTTTTCTTTTAAGCTCCTTTTCAAGTCCCCTTTCAAGTAAGCAGAGCTGAAGAAGACTTGCATCACTCAGTATTGTTTTAGGAATGGCTCAGACTAGGGATCAGACTGGCCCTTTGTTGACTCATGCTCATAACTTCAGCGTTGATGGGGAGGATGGAGAGGTCTCTGTGTGCTGAGCACTACACCCAAGCTCTCCCCCTCCCTTTTCCCCGTGTTCTTGTCTGTTTAACGTACAAGATCTGCAGGAAATGGGCAATCTCTTAACTATGGTCTTCTGTAGAGCCTGCCCCAGTGCAACCTGCACCTGGTTGATGCTTTTCAGAGGTAACTTAATGCAAGTTGTAACAGGGTGGATCTCCCTTCCCCTCTTTTCTTGCTGCAGGTATATTCGTTCCGAGCGCTCGGTCATTCTTATCAACTTCTGCCTATCCATTATCTCCTCCAATGCTCTCATCCTGATTGGACAGACACAGACCCGGAATAAGGTAGGAGATCAGTTGGGCTTTGTTTGTTTGTTTGCTTTTCTTCTGATTTAGCACTGAAATGATCCATTCAGGCAGCACTTCCTCATTTTTCCTCCATCTGTTAATTAGCAACATGTCAAAGACATGACTAAATGGCAGATTTCAATTTTCTCTCTCACTCTCTCTTTGATAATTTGTCAGCATCCTCGGGGCTTTGATTAAAACCAATGTGATATTTTTGAATATCTGCCTAGAGTAGCTGGCACATGGCACAGCAGAAAAAAAAATATGGTTATTTGCAAAGCTTTAACCATTTTATTTTCCAAAAATTACAAAGACAAACAGATTGAGAAAAGGCTTTAAGAAAAAAAAAAAAATCCAACATGTCAGCTTTACATTTATTTCTCCAGCAGCTTTTATACTCTAAGCTTAAAGCACTTGGCAGATGTTAATGCATACAGCCACAAAAAAAACCCACCTTTTTTTGGAGGGTAGGAAGCATTGCCAAACAAACTATGCACTGGGAGGGACTCACTGCAGATCCCAGTGTGACTCAAGCAGTAAAGGCAAGACATAATGTGGATTTTCAAGCCACATGCACTGGTTGCACATCCCTACCTTCCCACTTTATAGACCCAGCTGCAGAGGTGTGTGTTGCCTGTATGACTTTTCACCTGCTAAAGTACTTTCAATTTCCCTGGTGGTGTCTGACATAACAAATCACTGCTCATCATTAGTATTTTCCTTTTGTACATTTTCCCATCTCCCTACATCCTCCAACCATCCTAACTCTACTAAGCAGAAAAGTGAGGCAAGATGTGTCCTCTACTCCTCCTGCTGCCAAAGTTGTAATTAGAAGTCAAAATTTAGTTTTTAATTGATAGTAATCAGTGTTGGACAGTTTTTTTGAGTGTCTACTTTGGCAGTCAGAGTGTGCTGTCACTTTTTGAAGCATTTCTGCAGAGAAGCCCCAGGGTTTAATGAATCACAGAAACTCATTTCTATGGAGGGCACTTGGGGTAAGGGCTAGGTTATGTTTTAGGGAAAGCTTTACAGCTGCTTCAGTCAGATGTGTGTAGAGAAGTGTGGAGAGATGCAGCCAGACGGCTCTGCTCCTATTAAACAAGTGCCCTTCAGAAATTAATTGTACAAAGCAGAGCTTTCTTTCATGGCAAACATGGGGTTTTTGGGGCAAGAGGTGGAGAAAGGGTGAGCTAAGCTCTCGCTTTCCCTGAGTGTATTGTCTGCAACCCCAAGTGTGTGCTAGGAGCTTCTTTCCATAGAAAAAAAACACTAAGGGATGCTCAACATGGCAAACTATGGAAGTTGTGGATGCCCCTTCCCTGGAAGTGTTTGAGGACAGGTTGGATGAGGCTTTGAGCAACCTGGTCTAGTGGAAGGTGTCCCTGCTGATGGCAGGGGTGTTGGAACTAGATGATCTTTAAGGTCCCATCCAACCTATACCATTTGATGATTCAATGACCTCCTCTTTGGTTAGTCTTCACCCCAGGACAAGAGTTGGATGTCTTCACCCTCTCCTCCCCAGTTCAAGAGCACAGTTGTGAGCCCAGGTTCTCCCTCATGCTTTTTCTCACATTACTCTAAGTGTTCACTGTCAGAGCTGTTAGCAGGGATTCAAAGCTCCCGGCTGCGATTGCATGAGGCAGATTAGCTCTTTGCATATACATATGCATGAAACACCATAAATAGAAAGGTTATTCTTGGATTTCCGCTCAGCCATCTAGTAAACAGTCTCTGGCAGGGAACAGAGAAAGAAAACTATATAGAGAAGAAACCAAGAAGTGTAAATTAGGAATTTATTCACATTCAATTATTGATAATGGAGCGTCTTAAAATGGTGGTGATTGATTTATAATTGCAGTTACTCGGGGAGAATTTCTAGGGTATTAGTTTCCCTGGAAATGCCAAATTCTCCCTTGATTTCCATCCGTGTAACCTCAAAGGCAAAACTCCATGCCTGGATTTGCTAAGCTTTTTGAAGATGAAAGACCTGGGAAAAGGCTAAAAAATTACAGTCAGCAAGAACGTGATACAAAAGAAATGAATGCTGCATGAACTGGCCATATCTCAAAGGCATGGCTACATGCTGCAAGGAAACAGATTTCTTCTTTTAAAGGAAAACAAGGGCTAATGGCCTTGACAGACTGACCAGCTCTGCTAAATCTTTCTACAGCAGCTTGGGACATCATATCCCTGTGCTTAGGACTTCATGGAGATTTTTTTTTACCTTAGAAAGAAGGAATAACCTGCAGCAGAGGTAGCAAAAACAAATATGTGCCTGCTCATCAGCTGGCCAAGTTTACAGCCTGGTTTCAGTTGAGGCAATGGGTTTATAGTGGCCCAGCTGAGATGTGCATATTTCTGTTGTGCTCACCTCCTCCCTTCTCCTTCCCTTTCTATCAAAACTACCTGATTGAGAAAAAAATACTCAGAAAAATGTGTCCCTTTGGTGTAAAATTGGAAAGCAAAGTTTTTCTCTCCCTCTTACAAACTCCTGGCAAAACTGGGAAAAACTGTGTTGGTGCAAAACAAAATCAAAATGGTAAAATGAACAGTGTTATATTTTATGTTAGCAAAAAAAAATATAAAGGTTCTAAAATAACAGTCTGTTAAAATACATTCCAGAAAGCACCCTGTATTTGTAACTGTTTTATGTAGGTCTGTAAGCTGATGAATAGCAACCACCTTTTTAGGATTCTTTTAAAATGTAAAAATTACTTGAAATTATCATATTGAACTGTGTTATTTATACCAAACTGTCATCTAGAATCCATTTATAGGCAGCATACCAAGGGTTTTGATGTCAAATACAAATACAGAACAAAAAGACAGCTCCTGTCTCAAAGAACACACAGCCTGGCTTTTATTCACAACCTCTGATAACATCAGTCTGTGCCAGTGTGTGAATCAAGAGCAGTCTGATAAAATAATGATTAAAGACACTCTGTGCATGAGAGTTCTGTGTTATGATGCTGGTGGATGAAAAAAGAGGAAGGTTCATTGACTGTAAACCCAAAGTCCATGTTTTCTGGTATAACTCAAAGCAGAGAAATTCTTCATTATAAACCTCCCCCTCCCCCTAAATACCTTAAGCCATTTTTTTTTCATCCTGAGTCACTTTTAAAGTCTATTTGCTCTCCCTTCTCCTTGGGAGCCACTGGAGTTTCTTTCCATCATTTTCTTCTTGAGTACATTGATTCACAGTTTCCAAGTCACAGATGGTGGAAATTAAGCACAGCTCTAGCAGAGTTAAACAGAGCGGCACCAATTTGCACCAGTGAAAGATTTGGCCTTGCTGAGTTAAAAAACAAAGACGAGCTTGTCAGCTTTCCAGTCCATCTCCCTGGCACTACAGGATTGTTCTTCATAATGCATTTGCTAGTACTTTCCCCAGTTTAATTTTAAATGGCTTAAGCTCCCTGTATTTCCCCTGAGAGATTTCCCCATCATGTACTAGAGCTCACCATTATGAAATTCCTTCTAATGTAGTTTCTTTTTTTTCTTCTTTTTTTTGTTCCCTGTCTGCTAGTAGTTATATGCTCTTGGACAACTACACACTCCTCATGTTTGCAGTCCTTACCAGCCCTTGGCAGCCACATTTTCACTGTCTCTCACGACTTAACTCTTTCACTCAGTGATTCTTCCCTAGCGGTGACACCACCTAAATTACCTTCCTCTGATTCTATTTCTATGGCTCAGCTATAAACAACACACTGCTTTTGCAAACCTTTTGAACTGAGATTAGTACACAACTTACTAACTGCTCTGTCCTTCCCAAAGGGATTGTGGCCATTATTTTGATCATTTGGAAAATAAATATTTCTTGTTGAAGCCAAGAAAGCATCAGAATGGGAGTTGGGCTCAAACTTCAGTAAAAATATTAACCATAGGCTTATCTCAGAGGTCATGCTTAAAAGTAACCTGTTTTCATGCAGTACTTAAATTTGAAGCAAATACTTTGGTAGGTCAAAGCTTGTAGGGGAGGCTGCCTCTTCCTAAAATGTCTTTTTGTGTCCTGATCTCCATGACTTTGCCTTCCAGGGACTGGTTTGGAAGCATCTCCCTGTGCCTTCTGTTCTCTTATGTGCTGTTCTCTCCACCTGCTGCTCCTCTCATGTGTCTTCCTTTTCTCCTCTCTCCAGGTGATATGCACGCTGGTGGCGGCTTTCTTACACTTCTTCTTCCTCTCCTCTTTCTGCTGGGTGCTGACCGAGGCTTGGCAGTCCTACATGGCCGTGACGGGTCGGTTACGGAACCGCATCATCCGCAAGCGCTTCTTGTGTCTTGGATGGGGTGAGGATCTGGGATCTGTGGAGCAGCTCCCTCAAGGAGGGGGGAAGTGTTGTCCCCATGCCAGGATGTGGAGCAGAGAGGGTTTGGGCTACAAGAGGGACTGATGCTCTGCAGAAGCTGGGCAGAGGGTGCTCATAACCATCATAAGCATCAAGAAGGATGCTCATAAGCATCAAGATGGGCTGAGATGGTTAAAAATAGCATGAAAAAGAGCTGTTAAGTCCTTAGTGCTGCCCAGTGCACCCAAGGGTCACACTAAATAGATGAGTCAAGAGGGGTTGAGGTTTCAAAGGGTGTGCTGAGGGTGGTTTCTCCTGGGTTTGGGTCTCTTTCTTGTTTTCTCCTTTTCTTTCTCTCACTGTCGCCTTCCATGTGCAACCCAGAGTGAGGCAAGCTCTGAAATCCCGTCTCCATGGCAGCAGGGCCTTTTGCAGACAAATAAACTACAAGACTGGTGCAGATGTTTGTAACTAATTTTTCTCCCTCTGCCTCTTCCGTATGTTTAATTTATCAGCCCTAAACGATGCATTCTGTAGTAGAAAACAAACACAAACCCATAACCTGGGCTTTCAAAGCAATAACAAGTGTGTGTTTGAAAGGAGCAAAGGAACAAAAAGTTGCTCAAAAGCCAGCAGGAGAAAAAGAGGAAAGGAGAGAGAAAGTATTGTGTGTCTGAGCTGTATTCGTGTCTCGTTTTACTACTGAAGTCTGGCATCTCACCCCAGGCAAGAGATTTCTGATGCTTACAAAGCACCCTGATATGATTTATTCTGGTACATCAAAAGCCATCCTGCTTCCAGCACCTGCATCCCTTTAAGTTTTCACTCCTAGCTTTTTGCTTACGATAGAAAATAAATTGTGTTCTTGAAATAGAGTATTTTTTTCTATTTTTCTGTAAAAGGAGGTGAGCCACATACATGCAAAAGCACAGGCTGCGTGCACCTGTGTGCCTTCATGTGTATGTTTATACACACTCTGTGACTCAAGGAACATCAGGGATATCAAATGCAACAGACTAATAGCTTTTCTAGGTAATAAAAAGGCTTTTTTTTCTGATTTGTAAAAGATGGGACAGATGGGTGTGTTAGCTGAGGGAATTTTGGATGAGCAGCATTCACATTTGTAGTCTGTACAGTTAAAAAAAAACAAACCAAAACCAAACAAACATAAAAAAACACCCAAAAAAACCACCTTACATGTGTAGAAGCATAATTTGTGCTGCTAGTAAAATGTAGTCATCTCTGAGCTAGGATGCACTGGTTGATAAATGATGTGTAATAACCATTTGGAATAGGTTAGGACGAGAAATGAACAACACTCTCATCTATTCAGGCAGCAAGGGAATTTCTGATATTTAGCATCCTGCTAGACTTCAGCTGTAGAGCTGGGATTAATGGCATTTCTAAGAGGAAAGAGGCCGAAAATATGTTTTAAAGAGCATAATCTGAAATAATTAGCACAATTCACTTTGTCATGGGCTGATTCTTCCTCTTTTCCCCCTTTGTGTATTAACATTTCTCTAAGCCCTTGTTGTAGATGTCTTTGCCAAGTTCCCAGCTGCTGTCAGCTGTAGCTCATTGAAGCTACAGTGGTTTTTATCAGCAGTGAAGTTTATTCCCTGTTTTTTTGTTCTCTTCTGGGTAGGCAACTTTGCCTTTCCAGAAAAGAGTTTTTAGCAGTTAGAATTTTTGTATTATTATTATTATTTAGAACAAAATTATATTATTTAGACAAACTGTTCCCTAAAAACAATTCAGTCATCATAATTAGCTCCAGTAAAGAAGAAATAATTTTATCAGTCTTTTTATGACCATATCATAGTTTCCACAACTGGATTTTTAATGCTGCTATAGCTCAGGATCTGAGTGGGACTTCAGTTGGTCATAACAATTATGGCTCTTGGTAGTTCTTAGAATAACAGAATGGTTTGGGTTGGAAAGGACCTTAAAGATCATCCAGTTCCAACTCCCCTGCCATCAGCAGGAACACCTTCCACTAGACCAGGTTGCTCAAAGCCTCATCCAACCTGGTCTTGAAAACTTCTAGGGAGGAGCATCCACAGCTTCTCTGGGCAACCTGTTCCAGTGTCCCACCACCCTCACAGTGAATAATTTCTTCCTAATATCTAACCTAAATGTCCCCTTGCTTAGTTTAAAACCATTTGCCCTTTTCCTATCACTATCTACCCATGTAAAAGTCACTGGTTATTAGTAAACAACATTTTCTAGTGGGACATGATGAACACATGACCTGATTCTCTTCTGATCTGGCAGTACAAAACTCTTTGAAACAGATTTCTAGCACACATATTTGGAATTGTGAATGTAAAATTCACTTTCTGCAGAAAGCCCCCAAAACCTTCCCAGTGACTACGTAGCATGAGTGACTGCCTAGAAGGCTGATACAAAGCACACACAATGTATGGAACAGACTAGTTAGAAATAACTTTATTTAAAATAATCAAAAAATAGATTAAAAGTTTAGAATTTATTTTTTAGGGTTTTTTTTTAGTTTTTTAATTTAATCACATCAAACTGTGATTAGATGATTGCAGCTCTCCTGAAGTGGAGAAATACAGCACCTCTCATGACAATGCTCTTACCATGGCATAGCTACCACCTGCAGTAAATGCTCCTTGTACAGATTCATTTTCAACACAAGCTGGGGCTCTGACCCAGACTTGGTATGATCCAGTCCCTGGAAGCTGACAAGTTTGCAGCCTGAGTCTGTATTTCTGCATAATTATCACGTCTAAGAGAAGCACTTTGCAAAGAACAAGTTGCTATTTTTGGTGGAGTCTTAGCCAGCTTTCCTCTTTCACAGGGCCTCTTGCATCAAGCTGTACATCTGAAAAAGTCCTTTCACATGTGGTTTCTTGGTGTGCTTGCCATGGGATGCCATATTGATGGCATTGTAGTGAGTATAGTGCCCAGGATATATCCAGATGAGGTGTGAAGGAGGCTCAGCAAGAGGAGCAATAGTCAATTAAAAAAAGAAAAAAAAAAAGGAAAAGAAAAGACAAAAGAAAAGAAAAAAGACAAGGGAAAAGAAAAGATGAGGGGAAAAAAAAGACAAGGGAAAAGAAAAGATGAGGGAAAAAAAGACAAGGAAAAAAAAAGATGAGAGAAAAGAAAGGAAAAGAAAGGAAAGGAAAGGAAAGGAAAGGAAAGGAAAGGAAAGGAAAGGAAAGGAAAGGAAAGGAAAGGAAAGGAAAGGAAAGGAAAGGAAAGGAAAGGAAAGGAGAAAAGAAAAAAGAAAAGAAAAGAAAAGAAAAGAAAAGAAAAGAAAAGAAAAGAAAAGAAAAGAAAAGAAAAGAAAAGAAAAGAAAAGAAAAGAAAAGAAAAGAAAAGAAAAGAAAAGAAAAAGAAAAATACATCTTTTAAATCCACTGCCTGTTTGTTTTGGGCTGATCAAACGTGAGCTGTACTTGGAAATCTCATATGGGAAGAGAAGCACTTCCCTTTGTGATATCTCTCAAATGCTGTATATTCCAGCCAACTTGGCCTTCTACCTTCCAGCTGGTAGCAGACCATCACTATTAATCAATCTTGTGATGATTTGTATTGCTGAGTGACCACCTTGCCAGCAGGATTATTGTTTGGATGCTGTGTCTGCATGTCCCTTCGATCTACAGCAGCTTCTGGAGCCACCTGCCATGACCTCTACAGCACACGAATGAGGGTTTGGTCAAGAAGCACTAATCCTAGCTGGCTACTGATCCTGCTAATTCTGAATGGGATTTGTCCATCTTTAGCATAGAGACAGCTTAATTCATCATGTCACAAGAAGGGCTATAAAAAGCTACATGGAGATCTCTGTAGCTGAAGAACCAGATGTTACTAGATGATATCCAGGCATTTCTTTACTGAAAGGAGAGAGCTGGGCTGGGGTTAGTGAAGCAGAAAAGCATCCAATCTCCTCCATAGATCCTTGAGCAGTTTATTGTGGCAGGGATAAGAAGGATCAGAAGTCTATTAGCAAGATGGTGTGTCTTTTGCTAGTCCTGATTGTGCCTAGGCATTCAGGGACCCGCAATTTCAGAACTTTTTATAAGTTTTAGGCCAAAAACTAGCAGGTTGCACCATAACCAACAGATTTTCTTTAATACTCCTCACTCTAATGTTATGAGAGGTGCTAGCAGTAAGACCAAGGCTGTAGCTTTGCCTTTTATGCATCTGAAATGACATCCTGTGCTGGCACCATTAGTTGCTGATGCTCTGAAGATACATTTTTGCTCTGAAGATAAAACTTAGATAAAGACTAACTTGCTTATCCTTTGCAACACTTGGAATGAAGTGTGTCTTTTAGAGGACAGCTGCTTTCTCTTAGTTTATTTCCCTTTTGGACACAAAAAAGGAGCAGGTATCTGGCAAGAGAAGTATTCTGTTTTGCAAAAAGACCTGATGTTCTGATGCTCTTTTCCATTGTGGTTCAGAGGGACCTACTGTACTGTAGATCATGGCCCAGCACTTAGAGGTCCTGTTTGGGATAGGGGGAACTCAGTTTTCCATCTCAGTTGGGGTGAGATCTGAACCTGGGTTGTTCATCATACATTATGTTAAGAGCAAGCATAGCTCTTAATCTCTCCCTTGCTAGCTTCTTTGAGTTGGCTTGTGGCTGAATATTCCATCTTCAGGAGACACCCTTATATATTCCTGGCCAGCATATGCACCTAAGAATAACATAAATATATTTTATGTATCTGTATGTACTGTCAGGGCCCAAACAAGTGCTGAGATCACAACAGGATATGAGCTGATTACAGCTGATGGTATTTACTTCATTAGCAGAGGTAAAAAGGGTTCACACTTCTGGCTCTGAAGGTCTTGAATTCAGTCTGTGCCAAAGTCCCAGGGTGGGACATATGGTGCAAGAATAACACTGGGAAGAATGGGGTATATTATGCAGTTGAGTGGGAGAATAGCTGCACATATGTTTAAATGACCAATTTTCTCTTATTTCCTTTCTGTAGGGCTCCCTGCTTTGGTGGTTGCCATTTCCGTGGGATTTACTAAAGCCAAGGGGTACGGCACCGTGAACTAGTGAGTAAAGGAACTCTTCTGCTCTTATCTTCCTGTCTCACCCTCCATCCTTTTAGTCAAAAATCCAATCACTGACCTGCAGGAGCCAGGTTAGAAGCTAAATCCTGCTTGGCTGCCCATGGCAGAGTGAAGCAGGGATGATGGGAGAAGAAGAAGCCATCCTACCTCCCTGTCTCCTCAAGCCATCAGCTGGTCAAGGTGGATTATGTATTCCTTTAAAAACAAGTTCATAGGGAGTAGTTAGGTTTAACAGTTTCATATATGACATCACTTTGATCTAACTCCTACTTAGAGATTTTTTTAATTTATTTTTTAGGGGAAAATGTGGAATATTTAACGTTTAGGATGTCTAAAAATTAGAAATAGTTTTAATGTTTATCTATTTAATGGTGTGTTTGATTGGTCCTAGGATTTTAAAATAGCTCAGCTCAGTTTTAGGCACCAGAACGAGCATGACTTTTTCAAACCAAGTTTTTGAAAGCAATCTGAATTTGCTGACTCTAGAATTAATGAAACAAGACTGTGCAGAGGTAAAAAATATTTTAAGGCAGGCTGGAATCACACAAAGATGAGCATTAGTGCAACTTAAAAAAAAAAGTGATTTTTTTTCACTGTGTTGTGAAAATAAATAGCTTAGAAATTTTTATCCAGTGTCAAACAAAGATATTATTTTATGTAGCAATAAATCAGGCCCTTCCCTACTGCAACTCATTGTTATCCAGAGCCTTCCTGGCTAGTGGTTTCCATCCCACATGAACAATTTTTAGGACAGGAGCTGGAGATGTGGCCAGCAACAGATGACAGTTTGATAGGTCCACTGAGAAACAGTCATGTGGAATCCCTGCTCTTTCTGGATTCCCACCATACTCTGCACGCCCACGACCAAATGGTCCAGGGTTTGCATTACGAGCACAGGAGAGTATGAGAACATCACAGCAGCATTCTTCATTTGCTTTGTCTAAATTACTGCAGTCTACAGTACTATACCATACAGAGGGCTCAGGAAGGTGGGTTTGTCAAATTCAAATCCATAGATACCATTCCTGAAGCCTGTGCTGGCATCAGGACTCATTGGCTTTACCTATCCTGACTTACCTGCCCCAGCTCAGGTGACTTGGCTTCAGTGTGTCCTGATGGAGAGGGATCACAGAATCACAGGATCGTAGGGGTTGGAAGGGACCTCAGGAGATCAACTAGTTCAACCCCCCTGACAAAGCAGGTTCCCTACACCAGGTTGCACAGGAAAGCATCCAGGTGGGTTTTGGACATCTCCAGAGATGGAGACTCCACAGCCTCTCTGGGCAGCCTGGCCCAGGGCTCCGTCACCCTCAAAGAAAAGTTGTTTTTCCTTAAGTTTGTCTGGTACTTCTGGTGTTCCAGTTTGTGCCCATTTCCCCTTGTCTTGTCACTGGGTGCCACTGAAAAGAGTCTGGCCCCATCCATTTGCCCCCCACATTTCAGATATTTATAGACATTGAGAAGATCTTCTCTTCTCCAGGCTGAAGAGTCCCATCTCTCTCAGCCTTTCCTCATATGGGAGATGCTTCAGGCCCCTCATCATTTTTGTGACTATCCATTGTCCAGTGCTTGCTGTGTGACTCAGAAGAGGACAACACACAGCCTGGCTTTCAGAAGTGCCATTGAGATCTCAAATGCCCTTTAGCTTTTCTGTGGGTCTCCTGTTTCTGGTACTTTACTTTCTTCAAGTCCATGAGAACAATTTATATCGAATGAGCATCAGGGGAAATGGGAGGAGGTTCTAAATATTTATTTTCCTTCCCTGTTTATAGATTGGTTGGAATTGGTGCAAAAAGCTTGGTAACTCCTTCCCCATTAATGCTGATGAGCCACTGCAGAATTTTGTGGTCAATGTTAACCACACAAAAAAGCCTGGGTGGGGAAGGTAGGAACGTGCAGGAAAGCACACCCTATTTCATCTCCATGAAGCAGTGTGCCAACATCTCCCCATCCCAGAGCAGAGTCCTCCCAGACTGCAGCCAAAAGGGTGTCAATCTGTAACAAAACCTGCTGGACTCCTGCTTTGCTCTCAGATTGGCACACCAGTGAGGTGGCCAACAGGCTGACTTTCCATCGTTCCCAGGGGATACTTAACTACACCAACTCTCCTCCTTTTGCTGCTAATCCTCTGACTACTTTCAGCCCTAAACACTCTGTCACTCCTTGTATCCAAGGGCTGGAGGCTGCCTGTCTCCCAGCCTGGCAGGCAGGCTGGCTGGCTGCCTGGAGGATGGCAGGAGATCCTATGGTCCCAGCAGGAGCTGCAGCCCAAGTGGCACCATTTCCTAGCTCTGCTGTCAGGGTGCTTGCCACTAAAATAGCAGGAGGACTTCACACCCCAGCAAGTTCATTTTGGTCTTCCTTTCATCTCCCTTCCACACTGCAGCCCGGTACATGTTAAAGCTGATGAGTCCTAGGAAAGTTGTGAGAGGAGCAACAGTTCCTCTCAATCACAGAGAGCCCATCAGACATACCTAATGCTGACATCTTCTTGTAATTCCTGCTGTTGGCTTTACCAAGAGACAGCATGGTGGTTTCACTTGTCTAGGACTTGGCTAGGGGCCAAACACAGGGCCAAACACTCACTCACTTCCCCCTGACCCTAGGGGATAAGGGAGAGAATTGGGGGGCAAAGGGTAAGGAGACTGGTAGGGTGAGATAAGAACAATTTCATAATGGAAATAAAAGAAAACTTAAAATAATGATGATATTAAAATAATAATGACAATAAAAATAGTAATAAAATATGTAAATGAGTGATACCCAGTGCCATTGCTCACCACCTGCTGACCAAGCCCAGCCCGTTCCCAGATAACGATCCCGGAGGAGCAACAATCCCAAACTGAAACTGCAATCCCAGAAGAGTGAGAACCTGAGTGAAAGCCAGAGAGAGCCAGAGAGGAAGAGCCCCTCATGAATAAACTGACCATGAGGGATATGTTATGGAATATCCTATTGGCAGAACCAGATGCCAATTTAGCTCATTAATTTAAATATTCCTTGCCCCTTTAGATCTTGCACTTGCAGACTGACAAAACACAAAGTCCTTCACTTCCAGAAACACAAATGCAAATGTTGAGATGTTCTCAGTGTTTCTCTCCTAACAAATCCCAGCTGAACCCAAACCCCAGCACTGTTCTAGCTGCTGAAAACAAACCAGCTCTGTCCCAGCTCAAAACCAGGACATAGAGATAAACAGCACTCACGTCCCAATGGGTGCTGATCAAACACTCCCTGCCCTGCCTGCATGCAACAAGGGACAGGTGGGTGCCCACTGATGTGCTAGGTGGATGGCGTGGTGGGTTCATGACCCATGATGCTGCACGTAAAATGGTGCTGAGCATCACTGTAACAAGAGTTCCATTTGCACATGGGTGTATTTGAATACATGAAACAAATGTTCATGTGGACTGAGCTAGGCAGGGTGCCCTGACAGGTTGTAGTACATTCACACTTATGTTTTCCAGCTCAAAAGGCATAAAAGCTCTCTTACATTTATGTGTGGGGAGGCCCTTGTTTTTACTTCTCCTCTAGAGCAAAATCAACATTCCTTACTAGTAATTTCAGAGCTGAACTCCAAAGCTTGACGTTGTTCAGACCTAGATTTAACACTGCCTAATGCTAAAGGCATATGAACAAAATACAGACTTAGATCAAAGGTTGTCCCAGGGTGTTTGTTGGTTTCTGGTCAATGCAGAAATGTGTGAGGTAGTTGCAAAACTTGGAGCTAGAGCTCAGGAGCTATTTTAGCTTTGTCTCTAGTTAGGGTAAAGCATACACAGGGCATTTCAAATGGGCAGTGGCAGACTTTCAAGGCACGATGTGTCCATCTTGCAGAAGGAAGGAAAGACATTAGCCACAATACGTCCCTCTCTGTGAAGCAAAGGACAAAAGCTGACATGATAAAGCACAAGGGATTTCACAGTGTCTTTCAAAGCTTCTTTCAACCCTGCAATTTCTGAATCCTAAGAGCAGTGCATTAGCACCCATCAGTTTTCTTGTGGAGATGGCCATTAAGATGAAGCAGAGTTCTGATATTTAGCTGAGCACAGGATTTTACACTCAACATCAGTTTTTTCTCTCATCTTACTCAACAGTGGTAAAAACTCCCTGACATCCCTCTATGGAACATGGTCACAAGAGCATTTTGGGGACAGCTGCAACTGTTGAAGGCATTGCAGCACTAATCTCAGTTTTACAGACTCCCAGGGCCCTGAGCAAGATTTCATCCTGTTTTTTTCTGTCTTTTTTTTGTACATGGGATGAAGTTATTCTGTAATGATAAAAACACAACTGACCAGCATATGGAGGCTTGGCCCATCAAGGTATAGCAGCAGTTGAAGGATTGGCCATGTCTCCAAGCTGTAACACTGAAGGATCAGAGACAGTGCTAAGTGTGGAAAGGTTGTGGATAATATTTAATATTTACCCTTTAGCTGGCCAGACTGGGCCACCAAGTGGTAAAATGAGAAGGGAGAGAGAGGTTCAAATTAAAAATTTAATGTGTTCTGCAGGATTTGGACTGTGTCTCTGTTGTTTTGTGAGTGGTGATTCCCCAGCAGCCATTCACTCAGAGGCTTTTATTGCTCAGGACACTTCTTCTGGAGTGCTATGAACTCTATAAACAATGAGGGAAGGAGGACACAAGGGGATTTTTCCTTTTTCTTACCTGAACAGTGTTTGAAAGGAGATTTTGCAGTTGTTTGGAGAGCTGCTGGGGTAGGGTACAGGCTGTACTTAGAGTTCCAAAGAAAGTCTTGGAGATAATGGAGGTCAAGGACCCGCCACTGTATTAGGCTGAATACCTGAATAATAATTCTCCTTTGGAGAGATACTCCAGGGAGTGACTCTGGACCTCTAAAGCTTGACAATGTGCCTCCTAAAGTTTGAACTGAATAATTGAGGTTGTGCTACTGATAGCTGGGAACTCATATCCTTCCCCACAAGAGAGCCCATAAAAAGTTTCCTGAGAGCAGTGCCAGGACACAGCAAATTTCCAGCGGTGGTTGTGTGTCATTGCATCAAAGCTTCTGTTACCCAGAGGTATCTCAGAAGCTTCTGTATTAATCTCTACATTAACACTGGTGGGACAGCCCTGATTCCCAGCTGTAGTCTTCATTATACAAATACATTGGCTGTTGCATTGGGGCTGCTTAATTTTGCACGATCGAGGTGAGACCTGTAGTTGGCAGAGCTGTAGGGTGTAGTCAAGAAGGTCTTGGTGGAAGTCAGTTCTTCTCAGGACAAAAGCCATCCATCTTATGTCTTTGCTGTGGCAGATTCATGAAAGGATCAGGTGTTTTTCAAAGAGGTCTTTTGTGTTGAACGCAAGAGCTGCTGTCAATCGAGGAGTCACTGCTTAGAAGTAGTAGTCTGGAGCTGCTGAGCTTCAATCCTTCACTTCCTCCCTTCCAGTGGTAATTTTATTCAAGAAATCTGTGAAGAGATCCCTTGGCAAGTACTGGGGAACCTCTTAATGAAATGCAAATATTTCTGTGCTTTGTAGGCACAAGGCTAAAAGCATCTCCACTAGATTAATATATTACTGGAGTTTGCTGTCGATTCCCCTTCTCACTTCACCCTTTCCCATCCCTTGCTATCAACCACCACCTCTGACAGCCTTGGAAATGCTTTGATTAAGGACTGTGGTGAGAAGATCAGGCAGTCAGAAGGAATAAGGACCAGTGCTTGGTGATGTGTGAACTTGTCTTCAAAAAGCCTGATGCTCAGAGGAGAAGAGGGGCTTCCAGGGACCTGAACATGAACGAGAGTCCTCGTTGCACCAAGTCCTCCTCAGTTATTTGAGTGCAGGACTGTCAGCTCCATTCTTTGGCTGAGCTGTCAGTTAAAAGAGACCCTGGGAAAAATGATCTCAAAATTAGGATGGAGCATTGGAGAAAAAAGTCTGGGCAAGGAGTGGGATTTGGGAGCCCTCCTGGTTCCCTCTGCCTTCTCCTTGCATTACAGAGACCTCCAGTAACTGCAGGCCTCCAAAGCTTCATTCTTATTCACTCCCTCCCCAGCTGATTATCCATTTTATTATTAGAGCTGCTCAGGCAGTTTGTGACAGAGCAACTTGCTATCAGGAAGAAATAAAAATTGATTAAATTAACACATTACAGGTTTAATTTAGATATAAACAAGATGCAGGACTCGGAGAAAAACAGAATGTCCTGCTTTCAATTTTCAATTTGAAATACTTTGTTTTCTTTTTTTTTTTTTCCTCCTTTTCCCAAATGTTCTGTGGTTTTGGGTGAAAAAAACCCAACATTTTTTTTGCAAGTCAGAATTGATACAAAAACATATGAGGCTGATCAACAAAATTGAAATGTTTCCAGGAAGGCTTTGTTTCCTGGGAGACTCTGAAAGGTGGCATCAGTTTGCTTCTGATGCAGAATGAAACCATATTGCTGAGAGTAGAGGCATGCAACTAAATTACTGCAGGGTTAGTTGGGTTAAGAGCTTTGAGAAAGTCCTCACTACATTGTGGTTGTCTGCTCTTATTCAGACAGGTGGTCCTGTCCACCACATGGTCCACACTCCATGTGGTAAAGGCATGGTAGTTTACTGCTGAAACAGGATTACTTCACCACACATTTTCTCCAGGGTACTGCAATGTCAAAGCATGCAAACTGTCCGTGGGGTTGCTGACACAGTGTAAATTTGTATCCTTTGTTGTCCTGGAGTACCTAATTTAAGTGTCCATGCTCTGAATGTCTAGATTCTCCACAAAATGGAAATTTTAGCTCCAGTGCTGCTGTAACTCTTCATGACTGTTGCAGAGTCACAGATTGGTTGAGGTGGGAAGGGATCTTTGGAGGTTTTCAGGTCCCACCACCCCTCTGGTCAAGCAGGGTCACCTAGACTTGGCTGCCCAGGACCATGCCCAGGCTGCTTTTGAATGTCTCCAAGGATGGAGACTCCACAACCCCTCTGCTCACCCTTTGCCAGTACTTGGTCACTCTCATGGGAAAAAAGTGTTTCCTTCCTTATGGTCAAACCTGAAAATTCCTGTTGGCTATCCACACATCCTGTGATGCTCAGCTCTGAGGATGGGAGTGGGGTGAGATTTCCCCTGCCTCTTTTTGCTTGATTTTTTTACACCAAGTTTGTCAGTATAGGAATGTCAGTGTGCAGTGAGATCTCTATGTGAATGTATGGTGTAGCAGGAGCTCTGTGGAGGCACCTGGAGCATCTTCATCCTGTTTGCATGAGAAACAGGATTCATGTCCCCAGTGATGTCTCCATCTGGGTTAGGTGCACTGCTTACTTGGATGGTAAAGGTCTGGTCAAGGCAGTCAATGGAGTTCAGGATGTGATTCATCTGACTGAATGTAGATGCCTCATCCTGGACTTAGTTGGTTGGATCTCTGCTGACTAGGAATGTCATCAAGAGTGACTGTCTCTGTGGTAGGTACCAACAGGGCAGACATCAGAACTTAGTCAGAAAAGCCCCCTCAGTTTGTGTAGGCACCAGGAGAAAAGAGAAATCCTCAGGTTACATAGTGTGAAGGAGAAGGAACAAGCTGGTTTCCAGAAGAGGTACCACACACCTCATGTTCAGTTCACTCCTTAAGAGCATCCACTTAAGGAGTGCTGTGAATTCCCACCTCTGTGGGAATTGCTGTGTTGTAAAATTTACCCGTGGCATCAAGCCCAAAGGGAGGATCTAGGAGAAGAAATATCCTGCTCTCCTGGATCTGAGCCCCTGCCAGGCACAGTGGTTAACACATGAGCGAGGGACGATTTCTACTGTTTCTAATCTTTTGCCTGAGTGAGTAGTACAAGAGAATCATCTTGCCAGCAAACTGATGCAACTGCTTCTAGGACCTCATCTGAAACAGAGCACTATCATTAATTTTGCATGAATTCCTTCTCTCAACAATGAAATGCCATTCTGCAGGCAGACCCCCGGGCAACTTTATGCAAGTTTAGGAGAAATGAGAAGCAAAACTTGCTTGCTGTAAAGTCTGAGACTTTTTTGCCATGGGGTAATCATCTCCCAGGATGAACTGTGGAGGCAAAGAGAAAACATGTGCCTGTCAGTGATGCTAGCCACTGGGTAACTTTCTTTTCTCTTTTCACTTTCCAGCTGCTGGCTGTCGTTAGAGGGAGGTCTTCTCTATGCCTTCGTGGGACCGGCGGCTGCTGTTGTTTTGGTATTTAAGCTTGGCTGAAAGCTTTTTTTTTTCTCTTTATCTTATAGTACTTTCCTTATTCTTTCAACCCAAGAATGTCCTTCTTTATTTCCACTCATGTTTTGAATAGCTTTCTCCTTCAGGAATCAAAAGCAAAGTGTTAGAAACCAGCAATCTTGGGTGGGTTTGATTCTGAAATATAATATGCCTCAGCTCTCAGCCTTCCACCTCTGTTTTCTCTGAAGTCCCCTAGACATCTGATTAATGCTTTACCTTGGTTTTGCCCTATCAGGATGGAAGTACAGGATGATGGTGGAAAACTCTGACATTAACTCCTTCAGAAACTGCTGTTACTGGTTGCTTTCAGACCAGGCTGCACCTCCACAGCTAGCCACAAATCCTGGTCTGTCCCAGATGAACAGTGCATGTGAGCAGCTCCTTTGTTTGCAGGTGAAATAGAGGGCTTCAGATCAGTGCTGAGACCCTAAAAATGTCATGTTTGCTTCTAGTTCAAAGAGATGGCATGGTTAAAGTTAACTTTCCTAACCACTGTCTTACCATGCGTGGTAGGAGTCTTTTCTGTGGCTCCAAGACAGCACCAAAGCCAGTCTTGACCAAGTATTACTCGAGTTGAAGGTCTCACTTAAGAGATGAGATACCTTTCATCAAGCTTCCCCACTGTTGAAACCTCACTAACCGTGAGAAATCTTGCCTGTCAGGGTTCAAAGATTTTGAGAACTGCTGTTCCTCTAGGAAATCCCTCCCACAGCAATTTCAAATGGGTTTGATGCCACATTTGAGCCCTCACATGTAAGTGACAGTCTCCAGTTTCTCTCCAGTCCAGTGCTTTATCCAGTGGAAGAGCTGTATGTCCTCTAAGGCTCACGTGCTCTGGAGAGTCCCACAGGAATGGGGTTGTTGACACTCACAGTTTCTTTTCTGGATCAGGCTTTTGTTTCATTCAGTGCCTGGGGGGTTAACTGCCCCGCAGCAGGCTTACAGGAGAATAACTACACAAAAGCTCTTGCTGCCTCTATTCTCACTGCTGTCATTGCACATCAAACCAAACCACCTTGGTGCCATCATTTCATCACAATGACAAAAAGACAAGCCAACTGTTGCTCCTCCTCTATAATAAAGCAAAGCTTGTACCAGTTAGGATCTTTCTTCAGCATAGGGCTGCAACACACAGTTGAGTCTTGTGGTGGGTTGACCTTGGCCGAATGCCAGGTGCCCACCAAGCTGCTCTGTCACCCCCCTCCTCAGCAGGATGGGGTAGGGAAAAAATAAGATGGAAAAAACCCCAAAACAAACAAACAAACAAACAAAAAAACAAACAGAAAAACCCACCACTATTCTTGTGGGTTGAGACAGAAGCAGTTTAATAGAAACAGAGCAAAACTGCACACAGAAGCAAAAGAACAAATTATTTATTCTCTACTTCCCATCCACAGGCAATGTCTGGCCTCTTTCTGGGAAGCAGGGCTTTGTCTGCGCAGCAGTTGCTCCAGAGGACAATCGTCTTAAATAATGAATGCTCCCCCTTTCCCCTCCATTCTCCTAGCTTTTATTTTTGACCAGAAGTCATATGGTATGGAATATTCATATTTTGTTTAGTTTGGGTCAGCTATCCTGGCTATGTCCCCTCCCAAGATCTTCCCTACCACCCCCAGCCTACTGGTGGGGAGACCAGGGGGAGAAATGTTGGAGAGACAGCCTTGGTGCTGTATGAGCACTGCTAAGCAGAAAAACACTGATGTGTTATCAACACCTTTCTAGCTACTAATGCAAAACTCATCACTCTGAGGGCTACTGTGGGGAAAATTAACTCCATCTCAGCCTAGACCCAATACAAGACTTCAGGTGGCAATCAGCAGAGTGTATGGATAACCCACTGTTCATTCCAACCAGTCATTAGATCTCTGTAGGCACGTGATAGATGGATTTCCTTCAGTAATGTAGTTGATGGGTTTCAGGGTCTTGATAATTGACAGGAGCATTAAGTGGCTTAGTGCTTTTAGATGAGCTAGATCTTTACCCCAACAACATAACAGCCAATAATTCTAGCTCAGTGGCTTGAATGCTCAATAGACAGCAGTGATTAGGAGAGAGAGAGCTTTGGTAGTACCCAAAGAAGGGGGAGTCAATCTGCTGCCTCAAGCCATCTTGCTTTTTTTTTTAATGCTAACAACAAGAGAAGTAATCCTTCAGCTTTCCTTAGCATTTTTAAAGTGTGTGAAAAAACACTTGAGCCTGCTATCATTTGGCATCTCAGTTTTCACTCACCATTGAAGCTGGAAATGGAGATGTCCTTACAGACAGGTCAACACCTGCAGATAGTGGTTCAGACAGCTGATCTTAAGAAGTGGTGAATCATCCCTGGGGATGTCTGTCTCTATTCAGTACCTAGAGAGAGAGAGACTACACACCTAGTTTAGGTTACCTGACTCATTGCTGGCTAAAGTAAGTAGTGACTGCTGCCCAAGTTGGTATATATACTGAGGAGCTTGGAGAAGGAGAAGCAGCAACATTGAAAGCCTTTTTATAAATGGGAAGCTGGGAAACAGATAAGCTCCATAAGTTGCCCAAATTCACACTGACTTTTACCAGAGCCAGAAGTTAAACACACACTTTTCAAACATGCATTGACCCCAAGACTGGACATCTGTCTGTTCTCCAGGTACTTTGTCCTGATTTCAGGTTGACCACGTCAGTGATAGAGGAACAATCCACCTGGCTTAACATAAGGATGGTCAGGCTCTTGCAGGGCTGTACAGGGATATGAAGCTGTGCTGCTCTCATGACTGGTTTGCTCCAGAGACAGTTGCTATTGAGCAGGGGCGTACAGATCAAGATGGGACTTGACTCTGTGCCTGAGCTCCATCTCACCCAAAACTCTGATGAGTATGATACAGGGATGCACAAGTTATTTTGCACACAGCTAACTTGACTACAGCTGGGCTTGTTACCTCTTCTTAGTCCTGTCCAGGGCTAGACTTGTGCTCACTCCTCCCAAATCATCCAAGCATCTCTGTACTGCAGTTCTCCTATAAACATGATTTTTCTATTACCTGTAGTAACTTTCTTCCTCCTCATCCTCCTTTATTATTCATCACATTAGAAAAGGCCTTTGGCTTGAAGAATATCTTTACTCAATGATATTCTTAAGATGGTTGGCCTGCACCTTCAGCAATATTTGCAACTTGCAGTCAGTCCACTAACGCTGAACAGCTGCAAAGGTTTGACCTTTAGTCTTAAAAATCCTAGAAATCTGAAATGCAGAGCTGTTGCAAGCAGTTTTACTTACCCAGCTCAGGTGAAGCAGCCTGGTGATAATTGTGTGCAGGTTGAAGGCAACAGGATACTGCAGGGAAAGTCATCAGTCATCAGGTACTCATTATCTCAAGGGTTGAATCTCAGACTTGTGTCTTTGCTTCTCAATAGCATCCCAGAGATAAGGAAGTAATGGGGACAAACTTTTTAGCAGGTTCTATAGTAGTAGACAAGGGAAAATGGTTCTAAACTAAAAGAGGGGAGACGTAGACTAGATATAAGGAGGGAATTTTTTACAGTGAAAGTGATGAAGCACTGGAACTGGTTGCCCAGAGAGGTGATAGCTGTCCCATCCCTGGAAATATTCAAGGTCAGGTTGGACAGGGCTCTGAGCAACCTGATCTAGTTGAAGATGTCCCTGCTCACTGCAGGGGGGTTGGACTAGATGACCTTTAAAGGTCCCTTCCAACACAAACCATTCTGTGATTTTATAAACAAAGCTACTCTGCATGTTATTAAGCCTGGCTTGGTTTAGAAGCATGTCCATGACTTTGTAAAGAAACAGAACCAAGATCAGAGCACAATGTTTATCGTGATGATCAATATCTTGGATAAAATAGTTTTTATTTATTAAAACAATTGCAGAGCTCCACTTTGTCATCTCCCCTGCTATACATGAATGAGGATACACACTCTGTTGTGTCCAGCCCCAGGAGTGAACCAGCCTGCCACACTTCAGCCCAATCTGTGCTACTGCCTTGCTGCACCTTAAAGAAAAGTATCTCTTGCCCTCATCAGTGAATTGAAAGTGCTCTCTCTGTCTCCAACCCCATAACTAGGGTTTGATTTCCTGCTGATCCTTGGCTGAGTTACTGTGTCTGACTTGCCAGTGTTGCTTCTCTAAAACAATGCCATGGTGTGCTCTAGAAATGGATTTGCAGCTGTGGAAAGTAGTCCACTGACCCAGCAGCTGATGCAAAAGGAAATAACTGCTGTTTGTGAGATCTTACATTTATTCCCACCTGTGGACTCTGCATCAACGAGCTGGGTTGTGTCCTGCTGACACCAGCAATCCAAACTGAGAAAGATTGCTCATTCTTGGAGATGATTTAGGCAATTAGATGGAGGCTTGGTGTTAGCAGACATCTCCCTTCCTTTGGGCTATGTTGTACTAGGTCTTAGTACAACAGTGTTCTTACGACCACCTCTCAAGGATCTGTTAAACTCACCAAGGTTCTCAGCTAACATGTAAATTTGGCCTTAAACACTTCCTTGCAAGCCCCACATGCAAAAGAGCATCTAGCACATTGTTCTATCAACACCAGATGTTTCACTGACAGCAAAACCAGGAGACTGTCACTGTTTTCCACCATCAGTGCTGTGCCTTCACGAAGAGGGTGGTGCTTGTGTCCTTAATGTGTTCTTATTCAGAGGTTGCTGAGGTTTGGATGAGGTTTGTAAAACAGATGCAGCTGTCAGCAGTGAATGCAGTCAAAAAGGCACAGTGAGGAGTTTAGAATCACTTTGCAAGACCTCAGCTTTGTACAGCCTGTATTTCACTGTGGATATTTATACCTCATTGATACAGACATCCATGCTCTCACTCTAACAAAGCAGACTGAATGCAGTTGTCCTAACCACTGATTTATTTTGGAAATGACTAGATGGTTAATCTATGTGCTATGCCTTCTGCAATATCTCTCAAGACAACCCACCATGGTCGTTGATGTTTCTACTTGTTCCAGTGCCCCTCCACCTCTTATTTTGAGAGCACCAGTGCTGGTTCACCAAGCAAGAACTCTGACAAGCTGTTTGCATTGCACTGCCCCATCCTCTCAGTTCTGCTGCTCTGGTAGCAAAGACTCCAGAAGACACCTTTGTATGTAGTTGTGTCACCTCACTGCTGTCCCCTGTATTGGCCACTTTCTATTTGTATTACCTTGAAAAATTGTTCTTATTCCTGGAGTTTGCCTTGCTAGACCTTGAGCATGCATTGGGCTTCAAACAGCCCTGCAGCAATCTGAGCACTTTACAGTCTTGTCTTGGTTCATTAAGACCTCTTTGATCTGCTGCCAGCTGCATTCTGCTGTCCTGAACTTACTGATGCATGGCTAGAGGAGGTGGGACAGGGTGGAGAGGGGACAGAAGGGGTGGTGGCCTTCAGAATTATGAACCTGGCTTAGAAAGAAATGAAAAGGACTTTTAGCTTGCCAAATGTTGGATTTTTTCCTTCTGTGCTACCAGATTTGACCTAACCCACTTGAGAAAAAAACTGTGTGTTGTTTCTCTTTCAACAGGTGAACATGGTTATTGGCATTCTGGTTTTTAACAAACTTGTATCCAAAGATGGAATAACAGATAAGAAACTGAAGGAACGGGCAGGGTATGCCTTATCAATACATCTAAGTAAAGAATGAGGATAAAAAAAACCCCAAACAAACAAGGCTGTGATCAATAACCAGGAAAGGAATGCAAAGAGAGATTGGTGATAAAAACAAAAAGCAAAAGGAAATTTAAACTAAGTGTAACCAAAAAAAAGTACTTGGTTTAATCTCTCTGCCTTGTCATCCAGTGCAGTGGAGACAACCCAAAGAAGCAGCATTGTGTTACTATGGAAGAAGGTTAGAAGTTCATCTCTTTGTTAAAATGGCTTCAGCCCAGGCTGATTTATCCTCCCAAAGATTAGGGAGAACAAATTGACTCTTCTCACTACTACAGACAGCAGCTAAATCAGAGAGAGACTCATCATTGCTGAGTGTGGCACATGGCATGGGCTGTGTGACAGAGAAATTGTGTCTAATAGCTGGCAGGTGACTGAGGGACAGCAAAGATAGGGGATGTTTGGAGGAAAGAGTCTTTGGAGATCTAGCAGTGAACAGATTAGTAGAGGGATGGATGTATAAAGAAGAGGACTGGTAAGTGAAGATAACTCTTCTGTGAGAAAAATTTCTGATACCACCTAAGGTTCTTTTTCTTCTCCACAACCACCATCTCAGCCTCCAGCCCTGAAGACTGGGACCTGTATTACCTGGTTTTCTTTGTAGTAAAAATTGAAGAGCTGACTCCACAGTTCTTATGATCCTGGTCTCACAAGGGGTGGGTTGGCTGAGGCAGCAGCTGCTGTGCAGGGTTCTCTGTTAGGTTACTTCCAAACTCTGTTGATAATGTTTATTTTGTCATTAGCTCCAGCAGACTGAGACCACTCTTCATCTTTGTTTCTAGATACAAGTTTGTAGCCTGCTCAGACTTTATCCCTGAGCTGTGCTGTGATCCAAGCAAAGGACAGAAATGGCACGCTGACATGATGAGTCAAATCAAATGCGCAGGTCAGCCTGGCTGATGATGTTAGTATGTTATTTTCCACTGCCTGACTTGGCTTGCTGTTGCATTCAGAAGAACTAACTCTTTACCTGCTGCTAGGAAAGACAGGGTTGTTTGCTCTCACTTGTCCGTTGATGGTGTTTGATTTATCAGTGTAGATAATTTCTTGAAAGAAATTGTTTACAAAGAGACCATAAGAGCGAGAAGTATTTTGATGCCTCTGCACTATGGCTAGAGGCAGAACCTAAAACTTAGAGCACATGTCTTATCTAGAGCACATGTCTTATGAGGAGCGGCTGAGAGTACTGGGGTTGTTTAGCCTGGAGAAAAGGAGGCTGAGGGGAGACCTTCTGGCTCTCTACAACTACCTGAAAGGAGGGTGGAGAGAGGTGGGGGTCGGTGTGTTCTCCCAGGTAGCAAGTGAAAGGAAAAGAGAAAATGTTCTCAAGTTGAGCCAAGGGCAGTTGAGATTGGATGTGAGGAAGAACTTCTTTGCTGAAAGGGTTATTAGGTATGGGAACAGGTTGCCCAGGGCAGTGGTGGAGTCCCCATCCCTGGAGGGATTGAAGAGTTGTATAGACATAGTGCTGAGGGACATGGGTTAGTTGGGGGCTTGTCAGTGTTGGGTTAATGATTGGACTCAATGATCTTAAAGGTCTTTTCCAGTTCAGGTAATTCTGTGTGATTCTGTGAGGCTGGTGGAGAAGACACTAGATGTAGTCTATCTATGAAAGCAGAGGGAGCATGGCTACCTGCTGCCTTGTTTGCTGCATTCCCAAGCTTCATAGAGAGGATAACCTGCTTTATTCACTGCACTGATGCAAAAGCCTTGGGCCCTAAAATTGTGTCTTAAAGGGTAGAGGTAGAAAATACAGATGAAGTTCAGTATTCCTGTCATCACACTATTGAGTAGTTCTGGTGAAAGTGGTTTTTAATTGAGTGATAGCAGCAAAACTGAGGGTAGAAGAAAGCTCTTATCCAGCCTGGGGAGGAACACAGGAACATATTAAGGTTCATGTTTTATCAGCAGTGTTGACATGGCCAAGCAACGTGGTTCCTCAGTGCAGGAAAGAGGGGAAACTTGATGCCTAAGCAGTGCCATGGTCATGATAATAAGAGGATACTTGAGCACGTTTGGATGATCAGAAGTATCGATTGCTGCTGGGTTGAACAGGTACATGAAGAAGTGACCTTGGTGCATTCCTTAAAGCAGCTGCTAACAAGCAAGTGCTTTATTCTGGATGATGCCTTCTTTACAAAGAGAGAACTCCAGAAAATCCCTGAACTGCAGTCTGTAGCCAGATAATTGAACTTGAAAGTCAGAGCTGAAATAAATGGTTTATTGGATTAGCAGAGTGGTGAGTTACTCTCTCTCAGTCTCTCCCTCTCTAATCTAAACTGTATCCCAAATGACCTTATTTAATACATGGCACCTGGTTATTGATCACATTCATGGTTGTACTTTGAAAACAAAGCCTACAAAGCAAAAAAAAAAAAAAAGTCATTTTTTTGATGTTCTTTGTTTTTTCTTTCTTTTCTCTTTTTTTTCCCTCCTCTTCCGTGTCCGTGTGTGTGTGTGCAGCACTTTTAAGCCTTCTCTGTGCTCAATGATTTTGTTCCCCTTTCAAAGTGCACCTGCTGAGAGTGTGGAAGCACTTTTGAGAGCTCTGGTGCCCTTTCCCTTTAGCTAGCCGCTTCTGGCCTGGGCTTGGGAACCGTGTTGGAAGGTAGATCTGAAGATAATCAGAATGAGTAATGGCCTTGGAGATGTTTGGATCTGAGGAGATGGTATAAAGAAACGTTGTGTTTTCCTTTAGCAGAGGCAAGAAGTATGGTTCAGTGTTGCAAAAACAAAATCAAAGGGAAAAAACACAGAAGAGAAAAAAAGAAAAAGACTTGTTGAACATTGAGAGGGGTCCAGAACACCTGTCACAGATAGGCTGGCACAAATAAATCAGTGCTAAGAGTTCCCATAAAATAATACCCAAGACATGATAAGTTCTGCCCTATACTTAGCAGAGGAAATTGCTATGATTACTGTTGTCACACGTGTCAGAAAACATTGACTTTCTAATGGCAATGACTATATAGGTTGTGGAGAGTTGGATGTGATTACCTGGAGAGCTAGAGAAATGCACACAACTGCCCCAATTCCTACCTGGGCACAGGAGAAAACCGTGCAAGTGCCTCCCAGCAGAAAGGTCTGACAGGGTTTGAGGTCTATTGACAGGAGTGTTACTACAAATGAATGTTTTAATGTCAGACACAGGAGCATTTAAAATGAATCCTAAATTTATTCAGCCAGCATTTATTCTAGAAACTTTTGTGTGCTCACGCAGCCAGGGAAGAAAAATGAGATTATAGGGTATATTCACAAAGGCTAATTTTAGCCTGCTGAGTTTAATCTCCCTAGGCTTCCTCTGTAGCTACTGGAGAGAGACAGAAGCATTGTTTAGTTGTGCCAACTTGTCCCTTAGAGGACCTTTACTTCTTTTATCTCTCTGTTGATTATAGAGATGACTTGAGAAAGTTTGCCCCAATACCTTGTGTGAAATATTCTGTCCTGGCAGGGTGTAATGGATCTGGATTGTCAGTGCATAGAGAAGAAAGTAATTGGAAAGATAATAACAGCATTAAAATAGAAATAGATGCAGATTGCCCTTCATCTGGGAATGTTTCATGTTGGAAGCAGTGCTCCTACTCTTTGGACCGTGTATGGTGTAAAGCACCGTTCAATAAAAGGTAGCAAAGTCCAGGCTCCAGTGAACACACCAGATGAGTCCATGAGTTGTTTGTGGATATTTAGGAAGCAGAAAAAGTTAAATTAAATGAATGCATTATTCACTGTGATTATTTCATTAGCTACCCTTTCATACATACAGGCACCAATAGAAACCTACTATGACAATTCAATATATTAACCAGCTCATGTCCCCAACAAGAACAAATTAGAATATAAATGTATCCACATCTGTGCCTACTGTTTACAACTTTCTGCATAAATACACCCAACAGCAGTTACAGTTATGTGTTATAGTGGTCTTTTGGCCAGTTCTTTGTGATTCAGTGTCATTCATGTTTTTTCTGGTATAGTTTTCCATCAAATTCCTCAAATCAATCTACTTTCTTTTTGCTGCCTATCTCTGCCTCTCTCTATCTCTCTGCTTATCTGTTCTTTGTGACGTATAGATCTGGGGATAAGCTGTCTTTTTTTAAGGGTCATGCACTTAATGCCTCTCAAGACCCACTTTATCTTTGGTTCAGCTGTTGTCCTCACTGGATTTACATCATCCTTCCTGGAAGATATGCATCTACTGACACAGGAGCTAATTTTCTCTGTGTCTGAAGGCTGAAAGTTTCTGTTGGATACTTTAACCATTATTCTGGAAGGGAGTAATGGTTTATGTCACTATAACTAATTAAAAGACCAATCAATAGCCACTTGAAAATGGGCCACTAGGACCACTGATAATGCTGTGTTGGTGTTCATGGGGATGTCCTTTTTTGCAGTGAGACTGAACACAAAGCCGTATAAGTTAAGAAACAATCTGTCAAATTTCCTAATCTCTCTCCCAGGCAGGGTAGGGCTGTAAAACCCCTGATGTTTGGCACCTGTAAATATCACCCTTCACCAGCTGCATTGCCATCACCCAAGAATGAAAGACCTACTGTCCTTTTGGCAGTGATGTTCACGCCTTCTCTAATATCAGGCACGTCATGTAGGTCTGTAGGATGTTTTGCAGATTCTTGCCTATTTTCTAAGGCAGAACTGATGTGGATGTTTATCTGTGCAAATCAGAGAGTGCACACAAACTAGTAAATTCTGGAAAGAAACCGGGCCAATGCCAAGCTAATGTGGCTTCTGGGCTCCTGAGTAAGAGTTGGCTTCTTCACTAAGTGGGTTCACACACATCCGCTTCTACCAGGGAGGTGGTCATGGCACCAATCCTGACAATATTCCAGAAGCATTAGGACAAGGCCCTCAGACACATGGTTTGAATCTAGGGATTGTCCTATGCTAGGTCAAGAGTTGGACTAGATGAGCCTTTTAGGTCCCTTCCAACTCACAACATTCTATGATTCTTCGATTCTAAAAATCATGAGGATGTGCCCTTTAGAAGATCCCTGCAGCCTTTTATGCCAGCAGCCCACAATGACCTGGTTCTGTGGTTGATCCCATCCAGAAAAAGTGGGAGCAACTGATGTGAATAAGTCTCAGGGTTCATCCCAAAGATGTTTTCATCTCTGAAACAAGGTCTGAGAAAAGAAATCTCTCTAAAGTACTGTCAGGGTGACTGAGCACTGGAACAGGTTGACCAGAGAGGTTGTGGAATCTCTCTCCCTGGAGATACTGAAAAAACATCTGGACAAAATCCTGGTTCATATGCTCCAGAAGTCCCTGCTTGAGCAGGGTGGTTGGACTAGATGACCTTCAGAGGTCCCTTCTAATGTCACCCATTCTTGATTCTGTGAAAAGTAGTCAGCCAGTCCATCTCCCTTCAGGGCAGGTTAACGGTCTTACAAAACACCCAAGCTCATGCTTAACTTCTAGGACATAAACAGTTCCATTTGCATGTCCTTCATCACAGATTAAGTAACCAAAGAGTGACCTATCTCCTGATATTGTCAACTGCCATGTGGGTATCCCCACCAAGGCAAGGGTTAGCACACAAGAGCCAGTGGAACAAATAGATGACCTATCCCTTGCACTGCTTTAGGAAAGAAGATAAGCAGACACTGTCCCCACAGCCCTACTTCTTGCCTTCTACTGTACAACCCTGCCACCTTTTTTGTTTTGAAGCAAAAAGGCCAAGAGAGAAAAGAACAATTTCTCAAAAACAAACCAAAAGAAGGAGGTGGAGACTGGGAGAGCAGTACTGGTTTCTCTTCCGTGGGTGCCAGAGAGAGACACCCTGAATCTGGCAAAGCATTCACCAACACAGTTCCACCCTCTCCAGCGGCACCAACACATCTCTGAATTGCACATTTTTTTCCCATTTCCCGCATCTGGAGTGGTACAGATGAGAGAGTTTTATTCCTGCCTGTCTTTCATTTCTCTTTTTTAAACTGGGTATGGTTGGTTGGTTCCCTTTCTTCTTTCTTCCCTTCTTTCGTTCTTTCTTTCTTTTGGCTTCTCTTTCCCTTTCCTTTCTACGTTTGTGTTCATAAGCAAAGTGTTTTGTTTTGTTTCAGTCTTTTGGTTTTAATTGCAGTCAGATGGCAGTGCCCCTTTACGGCATGACGCTCAAATGTTCCAAGTGTGGAGTAGTTTCTTCTGCTGAAGTTTCGGCCACAGCCACCAGTAACGCCATGTTAGTTCCTCTAATTTCAACTTCTTTTCTTTCTTTCTTTCCACCTTCTTATTTATTTATTTATTTATTTTATTTCCCTCTTTCATTTCCCCTGCACTCACCAGCCCTTGTTTGTTTTCTCTCCCCATATCCCTGACCACCTCCCCACATCCCCAACTCTCCCTGACTTCATTCTGTGGGCCATGAGTAGTGTAAGGGCTCCTGCAACATCCCAGTTGATGGACTGGATCTTGAAAAGCACTTCACAACATGCCTAGATTTAGGCATGTGAGCATCCCATGGAAGACAAAGGGACTCTTCATTTGTTGGAAGCTGGTTATATGTTTAATGCCCCCATTTAATTTGATTCTTAGAGTTACAACTTAAAAATGTGATTAATTTTGATGGCAGACATGGGCCTCAAACTCCATTGGGTCAAACACTTAAGCATATACTTGATTTTTTTTTTACTCCAGAGGCTGCAGAGCACTGAGTATGGTTTAAGTGGGTTGGTGAATCACCTCTAAGTATTTTGGTTTTTTGGGTTTTTTTTAATCTTATAAAAGCCTAGAGTTAAGTTTAATACCTCATAGGGCTGCAGTTCTGATTTGATAACAGTTGACTCCCTCTTTTGGACCCCTGAAAGTACTTGAAATTAGTTCTCAAAATTTTAAAACAGCTCATAGCTCTGAGTTACAAAAGTCAAATGTTGTTAAATCCCTTCTTAGATGCCTCTGGAATTAGTAAAAAATAAATGAATATGTACATATGTATATATATAATATAAATATATGTATATGTGTATATATATATATGTGTATATATATATATATATATAATGAAAATATCAGAGCTTTGTTCTGCTGGAGAGATCATTGCTATTTATATAGTTGGCTTTTTTCTCAAAGGTTAAAGTAGTGGGGAGAGCAATGAGGGTAGGTTTGTCTTTCTTTTCTTTCTGAAATTTTATTCTCTACATAATTGCCAAGTCATGCAATATTTTTGTTTTGATGTCTAAAGTAATATATGTAAAATGTGTGAAAGAAATAGTCTCAGATTGAGACATAATCAATGTGAAAACTCCTACCTTTAATTAACCTAAATAAAAATAGGCAGCTCAGTGCCAAATCTCAAAGTGTAGAAATATAAAAGAAAATAAAAACACAAGGTGTTTTTTGGGGGTTTGGGGGTTTTTTGGTTTTTTTTTTTCTGAATACTGAGCCATTTATATAAAATCCAAAAGCATTTAGGGGAAAAAAAGTACAATTCTGAAAAACAACCAATAATCATTAGAAAAAGAGAACACGCAGTCACCTCTATTAAGAGCTAGCAGTTTCTATGAGATGCAGAAACTAAACAAAATCTCATTTCTTTTTCACTGCTGAAGTAATTTATTTACCTTTTGCAACAGTGCCCAGCTGAGCTGGTGAGGTGGCACTGGGCCAGACACACGGACTGCAAGTCTCGATTTAGCAGGTCACTGCATTTCAGTTTCCTGCGACTGCAAACGAATGCTAAACCAGCAGAAACTTTGCTATTAATAAATTAAACTGTTAAATAAGAGAGGCTTCCAGTTCATACTATATTCATTTAAAAAGTAAAACAATCTCAAATCCTTCTCCCATATTCTCTCCCGTTGGTCTGTCATAAATCACATATTCTGATTCGTCTTCAAATCAGAAAAAAAAGAGGGATATGAAATCCAGATCTCCTACTTATCCTGCTTTTCTAATTTAAATGGTTTGATAGAAATTGGAGGGCTCTTGTAAGGGAGTATGGCTCTTGATTCCCAGCAGATAGAATACCTTAGATGATAAATTCCATTACTGGGTTTGTTGTTTGACCTGAAGTGTCCCATGCTCTTGTTCTTGCCAAGGGACCAGTGAGTAATACACAAATTAGTTCACTCAAGCCTCACGTCCCCTTGTCATCCACTTCATGGTACAGATGAACTGTTTCTGTTTTTCTTTTTTTTCCAAATCTATTGTAAATTAAACTGTCAATAAGGCAAAGCCTTGATTATGCTTCATGCCACTGCCACCATTCTGCTGGCCTTCATCCCAGACCTTGGACCAGCTTTGCTATTCAATTTTGAAGTCTTGTAATGTAAATCAGAGGCAGTGAGGATTTTTGGCTCCTCTCTGACCTGGAATTAGCTGTAGTTGTTTGATAGAGAGGACATCAAGGACGTTCCTGCCTTGTTCCTGCTGGAGTTGCTCATGCCCTCTCCAGCTTACCTCCCATAGGTTTCAGAGGTTTGTTTCTGGGATAACATGGCATGAAAGGATAGATTCTTTGGCCCATTTTTCTTGGCTTTTGGAAATCATAGAAGTTTTGAGCAACTATTTGTGGCAATATCTGTGTCTAAGAGAGAAAGGGTCAGAAAAGGGGATGTGTAACTGAGGGAAAACATGCTAAACCACTGATGGGAGAGCAGGTAGTAATCATAACAGAAGTGAAAAAAAAATGCAGTAGAAATTGTGCAATGTCTTGACTTGGGAAATGAGAAAAAGGAAAGCTTTGGATTTCTGTGACCTGTTAAGGGTTAGCTAGACTTGACAGGTGTAGGTTAAAAAACCCCTTCCCTTTAGGTTGTTTTGGAGAAGATGCTGGGCATATTTTGCCTTTGGAAGAACTCTGTTCCCACATTTCCTTCCTTTTATTGCTGCCTATAGGGTAGCCTCAGGCTGTGAAATACTGCCTTATAATTAATTTGTCTTTAATACCTGTGAATTTTTTTTTACCTTAGACAGGGAAAAAAATATCTCAGGAGCATGACATTTCTTTGTACTTGCTGTGAATGAGGACATCCGCTGCAGATACCAGGGACTACTATTGATGGATGGAAGGATGGAAGGATGGAAGGATGGAAGGATGGAAGGATGAAAGGGTGGAAGGAAATCATGTCAGACAGTACACTGCAAATATTGACTCTCCAGTTCTGACCACAGGGAAGAGACTGACTCATGACTAAGGCCCTAGCACAGTGTATTCTTCTTGCAGGCAACCCACCCAGGAGTCAATGTCAGACCATTGACAATGTGAGAGTCAAAAGCAATGTCAACCCTTTTCATGCATCATCCCTCTTCCATCATCAGAAGCTTGTGTGTCAAATCTCCCATCAAAGAGATTTTTTTTTTCTTTTTCTTGAGTGAAAGTCATTTCAGGAAGTCTTAGAAGTCAAGTTTTCTGCCCGTATTGTAGTTTCAGGACTAATGTGAATCAAGATTTCCATGCATGGATGTTTTTATGAAGGAGACTGTTCCTCAGAAGAGTGTTGTTCTCATAGTTCAAGGAATTTGAAATTGAATCCTTAGCTGGGAATAATACTTGGAATCTGCAGGTCCTTGCTTGGACTGTTAAAGAACAACTTCCCTTATTAGGGGTAAAAAATCAAGCAGTTTGACCATAGCTACTTCATTACCTGACTGTCTTATTTAGAGGCATTTGATTTCCTGTTCCCTTAGTGGTATGGTTCAGATTGCAGCAACTGAGAGGAGAATAATCTTCTGGAGAAAATAGAAATTAATGTCTTCTTGTGTTTCTGAGTTGCCTGTGCATGGGAAGAACATGCACAATGCCCCTTCTTTTCTAATTACAGAATTCCTATGATTATATGGGCATTGAGTTAAAGGGATTTTATCTGAAACTGTCCCTAAAATGGGGTGACACTCTTGCTTTTAGGAGGAATACAGTTAGAGGAGGGATCATAGAGGGATAAAACATAAGAGAATGAATAAAGTAGATCCTTGTACTGTTTTTCTTGTAGCAGAACTGCTGTGATACAGTAATAGCACACTCCTCAGAATACAAGACTATCATGTGCCACTGTGCAGCAAGTAATGAGACATGCATTGTCTTATGTGTTAAGTCCACCTACCCTTTTCAGAGCTCCTATCCATGAGCTGCTTTCTGAATTATAAAGTTATTTTTCCTTCTACGGCTTCTTTAGTTTATGGTACTGGATTCCCTGTCAGTGTTGAGTGATGAGAAGAACTGATCACTTACCTCTTGATAATGACGCTTAACATATTTGTTGGCATGTACTGTGTGTCCCCTGGCACTTACCTTTTGTCAGGGTGCAGGTCTCTTAATTTTTCTTCACATAGATTTTGGAGGATCTTCATGTAGATCATGTAGGTTCTTCACCCAGAGGGTCATGGAGCACTGGCACAGGCTCCCCAGGGAGGTGATCATGGCACCAAGCCTGACAATATTAAAGAAGCATTTGGCCAAGGCCCTCAGAGACATGGTCTGAATCTTGGGATTGTCGTATGCCAGGATAAGAGTTGGACTGGATGATCTTTGTGGGTCCCTTCCAACTCACAACATTCTATGGTCCTATGATCTTTGTTTCTAAAACCTTTTTTTTTTTTCTCTTTTTCCATTGCTGTCCTCTAAGTGCCATGAGTTTATCCTGCTTCTTTTGCAATGATGAAGACTCTCAAGACTGCCAGTTAGCAAAAGAACAAAACCACAGCTAGTTTTTGACATTTAGGACCAAAGACCATCATCTGCTTGTTATCAGAGCTGTGCCTGCTATATGCTTTCATAAAGCTAAGTCTTTGCCATGCAAGATAAAGTCATGGACAATGTTATTGTGTGGCCACATTGCCACAAGCCATTGTAATTATATTTGGTTGTGCTGTGCTGTGGCATTGCCACATCCCAAAGTACCACCCTTCCTCTGCAATGCAGCAGTAGCATGGTGTGGTGTTGGGGAACAACGTGACTGACACTCCAAGTGTGCTGCTGAATAACATTGTCATGTCATGTCATTGCACAATAAACGAGCATCACGCTTCCACAATGCAGTGTAATGATCTTCCCTTGATATTGCTGTCACTCATCATGAGTGCTTCATGTATGGGACAAATTAGAAGATCTACCAGCTTACTCCTTTGTCTCAAGCAATAAAAATCCTGGATGTATTGGTCATAGATAATCCATAATGAAGAGTCATTAGGTAATGGAATTACCTAATTTCACATCACATGCTACCACAGGGTGAACTTTCTTAGATCCTATAAGTTATTCTGGACCCTTTTAAGGATGCAAAGTATCTCCTAAAAAAAGGGACAGATGGAAAGGTGCAGAAGTATAAGTTCTGCTATGAATTCAGCTCATAATAAGTAGAATTAAGGGTAATGTCACAGGAAACCCACTTATCTTCCCCTGAGTTTTCTTCTGAAATTTCAGTCTTGATACAATTTAAATTTTTTTAATGGATTTTTTTTTTAATATTTCAAAAGTTAAGCAGAGCTCTGAAAGTTAAATTAAATTACATTCCTATGACCTGTTGCCATCTGCTGCCTGAGGATAAAGGTTATGCATTAAGTGTCAAGCAACATTTCCATAACGTTTGTAAGGGATGAATATTGTTGAGAAGCAATCTGCAAGGTAAATCACAAAGAAAGCAGAAAAGCCATACTCTTAGCTGGTGTAAGTCAGTTGAGAAAATCCTGATTTGCTCCAGCTGAATCTGTGGCATAATACTGTTTTCATCAGTTGAGTTGGAAGGGTAGATGATATTTTCATCATCTGATTGGAAGGGCAGAGATTTAAGTGATGATTTAAGGTTGCTCATGTTGGGAGCAATAGTGAAATCTATCAGGATGTCTCAACTCAGAAGAAAGTTGAGTTGACACATCTACTCAATAGTTTGCCCATATGGAGGGGAATAGTTTGCCCATATGGAGGCACACAGAGCAAAAAGCTGGGAAGGACTCCCTGAGTCTGGTGTGAAGATATCAGGAGATCTGAAGGGAGCCCACTGTAGTTGTGGATCATTGCATCTGTGCTTTGGATATCAAATTTACTCAAGCAGTGCCTTGTTAAAGCCTGTATATTTTTTTTAAGCATGTTTTCAAGCCAGTGGATTGAAACCTAACCATTTGCTAAAGAGAAACATAATTTACCTCCTCAGCAGCATCCCTTACAACCCCAAATCCATGGTCAAGCTGATGTTGCAGTTCTTTTCACAAATGGAAAACCCATCCAAATGTAGATGACGGGTTCAGACCCGTACTTACAGGTCAATTCCATTCTCAGAAGTGGTTGCCAGGTTCTTTGTTTGCATGTTGGTGGCAGTAACATACACATATGAGCCCATTCAGAGTATGCTGGGAGACCAGATAATCCTAGGAAGCAGAGTTGTCTGGTACAGACCTTTTCTAGCAGCCTCTATTGACTTGGCTGGTTTCCAGCAATCACAAGTGCAAGTTGCTACTGGAATGACTTCATCAACCAAGCCATGCAGCAGGCATGTTGTGTTTGCTGATGCTTGTATGGAAGACACATCTAGAGTGGCATGTTATGGAGCAAACCTTATAGAGGCTTTGCCTCTCTGATTTTGTTGTTGTTGTTGTTATTGCATTTACTGTTTAGCCAGTTTTATTAATACCGCACTGCAAATGATAGCAAAGAGAGATTTCAGTATAATAAGCAGATTTCAGAGGGCTGAGGGAGAAGTGAAATAAAAATTTTTGTTTAGAAATTGTTTGGTTGAGGGCTGTCTGACTGCTGGTTTGGTTTTTTTTTAATAATACTTTGAAATTATAGTTCATCTTGTACATTAAAGAACATTCAGTTTGTTATCCTGCATAAAATTACAAGGTATCAGGTTATGTCATGGCCCTTACCTTACAGGGAAGTCTCATAATACTTTTATTAATTAAAAAAGAAAAAAAAAAATCATTTACCTGCTCCCTTAAGTAAATTATATTGCTTAATAATACCACTCAGAAACACATCTGAGTCTGGACAGGTTGTAGAAGTATTTGCAACCAGAGAATCATAATGACTTATAAAAATAACCTGTCACTTCAGTATGTGGTCATTACAGCAGAACAGATGTAACAGTCCTTGAAAAACTCTTAACTGTGAAGCCAGGGCGTTACATCCTGATGTCCATACCTGTGTCCAAGCTTCACCTTTGTTCAGGTAAAACTCTCACTGAGATCTGTGAGAGCATTACCTGGATAACCAGCAAGTAAGCATTATTAAAAACTTGACCATATATCAGAACATGGTAAGCAAGTCCCATGTAAGTACTGTAAAACCTGTGTCATGCTATCTGTCCTGTAATTTATTGTGTTACCTGTATTTGTTTGTTGGTATATAGGTTGAGGTTTTCTACCCAGAAAAATCTTGAAGCTCACCTTTTTATGCAGCCTGTGCATAGGTCTACTCTTATTTGTTAGATAAAAGCCTACAGAGAAATTCTCTTGGTGCACCAGTGCTGCCAAATATATAGGATGACTGACAGCTTAAAATCTCCCTAGTAAGCTGTTAAAATTGCTTGGGACCCTTTTTGGTCAGAGAACTGAATGACTAAATAGTCCATGGGAACAGAGCTGCTTTCCCATTTCTAGAACCATCATTGACAGATAAAGTGGAGGTTCATGGGGCAGTACTTGCATTACAGAAAACTGTTTTGTCTGGTTTTCTGCCTTGTGAGTTAAGAAGTGGCTTGAATATTAACTTATTTAAAACAGAGTGTCCACTCAAGAATAAACTTATTTACAATGATTGCTAAATATAGAAACAATTGTATTTTGTTTTTTTTTCCAAAGCATTCAGCTAGGGAGATCACACAAGAAAGCAGAAAATTTCTGTTCACAGAAAAATTGAGTTAGGAATCAGTTCTTCTGATGTTCATTGATGTAGTGTTGTAGGAACCATCAGCTGTAAAGTAAGGGAGCAAAAGCAAAATACATCAGCTCTATGCTTGTCTGTTTTAGTCACTTGAGACCGTGACACAAGTCCCCAGTGTTGGTGTCTTCCATGTGCTGTGGAAGTGCAAGTGTCTGTAACCCAAGTACTGACAGCCATTGTGACAAACCAGTCTCTGCTGCAACTGTTCCCCTTCCCTTTGGCAACCTGAAGTGATTGTATTTTGTGTCCCCTCCTTGGGAAATGCCATCGTTGTTGTGGACTAGTGACATAGAGTGGGAAGGGAGTAAAAGAGGGAGTGAGGTATCTGCATCCTTCCTCCCCACCTCAAGTTTTATGCATGACTGCACCATTGAAAAGTAGTCCCTCCCATAGAAATGTGTGTCACCTGTTTTGGCAGCGTGAGTGTGCAAAACATCTTCCTGCTTCCCTGTGACAGGGGCTCAGAAGACATCTAGCACAAGTATACATGTGCTGAAGAAGTCTTCTGAAGCCCCATGGGATCAAGAGGCTGAATTAGCATCCCACGTGGAAGCAGGTGAGGCTGAAGTGGAGCTGAATTCTCCTTTCCTCTCCCTTGACAGGGCATCCCTTTGGAGCTCCTGTGTGGTCCTACCCCTCTTGGCTCTCACCTGGATGTCTGCAGTTCTGGCAATCACAGATCGGCGGTCAGCACTCTTCCAGATCCTCTTTGCTGTCTTTGACTCATTGGAGGGCTTTGTCATCGTCATGGTCCATTGCATCCTAAGGCGGGAGGTGAGATGAATGAGTCTGTGTATAATCAACATACTTTCCACAGAAAACATCTGAGAAATGTCCAATCAGCCTGGTAGCTTCTCTAATCCTTTGTGTAGACAGTGACCACAAACATGACCATGACAGTATCAGTCAGAGGGAAGGAGGGAGGAATCAATGGTTGTCATGCTGAGTGTAATACAGAGTGGAATTTGAAGGACAGTCTTAGATTAGCTAAAATGTCAGGTTTTGCTTGTTTAACACCAAAACTAGTATTTCCAGACTGATTAGACCCTCCACCTCTAAAAACTGAATATTAAAAAAACCAATTTTTTCTTTTTTTTTCTTTTTTTTCCTTTCAAGAGGGGAAATTTGCACCAAGATTTACAGAATGATTGTATGTTGGCATTAGCACTTAGATATTTGAGCTAGAAAGTAAAGCTAGCAGTAATCAGGCAAGGAAATTGAGTAAATTCTTTCCAGCCTCCCTGTGGAGATTTAAAATGGTAAATTATATCAGGGAAGAAAAGGACGAATCTTTTATGTTTCTTTTATTCTTTTCATCCTACTGAGTGGATAGACTATTAATAACAGAGACAGGAAAGAGGTTTTTTTTCAATATTCATTTTATCTTCTTACAGCTCCTTTAAATTAAGTAAAACAGATTAATTTCTTATGTCAGGCCAATGAAGTCAATGGAATTACACCACTGGCTTGGCTGAGACTCCTTCAACTAATTGCATTATGAATATGGGCCTGCATTTAACTACCAGTGCAGTAACTGACATTTTTTTAGATGGATTTCAGTGAGTTTTGGATCAGATATATATTACAGCCAATACAGGACCATAATCAGACATTGTAGACACAAATATAATGATTTATGCAATAGCATCCATTGTAAACTTATTGCAACTTACAAAATAGAAGATATTTTTATTATTGACTAGATAAAGCAAGCAACTACAAGTGACCAACACAGTGACCCAGGATACTTGTAAAACCTTTGAGTTGCTCTGTTAGAATGTGAAATATGTATCCTATAAATCATTGTAGTGGTTGGAAAAGTCCTTTAGGATCACCTAGTCCAACCATAAACCCAACACTGCCAATTCCACCTCTAAACCATGTCCCTAAGCACCTTGTCTACCTGTCTTTTAAATAACACCAGGGAAATACCACCACCACCTCCCTGGGCAGCCTGTTCCAATGCTTGACTGCCTTTTTGGTGAATAAGTTTTTCCTGATATTCCATCTAAACCTTCCCTGGTGCAACTTGAGGCCATTTCCTCTCTTTCTATTGCATGTTACCTGGGAGAAGAGACCAACACCCACCTCTTTCCAACCTCCTTTCAGGTAGTTGTAGAGAATGAGAAGGTCACCCCTTCTGAAACCATTTGAAATGAATACCTGAACACTACTATAGTAGGATCAACGTTCTTTTGATCTAACAAGGATTGATTTATTTATTTATTTTCCTTCAGCAGACTTTAATATGGTTTGATATTCCTGTCTGACACTGACTTTTGCAAATCCATTTATTCCTGCAGGTTCAGGATGCTGTGAAGTGCCGAGTAGTAGATCGTCAGGAAGAGGGCAATGGAGACTCAGGGGGGTCATTTCAGAACGGACACGCTCAGCTAATGGTAGGGAAAACTACCACCTGGTCTATTATTGAGGTACCTATGGGCATTTTTAACTCATAACTGATAAACAAAGAGCTCTGTCCATCATAGATTTTGCAATCATCATTCTTTTTTCCTTTTAAACCCACACTTGAACTAACATAGCACTTAGCATGGGCTCTTTCACATAAATCTGGTTTATTGTCATTGTAATATGAGGGAGCTCAAACTTACACACCAGGTTTTGCAGACAACTTGGTGAGATCCTTCCTCTCCTAGAAAATACAAAACCAAAACATACCTCCCAGGTCTTCCAAACCTTTTCATCCCCATCATGCTGCCTTGTGCTACCTGTAACTAGGAGACAGTAGTTTAATACTGTTGTAATCACAGTGTGTTGGGTCATTATTATCAAGATGCTGTCTCAAAGGGACTTATGCTCAAAAGCACACTTATTTATGTTGCTTCACTGGGAATTTAGTTTAAGCACTGTAAACCTTAGTCCTGTTGTGTAAAATTCCTTTACAATCAGTCTAGATAAAGCTGTAGAAGAATAAGTTATGGGGAATTGTTTTGCATCTGCTTCAGTGCTGTGGTGTAAATGATATAACAAGCATTTAATTTCTGAAGTTGGGATAAGGACATCAGGACAATCACAAGATTGGGACAGAATCCAAGAAGGTCTAGTTAATATTAGATCTATATCATAACCCAATGGTGCTTTTTTCCAGTCACTCCTGTGCTAAGCTAAGTAGCTTATGCTTGGGTACAAGGTCTTATTTCAAGCATCACAATTTTTAAGTCAAGTCAATAAGAGATATACAATTCTACCACACCTCACAGGTGTTTGTTAAGAACAGATGTCTCATTTCTAATTTAAATGCATAATATTCTCATTTTCAGACAGGTTCTTGCTATATCTATTTATGTGTAATTAAAAAGCCCCCTGCATACCTAGTAATTTCACTCCTTCAATAATAGATATCATAATCATATCCAGTCTCCATCTTCCTTTCAATAAGTTAACACATTGAGCTTTTTTATTCTCCCTCTGTATGGCATTTACCTTCAAATTACTTATATAACCCTTTTCCACATGCCCTTCAGACTCCTTTAAAAATGTGGATGCTATATTTGTTATTCTATTGTCACCACCCTAAGTGATGTCACCATCCTAAAGGAGTAAAACCACCACAGTCTTATATTCTGAAGTTTCAGATTTTTGTCTCTCTGTCTAACTCCCTGTTTTCATTTATTATCAACCACCTTGCAAAATTTTGTGTCAGCTACAAGTTTTGTAGCAATGAGATTACATTTACTTATGCACTGTTGATGGATGTGTTGAGAAGCAGAGAGTTTAGAATCAGTTTCTTCACATTCAAGCACAAAAAGCTCTGGAATCTAGACACAAATGATGACTCCTCACTGATATTTTTAGAGGGGTACAATGTTATTTTATAGTGTCTGAGCTGTAAAATAACCAAAGAAATCAAAAGCTTTGAAATATATCATTTTTGCCATTAACTTTTCCAGTAATCTCCAAATCTACCCAACAAGTGAAAAGAAGCTTAGCTGAGTAGAACTGTTTTCCACAAAATCTTGTTGACTGGTATTAAAAATAGAACTACCTTTTATTTATTTATCAGTAGAATTAGTACAGGCTGTTCAGTTACATTTTTCTGGAAATCCCATCATAAAAATGAGATTATATTTTTCTGTGTCATTCCACTTGCCCATTTAAACCTTAGTTCCATCTTATTTCTCTTCTATTCTTTTGGGGTTTATTTGATATCACAAATAATTTACTAAGAAATTTACATCAAGAAGGTTGAGATAATTCCTCAACCAGCTCTTCAAAAACTTTTAGATCTCAACCTGCAAATACTAAAGTGGTTGTCCCAGGGAGATGAGGATTTTTTTTTCCACACTCTTCTTAGTATTAAACTGGAATGCATTTAGTCACATTAATACAATTATATTAAGTGTCTTCTTTCTAAAATGATACTAGAAATAATCAGTAAACTCTTTTACCTTTTGCTAGTCTATGGCCTTTCCATTACTCCATGAAACCTCACAGCCCACTGTGACTCAGTGTATTCATTTCTTTGAAATTTTATCTGCTAAAAGCTTTAAAAAAAGGATTAACTCATACTGGGAGAAGAAAGGAGTTTCATTTGGCTAAACAGACCGCTTGAATAAGTTGTTCAGCCTTTGTGCCTGCAGGGACCATTGATTTTACAAGCTAAGAGTTTCAGAAGCAGACTTGTTTCCACTTCATGGGACTAGGTGATAGATCACAAGAAAGCCCAATGGGTACAGAATGTTCTCAGTGGCATCCCCAGATCTTTTTAATGAGTGGAGGGGAATCCATTTAGACTAAGCATGGGGTGATATTTCTAAGGCAGATCAGGCCAAGAACCTGTCCTCTGTTTTTTAGGAATGTGCATAAATATGTTCCAGGGAGATATTTTAATCTGGCAGCCCAGGAATTAGTGGGCTGATGAGCAGATGAATCCATCTGAAAAGCAATGTTATAGCTTTACCACTGTCTGAGGTTCCAAAACCACAGGTGGAAAAAAGTGGTCCGTTTCTCGTGTTTCAAAGCCCAAGCAAAACATTTCTTCTCCACTCTTCTGGAAATGGTTGTGTCTACCTCACTAATTAAAGTGGGATTTTACATTTTCCAAAAGGCTTGTTTTCCCCCCACCACCTCTGTTTGACCACATCCTCTGTGTTCTCTGTCTTTCAGACCGATTTTGAGAAGGACGTGGATATGGCTTGTAGATCAGGTGAGCACATCACAGGTGAGAATCAACAAGTGACCTGGTTTGGGGATTGAACTAGGCCATTTTTCTTTTTCCTTTCTCTTTTGTGTGTGTCTTAGTGGCTTGCATGTACTTGTGTGGGCTGCCTTTACTCTCAACCCTGGCCAAAAGAAAGCCAACACCCATAATTCTCCCGTATGCTTTGCTTATCCTTTTTTCCTATAGCTCTTTTGGCCTTTTGACTAAGATTAAGCCTTGCTGCCAAGATATTTCTTAGTTGTGGCCCATATATCATGGTGGCAGAGAAGAGTATCAAGGAAGAAGAGATTGGATCCATCTCTTCCTACTGTGATCCTTCTTTGCTTTAGCAACCCCTGCCCAAGGGACTCACACCAGTCACACCAATCTCAAGCTCTGTGCTCAGGAGAGGTGTCTTTAAGAAGGTCTGGAATCTGGAGAGCCTTCCCACCACTCCACCTGGCTCCATGCACACATATGGAGGTCAGTTAGGTCTCTCCTCCTTTGCCTGCACCTTTTTGTTGTGTGTTCAATCACACACATGCATTTTGATCCTGAAGATCTGCATGAGTTGATAGTCCCTTTCCCCAGTAACTCCCTTTTCTCTGGTTCCCCTGGGAGTGTCTGTGCTGTCTGGATTCTCCTTTACCACCTCTTCGTTTCATCCTCTCCTGGTCCTGGTATGCCTGATGATTTGTCTGTTGAGTTTTTTTGGTTTGTTGTTTTGGTTTTTTTTGGTTTTTTTTTTCTTTATCTTTTTAGATATTTAGGCTTTAATTTACCCTCTTAGACTTCTCCCTTCTCCCAAGCAAGAAAAATACCAGCTTGCTTGGCACTTGCATATAATTCATATCTTCCAAACCAGGATCTCCCCTAGTGAAGGACAGCACATAATGTGTGTTCAGTTACCATCATGAGAAAGCTTCTATTTATTTTTTCTTTTCTTTCTTTCTTTCTTTCTTTCTTTCTTTCTTTCTTTCTTTCTTTCTTTCTTTCTTTCTTTCTTTCTTTCTTTCTTTCTTTCTTTCTTTCTTTCTTTCTTTCTTTCTTTCTTTCTTTCTTTCTTTCTTTCTTTCTTTCTTCCTTTCTTCCTTTCTTCCTTTCTTCCTTTCTTCCTTTCTTCCTTTCTTCCTTCCTTCCTTCCTTCCTTCCTTCCTTCCTTCCTTCCTTCCTTCCTTCCTTCTTCTTCCTTTATTTCTTTCCTGCCTTCCTTCCTTCTTTCCTTCTTTCTTACTTTCTTTTTCTCTTCCTTTTTTTCTATTTCTCTCCTTCTTTCTCTCTTTGTATACATATCTATTTGTCCCTTCCATTTATCCTTTTCTTTATCTAATCCATCATTTATTTATCTGCATCTAATGTATTTATCTATAATTCATCTCTGTCACACTATCTTGCAATCACTTATTTATCTCTGTCCTCAGCTGTCTGTCTTGCAGTACCTGTTATTTATGTATTTCTGCCTCTGTCAGCATTTGTCTCTGTCACTGTGTTTCTGTGGATTGTCTATCACTGTCACTATCATTTATCTATCTAATATCTATCTATATCTTATTTATCTTTTCCTGTCCTTCTCTCTGCCTCGCTCACTCTCCCTATGCTTATCACAGTCACGGTCTATTTATCTCACTTATCCCTGTGATATCTTATTTCATGGTCTCTTTCTGTCCATTTATCTCTTTTCAGGGTCTGTTCATTTTTTCTTTCTGTTTCTCTGTCTCACACTCTCTAATCTAATTTCTAGTTGTCTCTCTCTTCTCATTTGTCTTTCTCCTTCCTTTTTGACACTGAAGATCTCAGTTCCAAAAAAAATCACATGCAAAAAACATGCATGTGAGACCAGGTCTGAGTTGAACACATCCAGGCTGGGTGTTGGCACACACAACCAGCTACACAGCCAGCAGCCCACCTTGTGCTGGAAACCAAGGCAGACCCTGAACTCCTGCGAGAAAGGAACCTTTCTGGATCTGCTACACAGTTTCTTGCTTCCAAATTGAGCTTCCCAGCGGAAAGGAAGGAGCTGGTTGTTTTCACATGATTTCAGGGCTAAAGACCCTGGATCAGCAGCTTGCTAACAGCCTAGGCTTCCATTCCTTTGCCAGCATACAGCTATACAATTTTTTGTTGTCTGCCTGAGGAGATATTCCTCCTCTGATAAAGTACTCTTAGTCTGCACTAAGCGAAGTAGTTAATAATAGTCCCCATTTCAGAGACATTTCTATATGGTGCATCATCCTATGCAGGCTGCTTATAGAATAATAAAAAATAGAAGTCTGTTTATTGGTTTCTGGCCATCATTTCTCCTGGAGGCACCAGCTCTCTTGTTATGATGGATCTGAGATATGCCTGATACCGTTCATAACCTCCTCACTTAGATTCACTGGTAGGATTGGGTTGAAATCCCAGTTGAACACTAGTCCATGACTCAGTGTTAAAACCTCACTTTGCTCCATGCTTAGAGATTGCCAAGTGCAAACCTCTCCAGACCTACTTTCTGCAGCTGATGTGAGTATGGAGAAGAGCCTGAATCAATAAATCTTATTGATGCTCCCAAGTGAAGGGTTTGACTTCAGCAACAGTGTATGCCATGAATACGCTGTAACGCTCTGATTTATCCTTGCGAGTCCTCTAGCAATGTCAAGATGACCACGGCTGCCATAGTTACACCCAGTATGTTTAGATGGAAAAGCTTTTCAAAAGTTCTTTTATTCTACTTGATATCCTTGTCATCCTACCTTGCCTGCTCTGTAGCCTTTAAGGGGAGCTTTGCTCTTCCAGCACCCATCACTCTTAGTATGATTTGGTAGAAAAATGAGTGTGTCCTCAGTCCCATGGGATGCCTGTGTCATGTCCTGCCTCTGTTCCAGGTGGAGCAGCTGAATAGTATCAGGTTACCCCAAAGATCCTTGTCTCTTGTCCATTTAGAAAAAAATAGGTAAAAGGACCTTTTTTTTCTCATGTCCATTTAGAAAAAAATAGGTAAAAGGACCTTTTTTTTTTTTTTTTTTCTTCCTTCTGAGATGGGTGAAAGAGGAATATGCATTTATTTCTCTTTTCCTCTGCTGAAATACTGGGTAAGTAGTCTTCAGACCTACACCACTTTGCCCCTTCCTCAGTGTCTGTGATTTCCATCCCCTGGAGACATCAAAGCTGATGTCATTATCTTCCTAAGGTCTTTGTTGCAGCCTGGAACCAACTGAGCAATAGATTGTTATGCCTAGAAAAGGAGCAGATGTTTTGTTGTGGACAGTGTTGGGTGGGAATGAGTGTCTGAGTGTCCTTTATATACATCCTAATTGCCATGTTCACATCGTCCTCATTTTAAAGTTTTCCTTTCTTATTAAAGAATATTCATGGCATTCCTTTCTTTCCTCAAGGGAAATTGAAATAACCACTAAATAATTAGTGCTCACAAAGGCTTGCTATGATTACTAGAACATAAGCTTTTTGGAGAGCAGTTAGAAATTTAGAACAAAATGTGGCGTGTTTTAAAATAAAAATACCAAATTATTGACACTGAAACTGTTCAAGGGAATAGAACAACCTGAAGCAGTTCAGTGAGGTTAAAATATATATATTTACATTTGAAATAATTGATAATGCTGCATTTCAGCTATTTTCTGAATCAAAATAATTTCTGACATGAAAGCAACCTTATAGTTTAAAGAATTCTACTCCTCCATAGGCTAGTAATGTATATATTTAATATATATACAAATACTACATATATTAAATATATATACATGTATTTGCTTTTCAAGATATTGTTATCAATATGACAAATTGGGAGTTTTGGTCATGATTGTGTTGGAAAATTCACATCACAGACAAGTGTCTTAAAATAAGAAAGTTTATTTTTCCTCCCTAGCTTTAGCTTTAGTCAGCTTTGGCATCCTGGATTTAGAAAAAAAACAATAAACAAACAAACAAACAAAACCCAAGCAACAGTGCCAAACACTGTTCTGCCACCATAATCTCTTTCTGAGAGGTCCAAGGAAACTTACTAGCACGGTGTGACTGTGGTAGGTGTATTGGTGTGGTAACAAAAACCTACTTGAGGTGCTAAGGATATTTATCTGTCTCCCTAGTGCTGAATAAAGACATCACCACCTGTAGGACCTCAACCATAACAGGAACACTGAAGCGTCCATCACTACCAGATGAAGAGAAACTGAAACTCAATCACCAGAAGGGGTCATCAAACTTTAACAGTCTTCCAGCCAATGTCTCCAAGATGCATCTTCAGGGCTCACCACACTACCTGGGGGCCATCAACCTGAATGACTTCAGCAACCACACTCTCACTCTGAAGAAAGACAAGAACCAGCCACCTAAATCCATCTACATCTGTGATGGGGACATCTTCAAGAAGTTGGACTCAGAACTTTCCCGAGCGCAAGAGCAAACACTGGACACCAGCTACGTCATTCTGCCTACCAACACGTCTACCTTACGGGCCAAACCACCCAAAGACGAGAGCAAATACAGCATCAATATTGACCAGATGCCCCAGACACGGCTCATCCACCTCAGTATGGCTACTGACCCAGGCTTTGTTGTCAAGAGTCCTCCACGGGAGCCTGTAACCGTGACATGCAGTGAAGTTCAAGGTTCCCCCATGATACAACAACAGCAGCAACTGGCTCCACAAAATATCTCTAACGAGTCACAGATTCCCAACAGCCTGTGTGACACAGGTGACTCAGGGAACTCAGGTGTGGTGTCCAAGAGTGAAACCGTCTCCACCCTCTCCATGAGCTCCTTGGAGGTGAGCATGTGAATTACTGTGTTGTTAACAGCCCAGAATGATGCCCTGCCCTCAACACTGGCCATACTGCTTCAAGAGAAGCACCTTAGATGAAATGCAGCCCACCATGCAATGCCAGTGCTATATTATCATGAGAGATCACTGTCATGTGATAGAGTTTTGTAATGTAATGTTTAAAATCTCTCATGGATTCCACAGACATATTCCATTGCTGGATGAACTGTCCTTGGCCCTCCAGGCAAAGCCAAGTCCAACAAAAATGTTAGTTTTGTCAAAGGTTGTTCATTTTAATGCAAGACACATGGCTTGCATTACCTTTTCTCCTTCTCTCCTGTGCCTCTGTTTCCCATTTTGGTGACTTCAGTCATGATACAGTGAGAAAACCCTAGTGACTGCAGGTGTAAAGTGTCCCTAAGGCATGCCACACAATGCTCTTGGCATCAAAGGGATGTCAGAGGTTTTGTACAAGTGCAGCCCTCTCCTTCTGACCTGTGATAACTCATCACATAACATTACCAGTTCTCCCTAGACCTTAGATCTTAGGCTGAGGTGTGTCCTAGGGCACCTGGCCCTTTTCATAGAATCATAAAGTAGTTTGGATTGGAAGGGACCTTAAAGATCATCCAGTTCCAACCCCCCTGCCATCAGCAGGGACACCTTCCACTAGACCAGGTTGCTCAAAGCCTCATCCAACCTGGCCCAGAACACTTCCAGGGAGGAGCATCCACAACTTCTCTGCACAACCTGTTCCAGTGTCTGACCACCCTCACAGCAAAGAATTTCTTCTTATTATCTAATCTAAACCTCCCCTCTTTCAGTTTTGAGACATTTCCCCTGTTCTATCATTAACTGCTCTTATAAAAAGTCCCTCCCCAGCTTTCTTGTAGGCCCTTCAGGTATTGGAAGGTCGCTATAAAATCTCCCCTAATCCTTCTCTTCTCCAGGCTGGAAAGTCCCAACTCTCTCAGCCTGTCCTCACAGCAGAGGTGCTTCAGCCCTCAGATCATCCTCGTGGCCTCCTCTGGACTCATTCTAACTGGTCTGTGTCTTTCTTGTGTTGAGGGCTCCAGAACTGGACACAGTACTCCAGGTGGGGCCTTATGAGAGCAGGGGGAGTACAGGGGGAGAATCACCTCCCTCAACCTGCTGGCCACATTTTTCTTGCCTATTGTCAGAGAGCAGGTCTGGCCATTGCTGTCCAATCTTCAGTCTTAGCTGACTGGTGCTCAAAAGCTCCAGTAGATCAGTTGGCTGATCTGCTGCTCCCTCTCTGCTTCCTATTGTGTGAATGACCTGCAAGCTCATAACTAGAACAGAGCTTGAATTGGCCAAACTCCTCTGCTCAGCCCATGCTCAGCCCTCCTCAAGGCTCAGTGTTTTTTGGTAGAGATCCCTCTAAATGGCTGGCACTTTCCATCACAAAGAGCAAGAGAAACATGTTAAAGGTGTAGGAAGAAGGAAAAGGAGAAGAGGTCTACCTGTTTTGTCTACTGTGTGGTTGAATTTGTGTCCACTCACCTGGGCAGGAACAACCCCAGGTTCCAGTATAGGTTGGGAAATGATCTCCTAGAGAGCAGTGTAGGGGAAAGGGATCTGGGAGTCCTGGTGGACAGCAGGATGACCATGAGCCAGCACTGTGCCCTTGTGGCCAGGAAGGCCAATGGCATCCTGGGGTGCATTAGAAGGGGTTAGTAGGTCAAGAGAGGTTCTCCTTCCCCTCTACTCTGCCCTGGTGAGGCCACATCTGGAATATTGTGTCCAGTTCTGGGCCCCACAGTTCAAGAAGGACAGGGAGCTGCTTGAGAGAGTCCAGCGAAGAGCCACCAAGATGATGAAGGGAGTGGAGCACCTCCCTGATGAGGAAAGGCTGAGGGAGCTGGGCCTCTTTAGCTTGGAGAAGAGGAGGCTGAGGGGTGACCTCATTAATGTTGATAAATATTTGAAGGGTGAGTGTGAGGAGGATGGAGCCAGGCTCTTCACAGTGGTGTCCAACGACAGGACAGGGGGCAATGGGTGTAAGCTGGAACACAGGAGGTTCCGCTTGGATTTGAGGAGGAACTTCTTTCCTGTGAGGGTGACAGAGCACTGGAACAGGCTGCCCAGGGAGGGTGTGGAGTCTCCTTCTCTGGAGACATTCAAGACCCATCTGGATGCCTTCCTGTGTGAACTCATCTGGGTGTTCCTTCTCCGGCAGGGGGATTGGACTGGATGATCTTTTGAGGTCCCTTCCAATGCCTGACATCCTGTGATTCTGTGATTCTGTGCTCAGCTCCTTACTAACCTTCAGCCATCTTTTCTTTTTTCTTTTGAACACACAGAGGCGGAAATCCCGATACGCAGAGCTAGATTTTGAGGTGAGTACATCCCTTTTGGAAGGTGCTTTTCTAGAGATAGGATGAAAAAAGAAATGCTGCTTTCTTTTCTTTCTGGCACCTTTGCAGGAGTGCTGCCTTTGCCAAAGAGCTTCTCCAAGCTTATAAAACGGTGGGTTAAAAGAGTTTTACTGGCTGTCTAGTAAATCTTACCCTGTGCAGCTAAACAAATTAGTCATTTATATTGGTAGATATTTAATTTATGGAGCAGTAGCTCGTGTGTAAACCTTTGTAAATCAAGTTCTTATGTCAGCTTGCCCAAGACCTCTAACTTCCCTTCTGTGAGCGAAATGTTTCTGGAGAGCTGATGTAGCAGTAGGTGACCGCACCACGTTCCTGTTTGGGAAGCACACGTAGATTTGGTTGGTGGTCTGAAATGCTTTGTCTTTTGAGCACAAGATCTGTTGCTTATCAGAAAGGAAGCTAATATGTCCCCATTGTCACAACCCATCATCAGCCCTGGTCTTTTACACCTATTAATGAACCTCATAGAATCAGACTAGATGGAAGAAGTCTGTACTGTACGTAAAGAAATGTCTGTCCTCACACCTGAGGCACAGAGTGGAAAGCTTTGAAAGAGCAAGCCCTCCACAGAGGGGCTACTGAGAGCCAGTGCAGCTATCCTGAGTCCAATCATGGCATCCTTCCTATCAGAGATATCCTTTTTCCCTTCAAAGCTGCTAACTTATTCCAAAACAAAGTCATATTAAGGGCCCATGAGGAGTTGCCTTAATGCTAGAATGATTTTAGAGCTCCAGGTTGTGAGCTTGGTCTGAAAGAGAGACACAATGGGTACATCTAAGCTGATCCTTCAAGTTCAAACTATTTGAGCCACCTTCTCCAATTATATAGCACTTGGCAGAGCTCAAGAAAACCATATTCAACATTTCTTACATGCAAAGGGAAGTCCTTATATAAATTGGTCCTGCCTCTCCTTCTGGGCAGTAGAAGTGAAATGCAGAAGGGCCAGAATATGAAGAAAAGAAAATTGTGGAATATTTTCATAGAATCATAGATATTCATAAAATCATTTTCTAATGGAACTTCTTACTCTAATTCATCATGTTTGAGTAAGCTCTGAACACATTTGCAAAGGAGACACACTGAGAACAGAGTGGGCATGAGTTCAGGTATCAGTTAAAGAAGGTCAGCAAAGCTTCCTAGGTCTAGCTAATAGAATATTGCCTGTCAAGGACAAATTCTGCAGCACAGACAGTTGGCCGTTCCAGGTTTATGGGAACCATAAGGTCAAAAATTAGTCTTTTCTACTCTCTCCCACCATTTAATCCTGAAAATAAAAGCAATGTTACACTAGGTCCTCAGTGAACTTTGAAGGTAGTTTAGGCATGCTAGATTGCACCTGCAGGGAGACAGAGCTAGGTTTTAATAATGTATGAAACTCTGGGGGGAAGATGTGTTCTTTCTGTGCAGCTGAAGAGGGTTTGCTGACCTGTGGCCTCTGTGTTTGCTTCAGAAAATCATGCACACAAGGAAACGTCACCAAGACATGTTCCAAGACCTGAACAGAAAACTCCAGCACGCAGAGAAGGAGAAGGAGTCTCCAACAACGGACAGCAAGGTTAGTCAGACACTTCCAGAACCATCATCTCTTAAAGCCCTCTAGTGCCAGCAAAAGCACAGAAAGAACCAGGAGCTTCAGCTCTCACTGAATATTTTACCTTGATTTTCTGTCTGTGGTTGTTGCAACAAGCACATGTGCACCACAAAGGGCATGGATGGTCACAGAGGATGGTCACTAGCTTATCTACAGAGTGGTGAGCAGCCCAGAAGGAGAATGTCTGCCCTCATGTCTGTTCATGGTGAACAGAGTCTGTGTTGTCTTCTTTGTGTTTGCTCCCCATGTCTGTGTCTATTCTTTGCATTCCTTTTCAGGTCATCTCTGAGTGCCCCATCCATCCACTCATAGCTAGGAACTGGAAAGCAGAACAGCTTTGAGGAAATCTAGGTGGAAAGGGAAGAGAGCAGAAGGTGGGGACAGCAGGAATCATCTACCCCACCTGCAGGGACTGAGTTGGAGGCCAAGGCAGCAGTGATGGGCATAGCTATTTGGGAAAGCCACGGCAGTGGGATTTAAGCTGTGATGGTGACAGCACTTCTTGGGGACTGTGTGCTAATTAATGTAGCATAAGGGCATTTGTGGCAGCTGATCACCATATACACAGCTTTCCTTAACAGGACCAAACTTCCAGGGCAAGAAGAGGCTTTGAGGGTGGCAGGCTGAGGGAAGGACTCTTGCAGCCTTTCAGCAGGACAGAGATTTGGTGCTAGAAACAGATATCAGGAGCCTGTAAGTGATGTGGATAACATAAATAAGGAGGGGCAGGATGATGGCATCTCCCACATGTCTCAGCCCATTAGACCTGCTGGGCAAGAGCTGAAAGGCTGCAAGGAAGTTCCTCTGCTCCAGCAGAAGGGAAAAAACAAGTGGTAGAGCCAGGTTGGCAGTAAGAAATGAAATTTGGGTTGTGCTTGCACTCAGGAAGGGGCCAAGATGAGCTATTTATAAAGTTCTTGCTCATTTGCAAGAAAAGTCAGATCCAGGATGCACAGTCACCTGCAGCATGGTCAAGGTGGCACTAATGGGGCTTATTTTGATGGGACTCCATTAGAGCTCATAGGATGATTGAACAAGAGGTTTGGTTTGATTCTTTGTGGAATCAGAGCATTACAGAGCCTTTGGTCTGCATTCAGATCTCACAGCATTGCTGTGCTGAACTCCAGAGATGTGGTCCCAGCAAATCTTGTTTATATTGTGTGTGGCAAGGTGTCATTATGGGCTGGCCAGTGTTACAGAATGAGAGGGATAGTGAATCTAGCAGGCTAGTCTTATAGACTGAGATGTTTTGAGCATTTCAGTAATGCATCTATGTAGAATTAAAGCTGCCAGTGTCAGCATTGAGGAGCTTTGAACTGCTGGAAAGAAGCTATGAAGGTGGCCTTTGCATATTGACTGAATCTTTTTCAAGTTGTGATTTTCCCTTGGATCTAACCCGAGAGGGGAAGCTTGCAAAGATCAGTATTGGCAAGTCAGTAGTGGATATTGGTTTAAAAACATCCAAAGCAGTACAAATTAAAATCAATAGATTTCTTCACCCTTTTTTTCTACCATTTGCTGCTGAGGACCCCACTGGAAATCATATCCTATCTTCAACTTGCCCTGAGATTGCAAAATGAAGATACAAGGGATTGAAGTAACAACAACAGAATTTTTTTCTCTTTTATGTATGTTTAGGTTATAAAACGATGGAGTATTTCTTCTGGTGGAAGTGATAAAACTAACATTAGTGTAAGTCTGGCTTTTGTTTTGCATTGAAGAACATTATAGACCTGTCCCAAACCCTTCCATAAAGCATGAATCCAAACACATTCCTTTACCAGTAGGAAACTCCTTGCCTTGTGGGCATGAACAAGGTCATAAGGAACCTGGGATGCCCTTGAACCCTTTCACACCAAGCATCATAGAGCAGAAGGGATGTTTACTGGGTCTAGTCCACCTGCCTGCATTGCTGTATCTTTGATTTCCCTTTTAAATTAGCAACCACAAAGTCAAACTACCAATTCTCTCTCCATCCCTGGCAGTTTCCAACCTCTCCTTGTAGCATGTCTCATTGTCCTTAGTCCTTTTGAAGATGCTTTTCCCAATCTCCTTGCACTTCCTCTCTCTTCCTTCAACTCCAAGGTCAGCAAGATCTGATGACTGCAAGTTGAAAAGTCAATTTTTTAATGCACTAATAGATCTCTGTATGACCTTACCATGGGCTATGGTATATTTTCTTCCTCTTGCAGTCTTCAAGTTCAGATGAAGCAAGGAAGATGGAGATGATTTTTGAAAAAACAGTCCTTTCTCAAAATGAAGTCACAGGATAGTGACTCCTTTGCTCCTGTTATGCTGGAATTTGGGACAGATTATCTCTGTCCACTTGAAGGGACTTTGAATCTAAAAAGAGTATCACAGGAACAACTGAGTGTACTTTGCTCATCCTCTTCCCAAATGACTTGCAGGCAGCCTATGTGTGGAGGTTGCACACTATTGCCCTTCCATTTTATCCCAGACCAAACTGGAAGCTTCTGTAGACCCTGAGCAGAAAACTGAATGAGCTGGATATTTATCCCCTAGACAGTTTATTTGCAGCCAGGAAGCATGAAAGGAACCAAAGACTTGGAGACAACCACAGCAGGATTTACATCAAAAAACCCAGCCATCCACACCATGCATCCTGAGTGATTAAAATAAAAAAACTCTCTTGGTGTCTAAAATTTACCAAAATTTACCATTTTTAAGGTTACAGTAAACAGTGAGGGGCTTCCACTGGATTGTACTGGATTGTACTGGATTGTATTGGATTCATAGCAGCTTTAAAGCACATTTTGCTGCACAAACAGATGCATATTGAAACATATCTTCCCCCTTACAAGAGGAAGAGGAGGGGCAGGTGCTGATCTCTTCTCTCTGGTGACCAATGATAGGACCAGGAGAAAGGGCAGGAAGATGTGCCAGAACAAGTTCAGGTTGGTCATTAGGAAAAGGTTCTTCAGCCAGAGGGTGGTGGAGCACTGGAACAGGCTCCCCAGGGATGTGCTCATGGCACCAAGCCTGACAAGATTCCAGAAGCATCTGGACAAGGTCCTCAGACACATGGTCTGTATCTTGGGATTGTCCTATATTAGGACAAGAATCGTACTCAATCCTTGTGGGTCCCTTCCAACTCACAACATTCTGTGATTATGATTAGGTTAGTACTGACTCAGACAGCAGAGTTCCTCCTTCCTAATCACTCCCATCACTTTGAGTTGTTCATTACTTACCCAATTGCTCAAAAAAAAAGAAAAAAATGCTCAAAAAAAGAAAAAAAATCCTATTGTTGGAAACCTTGCTGCAAGTTTGTTTCACCATTTAAAAGTCTACCCTTTGCCTGGCAGACTAAAGGCTCCAACATGCAATTTTTTGGGTTTTTTTTCTGTTCTTCCTCTTAAATACACACACTTCCCAAGGTCTACATTCCTCCAGCTGAGAGCTCTTCACATGAAAGCAGGGGAGTGGCTATTTTCAAGCTACTTTGTACTACATGGGAAATATTTTCCTGTGTAGACCTGTATTGTCAGGGTAAAACATCTCCAACGCTGCTCCTCCCTGTGAGTTAACTGATAAAGAAATTCCAGTGCTTGGGCTGGACATCAGGAGGGGTTCACATGCTCTGCAACAGCATAGCATGAAAGTGAAGGCTTTGCAGCCTTTAAAGGAAGCAAAGGCTTTGTTTCTTCTACACTTAGTACCAGCTTTGAAAGCAATGAAAGTGACACTCCTGCCTTCCCCCTCTGCAGGAGTCCTTTGATCCAGCTCCATTAGAGAAGTTGGAATCACATACATATTCCTCTCTTCTTGCCAGCATCTGGCTTTGCATTCATTTGAAACAGCAGCTCTTTCCTTGTGCTGAGGTCAGTAAAAGCTGCACTGAACAGAGCTCTGCAAATTGATCTGATTTGCTCATTCTTGCTTATTAGCTACTTGCTACCTTCAGCTCTCTGCAGTTGAAATGGTTTTTGTCTTGGCTGGAGCCCTGTCCTGGAGCTCACATTCAGGAACTAGACTCAGTCTCACTTCTCAAACCCAGTCCCATCTCTCTGTTGGTCCTAAAAAAACACTTACTCAAAAACCCAGTGGAAAAAAATACAAAGTTTTTTCTGCCTTTCTATGAATTTTAAAAATTTCCTTCTAGAGAGTGTTTCTGTCTTGATTACTCATTTTCTCTTCTCACATTGAGATGTTTCTTAGCTTTTCCTCTTTGGACACATGGAGGATATACCCATTCCTTTAGGGCCTCTTTAGCTTGGAGAAGAGGAGGCTGAGGGGGGACCTTATTAATGTTTATAAATATTTGAAGGGTGAGTGTCAGGAGGATGGGTCCAGGCTCTTCACAGTGGTGTCCAATGGTAGGACAAGGGGTAATGGGTGTAAGCTGGAACACAGGAGGTTCTGCTTAAATTTGAGAAGGAACTTCCTTACTGTGAGGGTAACAGAACACTGGGACAGGCTGCCCAGGGAGGGTGTGGAGTCTCCTTCTCTGGAGACATTCAAGACCCGCCTGGATGCCTTCCTGTGTGATCTCATCCAGGTGTTCCTGCTCCAGCAGGGGGATTGGACCAGATGATCTTTTGAGGTCCCTTCCAATCCCTGACATTCTGTGATTCTGTGATTCTGTGGTGGTGGTTGTGTCAAACTCAGGCTCAATTGGGAGGATGTGCTCCTCTTGATGTCAGCTGTGTGTCCCTCTGCAAGGGAAGCTTCACTTACCAGTGGGGTGTCTTCTCTGTGCCACGTGTTCAATCATCTCTGCACTTCTTCAAGTCTTTAGTAACTGGCACATTTTAAAAGACCAATTAGGATAACTTTTATAGGGAGGAATGCTACATAAAGTATAATAATTACTGCTATAAATTCTGATATGAAAATGATGACAAACCTTAATTCATTCAGCTATAAACCATCTGTCAGCTACCAGGTATCCAAACATACCATCAATCAGAGGTTCACCTCCTTCTGTAGATCATCTGATGCCTCATGTCCCAAGTGTCTGGCATCAATTACTCTGTATTGCTCAGAGAAAAATCTTATCCCTCCTACCCTCTGGACCAACAGTCATTTCCTACCATGACCTTTGAAGCTGTCCAGCTATCAGCTGCTCCAAAACCATGCAGTGGCCACTAGTAGATTGAAGTTCCTGGTTGTTTAGGTTGGTTAAAAAAGGATTCTATAAACAATCATGCTTTGGGTACTCTTGGTCCCCTCCTGTAGTCCCTAGATGCCTCTGTGAGGCATTGGGCAGCCTTGAATGATTTCAGGATTTTGAAGAACACCCAGTCCTCTATGTCTACCAAGTAGAGTAGACTCTTCAGTAGACCATAAACTTTGTCCATAAAAAGGATAATATATTAACAAGATGGATTAATGGCAAGAATAGCCTGGAGAATAGCCTGTTCTTCATGTTGGTGGGACCACAGGCTTTCTCTGCAACCTCAGGCAAGGGACTGTTTATGAGTCAATACAAAGAGCCCCTGAGGGTCTATGAAAGACCTCATTGATTCAGTGCCTGTTCACCTTCAGTTGTGCATGGCCTGCTAGTCTTTGGCTCACAGTAGGTTAGACCATTTGAACTTCAGAGAATACAGGAGCAGAAGGCATATTTGCATAACCCAGTAAATGCTGGGTATTTTAAGTTTCCTAGCTGATTGCCATCAATGCAAGTTAAAACCACAAGTTATTTCTTTTTCTTTTTTTTTTTAAGAAAAAAAAGAAATTCTGAACAAAGTCAGCCACTTCCTTTTATTTGGCTTTTACCCTACATAAGAAAAAAAAACTCAACAAAAACCAACTATAATCTTTGTAGTTCAGTAGCATAAAATGAAGGAACTGCAGCTACTTGTTTCACATGAGGAAAGGAAAATTTATCATTCTGTTAAAAAACCAAGACAGCTTTCCCATTTTCTAATCACTTTTCATCAACATTGATCCAAAGATGGATTAGACAGTGTGGGCTACATTTATGTTTCAGATTCCCTGCTATACATTCTGAATAACTTCATTCTGGTCCTAGAGTCATCAATGTCATGGGGAGAGACCATTTGGGTCATGAAATATCCTTCAAGTTGACACTAGAGGCAATGAAAACAGCATGGGAGGAACTGGTGCTAGGGGAGTGCTCTGTGGAAAGCACTGAATTCCTCTTCAAGTTATTCAGGGTAACAATAAACATTGGACATTAAAAAAAAAAAAACAAAAAAACAAAAGCAAAAACAAATCCAAACAACCAAACAAAAACAAAAACCCAACAATAACAAAAAGCCACAAAGAACAAACACAAGGAGATGTAGCTGAATGGTTGCACTTTCATCATTTTTGACTAAAGTGTGAAATGAAGCCAGTGTCTTAGAGTGGCCAGGCAGTATTTTATAGAATCATCATAGAATGTTTTGGGTTGGAAGGGACCTTTCAAGGACATCTAGTCCAACCCCCCTGCATTGAGCAGGGACATCTTCAACTAGAGCAGGTTGCTCAGAGCCCCATCAAGCCTGACCTTGAATGTTCCCAGAGATGAGACTTCTACCACTTCTATGGGCAACCTGGGCCAGGGTTTCAACACCCTCATTGTAAAAAAAAATTCTTCCTTGTGTCTAGTCTAAATCTCCCCTTGTTTAGTTTAAAACTGTCACTTCTTGTCCTATCACAACTGTTAAAAAGTCTGTCCTCATCTTTTTAATAGGCCTCCTTTAAGTATTGAGAGACTGCAATAAGGTCTCCCCAGAACCTTCTTGTCTTCAGGCTCAACAACCAACCCCAACTCTCTCAGCCTCTCTTTATAGCACAGGGGTTACATTCCTCTAATGATTTTTGTGGCCTCCACTGGACCTCCTCCAGCAGGTCCATGTCTTTCTTGCACTGAAAAATCATTGCTGTATTATACAATACACTGAGGCCATTCATAAGCAAAAGGGTTGCACCAGGATCCAGGTACTCTGGATGAAACCAGCCTGGACCATTGCAGGCAGCACAAAGCCAACATGCAGAAAAACCCATGGTAGGGAGGTGCCTTGCTCCACCACCATCACCTTTCCATAGCCACCATGCATCCAGGACAGGTCATAGAATCACAGAATGGTTTGGGTTGGAAGAGACCTTAAAGATCACCCAGTTCCAACCCCCCTGCCATCAGCAGGGACACCTTCCACTAGACCAGGTTGCTCAAAGCCTCATCCAACCTGGCTGAGAACACTTCCAGGGAGGAGCAGCCACAGCTTCTCTGGCCAACCTGGGACACTGTCTCACCATCATCACAGCAAAGAGTTTCTTCCTAATATCTAATCTAAATCTACTCTCATCCAGTTTATAACCATTGCCCCTTGGCCTATCACTGTCTGCCCTTGTAAAAAAGTGACTTGCAGTCTGCCAGGACTAGTTTTAGAAGAGGAGGGATGTGTGGATTCTCTCAGTGCACTTAGCCTCTGTCTTTGACAGGGATTTGTTTTGTTGGCACTGCATCCTAAATGCCTTTTTTCCCAAGTCCTCTCCCTCTACCCTTAAGATATGCAGCCAAAAATGAAAGCCAGAGCTAAATGAAGGAGACCCTGAATGGCATCGAGTGATGAAGACCTCTTGTTTGTCCTGTATGTCAGGTTTTAGCTCAGCCTTGGGTCTGGGCACTCCCTCCCTTCCCACCCAGAGCAGTCTGCTCTGCCATCCTGGCACCAGGCAGGAACCGATTAACGTTTCCCCCCTCCCTGACGACCAGAAGCTCGTGGGCTGTGTCAGGCCAGAGTAATGGCTCTGTCTCTGTGAGTTACTGGCAGAGCAGTCTCTGCTGCTTTCACCTCCTGTCTTGGGCCATTCCTGGCTGTCTCCAAGGCGCCAGGCCCTGAGCCAGCACCGACGCCTTTTACAGCCGGATTACACAACTCTGTCTCTGTGTTTTTACTTCTTTTCTGTGCCTAGCTTGGTTTTCCCTCCTGTCTGCAAGGATTGCTAAGACCCCACAGAGGGGTTGGAGGAAAATGCCAGGGTTGAAGCATGAGCCCAGGAGCTTTTTCTATATGCTGTTTAAGTGGCCAAGACCCGATAAAACCTTTTCCATACGGAGGGAAAGAAAAAGGGAGCTGTTCCCAGGAGCCTGCTACCAATTCCCAGGGTACCTCTTGCCAAAAGGAGAAGATTTGCTTTTGCTTCCCAGCATCCTTGCCAGAGCACAGCCTGGCTGATTTTGTTTAACCTGCTCAGAGATCCAACAGGGCACTGAGTCTTTCTGCACCCATGCTCAGATCATAGCCATGCACGCAGCTCTGTGAGCTGCTGGTGCAACATGGTGGACAACCTGTACATCCCACCCCTGAGATACCACCTCCGCTCACAACATCACTAGAGAAGTCTAATTCTTTTCTGAGAAGTGGGAAAATAAAAGCAAGCCTCCTCTCTCCATTTACTGATCTTTTGTAGCTCATTTTCATCTTCTGACTGTAAGTAGACCTCTTTGGAGTCACTAAGCTCGCTAGATAACACACCACACTGATAAGCTAGATCAAAAAAACAATATGGCATCATACTCAAGGCCAGTCTGGCCCTGCCCCATCTCCATGGCAGAGTAAAAAGCAGCTTGGAAAAATAAAAGAGCAGGGCAAGCATGTGGTAGTGCATCTTCAAAAAGATCTGCATGGCTCCAGTAAGTTGTGTTCAGAGACTCCCCAACCCGAATGTTGTCACTTCACAGTACTGAGTGGGTGTTGCTTTTGCGAATATTTTCACATACTTTTTATAACTTTTAAAGTTTTCAGCATCAACAGAAAGCTGTAAAAAGGTGGTCTGCAGTTCAACTGGGCACTGTGTGCAGGACCAGCTCCTGGGGTTCATTCTGGGCCAGGCACTGCTTGATGCCTCATCATGCTCTGTAGTTTTTGTGTTGGAAGAGATGATCCCTACCATCATTAGTACGTTTCTGCTGTCAACAAGCCATTAAGAGTTTCATAGGTGTCTTTCACATCCATCCCTAATCTCTTTTCAAGGCTGAAAGGTCATAGTCTGTGAAATCTTTCCTCCTACAGAACATGGTCCATAACTTTGTTCATGGCTGTAAATTGGCCACCCTTATCACTTCCCCTATATCCTCCTACCAGGAAGCCCACGGAGTACACATAATATTCAAGATGCAGGTGCAGAGTGAAGTTATGCTCTGGCATAGTCATGTTTTCTGTTTCATTTTCTCTTCCTTTCTTAATTTATCCACTCTTAATAATTCACAACATTAAATATCTGATTTTTATCACCATTGAATAATTATTATAAGCCTTAGGTCTTGTTCCCCAGTGACAGCTCTGATCAGAGGCCATGGCTGTAGATGTGAGCTCATAATTGTTTGGGTAAATTTTTCCACTTTCTGTTCCCTCCATGGATTTGCAGCTGCTCTCACTCAGTAGCTCCAAAGCAGCCCATGACAAGAGCAGATGTGAGGTTTGCTGATCACGTTCAGTGTAGATGATCAGATCTGGGTGCATCCTCACAGCATGAAGGAAAGGCTGAGGGTCAGGACTGTGGCAGATGAAGGGACTGTTAAAAGAGAAATTGGTTGGGAATAGAATAACCTGATGCTGAAGGTGGCCATAAATAAAGCCATCAAAGAAGGGATTTCATTTGAGAGAAAAGATGGAATTATTTATTAACTTCATGCATATGATCATTTGTGCTGCTGTGTTTAATAATACAGCTGTGGACATCGGTAACTTTGAAAACTTGTGACATTATAGGAATTGTGGGAGAAAACAAGATGTTTTTCATTGAAAAGAGCTGTTCTGACCAAGTGGTTTTTTCTTCATCTTTTGGAAAACTCTGAGTTTCATTCCATCTTTTGCTCTATGTGTACTTTTGTCTTTATGTGTACATTCTTGCTGCATCTTTTCATGGTAGACTAATGGCCTGCAAAACCACTGTGGGCAGAAATTTCACTTCAGGAACTCTCAAACTTGTCTCATTAAGACACACACACAGATAAAAAGGTTTCAGTTTCTAGTTTCAGTAGTTCTTAAATAAGTTCCAAAGTAGATAATGGAATAAGTCAACAATTTTATCATATTTTCTGTCAAATTAGTATTAATCAACGTTGTGTTACATCACAGAATAAATTAAGGATTACACTGACAGTATAAGAGAAGTTCTGTGTCATAGAGTTTAATGAAAATCTCAGCTGCAAGTTTCAAGAACTGAAGTGTTTTACCTTCTTCTGAACCATGCTTTTCCAAAAAAAACCTGTTTAAAAAAACCAGTTATCTTTCAAAGGACTTTTAAAAAGTTATTTTTCTTCCTTTGAATTAAAATAAGGATCATTTCAGAATGTTTTCACTTCACATTGAGAAGATCAGGTTTACCTGGTTTGTACATTTGCCACTCTGTAGCCATCAAATGACCTCACCCAGAGCCTTCTCCCTGTGAGCAGTTGCAGGGATACAGCAGCAACTTTAAATTTTTATTTTATTTTATTTTATTATTTTATTTTATTTTATTTTATTTTATTTTATTTTATTTTATTTTATTTTATTTTATTTTATTTTATTTTATTTTATTTTATTTTTACTTTTATTTTTATTCTTATTTTTTATTTTTTATTTTTCAATTTTTATTTTTATTTTTATTTTTATTTTTATTTTTATTTTATTTTATTTTTATGTTGAGGGTGAAAGATTGGAAAAGCAAAAGTCATGGCTTAGGTGATGTGATGAAAGCTGTCCTTGTAGGGAAAATGTACAGCACCTTTCCCATAGGTATTGCAGTACAGACAAACAGCAGACTGACAGAAGTCTCTTAGGAAAGGACAAAATCAGAAGCTAAGGCTGGTGGATCAGCATGTAGCCCATGGATATTTAGGTTTCCTCTGGGGCTACAGCAATATCTACAGCATCCTGCAGTACAATCATGACACTGCAATCTACATGTGGCTTCATCTCCCCTCAATCAATACATTTTGGTGACAGCATCGGGCTGTGACATATCCTGGGCTGCATGTCACCTGCATGTCTGTCTCCTCACCTCCTCCCCAGACTTCTCCTCTCCTTGTTGTCATCCTCCACACAGCTGCCTTGCCTCCCACCCTTTCTGTTAGCCCCTTTCCTTTTGGCAGGTGGCTCAAAAGAGCTCTGTGCTCCTGTCACATGCAGGGAAGCCTTTTCTCACCCACTACTGGAGTGTTTTGTGGGGATAATTAACTGTGAAAAGCATCACCCTTGGTGGGGGGCAGAAGCTTAGTGGAACAACTCATTTAAAGTCTTTGCATGGACTTCCCTTCCCTATGCACTGAAGAATACACTCTTTTTACAGAACCTCAGCTCTCCCCAGAGTTGAGTCTTGGTGCAGATCAGCAGAAAGATTGAAAGATGTTCTCTGGATTGATAGCCATGGTGGGATGCTGGTGGGAGACCAGGCTAACAGCAGTTGATAAAGCCTTGAAGATTTGGTGTGCAGTTGATGGAAAGGCTTTTTGGTTTCAGAGCTGAAGATCCAACCCATCAAGCAGCATGTGTTCACTGACAGAATAGTTAGCATGTTTTGCTGCAATTAAATAGCCTATAAATAGCTGTGCTACATAAGGAATGTATTTGCATCTACATAAAATGCAATGGATGTATGTTCAGAAAGATCTCATTGTAATCTGGATTTCTATGTGAGGCTTTCCAGTAGAAGTAGAAAAAGATCTTAAATTCTTAAAACCATGTTCATTTTTTTCCAGTGGAAATGCAAGTGTCAAAAACTTTAACTGAAAGCTGAACTATCTAGGCATTATGTGATAGAAACAGGAATGGAAAAAAAAAAAATAAAATATATATATTCTTCCTGAAAATAGGCAGTTTACACAAGTGCAATTTTCATAAAAACACCATTTTGGTTTGGATCAGGGGTTTCACAGAAAAATTTGCCCTTGATATAAGAGAAAGAGGTGAAAAAAATGGTATTTGTTACATGAATACTAACCACTCTTTCTTTCTTTCTTTTTTCTCTCTCTCCTTTCTTACACTTTCCTCCTCTTGCAGCAAGAAAAACAGCAGACACCAAACAAGAGACCCTGGGAAGGAATCAGGAAAGTCCAGTCCCCACCATCATGGGTTAAAAAGGACATCGAACCTGTGGCACAGTCTCCCCTAGAACTAAAAACTGTAGAATGGGAGAAAACAGGAGCCACCATCCCCCTGGTGGGACAAGACATTATTGACCTTCAGACAGAGGTCTGAGTGGAAAGGGAAGAAAAGGACTTTTTTTTTTCTTTCTTTCTTTTTTTTTTCCGAAAAACAAATGAAACAAACGAAACAAAACCACGTTTTAAAGAAATGATTAAATTAAATCGGAACCGAGCGAGAGAAGTGTTTGGTTTCTTTTGAAACCTTTGATAAGACAAAATAACTTTTGTATTGTTCTCAGCAGAGAGGGGGAATATTACTTTATAGAGTATAGTAGCTGTAGGTTCAGGACAACACGAGCTTTCCCAGGTAGGACTGGAGAAGAAGTGAACCTGGAAGAGATCGAGGAGGAGGCAGAGGGTGGAGAGGGGCTGCAGAGGACGAGCCCTGCCAAGATGCTTTCAGGCTGCTGCAGCACGCCAGGACCCTTCCTGCTCTGCCACGGGGAGGTGTGGAAGGACCCCAGTAGCCACTGTGAAGGGCCAAGAAGATCAAGGTTGTTTGTGGACAAGAGAGGACACCAGCGGGAGCCTTGCTGGGAGGCGATTCGGACGTAGATCCCAGAGGGAGAGCCAGCCTTGAGGATCTGTGGTATCCCTTGCTGATCCTTGCCCCCCACCTCTCTCTCACCAGCTCATCCAAGAAGGAAGGAAATGGGAGTGCCAAGCAGTGGCCAAGAAGACATTTCCACTCCTATGTGCCACACCATGACCTGGCATCCTGGCATCCCTGCAGTGCATCCCCACAGGGCTCAAAGGGGGAAGTGGTGGCATCATCCATGCCTTAGGGTGGAGAGATAAGGTGGGGCTTCTTCCTCTCATCCCTTTGCAGTGGAGCTTTTGCGTGCCCTAAGGAGTGGGACAAGAGCAAGAGGAAAGGACCACCTCCAAAACTTGCTCACCCAGTCTCCAGAGAGGGTCGAAGGTGTTAGACAAACAGACCAACAGAAGAATGTAGGTCTTTTCATTGACTGTTAAATAGATAAACTCAGCACGGGCCTTGTGAAGGTCCTCTTGGCCTCATCCTTTTTTTTTGTTGTTTTGGGTTTTTTTTCTGTTATTTTTCCTTGCTTTCAGACTCAGATTTATTCCAAGCTGCCCCTCCCTGGAAGGCAGAGAGAGAAAGAGGGAAAGACAGATCTGCCAATGTACAATGTACCTGGAGATATTTGGTATACAGAGATGTTGCCTTAGGACATTGAGACAAACTGACAACATGAATCACATCCACTTGGAAACAAACAAACAAACAAACATACAAACAAAAATAATCTATTTTTTTCCTTCTTCTTTTCTTTTCTTCAATAAAAAGAGAACTTGAAACCCGAGACCTTTCTTTTCTTTGGCTCTTGTCATTTCAAATGCCTTTCTGTACGTAGGACTACACAGGCATGGGGTGAGGATGCCACCTGCTGAAGGTGGAAGGCAAGTTGCTCCGTGGAAAGTTTGGGATGGTGGGAACACACAGCCCATTCACTGCTGGTTTGCAATGTTTTGCTTTGTTTTATTCAGTTTGGGCTTTGATTATTTCCCCCCTGCTGGCTCTTTTCCTTTCTACCCACTGCCCAGAGTCAGCAAGCAGGTTTGTGGTCCTACAAGAAGGAAAACGTGGAGCTGATCAGGAAAGTAGGACATTCCTCATCTTAAAATACTTTTTATTTCACCATGAAAAAAAATATGATTTTTTTTTTCATTAAACATTTCTCAAGGCTATTTACAAAAAAAAAAAAAATCACATTTCACCCCAAAAAGTGTTGTGCAATATTTTTACAATTAAAAAATATATTACTGATGTTACACACAGACTTCATTTTTTTATCATTCCCAGCACTGTCTGTCTGATGTTTGGAACAACTCTCCCAGTTTTGGAGATGGGGGGTGACAAACCTCTGGTTGTGAGCAGCCAGATTGTGCCAGACAGCAGTAAACCTTGATCAGGGTCCGAGTTATTAAGTTATTACTGTGTATTTGCATCTCCTTTTTAAAACAAAACAAAACAAACAACATTTTTTAGGAAGAAGTTAACAAAGAATCATGGATACAAGATGCAAAACAATCACTGACCCCAGTTGTGCTTCCCCACTGAGAGATGTTGCTTGACATGCAAACATCTCTGCTTCATCTTTCCTTTGGGCCAGCTGGGTAATCTTTAAGGACAGTGGCATTTATCTTGCCATTAACTGTATAATATGAAGAATGGAAAGAAAAACTTTTAAAAAATATAAATATCCAAATAGTTAAAAAAAAAAAATATAGGAAAACTGATTACTTATAAAAACTGTGATATTATTGTTCGATTTTAGATTATTCTATGAAACAGGAAAGCACAAAGGCCTCCCTCAGATGCCGGGTTGTATGATATTGTAATTATTATAATTACACATTATGAATTTTAGCATACAGATATCTTTCTACTGTGTTTTAATTCTTTTATCTTTTTTTTTTTGGTTTTGGTTTGGTTTGGTTTTTTTCCCCCTTGCCAGACTGACCCTGCCCTTTTCTCTACAACCTTCCCCATTCACCCATTCACTCCAGCCGACTTGCAGGACATTAATGGTGTTATGTAATTACAGAGCTAAATGTTTGTTTAATAACTGTTAATATTCAACTTTCTCTGCCCAGCTCCTCTGGTTAATTCATTTTTTTTCTATGCCCTGTCCTATCCCATGCCATGCCTTCCCCTCCCTCCTCTCTGTGTTCATCAATTTTATTTTATTTTTTAATTTTTTATTTTTTTCTGTACAGTTTTCAGAGCACAAAATGAATGTGTCTTATTTCTAATAAAAGAGGTGTAAACTCTAGCCATGTCTGCTTTTTAAAAGTGCCCCTGCCCACACCCCACATGTGGTTTGCATTGCACCCGGGTGTTGGGAAACACCTCTCCTATATCTCCAGCTGCCTCTTTGGCTCTAGACTCTGGAAGAGCCATAGCCCAAGATCAAACTTGCCCCACAAATGCATCTTTTGCTTTTAGCTTTGTAACTTAGAATCACAGAACCATTGAGTGGTTAGGATTAGAAGGGACCTTAAAGATCATCCAGTTCCAACACCCTTGCCATCAGCAGGGACACCTTCCACTAGACCAGGTTGCTCAAAGCCTCATCCAACCTGGCCAAGAACACTTCCAGGGAGGAGCAGCCACAGCTTCTCTGGCCAACCTGGGCCAGTGTCTGACCACCCTCACAGTGAAGAATTTCTTCCTAATGTTTAATCTAAACCTACCCCCTTCCACTTTGAAGCCATTACTCCTCATCCTATCACTAACTGCCCTTGTAAAAAGTCCCTCCTCAGCTTTCTTGGTTGGCCCTTTCAGTTACTGGAAAGCAACCTCTTGACATTCCAAAAAATACCTCCTTTTCCAGGGCATGAGGAATTCCCTTTTCTGTGCAGCAGAGCCTGCTTTTCTGCAGGTATCTCCAACCCAAGCCTTGATGCCTTCTTCCCATTTTATGAGTGAAGTGTCCAGTATTCAACACAAGTCAAGCAGCATTACTGGTAGAAGGCAGCAGTGCTGGGATATAACTTCCAACAGGACCAGGGTGATGCTGATGCTTCCTCGTTTGCATACCTGCAAAGCTAATCTCAACCTTCCCTGGATTTCCCTGCCTCCTGCTGCATTACCAGGCAGACTGCAAGCAGGAGCACAGCTCTTAGGACAAGGAGGTGAAGGTTATCACTCATGAAAGGTGACAGGAAATTAATTGAGCTAGGGATTATTCACTTCCTTGGCGCTTACCCTTGAATGGCTGAAATCATCCAGCAAAAAATATGTCCTTATCTCCCTGACTCTACTCCATCACCTGATTGACAGTTTGTACATCTATAAACTTACAGGTTTAGAGGATTAGAGGAGGCTTAGGGGTCTAGATAATCAGGTCCAGGACTGCTGTTCTCCAGATCTTTGATCCAAAAGCATCATGGCCCAGTAGGTCCCCAGGTGCAATGACTTCTCTTGACTTATCTGAAATGAATTAGATAACCTGAAACATCTGGAAAGATTGCTGAGGCATAGGGTTCCCCAGAGCCTCTTAGCCCTGTCCCCTAATCCCTGAGCCAAGTTCCAACCCTTCTTCAATCAGCACTGCCTGATGGTGAGTCCCATTGACTTTTCCATCTTTTCTACAGGGATGTTTCTTGCCCTGTATCTCCCATACCAGATCTTATAGCATTAGCAGGCAGAAGGGAAATACTCACCACCAGACACCACCATGAGGTGATGGGCTGGAAGGGCAGGAGAGCCCAAAGCTCAGATCACAGCCCTAGAGATGGGTCAGGAGGTCCTGCTGCTTCTCATCAAAGGGAGCTGGAAGGAGGGAGCACTTGTCCCCACTGTGTTCACAGGACTGTCAGAGGTGGGGGACGCAGGAGGTCGGGGTATGTACAGGTGGTTTCCTTTTTTATTGTGGTTATCATATGATGTGGCTGCAAGGGAAGGTTCAGCTTAAAAAGGACCTCCTGAGATCTTCCTCAACTGTCCTACAACCCCATGATCCTGCCTTGTAGTCACCCCAGGCTCTAGCCATGGGACAACCAGAGAACACTTGTTCACACACCATGATCTCACAAGGAGGAAGCACAACCACACTGTGGCAGTGGGTAAATTGTGTTTTGCACAGTTAAAAGACTGCACTAGAAAATTGAGAAGATTCTGAAGATTGAAGAAAATGCAAAGCATCTCCCCAGGGCTGCCTATATAGGAAAAGGCCCATATAGAGCAAGACATCATTTCTGGAAGGTTTTGGACCAGGGCAGGAGGCTGCTCTCTGCATTCTTTCTATTTTGTGGCTGAAGGGAATGTTTTGTCTCACTATGATACTATCTGAGATGTCCATGATGAGGTAGGATGAATCTGTTCCTGAGCTCCTGTTGTGACAAGATCTAAACAGAGGAGAAAAGAGAGGAAATTACTCTTGATTGTATTTATTCTTATTTTCCCCAATCTACTACTCCCAGGAAGAGGTCAGTGCCTCCCCAGGGAAGTGTCTGCCAATAGAAAACACCTTCAAAGTATCTTTCAACAGCCTTCTGAGTAAGGAGTCCTCAAGGGATCCACATGGAGGACCTCTCTAGGTGTTTGTTTGCTCAGACCTATCTTCATTCATGATTTTCCAGAAAAACCTTTTATGTATCTGAGGCTGAAAGCTCCCTTATTCTGGCAAACCCCTTGGTTAGGCGAATTTCATACCTTTAGAAAGGCCACCATGGAAGAGAAGCACTGTTCCTTAGATGGGGCCACGCAGGACTTGATGTTGAATGGTCAAATTCATTCCTTTTTGGCCTTAAAAACCTGAGAATCCTTTTAGGATGTGGTGCTGAATAGCACCAACAGAGAAACTCATTGCTGAGTTATGCACATTATGTTTGAGTAATGAACATCACTCATTACACTGGCTCGTTAGCAAGTTGAGTAGCTGTTATGGCAGTAATGCCAAAAAAGAGACCCAGGGGAATGAGGCAGGCAAGTTTCAATCACTCTTCAGTCTCTTCACTGATCATCTCAAGAGAAGTCAACCATACAACCTGAACTACCTTTCTTCACCCTGACAACATTCTGTGGAGCCCCAGCACGTGGAGATGGGCTTTGCTCATCTCCTCCTGTGTCCCAGAGATGTTGTGGCTTTGGCATGTTAGTGAGGAGCAACGTGGCTTCTGAAGAGAGCATTGCAGCCACCATGAAAGCCAAATGAGCTGTGGCATCTTGAGAGAAAAAGTCCCAAGATCACAAGCCTGGATCAGGTTCCCACCAGCCAGCTGCTTCACAGCTGTTTGCTGCTTGAAAAGCAACAACTCTTGGCTCCTGTGGAGTTTACAAGAGCCTCTTCAACTTCTAAATTGGGAAAGAAAGGACACATGTTGTATTTTGGGGGGAAACAGAGGACAAGCAGGACTCAGCCCTTGGAGAGGAACCTTGTGTAAATTTTGGGTAGTTTTGTTTGCTTTCTCCCCTTGCAGATTTTATTTAAGAAATAGCCAAGTGTAACTGTGCTGCTCTCAGTTGCTGAACCCTTATTTGTGCTAGATGATTCCACTTCTACAGAGACACACCAGGGCTGAGTCCTCACCACCACCACTTCCCACTGATTTTAAAGTCCTTTAGGCAAAAAGCCAAATTTGAGGAAAAGAGAAGTCAGTGCCATGAAATTTTCTGCCATGGGAATCTCTGCAGTTCCATTAACAGCAGCGGAACAGAGCAGGTTAAAATTCAAAGGCTTAGGTTCTCATGCAGAGAACAGGACCTCACCAAGGTATTGCTTTAGTTAATTAATCCAGATATGCAAAAGAAAGCAATTACTTGCCTGATCATCAAAATCAATATGTCCTGAGCAGAGTCAGTAGTGACAGGCATGTGGCTAGAGTTGCTTTAGTATTTTCACATGACCAAAGAGTGCTCAGTGTGTGTATATAACCCACTGCTGAGAGCCACCACCATGTCCTACACCATACTCATGGGGCAAAATAATGTGCTGGAATAAGCTACCCAGAGAGGTTGTGAAGTCTCCATCCCTGGAGATGTTCAAAACCTGTCTGGACACTTTCCACTTTCCTTTGCAACTTGCTCTAGGTGAACCTGCTTTAGCAAGGGGGTTAGACTAGATGATCTCCTGAGGTCCCTTCCAGTCCCAACCATTCTGTGGTTCTGTGAAAATATTATATGTGATGCAAAACAGCACTCTGACCCTAAATCTGACACATGAATATGCATGCACACACTGACCCATATATATTCACACAAGCACCCATGCATACACCCACTACTCCATAAACACGCAGGTAAACAACCATAAATGTACCAAACCATTAAAAAGCATTGAGACAGGTTAAAATTGTAATTTTTTTAATGTCAAACTCACTTGAAAAAGGCACTCAGACAGTAGCTATGATTTATGTGAGAAATGTGTTCAGTGAACTCCAGAAAGTTAATGTGAATTAAACAAGATGCAGCAATTAATTAGCTGCAGTAGCATTTGTCTGCTCTGCACATCTGCAATGGCTTTTTGTTGGGTTTTGGTTGTTTGGATGTTGGGGTTTTTTTGGTTTTTTTTCTATTTATGCTATGGAAAATTAATTTTTCAACCAAGTAAACTAGTAATAAAGTTCAGCTTCAGCAAAGTAAAGACAAAGCAGAAGTGTGTTTCTCACCTGATCCCATAGGACTGGCTTATTTTTGCCTTCTGCAGATGACCAGTTGCAAATGAACTATTTAATCCTAAACTCAGCAAGTTGCTCTCATCCTGCAAAGATCAAGGCAGGCATGAAAACCACAGAGTTCAGAGCACAGAGGTGGAAAAGGATCTTGGGTTCCTGTTTGGAGGTAGTGGCGTAGAAGACAACATGAATTTTGCTATGGAGCAGATTCTGAGCAGAGACTCCTGAGATGGAGACTCAGTTTCTAGTTTTGTTACAGGTTTCCTTGCATCACTTTTTCATAAATGTTTTAATCTTCCCATGTTTCAGCTTCTTCAATTTTTGGGGCACCAGTGATGGTATCCCCCATTTCCCTATGTGTCCACCAGGTTTTGCAGCACATACAAAGCAACGTGCTGTTGTTGCTAGAACATAGCTGTGCTTTGTGTGGTACACAGCAGGACAGAGGCTTTTTTTTTTTACCTCTAATGAAAAATGTTAGCTTCAAAGCCATGTAAATTCAAAATTAAAACATAAAGCTTTGTGGCAGTACTTTGACAAGTGACCTCTCTAGAGGTGGAACAATGACAGAAGAAATTTATGCAAATGTTGGGAGTGATTTGAAAGCAGGAGAGAAAGAAAGAAGCAAACTCTGCAGGAAGCAAAAGAAGTGCAGGGGAGTTTCTGTTCAGGAGAAATAATTAACTGAAAAGACAAATTGTCACCTCCTGGTCTGTGTGGGCTGAGGGTTTTCAGGGAATGGACAATCAAAGGGTGGTTTAATGCATATCAGGAGTTTCTTGGCTTTCATCAATTGTTGGCTGAAATAACAGGCAGATTCTTCATGTTAGCTCATGTTTGGAACTATTATTAATATTGCAACTCAAGCTTTGAGACCTCAGCCAACACAGGCTTCCATCGCTCGTGGGTGTTTTGCATTTCCATGGGAAATAAGAGGCCATGTCCTCTTCAAAGAGCTGGTAACCTGTTTGAAATACAAGAGCACAGGGGAAAGGCAGAGAGGCTTGATGAGCACAGAAAATCCAGCAGCAGAGGGAAGTGACAAAATTGGTGAAGGGTTTAGAGGGGAAGGGTATGAGGAGAGGCTGAAGTAATTTGGTTTGTTCAGCCTGGAGAAGAGGAGACTGAGAGGAGATCTCATCATGGTCTAGAACTTCCTCCCAAGGGGAAGAGAAGGGGCAGGTGCTGAGCTCTTGTCTCTGGTGACCAATGATAAGACCAGGGGAAATGGCAGGAAGATGTGGCAGGGAGGGTGAGGTTGGCCATGAGGAAAAGGTTCTTGAGGCAGAGGGTGGTGAAGTACTAAAACAGGCACCCCAGGGAGGTGCTCATGGCACCAAGCCTGACACCATTCCAGAAGCATTTGGACAACACCCTCAGACACATGGTCTGAATCTTGTGACAGTACTATGCTAGGGTAAGAGTTAGACTCGATGATCCTTGTGGGTCTTTTCCAACTCACAACATTCTATGATTCTATGACCATCTGGTTGCTCCTTTAGTCTAAGCCATGCTGTTATTCAAGATACTGAATCTTGTCACTCAATTTTGACAAATTTTCTGGAAGAAGCCAAAGGCCTAGAAGAAATTGCTGGGTGACAGTTGCTGCCCATGAAAAAAGCTCTCTTCTGACCTGAGATGCAGAAAGGTTGGCATTTCAGGGCTGATGTCTATTATTTGTTAATGAAAGAAAGTGGGGATTGGACTAGATGATCTTTTGAGGTCCTTTCCAATCCCTAACATTCTGTGATTCTGTGAAGAGCTTAGCCTCATTGTTGTTCTCAGTCCATCTAGGCCAGGACAGTGCAAATCAGCTTGGTTTATAAAAGGTCACGCCCATTCAGTGTCAGGCACAGCTTTGGGCCCATTATAAGAAATAGTAAAGGCAAAATGGAAATACAAAATGGATCACACTGCATAGATAGTCAAGCAAAGAGTGATTTTCCATAGTAATGGACCTACTGGAGTGAGTCCAGAGGAGGCCATGAGGATGATCTGAGAGCTGGAGCACCTCTCCTATGAGGACAGGCTGAGAGAGTTGGGGTAGTTCAACCTGGAGAAGAAAAGGCTCCAGGTAGATCTTCTAGTGGCCTTCCAATATCTGAAAGAAGCTTAGAAGAAAGCTGGGAAGGGATTTTTTTACAAGGGCATGTAGTGATAGAACAAGGGATAATGGCTTTAAGCTGAAAGAGGATAGGTTTAGATTAGATATTAGGAACAAATTCTTCCCTGTGAGGGTGGTGAGACACTGGCCCAGGTTGCCCAGAGAAGCTGTGGCTGCTCCTCCCTGGAAGTGTTGAAGGCCAGGCTGGATGAGGCTTTGAGCAACCTGGTCTAGTGAAAGGTGTCCCTGCTGATGGCAGGGGTGTTGGAACTGGATGACTTTTAAGGTCCCTTCCAACTCATACTATTCTGTGTCTCTATGCTAATTAATTATCTTCCTTAAATAAAACATCTTATTTCCCTGAGCTTAGATCTGCAATCAGAATAATTTGTATATTCTCAGCCAAGTGTCTCATAGGCTATTACAGACTTACAGCACAGCATGGAGAGCAGTGCCTTTATCATCCTATAAACACACGTAACACTCACACAAACATGATCAGCATGGATGGCCCCATCCTCTTCTCCTCCTCAGGTGATCAGGATTGAAGCTGAGGGATATTCACACTCAGCCTGAGTTTCTCCAGCAGCTGGGCTTAGTCCATTCAGCAGTTGACCCTCATGTCCAAATCCTCCCCATTGTCTAGCACCAGAACCTTTGAGCTCCTAGAGTTGGTGGCCCCAGTCTAGCAGCAGGCATCAGATCTCCTACCCTGCTCACAGCCAGCCTGTGTTGAAGCTCATCACATTCACACACAGGCTTAAGATAGAAAAAATAGAGCAAACCACACAGAAAATCATAGGAATAACATCAAATGAGATATAGAACACTATGGTGATGAGGTGTAGGGTGGGACCACAGTGCCCTGACCACAGTGCCCTGACCTGCAGCTTGAGATGTCAGTGTCACTGTGCTGCCTTTGCCATTCATTAAGCATTTGCCTCCATTGCTGTTGGAGCAGGATTTCATAAATTAACTGTATTCAGAGGAGGAAAGTGGTCAAAAATCAGCCAAAGGACATCTTCAAAACCCATGGGTCCAGTTTAGAGACTCAGCATTGGGTTTCTCCTGTCTATACAGGAGTAGTTAATACTGGGGATCCCTATGGGTGCCATAAAACAAAAAGGCTAATAGCAAGAAAGCATCCTAGGTGAAAATGTATTGAAGGAAGGTCTTCTAAAAAGAGATGAGGCTGCCTTTGGAGATAAAAGGGCATGATTGCTCTGTAACTTTCTTCCTTTTTTTTGGTATTGATTGCTAGAAACTTGGCTAAAGAGTCTTAGAGTGGTAAGGACTGGTATTAATTATTCCAAGTAACAAACTTTGCATACGAAATTACCCTGTTTTCACCAGCCTGTGGAAATCCAGAGGTTGTGAAAGATTGCTTGTCAAGAAGAGGACAGACTTTCTTTTCAAAGTAACTGGTCATGTTTTTCCCACTGCAGAGTATCCAGTGGTGCTGTAAGAGACCCAGACTCACAATCCTAACCTCTGTTAGGAAAAAAGGTGTCTTGTTTTTCCAAAGCTTTCCAAAAGCATCTTTGTGAGATCAGGATGTTGGTTTTTTTCTGGTCCCCTAGGAGTCCTGTAGCAGAAGACTGGAAATAACCCCTGACCTCAACAGTCCCATTTAGTTTACAACCTGTCCTCTGGGTATGGGTAAGCTCCTCCCAGACTTGCCTTATTCAGGTGGAAAAGGCATCTAAGAAACCAGTGGTGCTTCTTCCTTGTTCCAGGTTGTCCTTCCAAGAGAGATCTTTAAGCTATGAAAAAGAAAATCAGGGAACACTGGAGGACAGAGTGTAAAGGAGATATTATTATTATTTTTATTATTATCATTATAATTATCAATATCATATAATATTAATAATACAATTATAATATTATTAATAGAATTAAATAATAATAATAATAATAATAATAATAATAATAATAATAATAATAATAATAATAATAATAATAATAATAATAATTGTCTTTTCCTCTTTTGTCTTTCCCAGGCTTGACTAACTACAAAACTTTAGCAAAGCTCCTGCTGAGAAGGTGAGAAACTGAGATGAAACAGCAACTTAATCCACGGGGATGAACTCTATCAATGATCCAATTATTTAGGATTTGATGTCTTTTGTGTCTCAGAGTTAGCAATTCCCAGCCCTGGATATGGAGATGGACAGCATTTCACACCAGTGAATCTAGGGAGGTGTTGTAGAAGACTGCCTTGATTTACAAACGAAGGTGATTAGCATATAAATTGGTACTATAGGCCAGTGAGCAGTGTAGCCTTGCTGAATTGAATGAATCAGCAGGGCTGAGTCTGTGGGAAGGAGGCAAATTAAAGTCTCTGCTCGTACACCTCACTTTATAATGCCTGCAAGAGAAAATGAAAGTCGTTTTTTGTGTCGACTTTATTTATCTTTGATTATTTTTCACTTGCCGCTGCTTTAATTTCTCCCTTTTTCTCTCCCTCTTTTTTTCTCTCCCTCTTTTTTTTCTCTCCCTCTTTTTTCTCTCCCTCTTTTTTCTCTCCCTCTTTTTTCTCTCCCTCTTTTTTCTCTCCCTCTTTTTTCTCTCCCTCTTTTTTTCTCTCCCTCTTTTTTTCTCTCCCTCTTTTTTTTCTCTCCCTCTTTTTTTTCTCTCCCTCTTTTTTTTCTCTCCCTCTTTTTTTTCTCTCCCTCTTTTTTTCTCTCCCTCTTTTTTTTCTCTCCCTCTTTTTTTCTCTCCCTCTTTTTTTTCTCTCCCTCTTTTTTTTCTCTCCCTCTTTTTTCCTCTCCCTCTTTTTTCCTCTCCCTCTTTTTTTCTCTCCCTCTTTTTCTCTCCCTCTTTTTCTCTCCCTCTTTTTCTCTCCCTCTTTTTCTCTCCCTTTCTCACTTGCTTGCTCTCTGATGGGGTCCTACACATCTGCCCAGCGCTTCAGATCCTGGTTATTTCTCACGTAACTTTGACTAGCAAAGTCAGTGAGTGTCTTCTTTCTTCTTTTGCCTGCATCTTTTGTCTTTGTGCCCTATCCCCCTTTATCCTTTTTTCTTGACCTTTCATCTTTTCTCATTATCTCTATTATTTGTTTTCCTGCTGCAACTCTCCTTCTTTGCTTTTATTGTTTCTCAGGAGAAAACAAGCAAAACTGGAAATGGCTCTAACAACACACCTCTTTCTTTTTGAGCTCTGGAGGATAAATGCAGTAGAAATCAGGTACTTAACTACTCTGATGGTGGGACAGTGTGTCCCTTGGACAGAAAGACAGACGTGGTAGCTATCCCAAGTTTCAGGATGTGATGTAGATGGAACATTGATGGAGGTGGGACATTGCTTTTCCTGTTGTCCAGCTGCTTCCTCTTGCCCATTGCACACATGTTGTAAGCCAACCCACCAGGACACAAAGCTGGTGAAATCAGGGAACTGTTTCTCTCAGTCCCTTCGTGCTCTAGGTTTTCTCCCTCCTCACCCTTTCATTGATTTCTCATTTCCTTTTCACTCTCCCTTGAATCAAGCTCTTCTCACAGTGTCCTTATTTGACTCAGCAAAGGAGGATGAAAAAAAATCCTCTCTAACAAGTTTTCTGGGCTGAAAGAAACAAACCCTTCATCCTGACCTTGGCTCTGATTCATATTTCTAGTTGCTTTCTGCAGGGATCTCTCCCTCTTCTTAAGTGACCATCAGAGAGGTAGGTACACTCCTACATTGTCAAGCAAATTTGAGGGTGGTACCAGCCACGTCACATTCCAACCTGGCTGTGCAAACTGCCCTTTCTCATCTTCCTAAGTCACTGCTCAAAAGAGCTTCTGTGTATTCAGTGCAGCAAGAGTGCAGTCTTCTACAGATCACCTGCTTTGGATGATATTACTGGCTACCATCAATTTTCTTAGGAGAAATGCAGATTCATAGGGTCACAGAATCATAGAATGGCTTGGGTTGGAAAGGATCTTAAAGATCATCTTGTTCCACCCCCCCTGCTGTGGACAGACACTAGATGAGGCTGGCCAGGACTCCATCCAACCTGGCCTTGAATGCCTCCAGTGACAGGGCATCCACAACTTCTCTGGGCAACCTGTTCCAGTGCCTCACCACCCTATTCCTAAACATGCAGGTTGGAGGGCACCTCTGGAGGTCTCTGGTCCTGCAAGCTGTCCCACCATGTCTCTGTTATTTCAAGGATGCTGTTATTGTGTTGCAGAGGGGAACATGCAGTAGCTCTCTCTCTCCTCTGATTGTTTTCCAGGCATTTGTGCACAAGCATGAGAAGACAATAATTTTCTGACTTGTTTTCATCCATCCTGGCACTTTTGTCTCATCTAACACTTTACCCTGCATACTACTCTGACCTGCAGTTCCCTCAATTAACTGTCAACTGTTACCACTATCCTCTGAAATATCTAGTTTAAAGCCATCCTTTCTACATTGACATTTTTGACAAAGATGTTTTTACTCTACTTCTCAAGTAGGTCCCACCCCCTCTTTGAGGACCTGGTTCCTGAAAGAGGGACCTTTGCTGTTAAAACTCATAAGAAGCCTTCTTGTGTTTTATGAGCAAAAGGATCAGACCTTGTTTTTTTTTTTAGGAGCCAGCCATTCAGGGAAAACACAAAGAAGCTGTTGACTGCAGTTGCCCCAAGAAGCCACCAGAGCAACTAGTTTTCTAGTTCACTGAAGGGTACAGACAATGCATATGTCCCAGGGCTTGCTCACATCTCTGTTCTGGCTCAGTCAAAATGATGTAATTTAGGTTGTCCCTTAAGAAATACAGATGTAGTGGTTAATGTACTTAAGCCCCCAGCCATCCTTGGGCTTTGCAAAAGGAGTTTGGCTGTTGGGCTCCATCCATTGCCCTAGAAGATGTTCCTTGCTCCAGGAGTTTTATTTTTATACACACTGATCAAAGATGAACTTAGGAGAAGAAACAAGCAATTCCCCTTGCACTCATGTGAATTCATGTTTAGTCACCATGGGCAGTAGCTTAGAGCAGGGAACATGTCTCCAGGCTGGCTTATGGGCCATGAGAACATCTTCCTTTTCTCCTAGCTCTCTTCTGAGGAAGGTGATTTAAAAAGAAGAATGGGTTTAATAAAGAGCATCTGACTGTGTGATAGACCAGCCCTGGGGTAGCAGTACATTTATCTGCACATATTATGGGTTTAATTTGGTCCATGCAAAACCTAGAGAAAACCAATTTAAAAAATCTTATTAAATAACTCCTCATCAAAACACAAAAAAAAAAGGGGAGTTCAGCTGAGTAGCTGGAGCCAAGGAGATTAACAGAGCTTCTGGGCTTTATCAGATGGGTGATAGAGGAGATCTGTGTCCCAGCTCCCTGTGTGGTTGTTCTTTGCCATGTTGTGCACATCCATACGAGAGAGCAACACCTCTATGTGATGTGAGAATGGGTGAATCCATTAGAGAGGGCTGAATGGAAGGTGCTGCCTCTACCATGCTGAATTACAGCTATCCTCTATTAAGGCATTACCCTCACAATATGAGTACAAGCTTTAAATAGAACTTTTTTTCCTTAGCAGAGCAGGTGGGAATTTTTTTTACCTCCACATGAAGATCAAACAAATGAATTAGTTTCTCCTTTCATCATTTTTTTCATGTACAAAGTCCCTGATATAATTATTGAAAAAAAACCAAACCAAACCAAAAAAAACCCCAAAAACCCAAAACAAACAAACAAACAAAAAAAACCCACTTCAGCCCTGATCAACTGAGTTAAAAATTTTAAGGTGAAAGAAAAACTGACACAAATGTTTCCTCTGATTAGTCAAAGGCAAGTGAGTTGTAAATACAAATGCAACCAGGTGGCATCTTCCAGAGCAAGGAAAAGCCTCTTGCTTGAGTTTAGAGATCAGAGCCCAGGTGGTGGGACAAACCCGTGGGCCAGTACAGATGTCTTAGGAGCAGGACTTTTGGACAACTTGTCCCTTTCTTGGTGGTTCTGTGATCTCATTCCCAATACTTTGAGCACATCACTTGTTATAGTTTCCAGTGCAGACACTGGCACCTAAGCTGATGACTCCAACCTTTGGTAGTCCACTAGAACTAGTCAACTTCATCAGTGCAGCTTGGAGCATCCTAACAGACATTCAAAATATGCCACTTGAATCACTTACCAAATGTACCTTTTTCTCTTTGTGCACTCTAAAAGTGATGATGAGGTTGTAAGGAGACAAACTGCAGTTCCTTAAATGTAGATTAAATTAGTCCACCCCTGCCTTCTAGTTTCTTCAACTCTATTTATGCTTTTCAGCAACTATGTGTTGATGGCATTGGTTCAGAAGAGTGCAAAGGACTGAAGAAGAAACAAAGTGTTAGAGAAAAGAGAGTTGTTGCTTTGAAATGTCCAACTTTTCTAGAAAAAAAAATAAAATGGTCTGATTAGAAATTGCCAAAGACTTTTCCCTCAAGGACTGAATATTTGCTCTCTTATTAACAAACAGATTTACAAGATAATGCACAATGGTACTGATTCCTACTAACACCCCAGATGTAAAATAATATTATCTGGATGGATTTTTCAAAGCAGAAGAAGGAAAGAAACAGAGTTTTTATAGCAGTTTACCCAGTTTGATTATCTGTTACAACTTAGATTGCTTCTATGTCTTACAGTTTTAGTCAGTGGGTACTTGAACATGATGTGTCCAGAAAAAGAGATAATGAAGAAGAATCTAATCACAGGGCAGCTTTTAGCCATTCCTGTGCTTTTCTGAACTACAATTGTAAAAGCAGAAATATTCATCAAAACATTTTGAAGATTGAGGAAGAGGCAGCAGTCAGCTGGCTGAAGCTGATCTCTCTCTCTGTCTTATCAAATACATGGTTTCCAGGGATGCTTTCTGATGGAATGAGGACATTTCAGGTGGCTCTGATACTTACAGAAGGATCTGGCAGGACCACACTTTCATGGGTAAAACCAGCACCAGCAAACAATTAACTGATGAGGTCATGGCATTTCTGTAGCAAGAAATAGGATCTATGCTTGGTTTGTTTCCTCTTTGATAAATCCAAGCTCAGGATTGTTGGATGCATAGTTCACATTTCTGTAGCAGATGAGTTGCTTCATATCTTTCCCAAGAAGCATGTGGAAACCTAACCAGGAATCTTGTTTTTTTCAGGTGCCAGACACTGTGCTCCATCTGCACAGAAGAATTACATTTTACACTGGATTCTGAGATAAATGATCCCTAAAATCTAAGAAAATTTACTTTGCTAGTTCTTGTCCATAGCTTGATCCTTAGTTTGAGATATAAAGATGTGTTTTTTCAGCACTGGAGGTTAATGTTAGACCAGGAACACAGAAAACCTTTATTCATCCTGCATGTCCCACTCCAGTACATCAGGATACAACTGCACTTTGAAATTTTATTGAGCCCCATTTAGAATTATGAGGAAAGACCTAGATGTGTCCCAGTTACCAAAAAAAAAGGGAGTTAAATAACAGGTCATACTGTTTACTATTAATTATCATTTTAGTGAAATGCTCCTATGGCTTCCCTGTAGTTTATAACTCATTGCCTATTCCCTTTTCCCAGCTGCTTGTCATCCCCAAAAAGGAATTACAGTAACACATCAAGATTCAGAAAAAGCCATCCACATTTTCTGAATTCCAGTGTAGATGTCCTTAACAAAAACCAAAACATTTTTGTTTTGTTTTGTTTTGTACCATCTATTTCAGATTAAGATTTACCATCTCATTCTCTAGTAGTTTATTGCTGGATTACACGTGGGAGACAATTGTTTTAACAAGTGCTTACTAGGAAAGAGCTCTGCAGATGATGTGGCAAAAAAAGAACATTAAAAAAATCCTCCCCTAAATCCTATGCAAAGTTTAATGTGCATGTAAATAAAAAAAACCAGTTGCATTAAAAATTGTATACAGAGTGAAGGGGACAGTATATAATACAGTAAGATCTGGTGGCTTTCATATGTTAGAGAAACTGAATTTTATTACTTATTTTTTCTGTTGAAAACATTTTTCACACAGAAAATGGTGATTCCATTCCTGGCAAGTATAGAAAGGAAGTTCATTTATCTAGGCAGGAGTTCAAAAGATTTTTTTTTTCTTTTTTATCAAATGTTCTGCCTTGTTAAACTAAGACACAAGTTAGTCCTATGTAGGGGATCCATAAGATGCTATAAAAGATCAGCCTTTGTGTGTCTACAAAGGCAATGTCTTGAAGGTGCTCTGAGGAGTTTGGGTTCTCTTTATTTAGGCTTTTTAGTTGAGGGACAAGATGACTAGGCAAGGTCTTTCCATAAATGTTTTTGGTTAAACTCTTCCTTTTTTAATGAAAATTTTAAAAAATCAATAAAAAATGGATGTCTGAAGGTATCAGAATTGTTCTGTAAATGGTTTGAATTGAGTTGAATCAGGTCATTTTTTGCAGCCAGTGAGTAAATTAAGTTATGCACTGTACAGTATAAATTTGTCATTGAAACATTCTGGAAATATCTACCCAGTTCCTATGGAAGGAGAATATTTTGACTCCTCTTTTCAAAAAGAAGTGAGCTTTTTTTCAAATGGCCTCTATCTGTAAAGGCTTTTCTGAAATACTCTTAGCAACCTGAAAAGGAAACAAAACATTCAATTACAAGTGAAAAAAACATAAAAGTAAATCCCAAACTGAACCAACTTAACTTTCAGTTCTGTACCAATCCACCTGAAACACACCCACTTCTTTTTTTGATTCAGATATTGAACTCTGACTCTGTATAATTCTAATTTTTTTCTTCCTAGAAAAGCTACCACTGGGAAACAGTGGATGCTTGGTAAACATCAGTATCAAGGCACATCTATTTATGCTCTGTATTTAGGGACCTTGTATCTCAACAACCTTGAAAGAAGTGCCTGATGGCTCTGTAAGTGTCATCCCATCCTGCAGCACAAATGAGTCTTACGTGAAGAGTTTAGGCTTATGTCGATGAAAAACTTGGCTTACGTGCTTCTAAGGACAATTCTCAGAAAAAAAAATGAAGTCCTGGTTGTTGACTGAGTATCTAAACAGTACTTTGTCATAAGAGCAGTTGAGTGAATCATAGCAAGCGGGAGCATTTCAGCTTTTAATGGCTAGCATTTGTTTTCATCTCTATTTCAGTAAAGTCTAACAAAATTGAGAGCTTTGTTCCTAAAAAAAAAAAAAGGACTACCCACTGTGATGAAATAGCAGCAAAGACCTGGAGTCCTGAAAACTTGCTTTAGTGTGTTCTGTATTATATTTCAAACCCATTATTCCTCAGACAAAATACCCTTTTTCTGCACTATGAAAGGTAGGTGGGAGATGATAGCAGGATCACAGGTTAATTCAGGTTGGAATGGATCCAAGACGTCCTGAGTCCAAACTCCTTCTCAAAGCAGAGTCAGCTACAAGGTTGCACCAAGCTGTCCTGTTCTTTCTTCAGTCAGGTCTTGAAAACCTCCAAGGGTAAAAATTGCACAACCCTCTTCAGGCAACCTGTTCCTCACTGTGGAAAAGTTTATCCTTATATCACTTTGAATCCCTTCTGTGCTATATCACTTTGAACCTCCCAGTCTGCTGTCAGGTGCCCCCCCAAAAGCTGTCTGTTCTTCAGACTGAACAAGCCCTGGTCCTGCAACCCCTCTACACAGGGCAATTACCCCAATCATCACAGTGATCCTCCACTGAATTTACCAGACTTTATGAATGTCTTTTCTGTGTGGTGTTTTTCTCTTTAAAAATCAGATTTCCTTAAACCATAATCTTTAATTGGTAAATAGTGATTTTTTATTATTATTTTTTTAATTGGTTGTCATGGTTTAACCCTGGTAGGCAGCTAAGACCTACAGAGCTGCTCACTCACTCCCCTCCACAGTAGGATGGGGAAAGAAATATGAAGGGTAAAAGTTAGCAAATTTGTGAATTGAGATAAAGACAGTTGAATAAGTAAAAAAAAATCTGCATGTGCAAGCAAAGTAAAATAAGGAATTCACTCACTACATCCTATTGGCTGACACATGTTTAACCATTTCCAGGAAAATAGGGCTTCATCATGCATAACAGTTACTTGGGAAGACAAAGGTTATTAACTCCAATTGTCCCCCTTTCCTTCTTTGTCCTGGTTTTGCTAGGCTAGAGTTAATTTTCTTCTCAGTAGTTAGAACAGCTGTGTTTTGGTTTCAGTGTAAGACTTGTTATGAGAACATCATTGATAAAAGTACCAATGTTATTAGTTGCTGCTATACCTCAACCCCACCGTGTTTGGCTGGTTCACAGCTGCATTCGGACTGGGAGGGAGAAGTTCAGAGAATAGCAAAGCCCAAAACTGGCATTGGATGTGCCAGTGAAATATTCCAGATCATATCACATCTTGTTTGGTATATTATCTGGAGCTGACTGGAAAGGGTGAGGCAGTTTTTCACGGGTTTTCTCTTGGGTTCTGGCTTTTCCAGGATTGTGATTTCGGTTTGGGATTGTTGCTCCTCCGGGATCCTTATCCAGGAACAGGCCAGGCTTAGCCAGCGGTGGTGAGTAGTTGCACTGGGTTATCACTCATTTGTATATCTTATTACTGTTATCATTATCACTAGTATTTTAATATTAGGGGGTTTTTTTTAAGTTTTCTTTTATTTCTATTATTAAACTGTTTTTATCTCAACCTACAAGCCCCCCAATCCTCTCCCCTATCCCCTGGGGCTGAGGGGGAAGTGGGTGAACAGCTGTTGTGGCTGCTAACCCAGTGAAACTATAACATTCTTCTTCTCCCAGCTTTTACTGATGATGTTATATGTTATAGAACATCTATTTGATTAGTTTGGCTCACCTACTCAGTTGTGTCCCCTCCCAGCCTACTGCACACCTCCTGATCCATTCACTGGGAGTAGAAAACAGGGTTTGATGCTCTGCAAACACTGCTCAGCAAAAGCTAGAACACTAGTGTGTTATCATTACTGTTTTGGTCAAAAATCTAAAATACAGCATTATATGGGCTTCTACAAAGGGAATTATCCAGCCAGTAGAGCCAGGCCAAGTACATTGACTAAATGTGATTTTCAAGCAAAGTTGTCCCATGCAAGACCTGTTTGGATGCTATGACTGAAGCAACCCAGTGATCTATCACAGAAAGTCATCAATGGGGCCCTCTGTAACAGCCAATTCCAAAGAGTTTGAGTTCTTCACATGGTATTCCTTGAACAAATATTTATCATTTAAATAGTTGGCTGAATACAGCATTCTTCACTGTTTAAAATGCTGCAGAAATCTCTCCCACTTTCATGATGAATTGGACTCCACGTTGGACTACATCACCAAGTAATCAAATGCAGATAGGGAGGGGTAACAAGGAGTGAGCTATGGGAAATGTTACCTGAAGAATAAAAACAAACCAAGTAGGAGATATTATGCCCTAATTTCTACAAAAGTTTAGTCAAAGCACAGAGGAACACCTGGCATTGGAAGAAAGGACCGTGACAAGCTGGAAAGGTGATGAGATCTTCCCTGCCTTTTCCTCTTAGTCACCCCAGCAGATGTTCAATAAAGTCTTATGCTATTGTAAGTCAATGAAATTAAATTGCTGACTTGTAATTTAAAAAACTGCATGTGCTCCAATCAATAAACAAAGATCTGAATACATCTTTTGGTGTCAAAGTCAATATTTCATTCTCAGAGTGGAAAGGAGAACACTGGAATGGTAGACAAAATCTTTTGCAGTCAAAGGGGAAGCAGTAGCCTAATATCCCAAGTTACACAGTCTTACTAAAAATTCATTTTGAGCTCTTACAAAAATACATATAACTAAAAAATCAAGGGCTAAACAGATCCTTTAAGATCCTACATTTGAAACAGTGAATACAAGAGTTATTTCAATACACTTTGGAAACAGGTTTGAAAGGAAGTTGAAATAAAGACAGAAGTGAAATGGAGAAATAGGAAGAAGGAAATTCATTTGCCCCCCTCAGGAGCTATAAATCTGCATTGGATCTGAATACAACAGAATATCTCTTTCTTTGATCTGCTCAGGGAAGCCTATTTTTCAATCATAAAATCACAGAATTACAGGTTGGAAGGGACCTGGTCCAACCTTTCTTGCCAAATGCACCATCTAGATAAGATGTCTCAGCTCCCTGTCCAGCTGAATCTTAAAAGAGTCCTCTGTTGGGGAACCCACCACTTCTCTGGGGAGATTATGCCAATGGTTGATTATTCTCACTGTAATAAATTTCCCTCTTGTGTCCAATTTGAATCTCCCCAGGAGTAACTTGTACCCTTTACCCCTTGTCTTTTCCATGTGACTCATTGTAAAAAGGGAATCTCCATCTTTTTAGCCAGCCTTTAAATACTGGAACATGGTGACAAGGTCACCTCCAAGTCACCTTTCCTCGAGGCTGAACAAACCCAGTTCACCCAGTCTTTTCTCATTTGGCAAGCTTTCCAGACCTTTGATCATCTTCATGGCCCTTCTTTGGACCCTTTTCAGCCTGTCCACATCTTTTTTTGTATAATAGGGACCAAATCTGAGCAAAATATTCCAGGTGTGGCTTGACAAGCGCTGAGCAGAGCTGGAAAATGACACTTTTATCTCTACTGGTGATGCTCTTGTTGATGCAACCCAGTATCCTGTTGGCTTTCTTTGCTGCAGCAGCACATAATTCACTGATATTGAGCTGCTTGTCCACCAGGACCTGCAGGTCCCTTTCCACAGAGGTGCTCCCCAGGGATGAAGATCCCAGTCTATGCTGCACTGCTGGATTATGTTTTCCCAGGTGCAAGAACTGGCATTTGTCTTTGTTGAACTTCATAATGTTCTCATTAACATACTCTTCCAGCCTACCCAGGTCTTCCTGCAGCTTGACTTTCCCTTCCAAAGTGTCCATTTCCCCACTTAGTTTAATATCATCAAACTTTTCTGTGGACCTCATAACACATCCAGCCCAGAAGGTTTAAAAAATATTTCACATTTATCTAAACAGATCCCAGTGAGACAGGAAGGACTAGTCTTTTCTCTTGCCCTAGTACAACTCAGATGGGGCGGGTTGGCTGATAAAAAAATTATCCATAATTAGGTTGTAGGTCATACAAATTGGTCCAATAAACATTAAAATATCTACCCAGTTGAACTCACTAGAAACAACATGTGTTGCTACTTGTTTGTACTGAGAGAAGCAATTAAAATGCATCTCAGGTATTGCTTTGACTTGCCTATTCTTATCCTTCTTCCATTATTTACAACTCCATAGCATTTGCAGAAAATTCTGCTACATTAGGATTCATATCCCATCTCAAAGGCAGGTTTTCATCCCATCCTTTGTAAATCAGACTTGCATTGGCTCTATGTGAAATATATTCTATATCATGCTCATTAACACAGCATATGAACACATGGCTGAGAAGATAAGGCAATTCAATAATAGGAGAAGAAATGCTGAGATGGCAGGCTGCCTTCTGTGGAAAGAAATGTCAGTTAAACTTCAGCACAATGAGATTCTTCAATCATCTCCCCCAATAACCCATTCCACTTGCTAACTATCCCTCTGAGTCTCTCTCCCTCTTTCTTATGTACAGCATTTTGAAAAGGAACAGCAAATTAGAAATTCAGAAGAAGTTTACTGAGCCATTCAGTAGAGTCCAGGAAGGCTTGAAAATGTTCTTTGATCCATCTTGCATTTTGTATAGGCTCTACAAACATTACCAATAGGGGTGATACTCTGAGTTTACAAGTCACAAATCGGTGAGTTATCACATCTGCTTTACCACACAGTATCTCCATCTTCAGTAAGTTTTCAGATGCAGAAGAGGGAATACTGAATTTCTTCATCCAACAAAGAACTCTGACTTTTCTTACATGGCTTTAAAAATATATTCTTAAAAAGTTGCACTTTTCATTTCAGCAAATGATAAGACTTTTATTTTCTGCCAGGATATTTCAGGCACAAAACCAGAAGTTCTGGCTTTTAGAGCTCAACTTAGTGCTGCATTCACATCATTTGAGGAGATTGATTTTTCTGTCTATAATTTCCTGGCACATGTTGTGCTGTGTCTTTATAACTAATATTTGTTGGTGAACGCTTGTTATCACTGGGAGCTGAGGAACTGGAGCAGAGTTTAATGTGCCACTTATCATTTTCAAAGTGCTATTATTGCCTTGTCTATCAGTGCTTCCATACGAGACTGTGGTATCAAAACACCAGTGGTACTTTGCAGTAGACAGCACTGATTGTGAGGGGATGTATGTTTCCATCTCGTACCAGGCTGGATAGCTTCCAAATAGAAGCTATTCCAAATATTTTATATTTACCAAATCTTCTCTGTTGCATTGGGTTTCCTCCAATGATATCAGTAAATGAGAATAGTCTCTTGGTAGATGAGAATAGACACCGAGATATTGGGTTATCAAGTGTGCAAATGCTCCTCTTATATTTCCTTATAAGTTTGCTTCTTAAATTAGTGACAGTTTCCTGGGTTTAAGAATAAGAAAAGAGCCTGAAGGCTGCTTCAAAGGAAAGAAAGAGTGGAGGGAAGCAAAAAGACAGTATAATAGTTTTCTAATTTTTCCCTGTATGAGACAGATATTCAACATTTGAAACAGACTCTCATTTCCATGTTTTCTTCATTCTACAAAAAGAAAGAAAGCTTCATTGAAACATTTCCAGAGTTCAAAGAATTGAGTGACTTGAAAGATTTCCTTTGGTTTTGACAACTTTTTTTGGTTTCCTTCCAAATGGCGACAAAACTATTCTTTTTAAGAAAGTGCCAATCAAGTCACAAACAATTTTTCATGCTGTGATCTAGCAGACACATGCACATGCTGCCTCTCCAGCTGCTTCCCTGCTGGGACAGTCCGTGCTCACTGACAGTTCACACCTACAGACTTAAAATGCACCTCAATGCCAAAGAGATGCTTCTCTCACCCTTCAGGTCTCTCCAAACAGTATTTGTTCCCTCCAGGAGTTAACTGTTACTTAGGGAAAGATGTTGAACGTGTCTGAAGTTGCACAGAACACCAGATGTCTGAGCTTGAGATATCTTCCTTACTGCAATGTCCATTCATTCATGGGCAAAGGGGAAAAGTGCATTAAATCAGTCACTTTCTCAGAGCACAGATGTTTCATCCCCAGGTTCCTGCCCCATTCTGTGAGCAAAGACTGTCACTCAGAAAGATGAGTGGTTATTAACCATCTACAAACCCAAGACATCAAAGGGCACCTTCTGTAGCCTCTGTGCCAGTCCTGCCTTGATCTTAGCAGGGAGCTGAGATGCACAGCTGAGCATAGGGTTTGGAAGAGACAGGGGCCTCATTTGAGTGGGAAGAAGAGAGTTTTTGTTAACAATCTGAAGCAGACTGTGCAACTCAGTTGGATGAAAACCAGTAGCACAAGCACAACCCCTACTGATGTCAAGGAGTCAGGCTTTTCCCACTGGAGTCTGTTCTTGGCTGTAGAAAAAACCCTCTGGAATGCCAAATCTATCTGCCATAAATTCTCCACCTCTTTCTTTTCCCCTTTCTTGGGAAATTGAAACTTTTCTCTCTTGCTTTCCCAACATGCACTGCAGGGATAATAAAATACATGTATAGCAACCTGTCCCTGAATATCTTCACATCTGCCACTGAAGAATGGTCAAAAAGAACTAACTAGGAGTGTAGATTAATAAAGTATTGTATTTTCTTTGGCTAGAAGGTGCTGCAGATTTGCAAATTATCATTAAATAGTTAATAGTCTCACCTCTGTGCCTGGCAAGATCATGGAGTAAATCTTCCTGGAAACTATTCCAAGGCACACAAGAAGTGAGGAGGTGATTGGTCACAGCCAGCATGGCTTCACCAAGGGAAAATAGTGCCTGACCAATCTGGTGGCCTTCTATGATGGAGTTACAGTGTTGGTAAATAAGGGAAGAGCAACTGATGTCACCTACCTCGAGTTGTGCAAGGCATTTACCACTGTCCCACATGACATCCTTGTCTCTAAGTTGGAGAGGCATGGACTGGATGGATGGACCACTTGGTGGATAAGGAATTGGCTGGATGGTCACACTCAAAAAGTTGCAATGGATTGATGTCCAAGTGGAGACCGGTGATGAGTGACATCCCTCAGGGGTTGGAAGTTGAACAGCCAGAGCTGTTCAATATTTTTGTCAGTGATGTGGGCAATGGGATTGAGTGCATCTTCAGCAAGTTTGCTGGCAACACTAAGCTGTATGACTTGGTTGACACACCAGAGGGAAGTGTTGCCATCCAAAGGGACCTTGACTGGTGTGGGATGTCAAGCGGATTGTCCCATGCAAACCTCATGAAGTTCAACTAGGCCAAGTGCAAGGTCCTTCATCTGGGTCAGGGCAACCCCAAGCACAAATACAGTCTGGGAGGAGAATGGATGGAGAGCAGCCCTGAGGAGAAGGACTTGTGGCTGCTGGTGGATAAGAAGCTCAACATGAACCAGCAACATGCGCTGGCAGCACAGAGGCCAATAACCGTGTCCTGGGCTGCACCCAGAGCAGCGTGGGCAGCAGGTCAAAGAAGGTGATTCTGATGTTAACAGGTGATTAGATATTAACATGCTTCATAGTGTAGAAAAATGATTTTACATTCAGTTGTAACTGGGAATTACTCTTAGACAAATCTGTGCCTTCTTCATTCACATGCTCTTACTCCTTGCAACAGCCACCACTGAGTTAAAATTAATACCACTATACACAATTGTGGGAAAGCAAAAGGAAATGTGAGATGCATGACAAAAAAAGGCAAACTGTGGCTGTATACTAGGAGCAGTGTGATCTTATGTTATCATGAAAACACTATGTCCAGCAAAACGTTATTTCATTGTGAGTGAATAAGAGAAGAGTAATACCTGCTAAATCATCTTTACTACCAAGCCCTTTGGGAAGAAATTCTAGCTGAAAATACAAGTTGTTTCACTGACAAACACTGAACAGACTTTAATACACCCAATTATAGCTAAAATTTCAACAGGTGAGTTATTCCATTATTGTTTTTTTTTTTTCTCCTGTAATGCTCAAAATATTGGTCTTGGGTGTATTCTTCAGCTCTGACTCTTGCAGTCATGATGATACAGCATAGTGAGAAAGCTGAGAGACAAAGATGTGGGGACACTATGGAAAGGGAAGGAATCTCCAAAGGGATATAAAAATGTAAATAATAAATGTCATTTAAAATGTCCTCTTGGGCCAAGTCATTTGCACAAAGAGAAGCTGGGTCATACAAGAAGCAGTTGGAATAATCCTCTAGGAATTGGTGAATTAAAAACATTGGCCTTTCATGCAGCAATATTTGTCTCTAATTCCTAGTATTTATGGATTTCTGTTCCTATGTCCCTCCATTATTTTGCTAACTGCTGAAACAAGGTGAGAAGATAAAGTAGGACTGTAGTATTTGAATGAGCAGATGCTAAAAGCAGAGGGAATCTCAGAGATTTGATTGGCCTCTAAATTAACTGTCCTCATAGATCTAAAAGAGATCCCATTTCCAAGCAGTGACATGTGGTATGGAAAAAAATGGAAATAAGCTCTGAGGCAGCCATGAAAGTAGAGAGAATAAGTTTGTTAGGAGCTCAAAACTGGGGCCAATTTGAGAAGTTCTGGTTCAGAAAGCGTCCCACTGTGCTAACCTCATAGACGAGGTGCAGCAGAGTGATGCTCTCCTTCAGTTGAGTTACTTCATTCAAATTAGGCTGGGAACAATGTTTTCCTTAGTCATAGAATCACAGAATGGTTTGGGTTGGACGGGACCTTTCGAGGTCATCTAGTCCAAGAGAGTGTTTATCCCCACAAGGCAGATCTATCAGCTGCTCCATAGAGTCCCTCATAGTCTTTTGTGCCCTTTTAGCTTTACATGGAATTTAAGATTTCTTACTATATTAAATCTCATTACACAGGCAAGGATAATTCACATTATCCCTACAGCTCTGCAGCATGCAGCAACATTGTGGTTCTTGAGATATGGTTGCTATAGGTCCCACAGTTCAAAGCTCATAAATACCCAGTTCACAACCTGGTTCAAGAAGCTGATGTTCATAAAGAAAGTTAGTCTATCCATAACCATCTTAACACAAGATTCTCTGCATTTGCAGATATTTTTGTCTGCCTCCAAAAAGCCTCATAATATGAGGAAATACCTTAAATAATTCATTTTCCCCTCTAATTCTGAACTAGACAGACATTGTGCATTTTGCCCTTTAGTTTTAAAAAGTCTTTAACAATGGTGCCTGTTTTGCCTGTGGTAGCTCAACGTTTAACCTGAAGAAATCGACAGGTCTGATGAAAGACCATAGACCAACCTTGTAAACGTGCACCCCAAATCTTTAATTCTTTGTCACAGAAGTAAATAAAAAAAAATAGCACTTCTGCCTTCCTTTCTACTGCCTCAGCAAGTGTAGGATCTGTAGGAAGATCAGGAAAAGCAGAAGATAATATCATTGTGATACTTTTAGAAGACAAAGGTGCTTTCTGGGGAACGTAGTTCTTGAGACATCCTCCTCCAGCTACGTATGCAGTGCAGATTTTGGGTCATGAGTACCCATGAGTGCTCACATCTGCAGCTATCATTAAATAAATTTGTTGAAGAAAGCCTTTGGAATCATGGGGATATTTGTGACTCTGAACCCTCTACTCCTGGATCTGCTCAGTTATGCATGAATTTGGACTGCTGCAATGTGCTTAATATGTTCAACTATTTCTCATTTAAAGAGCACCACCAGAGCATTGTTGATAATGTGAATAATGGATCCAGCTTCAAGAATAGGTTTGATTTATCACTGTAACACTACAATATCCAGCATAGGGTTCTGCTCACCCTCCCTGCATTTTCTCTCCATGCCTGCAAACAGGGCAACAAAGGAGAAGAGGGCTAAAGTCCTGTTAGATGTGATTGCAGCTATATGTTCCAGTAGTTACATCTGGTACTTAAGTGCTACAGCTTCTCCCATAAATAAAAGGACAATATTCTGGCAAGTTAACTTCACTAAACTTTTGACCCTCAGCTATAGAAGAGGAAAGATCTTTAATATGAGGTTGTGGAGGGATTATGTGATTGCTATACTGAAGATCTGCAAGGGAACAGTTAATCCATGCCTCTGCATGGAAACACTGTGATTTAAACACACCGAGAGGCTGGATTCTACTTGCTTTCTTGGCATGAGAAGTGACTAAATTCTTGTGCTATTCTTTGACCCCTTGTCTGATAATGTGTCCCACTGTTGTGACTTATTTCTCATTTTAACCAGGCATGACAAATAGTTTTATGTTGATATATTTCCTACTATCTGATTGCCTGGAAAACAAATGTTTCTATATGACCACATTTCTCCACAAATATTTCCATCAAGTTTTTCTGAAGGCAGCAGACTGCAGCCAAAAGAGTTTGTCCTACACCTCCATGATTCTCTTAAAATATCTTTGTCTTTGGTGGTAAGATACATTTTAGACAGACTCCTGGGTCAGGGGAATGGCTGAGACCTTCAGGAATATCATTTCAGTTTCCAGACTTGCTGTAGTCAACTGCTTTCAATGGGGAATAGGGACATTTCTATGATGTGTTAAATCTTTCTCCTGCCACTATTAATGAGAAAAGCTAAATTATTTGTTCATGGCAAGGGCTGAATTTGAAAGCTAAACTAAGCCTGCTGCAAGCCATGACTACACACTTTTGGGCCAGGTTGTAGATGAGGCTAAATCAGAAATAAATGCTGATGGAACAGACTGTAATACATGTGCTGATCCTTAGGTTGATCCTAATGTTGATCCTAAGGTGCATGCTGCATGAACAAGAACTTGAGTCCTGAAAGGGATTATATTCAGTGCATCCAATAGCTCCACTTTCAAGATCCCAATTCCTGGATATCACAGAAATAATTTAAATTATTATGGTTTGGATGGTAGACAGGTCTGGATTTTGGAGCAGACTCAGACAAAGCTTTAATATGCATCTTCTCTGTAAAGCTCCTCCTAATGTTTTGGGTGAAACTTCTGTGAAGCTTTGGCACTCAGCCCTTAGTAATTAATTGCTCCAACATCTTCAGGACCGTCCTTATTATAGATCTTTCCACATGCATAATGTCATTGTCCTCCTTGTGTTCATTTCTGTAAACTGTATGATGCCAAGGTTCATCAATTATCATGGAGATGTCACTGCTTTAGGTACCCTAAAAAATGAGACATCTCTTACCCTGGAGACCTTCCAACAGCCAAAAGGCCGAGACAAAATATTCTCTCTAGGCATAAAGTTTTATTACTTCTTGTGTCTTTAAAGGGCTCTAAAAGCCTGGGAGATTCACAAGTATTAGCTAAATGGGGACAAAAAGAGAGGTCAATGTGAGTACTCCATTTATTTGATTAGTTACATTAGATGTGACTATATAAAACACAATTATGGGGTTTTTTGTTTGGTTGGTTTTGTTTTTTGGGGGGTTTGGGGTTTTTTTGAGATAATGTTACAGCATGAGTTCCATAGCTTCCTAGTGGAGTAGACATGTTAGAATTAAGGGGAATACAGAGGAACAGAAAGTGCAAATACAATTTCTGAACTTTTAAGACCAGAAATTTGCTGTTATTACCCTTGTAACACCTGACCAAGCTCCAAACTCTGGAGTTGGTCTGGGGAAAGAGTCAGTGTGAAATGTTTTTTCTGACACACTTCTTGTTTTTTACTGGCATATTCTGACTTCATTTAGAATCTGTATTTGGACATGTACCTCAGCCTCTTAAACTCCACTTTCCTATGAGTATATCACTAAATTAAGACTACAGAAGAGACTAGAGACCATCGTCAGAGTCTCCAGAGAAAGCTGCAGGACTGTCACACTGCTCCTTGTAATTTTGATTTTCTTTTGCTTAAATACTTATTTTTGTGAATGCTTGTTGTTTATTTCTTGAATCTTTGTCTATACCCACATATATGCACGCACACACATACTTCACTTTATTTAACTGCTTGTTCACTTCTTTGTTTACTTATTCTGTATTATCTTTATCTTTATATTGCATATGATTATGCAAAAACCAGAACATGTTGGTATTTCAAGGATCAATCCTTACACTTTAACTCTGCTTCTATTTTTACATGTTGTAAGGTGCACCCTTATGTGCTTGAGTTGCTACAAAAAGTCAGTGCTGTCAGTAAAAAGCACTGGGAGAGGGAGTTGAGAAAGGTAAGATGACAAATAGGTATGGGAAAAATGTGAATAAAACATCTATCTCTTAGTAGCAGAGAGAATCAAATAGTCCTCTAGGTAAATCTGTATTTTTTGTCATCTATATGCTTCTGTACAATGCAGCTCCATGAACTGTTTGCTGAGATCATCTTTACCATACAGCTTAGGAAAGTAGACACTAACTCCACTCAGTGGAGCTTTATTCCTCACCCTTAATTTAAAGCACCCTCTACTTTTTAGTCCTAGGAGTGGCTGCACCTTGAGTACTGGGTTCAGTTTTTGGACCCTAGCTACAAAAAGGACACGGAGGTGCTGGAGTGTGTCAAAAGAAGAGCAATGGAGCTGGGGAAGGGCTTGGAGAACATGTCTTATAGGGAGCAGCTGAGAGAACATGGATTGTTTAGTCTGAAGAGAAGGAGGCTGACAGGAGACCTTCTTACTCTCTCCAACTACTTGAAAGGAGGGTGTAGAGAGGTGAGGATTCATCTGTTCAACCAAGGAGCAAGTGACAAGACAAGAGGAAAGAGCCTCAAGTTGAGACAATAGAGGTTAAGATTGGATATTAGGGATTTTTATTTTTTTTTTTCCCTGAAAGGGTTCTCAGGCATTGGAACAGGCTGCTCAGGGAAGTGGTGAAGTCACCATCCCTGGAGGTATCTAAAAGACAAGTAGATGTGGTGCTTAGGGACATGGTTTAGTGATCATGGTAGTATTAGGTTGGTGGTTGGACTTGGTGATCTTAGAGGTCTTTTCCAACCTTAATGATTCTATGACTAACAGGAATCTCTTGCTTTTGCACTTCTCTACCAGTGATGTTCCCCTGGATATTTTAGCCCTGCTTGTAAAGCCACAGTACTTTGTTTGGATAAGATTATGGAGAGTTTTAATATTTTATCCTAGGTATCTGACAGAAAAAGACTTAATGCATTAACAGAAAGCTTTCATTCTGCTTAAACAGTCCTTCTAGGCAATCCATAGCAGAAAGAAAACAACACAGTTGCATACCTTTGAAAAACAAACCCATTGTACTACAACATCTATCTCACCCTATCTGCAGCTCAAGACTTCTGTGACTACAACTTGCTTGGTCCCTCACTACAAGCAGGTGTTTTATAACCAACCTGACCAAACTAGTTAGTGCTGTGACTCCTCCTCATCTGATGAGGATTTCTGAATCACAGCTGAGCAGCTGCCTGCTGATAACAAAGCAGCACATTCAGTGCACGTTCCCAAGTTATTACACTATTGTTTCAAAGGAGCTGCCAGAGGGTTAGTCAGCCTAGATCCAATTAAGATTGGGGTCAGCCTGCTTACCCATGGCATAATAAATGTCCTGCAGTGCTTATAGCACCATGTCCCTGAAAATTGTCAGGAGATATGGTCCTGAGTGGACTATGTTTGCATCTGATGCTCATTTGCTTGTCACTAGGTTTTAACCTCAAATAACCCTCTTTTTGGGGCTGCCTTCATTAGAAGAATCTGTAAATTCTTCTAATGAAGTTTGAATTGCAATAGAGAGTAAGTGCTTTAATAGAACTGCACTGTCAGACTCATTTTGTTTCTGTCTCTACCAGTCCCTGGCCTGATGGTTCTTCTGGCAGTGGCAAGGGTTTCTGCTGAAGACCATCCTCTTAGGGCTCCATCTGAGATTTTTTCATTGAGTTTAGGGGTAGTAACACCTCCATCTTTCCAAAGTGCTCTGCAATTATAGCCTTTTGTATCCCTGTTTATCATCATACGGCAGCCAGGGAACTGAAAATAGGATTATATTATTCTCAGGGTGTACCTACAAGGTACGGTGAGGGCAGATATAAGGTCTCCTTGCCTATGATCTGCAACCAAAATCTAACCCAAAAAACCCATGTGAACACATTAAAACAAGCAAAAAAAAAAAGACAGAAAATATGAGCATCGCTACTTAGCAGGTTTATTGCCTTGGTCTCAGCATGTGGCTTTGATAAGTCTGGCTGGAGCATGTGTCCCTCAACAACAAAGAAAGTCTCTAAGTCAGTCTCTAAGACAGAGTATCTAGGGAAATACACTTTTATAATCTTCTTCAGTGTTTGCTCTGACTCTCATCAGAAAGAGATTATGTCACTGGTATCAGGGAAGTTGTCCTACCCCTGTGCTCAGCACTGGTGAGGGCACAGTGGAGCTTTATAAACTTAAAGCACCCTCTACTTTTTAGTCCTAGGAGTGTCCGCACCTTGAGTCCTGTGTTCAGTTTTGAGCCTCTCACTCCAAGAAGGACATGGAGGTGCTGGAGTGTGTCCAGAGAAGGGCAACAGAGCTGGGGAAGGGTCTGGAGCACAAGTGTGATGAGGAACAGCTGAGAGAACTGGGGTTCTTTAGTCTGGGGAAAAGGAGGCTGAGGGGAGACCTTCTTGTTCTCTCCAGCTCACTGAGAGGAGGGTGTAGTGAAGTGGGGGTCAGCCTGTTCAACCAAGGAACAAGTGACAGGACAAGAGGAAATGGCCTCAAGTTGCACCAAGAGCAGTTGAGATTGGATGTGAGAAAAAATTTCTTCCCTGAAAGGGTTGTCAGGTGTTGGAACAGGCTGCCCAGGACAGTGGTGGAGTCCCCATACCTGAAGGGATTTAAAAGTCATGCAGACATAGTGCTGAGGGACATGGGTTAGTCGGGGACTTGTCAGTGTTGGGTTAGTGATCTTAAAGGTGTTTTCTAATTGAGGGAATTCTGTGATTTGTGCCTAGAGATACCTTTAGTCTGACCTAGGATAGCCATTGCTTTTTTGCTGAAGATATCTATAAGCACAAAAGCTTTCTGGTTCCCAAGGGCTGCACGGGAACAGTGTTGTCCCATTATTCCCCAATTCCCCTACAAGTAAGGAGCAAATTCAATTTGATCACAAACATGCCAGCCACCCCACATCTGCATGGTGGCATCTAGCCTGAATCAATATGTGATAACCCAACTATTAAGACTTCTCCAGCTGTATGCTGGCAGTATTCCTCACATGCAAATACATTTGTTTGTCTTAAATGACAGTTTGGAACAGAGATCATGAGAGTCTCATTTTTAGCCAATTACCCAGCATTTACTTTGCCCAATTTGCATGGAGAACAACCTATTATTGCTCTCAATCTGGGGGGAATTGTTTGCCTTTCACAGCCTCACAAGCTGCAGATGGAGCCTAATTTTTTTGTAAATATGTAAAACAACAAAGCATGGAGGAAATAGTTTATCTGTGGATGTCAAGTAGAGAGAGAGCAGAGAGCAGAGAGCACCTCACCACTAAAAATGGTGGCATTGATTATTGCTCATTAACTATCAAAAAGACTGAGCCAGTGTCATCAAATCTCCTGCAATACTCCATTGCAAAGCAGGACTTTTAATATTTTACATCCAGTCTCTAAATTCTTAGGGATCTCAAAATCATTGAATTCCTAGTGGGATTCATGGGCTATTATTTTTTTATATATATCAGAATGACACGTTCTTTTAAATAACTTATCCTCCTTAAATCCTTTTAAACAATTACCCTCACTTTAATTAGATATATTAGGTTTTTTATTTCTTTCTTACATAAAAGACACTCAGTGAGGAGTGTCAGAATGGGCACCCTAAAGAGGGATAATATTTTTTTAAAATGGCAAATGATTTGGAGGATCTTTCTTGTGGCAGTGCTCAGCTTAAAAGACTTTCAAAAGAGCTTTGAGAAATGTGAGCAAATGTCTTTTAAACTAATGTCTCAAAGTGTAGAGACCAAATTCTAAATCAAAAAGTCACTTAGGTGCCTAACTTCCATTTACTTCAGCAGAAATTAAAGTACCTCTGTGGGTCTATTCCCACTCTAATTTCTAAAACTTTGGTCCATTTTCCAATTCTGGCTGTGCTTGTACATGTAGCAGCCAAGGGGAAATTTGTCTTTGATTTAGATGGTTAAAAACTAGAGACAAGACACTTTCCAAAAACTGGTTTATTTACTCTGAAATGTTATTGCCAGGAAGACCTTAGTCCAGCCCTATCAGTTGCATTTTTATAGCCAAATCACAATTCAAATTGAATAAAGGAACTCAATTACAGTGGCCCTGCAAGGATGACAAAGTATTGGGAAAGGTTTCTTTAAAGGACTTGATGCTCAGAGCTGTGATAAATGTTCCTGTTCTTAGTGAATACATACAAAAAATGTTATCTATATGTCTCATCACCCAAGAACAAGAACAAAATAATATAGACTTGAGGATATGCAAAATGGGAATCAGGGTCTTTCATGGCATGAAAAGCTCAGCTCTTGAAGAAGAAAAAAGAGATCTGACCTTGCTTAGGTCACTAAAAAGAGGTCTGTGGTTGTCACATGTAAGGACACCAGGAACATTGAACATAGAAGAAGAGCTACATGATATGGTTAGCACAAATAAGAATATGAGAAGCATTGAACATAGAAGTAAAAGAGCTACATGATGGAAAAGTCATTACTGGCAGAAGAAAAAAGTCTAAATAAGCCAGAAAGAAAGTTTGGCTGGAAATTAAAGGATGATTCCTGGATATCAGAAGGGACAAAATTTTGAACAGGCTCCCAGTAGAACCAAAATCTTAAATACTTGAAAGGCAAGGTGTGATCAGTTTAAAAAACTCACTATTTAGAAAGAAAATAACTCTACAGGCTTCAAACTATAAAACAAGTGATAATCAGCAAGGTGCAGGAAAATAAATTTGTATTCTTTACAGGTGGAGGAATTCACCATTGCCCACAAGGACAATAGTTCATGGCTTTTGTCAGCATGAGAGAGGAATAAAGGCTGGTGTCACACAGATACTCTGCAGAAAGGAGAACACTCCTACATGACCATCACCATCTTGGTAATGACTCAGACATGGGACTTTTAGAGGTACCCATCAAGATGTGACCACTGTAAGAAGTTGAGAGTCTGACAAATGGATCTTTTCTGCTAAAGAAGTCCCTCAGAACAGACCTAGTGTTACCTACTGACAGTCACCAGAGACTTAGACCTGTCAGTAACTCAGACAGATGTCCTCAAGGATAAGATCTTAACTCTGATTTCACCTGTAAGAGGCATTTTACAGAGGTAAAATAGGTTGACATTCAATTGCTTTAATCTTCTTCTTTTAATATAGAATCACAGAATGATTTGGGCTAGAAGGGATCTTAAAGATCATCTATCTCCAAACCGCTGCCATCAGCACGGACACCTTCCACTAGACCAGGTTGCTCAAAGCCTCATCCAACCTGGCCTTGAACACTTCATGGGAGGAGCATCCACATCTTCTCTGGGCAAAGAATATATATCTCTATATCCAGATAGCGAAGCAGGCTGGATTAATTCTACAGTTTTGTGCACCAAGGATTTTCCAGAAGCTGTTTTATGCTTTCAAAAGCTAGCAAAACACCCTGAAAAAAAATTGTCAATACACTAGTAGAGACATGAGCATGTCATCCTCTCTTCCTATCATGGTACACATCTGCAGTGTCATGTAACACATCCAACATCCATCTCAGTTGGGCATTAAAGATGGGGAAGAATCACTCTGCATTATCCAAGGGCCTTTTCCTGCTTTTAAGTCAGAATTAGTGAAATAATAGATTATGGAAGGGTTGTAACCACTGCACACCATGTAGCATCCAAAGGTCTTTAACTGTTTCAGTCTTTCAGACCTGGGGTTCCACTTTTACAGTATAAATATCTTCCTTTTAAGAGAAGGTGCCCAATTTTAATGAAATGAGCAAAGAAAATAATGCATAACCGTAACTTGACACTGATGACTTATATAACTGTTTAATAAACCATTTATAATGCACTCTGTGAGAATACAAATGACAACTCTTTAATAAGTCATCGATAATGGGAAGTAAAATTCATTAGCAGGGAAGAAAGAGTTGTGATTTAGGATTATTTGAGAGTAGCAGTATATCTTGTAGATCTTTGGAGCACATCCTTGTAAATGTATTAATTTCTAAGAGCTGTCAGCTGCAGTTCAGTTTAATTAAAAAAAAAAAAAAACAAACCCAAACAACCAAACAAAAAACAAACCAGAATTACAATGTTGCAATAAATACTTTTGTTTTTAAAAATAATAACCTTTATTTATATACTTATTTTCAATATGTTGTACATCCTGTTACTCTAGCAATGTGAGGCAACCTCCTATAATCTCAAGGCTTAGTAAATAGGTCATAATTTTTGTTTGACAAAAGGATGTAATTCTAATTAGAGGGGGCTGATGCCTTGTAATTTTTTAGACTTTATTGAGAAGGTTTTATACATTGATTCACTTCTCTTTATGGGAATATGTCTATATTTTATAAATAGATACTTACTATTTATCCTCCCTTTCACTTCTTTATGTCTTTCATTTACTTACAGAATATTGTTTATGTTTTTTCGCTGATAGATGAGGAGATAAACACCTTTTATAATGCTTTGCTGTTTAGGCATAAAACAACTCATTTATCTTTGTCTGGGAAGATTTTTTCCCCTTTTCTGACATGTTTGATCACACATGTAAATAAGTATTGCTGTGGTAAGTGTCACTGTGGAGGCCATGCATGTTTTACAGCTGTTTCTAGACATTGCATTAGCAAATATGGATTGTACTAATTTTGTAATGACCAATGTTCACACTGGTGAAATAAAATGACACCATCTCCTTGGGTAAGAGGCAGCTAAACATGTAGTTTTCCTGGTGCTCAACAATCTCCAAATTCATTTTTTTGGCAGTGAATTGGAACATAAAAGCACTACTATTGGATTGTAATGGTGTGCTCCCTGCCCATACACACACACACCTGATTTTTATTTCCTGCAACCCTGTTCAAGTGATAACCAACAGGTGACCATAATGGATGCTCTCTGGTCATGATAGCTGCTTCCAGTTCAGGAGATACTGATACAAACACAATAGCCAAGGTCTATCTTGTGCAACAGCGAGGGGCTTGCTGAGTGTGCACCAACTCAAATATGCAAATATGATTATAAGTCAATCATCTCACTCCATAAACAGTGGACAGGCCAGGGGCCCATGGAGCTCTCCTGAATCGATGATGGTCTTCACATCAGGATCTCTCCTTGAGTAGGGACGCCTCTCAAGGTTACTCCTCAAGGTTAAGAAATTCCTTGCTGTGACAGACCCTCAGTAAGCGACTAATAGCTGCTAAACTGCAAAATCTTAGCTGTTAAGTGAGATAAAGGACTGATTGTGATTATATGTAGAGTCCTTTAAACATAAACCGTTGACCAAGTCTGGGACTAGGATTGGATCTAGCCACACCTAGACTCCTCTCTGAGAAAGAGTTTAGAAAGCAAGGGGGTCCTTTCTGAACCTTGTGACTCAACAGGAAGATCTCCCTGACAGATTTGTCTGACTATGTCATCTATGCAATAAATAATCAAGTCAACCTCACAATCAAATCCTGTTAAATGAATGTCACATTAAACTTTGAACTCTGATAATTCACTGTTTTATATCAATAATTATATAATTACATCTCTCTCTTATGAGTGAAGTGCACAACCCATTCTGACCCCTCACTACTTGCAACTTGGATAAAAGCAGAAGCCCCTCTAAGCTGGTATCTGAAGCACTGCAGTGACCTCAAGCATACCCATGTTGCTGTCATTACCCACGAAGCACAGGTGGTGTGATATCTCATTGCCTGAGGAATGTGGTGTGGGTGTATTGAAAACAATGTTCAACAGCAGATGTCAAAGGGACAGTTTAAGGACAGAGAGATGTACACTGCAACATGCTACTCTACCCCATAGAGATGTCTGGGTTGATGCTATTGTATTTAGCAGTCATCAACTTATTGATTTTTTTTTTCCCCATTAATTTATCTAATCAATTTTTGAAGATGTGTAAATATTTAACAACTATTATGTCCTCTGCTGAGAAGTCCCGTAGCTTAAGTTTTTTGCTGTGTGAAATATTTTCTTTTCCTAATTTTGAGCCTTCCACCTGCTAATTCCAGTTCAGAACTCCCAATAACTCTTGTTTTGTTTTGGTTTATTGTGTTTAAAAGGTAAGATGATGGATAAAACAGTTGTTCCTTTTTTGAGACCACTCAAGACTTTGCAGACCTCTGTCAGTTCCCAACAGTCTCATTTTCTGGAATGATGAAGCCTAATTTATTTAGTCATTCTTTGCAAGAAGATTGTTCTACTTCTGTGATAATCCCCATCACCTTTTCCTGCGTCTTTTCCAATTTTATTCTGTTCTGTTAGAGACAGGAGAATTGGAAAGGCACACAGGAATTAGTGATTGCATAACAGATATGTATTGTGGCTAACTATGAAAACAGATTTCTGGAGCTGCCAAGACATAGACCATTGAAATATCCACTTTTTGGTTTATTCTTTATGGTTTTCCAATGGGCTCTTGTGTTTAACTGCATTATTGACTTTTCTCAAAGATTGTTTGCAAGATCGTTGGCAAGATTGTTTTCACAAGACCACTGGGTTTTGGAAACCCTGACTTGTGAAGATGCCCTGCCCACTTGTGAAGATGCCTTGCCCGCAGGAGGTCTTCTGCCCGGACATGTCCCTGCCCCAGTGCTGGGGGGCACAAAGAGACGTGCCATTGCTATGGTAACCACAGCCCTCGAAGGGGTACTTAAGGAAGACCTGCATGGGCAACAGCAAGCAGGGGAGAAAGAGAAGAAAAGGGACAGAGAGGACGACCACCTGACTGCCTGACCGCACCACGCTGCGCTGCACCACTGCAGGAACAAGCTACTGAGACCTCCTCACCTGCCCCTTCACCGTCGCCTCGCCGCTGGACCCGTGGTGGTGACTATTCTTGCTGCCCTATCTGGACTCCTTGCTTGATTTCCATCTTTCTTTCCATTCTGTCCTATCCCTACCCTCTTTATTTCTTTTTCTTTTGATAATAAATGGTGTTTCGGGAATGCAGCATTTGACCTCATTTGTGTCTTAATCTCGCTCTTGGGATCACATCGAAACCTTTCCCCGACATCAGATTGGGATATTTGAATGATCCCGACATTGGATCGGGACAGCTCTTCCTTGTCCTATAACTAGACTTCAAATGTCCTGGAGACAAAAAACATAATTTAGTTCCCTCCTCAGTGCTTGGCACAATGAGTCTGGCATTGGGTTAAACCTGAGACCAAGCAGCCAGTGCTGTGCAAACAGCACTACTCGTGCATGCTCCTTTACTCTGTTTTCCAAATCAATTCCAGATCAATTCAAAGATTCATCTCCTGCACTTCACTGACAGATTTAGTGGTGATCTCCTTTCCCCATCCAGTTAAAGACCTCTACTTTATTTCTGACTGGAGTCTATCTGAATTCAACTTCAACCAATCAGATCTGGTTCTACTTTCTCTGCCTGATTAAACAGCCTTTTATTACCCAGTATTTTCTCCCCATTAAGGTGCTCTAACGAATGTTCTTTTTACTAAGCCAAACAGGTTGAGTCATTTGACTTAAAAAAAAAAGAATAAATAAAAAATCACAATACAGTATTTTTCCAGATCTCAAATAATTTTTGTAGCTCTTTCTGTACACACTCCAGTTTTTTTTCAGTACCTTGTTTAAAGATGGTGACAGCAGAACTGGATTCATCAGAGATGTATGAAGCTGTGAATTCTGGATTGATATCTTCTTGGATCACATTCCAGGACCCATCTGATTTGGATCAACACATGATGACACAGAAATTATGACAGTTTTAGGTTGGCTTTGGGAAGACAGTATCTGACCCAGCAGGAAACTAGAGTGACATGGAGAGATGGCCACTTTTGTTCTTCAAAATACAGCCCTAAGGAAGCCCCTTATTATAAGCTGCAAAAGCAGTGGCTGTTGGATCAGTGCTGGTGAGTCTCATACTGCATCTTATTTTTACATAAGCTACTTTAGATTATCTCTTAGATCTACATTAGATTTCTTCTCCCAGATAACAAGCAATAGACGAAGAGAAAATGGCCTCCAGTTGCACCAGGGGAGGTTTAGATTGGATATGAGGAAAAACTTCTTCTCCAAAAGGGTAGTCAAGCACTGGAAGAGGCTGCCCAGGGAGGTGGTGGAGTCATCTTCCCTGGTGATATTTAAAAGATGGGTAGATGAGGTGCTTAGGGATATGGTTTAGAGGTGGAATTGGTAGTGTTGGGTTTATGATTGGACTCAGTGATCTTAAAGGTCTTTTCCAACCACCACTATTCTGTAATTCTGTGTAGTCATCCTTCAGGACCTACTTAGCTAGGATCTCCCATACACAACCAGGGGCTGTGGACTTGTTAGAGGTTGCTATTATTTCTGTCAGTGAGCATGTGTTTTACCTCTGTTCAGAATATCCCTTCTACATCAGGCTAAGGACATTTTACTACTTGTACTGCCAAGCACCACTGGGACAGAATCCAGTGCCTTCCTGCTGCACAAGCCACTTGGATTACCTAGACACTTCAGGAATTCCACTGAGAGAAAGAGATGCCAGCAATTTCTACTTAGGTCTGTGAAGAAATCTGTCCTTGCTCAGCAAATGAAAGAGATGACTACCTCTCCCTAGTTAATCAGAACAATCTTATAATGAAGATTTACAAGCTTAGGTGCCAAATAACCAGGAAATCAGCAAACATGTGTCCTTCCAAATAACCCTTTATCTGGAAAGGGCAGCTATTGAGCTATTGTTTAGATATATTTGGCTGACTCTGATTGGCCCCCGGCTCAATATGCTTAGGTTGTTGATTTTTGTTCTTGGACAATTTCAGCTAAGCTTAGTCCATTTGTCCCTACAAGATCCCTTATTTACCAAAGGCTTCTACTGATAGGACTTGGATGCACTCAGCTCTGTGGGTGTGCATTGGAGAGGTCCTGTATTGTCCAATCTTTGAGTGTTCAGATTGTCTTGATGTCCCTAGAAGAAAACTTTGAGGTCCAAACAGCTGTGTCAGGACACTTACATTCAGTACTGTGAGCTTATGAAGTACAGTGGCACAGGGTTGATGATCTGAGGGCTGGAGCACCTCTCCTATGAGGACAGGCTGAGAGAGTTGGGGCTGTTCAGCCTGGAGAAGACTCTGGGAGACCTTATAGTGGCTTCCCAGTACCTGAAGGTGCTACAGGAAAGCTAGGAAGGGATTTTTCACAAGGGCAGGGTGTGATAAAACAAGGAGTAATGGCTTTAAACTGGAAGGAGATAGATTCAGATTAGATATGAGAAAGAAATTCTTCACTGTGGGAGTGGTGAGACACTGGCCCAGGTTGCCCAGAGAAGCTGTGGATGCTCCTCCCTAGAAGCGTTCAAGGCCAGGCTGGATAAGGCTTTGAGTAACTTGGTCTAGTGGAAGGTGTCCCTGCTGCTGGCAGAGGGGTTGGAACTGGATGATCTTAAAGGACCCTTCCAACCCAGACCACTCTATGATTCTATGGATTCACTTTTTATGTATCTTCCATTAATCAGTTGTAGCTGTAATTATTAAACACACTATTTAACTTTGCTAGGAGGCTTTTGGAAATGCAGCACAGAGAGGCTTGTCATCTACACCTACCACCTATGTGTTGATCGAGGTAGGAACATTTGGAAGAAGCAATACAGAGAAAACATGGCTGTTATGCCAGGGAAAACAAAAACAAAAACAAACAAAAAAAAAAAAAAAAAACCCAAAAAAACAAACAACAACCCCCCCAAAAAAAACCCCAAAAACCACAACAAAGAAAACAACAACAAACAAAAAACTCCTCAAGAAATCTGCTTTCCAAACAGTTCAGTGACCATCCTTTAGTCAGGTGGCCATCATCTCCATGGATGGGGAAACGACTGGCTGAGTTAGGTTTCTTTGCCCCTGCAAGGAAAGACACATTGCTTTCAATGAGACTGACCTTTTCTAGAGGATTTTGGATACTACTAGTGAAAGGGGAGACAAGATTTCATGTTTTATGTCCTTTTCAACAACACCCCTTTCTATATGGTGACTGCAGCAAAAATTACCAGAGTAAAGAAATGATGTATAAATAGTCTCTCGGGTCTCAATGATCTGTTTTTCTTCTTCCTCTCTATCCATAACTCATACATCCAATGTTTTAATGTGGAGTGAAACTAATGATCTCCTTGCACAGATCCCTCACTTGTGCTCAAAGAGTCTAAATGGCAAGTGGCTTTGCACTCACCCCTTAGGCAAAGGCCTTTTGAAGCAATCACTCATGTGAACAGCTGGATTCCACACCTGCATGGCAGAGGCTAAGTGCTCTTCCTTATTTTGTTATCAAAATGCTGAAAGGCAAGCTGCAAGTATCACTCATTATCATTTATTATTTCAAATTATGCTGAAGGGGAAATAGATCTCTTTGGCTTTAGTTGTGCTCCTTCAAGATTACACTGTCAGGATGGAGAACAGGAAGAATTATCTTTTTCTTGAGGTTATATTTGAGCAATATTAAAATATATTTTGAGAGAAGAAAACTGCAGTGAGAATAATCAAGGATTTTAGCCCTCATGAGTGGAGTTCAAGAAGCTGTCAACATTTCTGAGTGGCAGAAAAACTAATATTAAAAAAAACCACCACAAAAAATATTCTCTCTGCTGTCCTTAACAGATATTTTCAAAAATTTCCAAGTACCCACCTCATGTTCAGTCTTCTCCACAGCAAAACGAAGCTCTATCATCATCAGTGACAACTGACCAGTGGAAAAGACAAGGGAAGATGAAAGTACAGAGAGCTGCAGTTGAAAAGTGCTGTGGGAAGATTTAGATGATCAGGCTGTGCAAGTGCTCATGTGTCAATCAATGTCTTGACCAAGAGTTAATTGGTGGCCCTACCAGAATACCACTGAAATTTCAGTAAAAAAGAAAACTTTGTGCAATTATTTTGATTCCATTCCAGACAATCATGAGTTGGAAGAGGCAGAAATTGGTCAAAAGTTATACTTACCATTTTCTGACCAGCTTAGGAGTGTGAAGGACAATAGACATACAATTCATCTGCCTTGATGACAGCATGATCAGGTTTCTGTTGATACTGTTAATCCAGCTGTATAAATTCAAGCTTCATTGCAGATTTGTTCTGAAGGTGACCATTAGATAATCACCTCTGAATGGGAAATTAAAAATGGCCAGATATTTGCTGTTGCAAATTGGGCAGAAATAGGTCACCTTCACCCTATAAATGCAAGAAGCCATCTGGGCATCAGATGGACCTTTGGGCTGTTTGTTGTAGCTTGTGCAAGTATTTTATTTTCTTGCAGTAAAAAGGAAAGAGCAGTTCCATTAAGAACTTTGCCAATACATTTCTGGCCTACATATTTCCAGGTGACATAATGAAAATATTCAAGAAGAGGGAAAAGAGATCACTTTCTTAAGAGCTTAGCAGTCCTCCATGCTAGCCACAGATGTAATGCTTTACTAGGTGTCCATCAAGCCCAGGGCCCTGGCTTGGCCAGATCATGGTGACCCTTTACACAACAATTAAAAGTATCTGATCACAGATGGAAACATCTGCCAGATAAAAAGTGGAAAGGGGCTAAGGCTCCCTTGAAAGAGGATGTTCTTAATCTTGATGTACTGCCTGAAAATCTGTTCAATCTTAGTAGAATAAACCCTGTAAAGCAAGCAGGTAGTCCCCATGTGCTTGAAAGACCATGGTCACCACTCAGAAATTTATTTCAGTTGTTAATTCTTAGAATTTCATTAACTGAAATTAAGTGCATTAAAAAACAACAACAACAAAAAACCCCACAACCTCCCCCCCAAAAAAAAACCCCTAAAACCAACCACACAACCAAACAGAAAAAACCCAAACAAACTCCAAAAAACCCTGGTATTCAAGTCAAGCCAGAAATGCTTCAATTTAGGTGTCAGCAAGTAGCTTTCTACATGTTCATTGGTATCTGAGTTTTCAGTAGAGTGAAAAGCTAATCAATACAGTCAGCAGGCTTGATTTGACCATCAGAGACATCCAAGGATGTCACAACTGCTACCAGATAGCTATGTTTAGGCAATTGAATCTTATCTGCAATGTCTGTTTCAGGATTAACTGAAGAACTGTCTAGGATCCCTCTGACTCTGTTGATCAGGTCTGTATTGACTGGAGCTTGGATACCTGACATGCATGTTGATAACAACATAGAGAAACCTAAATAACCATGGATTGTCCTAGAGCTGAATCCCACTGAATACTTCTTCAAAATGTCCTCAGTGTGTCCTCTCCTGTAGCCTTAAAGAGGTTATAGAAAAATATTCAAGCAACACATTTGTTCCTGTCCTTCAGCACTTCTTGGACACTAAAGCATAGGCACTCTCCCAAGGACAAGCACTTCCAGTCTGATCATCTTTGTACCCAAGTTACATCTTAGAAGGAACATCACCACAGCATCATGACACTTCCTGACTGTATTTTTTGTATACTAACCACTGAAATTGAACAAGGTTTTGTCACGTGCTTAAAAGTACTAACTTGAGACTTGGGATTTCTGAATTTAGCTCCCAGGTACAGCACAAATGCCCTGGGTGGTTTTTGACAGGTCCTTTAACTTCCTTTTTCCTTTAATATTAGTACATAAAATGAAGGTTATCTTTCCTAAGGCAGTTGAGCTGAACACACGAGTGATTCTGAGATGTTACAATAATGGAGGCATTTGACAAATGTAAAGAATGAGGCTGCTGTTATTAGTGTGTGATGGATCAAAAATTCACTTCAGGTTCATTAACTGCATCTTTTCACTTGTCAGTGTATAAATACACTATTTTTGGCAGCTCAGATTCCAAAGAACTCATTATTAGTATTTAAAGTCTGCCTGAAATTAAAAAGTAGGGTGGTGTAGGAGAGTGAGGTATTTTTTCTTGCCTTCTGTAAAATCTGGAATTGTGAAAATTATGTTTATTGACACCACTGTATAAAGCAAACACAGAAGTTTCCCTTATTAAGGGGTGCAGCAAAGTATTTTTGCAAAACACCCCTGACAGAGGTGAATTTTGGATGGAGCTGACAGGAACTAATAAACATGCCCAACCCAAGCTCATTCTGCTGGGCCATTTGGGATGTCTCTGCACTGAGCACCAGACTAAGCAGCTTATTTGCTCTGGGTGGTGTGCTCTACAGCAGGTCTGCATGATTATGCAATTGTCCCTGAAGTAGTATAAGACCTTCTTTCACCATAAATATTTGCTGTGGCTTTGCTGAGAGCTGGATACAGGAATATCCTGGCCTCAGTGATCCTGTCCAGTAAAAGGCATAATGAACCAGAACTAGTTTTGCACTGGACACAAGATCTGTGCCTGTCACCTACATTGACTTTTACCTGCTTATATTAACATGAATAGCTGGGATTTTGCTCTATTTTGTTGAAGCATGTGAATATAATTTCATTTTACAAGTATTCAAAGCATCTGGAGGATAAAGTATCTTCTAGGCAAGAGTTTAGTACAGATTGCACTAAGTACATGAAGTGCAACCCACAGTCATTTTTGACAGAGGTGATGGATAGAGGTGCTTCAGCAACCCTGATTTCTTCAGGGCTGTGCTGAAATAAGTCTTCTGGCCTGTGCTTTAGGAGATACACAACAATGCACAACATTTGTGGGATGTTTATGGATAAGTACACCTTGAAAATCCAGCCTGGGGGAATTCAAGCCAGGGTAGGGTGTTGTATACTGCTGTTCACCATCCAACTTCTCCTCTGAAGATACATGAGGTAGAAAATCATCCTGGTGTTTACCTGTCCATCTGCATTCCTCATTAATATCTTGGTTTATATTTAGTCTTCCATTCCTATACATTTACTGGTATTTTTACCTGTTTTTGCAGCAAGTGTAGCAAAAGAAGTCTGCTCCACTGCTGTCTTGCAGAGAGGTTATGATTAACAACAAAGATCCTATGGCTTCTTCTAAAGCTTCATGTCAGTGAAGGAAAACAGAGAGGTACAATACACATGCCAGCTTCTCTCACAGAGAGGAGAATTCACTGCTAGGTATTTGTGCCCTTGGTGAGATGTTTATTTAGCTAATGTGACACCTATGGGCAGTTTGTCAGGGATAAAGGAGTTTTAGATACAGCTGGGTGGCTTTGCCCTGCGATGGGTGGGGATGCTCCTTCATTGCAGGATAGCAGGGATGCTGGCAACAACAGCAGGGTAGCAACTCCTCAGACTGATCTAGCTGGATCTGTCAGCTCCTTTTTCTCCATCACTTTTGCTAATATCCCTTCTGGCAGAGGGAAAAATGCTGTTCACATCCACCAAAGATACACCATGTTACTGTGCTGACAAACATGTCATAAATGTGATGAATATTCACCTGCCTGGTGACAGTGACCTTGCAGTTACTTGGGAAAGACCTGGATGGTTGTAATTCAGTGTCACCACCATTTTTCACTCAGCCTCTCTGTGTTGCAATGAGAGACAATGTCTGAGCTGATTTTCTCATCAGCAGCCTCGCAGGGTGAATTTCTCACTGGACTAATTACTGTGTATTGTGGTGCTGCCATTGTCTCACCACAAATCTTCCTGATAACGAGGCAGGTAACTACAGATTCCAAACCCTGGGCTCATGGAGGTTCAATGAAGATAAACCCATCAAAGGATCATGGAACACTGTGCAACTTGCTGCTACAAAGCTGCCATGGAAGAAGCACATAATTAAAAACACCCCCCTGGAGAGAATATCATTTAATCTTCTTCATATAACCCACCACTAAGACAGAAAGCACAACAAAAGAAGAGATCTGAATCACAGTGAAAACAAGGTTATTTTTTGTTGTGTAATTTGCTGGAATTCCATGTAATAATTTTACACTTGATATTGAACATAGGGTCAGTTATTGAGACGTGTAAGTGAAAATTGCCAAGTTGTATTTTAGCAAACGTGATGTTTCTGTTGTGCCTGCAAACCTCTTGGACTTCTTGTTTCCAGGATGCTCTCCAGTCTCAAAGGCACAGCATGGTTTCGGAGAAACAACAGGGGACTAAAAGCATGATATTTTATTGAGGAACACAGGATTTATTAGACTCATTTAGACTGTGGTCTATTTGTTCCTGGATCTTGCTTCAAGCAATAAGTGAATTCCAGTATTTCAGAGGCAAGTGAAATTATAGTGAAAGAGAAGACATGGGAAATTTTTGTAATGAAATTTGAAAAGTTTTCTTACTGACCTAGAACTCAGTTCATGCTAAATGGAAACTCCAGAGAGAACTGTGAGGCCTACAGTGAAATTTGGGTCAAGTTTTGACTAACCTCAGGATAAAAATTTAAGTTATATTCAGGCTACAATGAAGGGACAATTCTCTCGGGCTTTTAAGGGTGTGATATTAGTAACATTTTTTAAACACATAATAACAGTGTCAGTACTAGCCTTGGTCAAAGCCTGCCTAGTCTCCATATTGTATATAATAAAACACAGCTTCCCTTCTAGGTTCCCTAATGCCATCATATGTTCAGCAAAGAGGAAAAGAGTCAACAAAAAGAAATACTATTTTCATCAAACCTTAGTTGCCCTTTGTCCCATACTCCTCAGAAAAAAAGAAAAAAAGAAAAAGAAAAAAAAAAGAGATAATTTTGAAGGGCTCACTCTCTTAAAATTAGTTTTGGAATGTCCATTGTTGTGATGTAGACTGGACAGTGCTGTGCTGTGAGTTGTAGACCCCACAATAGGGGCGGGATAGTCACAAACACCATCCCTAGCATAGTCACTGGAGGATAAGCTTGGATTTTCATTGCTTATCATGCTCAGTTTGATTGCAAATGGGTTTGATCAGTCAACTCCCACCAGGCCCTTATAGAAGGTAAACAAAATACCTCGTGGCTGGAGGTACGTAGGAGTAGGAATCACCTGTTAGAGTGGTTCACTCCTACAGACCCAGAACCTGACTTGGAACTGAGCCTGATCAAACCCAGATTTAGGGTGGTTGAAGGCAAGACTTGTTTCCTAGCAGATGTTAAAAATCTTAGGGGCTAGGTTTGTGATGAATGCTTGATGGACTTGATGGAGTAGTAACTTTATGAAAGAAACCTTCAGCTTGTGGAATTTTGTTCTGGTTCTAATCCTGTCAAAAAATCTTGGTTTGGTTTAGAACAGCACAAGTGTCTCCAGGGGTCAGAGCCAACAGTGAGGACTAGGACAAGTACAAGAGCATTCCAACACATTAACAATTTGGATCATGTACTTTATATGAGCTGAGTTTCCTTGATTAATGAATCAGTTTGACCAATCTGATTTTTTATTCTTTTAAACATTTTAGAAACAAATTTGGAAAAAAAAAGGAAGCAAAAAACTGAAAAGCAAACAAAAAACCAAACAAACAAACATGCTGAATACTTCTACAGACAACTAAGAGAGAGGAAGTCTGAATCTCCCAGTATACACTTCTGCACCTGGGCTTATCACCCTTGATTTTCTTCATAGATGAGAGAGTCATATCCTAAAAGTATCTGTTCCATCTTTCCTACTTTAGATGTTCACCTGAAGGTAGGAGAATCTCCATCTCTTCTCTATATACCCACATCAGATGTTCATGTTGAACAAGTTCTGCTAATTTATAATCTTGCAACCCTGACAACCCTGATGTCATGAATGAAAAGGGAGACAGAGAAGAAAAATCATTTGCACCAACTAAATTGCAGCTGTGTTAGGGCTCATTAGGACTCATAATTCAGGAGAAAGCTGTACAAAGCAAGAGCAGAGAATCCTCACAGAGGAATTACCTGAGTTTTGGGGACTAGTCACACACAAATGGTGCCTGGAGCATATGGGGACACTTGGTCAAGACATGACACCATCATAAATGATGTAAACTATATTTCAGATAATTTCTTTGGAAGGGAGTGATGTGATTACCTACTCTGGCTTCGTGCCTACTGAGACAGGAAATAGGATTTTTCAGTATTAATTTTTGCTTCAAGTGTAATAGTCATATTAATACTAAAGTTTAACTTTTAAATAAGAAAAACCCACTCTAACAAAGAAAAAGTTCTTGGTTTAAGAGTTGCAGGGAGGGAGAATCCATCACAGTATTAGTTAAGCAGATTGAATAGTTAATAGCACAGTGTTACAAATGTATTCCTTAATTTCTTCTCTAAATTAGAGCTCTGCAAATAATTAATATTTTGGATCACTGGGCAAATTAAAATAATAAAAAAAAAGAAATTGATAATGAAAGAAAACATTTTGGCATGAATGAACTCTTCAATTTGTAAACTAAAACACTGCTATGAAGGTCTGAAAAATGTGAAGTCTAATTATAGTAGGACTGCAACTGTAGTAATGAGGGACTGGAGAGTGTGACTGATAAGCAGAAGATAATGGTCTAATAGCCATGATGTGCACAGCTCTTCAAAGACTAACAGAAACCCTACGTGAGACATCTGTGGGATTGTACAGAGGACAGGCACACCAAGAAATGCTTGAAAATGGTATTTAGAGGTGAAGAACAGCCAGTGAAGATGTGAATCTGCTGGTGATTGATTTTTTCATGCACGCTTTGTGCACGAACAAGGTAATTAGCTGGCTGAAACACACACATCAGGAGATTGCCAGCGGTAGGAGAAAGTGTGATACTAAAAGAGGAACCTAATCTTTTGGATGTGGACTGCTGGGCAGCTGAACCCTGCTGTGTGATGGCTGGTTATTAACACATAGTATTTGGTTTGCTGCCTACTGTACTGCACTGGATGAGAAAAGTGCAGGACAAATCGAACCTTGAGTCCAGGTGTGTTTTTAGAAGAGATCTAGGCTTAGGGTGGGATATGTTATCAGATACAGACTCAGGAACAGGCAACTATTTCCAGTGGGTGAAGCAGATTTTGAACAGAGCAGATATCTTTCTCTTTTCTTTTCTTTTCTTTTCTTTTCTTTTCTTTTCTTTTCTTTTCTTTTCTTTTCTTTTCTTTTCTTTTCTTTTCTTTTCTTTTCTTTTCTTTTCTTTTCTTTTCTTTTCTTTTCTTTTCTTTTCTTTTCTTTTCTTTTCTTTTCTTTTCTTTCTTTTCTTTTCTTTTCTTTTCTTTTCTTTTCTTTTCTTTTCTTTTCTTTTCTTTTCTTTTCTTTTCTTTTCTTTTCTTTTCTTTTCTTTTCTTTTCTTTTCTTTTCTTCTTTCCTAAGGACATTTACTTTTTGCAATAATTATTCTATGATTATATTATTTTTTCAAGATCAGTGAGGGTAGGCTTACCAGAGGGACTAGTGGAGGTTGATAGTCCTTCATCCTTACCCCTTCAATGATATTCAACCTGCATATGTTGCCCCTTGTATAGTAGAGAATGTGAGCACTGGTGACTCGTTCCTTCTCTGCCTGTTGATTCCAACATATGCATTTTGGCTGTATATTTAGGAAATATCAAACAGAAAAAGTAGTCTGTTTTCTTAGAAAATAACATCTTTCTAGTAATAGTTCCAAAAACTTTCAAAAATGTCATCCTTTTGAAAATTTTTAACCAATTTATTGGTAATTTCATCCCAGGGAAAAAAAAATAATATAAAAAATAAATTATTCTGAGTCCTTTTGGTTTCTGAAGCTGTTATTCCTGTTCTTCCCTCCTGTGAAGGAGTCTCAAGATTGTCTGCAGGTCAACAATAGTTATGTTACTTTCCCCCTTCTTTTATTCCTTCCTTTTAAAATACAGCTCTTTAGACACATTTATCTCTTTGGAAGCAGGTAGAAAGCACATTAAAAAAAAAACAATAAATACAATAAATGAGAAAATCTCCATCAAACACATACAATAACATTTCAACATGGTCAAACAGTGCCATGACCAGGAACTTTGTTACATTCAGAAGTGACAACTTTAAAACTAAGCTCAGAAACAGAAACATTTAATTCTTCCCCCAGCCACTTCTCCACCTGTGTTGTGCATGTGTAATGGATGTCTTTTTGGCCAACAGACCATGACTGGTTGACATAGCTGTAAAACAAATAGAGTGAAGTATTTAACTTGAGGTGAAGGACTAGAGTTCCCCAGAAATGACAATTAATATCTTGTGTGGATAGAAAAAGATAAGAAGCACACAGTCATTAAATCCTAGTTATGTTTTCCCAACATAAGTGCCAAACTGTGTAGGGTTTTGTGCTGTAACAAAAATTAAGACTTACATTATAATTAGCAGATAAAGAACCTAACTCATGAGCAATCCTCTTGACACCATCCTGGCTCTTTCAGCCACAGTAATATATTAATGGATTACAAAAAATAATTTAAACTACATTCCCATTTAGTAGATGGAGGATTTGTGAGATGACATTGCTTTTTTTTATCTGATTTTGGGCATACCTTGTTTGGAACAAAGGAGGATGAGGAAGGAAGGAAAGAACTAATTAGACCTAACAAAAAATAATGATGAAATCTGAGATCACAGAAGTGTTGGTAGATATCTGATGGGTTAAGGAAATGAGAAAACTGGATATTGGGAAGTCAATCCCTTGATTATTTTGCTAGGCTACCAAAATCTTCTCATAATCAAATACAGTGTGGTCCTTCCAGGGAAATGAGTTTGAAACCCAGTGGATGAATCAAGGGATGGGACAAATGGAAATAACGATTTTCCCCTTCAGCACAGAGCAAAGGAGGAATATTCAAGTGACAGGGCAGAGGAGGACAGGCTGCATATGGGATTATGTACTGACAAAGACCAAATCCCAGAAGCAGCAAATCAGACAGAGATTTGCAGCCCTTTTACCTGGAGCAGAGCCATGGAGAATCACTTGGCCAGCTACTAAGAGAGGAGCAGAGAATAGTGAAGTTCTTTCTATTGCTGTGAAGTACAATCCCCCAGTAGCATCCCTTCCTCTAGGCCCTCCATTGTTCTGAAAGCAGGATGGGAAAAGCTCCAAGCTTCCTGGAGCTCACGTAGCAGTTTTCTATTCCAGATGACTCCTCTTTCTGAACCCCTTTTTCCCATGTTGTGAGTAAACTTGGTCTGATCCCAACTCATCTTCTTGAGAAGCAGAAATATGTAGTTTTGCTTGTGCTTCTAAGAAGCCTCTAGTTGGCTGCAAGGAAACACTTTTATGGCTATTCCTTCATATAATATGGGAACTGGAAAGCTTTCTTTAGTTTTTGTGTAGTTTGATGTATGGCCCTGAGGCAACTTCTCCAGCAGCTAACTGAAAAAAAAAAAAATTGGCAAAGGGCTACTGTGAACATCCCACTTTTTTTTTCTTTCCAGGATTTACTTTTTTTCTTTGAAAAAATAAAATAAATCCTAAATTGGGAGACTCAGCATTGAATGTTGGTTTACTGGAAATGCCTGAAGAAAAGGTGGCAATTTTGACTTAATCACAAGCAGAAGGAAGTCTTTATGAAATAATCACATTTAAACATGAAAACACTTGCTATATCTTAGAGTGATGTTGCAGATGAACATAAGAACAAATGCTCCAGGGAAGACTAAAAGCTCAGTCTACTTCAGTGTGTTGTCCCCTGTAGTGAGCTCTAGCAGATGCTTCAAGAATAGTGAAAAAGCTGATGCCTCACCACTACACTCTGCCAGCCTCTAGCAATCTGCCCTCTATGTACTTTCTAAGACAGATATGATGTCCCTTTGAATGGAAGCCTTTGATGAAGCTTTTATTTCATGGCATTGTAGATTTGCTGGAGGAATAACTGAACCTACATGATACAGGCTGTCAGATGAAAGCAGTCATTCCCAAGCCATGATTTTTGGGCAAAACATTGTGCATAAATTTTGTGAGCACTAGACAACCCGTAAATAGAAGAAATACAGATATTTAGACCCATAAGGAAAAGTGATGGGAGTTTGTCACTTATAAGTTACTAGCTGAATAACACTTCACCATGCATGGAGGAAGGATGGGCTCATACATGGCGCTGCTACCATCATAGCTGTGACCAGCCTCCAGAAATGAACCATCCCTACAGCAGTTTGGTAGAGGAACAAAAGCTCAGGTGTCACAGAAGTTTGAACTGTTAGTCAAGCAGGCAGGAACAACCATGGTTGTTACCTGGCCAAAAGCTGTAGGCAAAAGAACTGTGGTGACCCAGACAGAGGTCACATGTAAAGATGCAGTTGTCCAGGCCCCTGGCTGCAGGGAGTACTGGAGACTTTCACTTGAAATGGAGAGGTGCAGGGACAGCACCTGTACTCGCTGCAAGCAGGTGAATGACCTGCTGAGCATGGTGGCTGAGCTGAAAGAGGAGGTTGAAAGGCTTTTGAGGACTATAAGGGAGTGTGAGAAGGAGATAGATTGGTGGACTCATGCCCTCCCATCCCTGAGCCAAAGACAAGAGGTTTCACATGAAGCACAGGATTCCCTATAGTCTTGCCACCAGGTAAGAGGAGGGGACCTAAAAGACAGCAGGGAATGGAAACAGGTCCATCCTCAGAGAGGCCAGGGTGGCAGGTAAATCTTCTGCTGGCCTCTCTTGCCCCCCTAGTTACTGCTGCACAACAGATATGGGGCTTTTGAAATTGAGAGCCAGGAGAGTGAGGATGGAAAGGTAGGTCCACCTAGGAAGACATCCAGAATGAGTCAGTCACCTCCACACCTCAGGACTAGTTCAACCAAGAAAAAAAGGAGAGTAATTGTGGTAGGTGATTCCCTCCTGAGGGGAACTGATGGCCCCATATGTCAACCAGATCCCTCCCATAGGGAAGTCTGCTGCCTTCCTGGGGCCTGGGTTAGGGATATCAACAAGAACCTCCCTGGCCTGGTGTGGCCCTCAGACTACCCACTTTTGGTCATACAAGCTGGTAGTACTGAGATTAGAGACAAAAGTCCAAAAACCATTAAAAAGGGCTTCAGGTCATTAGGGAGACTCCTTGCAGGATTGGGAGCACAGGTAGTGTTTTCCTCAATCTCTTCAGTGGCAGGGAGGTTTACTGATAGGAACAGGAAGATTCACCTGATTAACACATGGCTTAGAGGCTGGTGCCACAAGAAGAGTTTTGGTTTCTTTGACCATGAGGATATTTACATGGCACCAGGGCTACTGGCAAAAGATGGGATACACCTGTCTCAGAAGGGGAAAAGGATCCTGGGCCAAGAATAAGTGGGGCTCATTGACAGAGCTTTAAACCAAGATGAGGAGGTAGATGAAGTATTCTATGGCTCTGGAGTGTGTCAAAAGAAGGGCAACAAAGCTGGTGAGGGGCTTGGAGAACAAGTCTTATGAGGAGCAGCTGAGGGAGCTGGGGTTGTTCAGACTGGAGAAGAGGAGGCTGAAGGGAAACCTTCTCACTCTCTACAGCTGCCTGAAGGGAGGCTGTAGAGAGTTGAGTATTGGCCTTTTCTCCCAGGGAATGGATGACAGAACAAGAGGAAATGGTACAAGTTGCACCAGGGGAGGTTTAAGTTAGATATTAGGAAAAAATTATTCACAGAAAGGTTAGTCAAACATTGGCAGAGGCTGCCCAGGGAAGTGGTGGAGTCACCATCCCTGGAGGTATTTAAAAGATGGGTAGATGAGGTACTTGGGGACATGGTTTAGAGATGGAATTGGTAGTGATAGGTTAATGTTTGGACTCGATGATCTTAAAGGTCTTTTCCAACCTCTGTGATTCTAAATAGGTGAGTCTAGTGGTTCTGTTAGCTCTCATAATCTATAAAAATGGCAAATATTTCTTTGTGGGGAAAAAAGGTCTCTGACAATCTCCATTACAACATCAAATCTGGAGAGTACACAAGAGAAACAAGTTACTCATTTTCCTGAGGTGAGACCCAAAGCTATTTGAAACTTGTTGTTTGGCTGATTAAAACCCAATTATTTCAGATTTCTGGTTTTGAGCAAACCTATCTGACTTGTATGAGCTCTCTCAGCACATAACCTCTTTAAGTGACTGAACAGTGGCACATTATGTTCTGTTTCTACCCAGTTATTTGTATTCTTCTAATGAAAAAAAAAAAAAAAAAAAGGCAGAGAAAATGAGGGACAGAGCATGGGCAGCCCAGTAACCTGCTGAAACATGTCAGGTGCTTTGGGCTTTTCACACTCCTGATATTTGCCTTAACATGGAATGGGCCCAATGTTGTTAATTTGCAACAAGAACATTTTGTTTATTAGGAACATGCAGTGAATTATAATAGGAAGTCCACTGACAGCAGCTGAGAAATTGCACAGCCCCGTGGATGATCTGCTTTCGCAGCTCAAATACCTGTGGAGCTGGGTTCAGTATGAACACCCTCCAAGCAATTTCTTTGTCAAAACTGAGAAGTCTCAGGATAAAAATTTGATGCCTACTGATTTCCAAGACTCCTGTTCTTCACGGCTTTCAGCTGAGGTCTGAAAAGAAAGGTTTGTTACTCCATCTAGCCTTGAAATCTGTAGGTTGCTGAACTAAATGTCTGGGAAATCAGATATCGTGGCAATGTTTCCTGACTACTGCCAGTTACCTACACAATAAAATGTTCCATGATCTGTAATGAAGTCCTGGGGAAAACAGGCAGATGCTATGTCTCTGTGTGTCTTTGTGCATAGCTCTATCCAGGTGGGCCAGTCACCCATATATATTTGAACTTCATTCCAACAAGGTTAAGGGATTGGTTTACAGAAGATGTTATAAATGTATGTAACAGTATTTTAAGTCTATACATAACCATACACCTTCTTGCTCTCTGCAACTACCTGAAAGGAGGGTGTAGAGAGGTGGGGGTCAGTCTCTTCTATCAAGTAGCAAGTGATAGGATGAGAGAAAATGTCCTTAAGTTGTGCCCAGGGCAGTTGAGATTGGATCTGAGGAAGAATTTCTTTCCTGAAAGAGTTCTGAGGCACTGGAAGGGGTTGGCCAGGGCAGTGGTGGAGTCCCCATCCCTGGAGGGATTGAAGAGTCGTGTAGACACAGTGCTGAGGGACATGGGTTAGTCAGGGACTTGTCAGTGTTGGGTTAATGACTGGACTTGATGATCTTAAAGGTCTTTTCCAATCTAGACAATTCTGTGATTCTCTGGAACTTTATTAAGATATATTAAGATATAATGTCAGAACCTACCAGATGATAGAAAACTGGTTCTAGAACAATTTCCTAATGTTGATGCATGTAGTTATAAATGCCAAAACTGTGGCTGTAAATCCAGTCTAGACTGAGAAAATCATGGTAGGCAGAAGGGATGCAGGGCACAGCTTAGAATTCATAGGTTTTGGTCAGTGTGTTTTCTGCCCTTATTTTCCACATGATGCCAAATAAAGAGTGGAATTAACTAGGAAGAACAGGAGGAACAAACTGCCTCTCCAGTCCCCAACAAGTCCCCTCTTCAAACCTACTGCCTGCAGGACTGAGGAGAAAAGACTCAGTCTGTCTCCTGCAGGCATTTTTTTCAGGACATTCTGGACTGGACAGACTAGCCAACTGCCTTACCCAGCTTGATGACATCACTAATTGTAAGCAGGTTCTGTGTCCCGCTTTTGAAGTCTGGATGCAATCAAGTGTCACTCAGTGATAACTTGATAGCCCTTGGTTAGATAACCTCGATCTGTGAAGACTAAGATATAAAGATGTACCTGATCATCTCCCTTAGTATGGTCAGGACACAATAAGGAATTAACACACCCTGTGATCCTAGGATGGGTTTGGTTGTTTTTTGATACATTCAGAAGATATGTTTGACTGGTCACATGAACTTCCAATCCTGTCCTTAAAATTCATCTCCTTTTTTGAAGATGATGATCTGTTTGTAACCACATCCAAGAGCAAGGAAAAAGTGGAGGGTGAATTGGAGCAATTTGGTATGCATCTTCCATGGGCCATTCTTGGAATATGGAGGACCTAAAAAACAAGATGTGTATTGTGTCTGGAGCCAGAAAAAAAGGAAAAAAAAACAAAATAAAACAAAACCTACTGAAGAATAAGTCAATTAATGCTGACCTCTCTGATCTGAGATTTGCATGAGGAGCAGCTGAGGGAACAATAGTTTTTTAGCCTGAAGAAAAGGAGGCTGATGAGAGCTCTTATCACTGTCTGCAACTACCTGAAAGGAGGGTGTACTGAGGTGAGTGTGTGTCTTTTCTCCCAGGTAACTAGTGATAGAACAAGAGGAAATGTCCTCAAGTTACACCAAGGGAGGTTCAGATTTTATATGAGGAAAAATTTATTCACTGAAAGGGTTATCAGGTTTTGGAATGGGCTACCTAGGGAGGTGGTTGAGTCAACATCCCTGGAGGTATTTAAAAGACGGGTAGAAGAAGTGTTCATAGTTATAATTTAGTAGTGGACAGGTACAGCTGGACTCTATGATCTCAAAGGTCTTTTCCAACCAAATGATTCTATGATTCTATAAGGTGTCCGAAGAGGCTGTGGAAACCAGAGGTAAAGTATGGGAATTAACCAGTGCAAGAGACTACGTTCAGGAAAGAAAAAAAAAAGCAGATTACATTTGAGCTAATCAGTTAGAAAAATAGATACAGAGGTTGTCCTGTTTTTCTGTTGCCTCCTCTCATCACACAGAATGCAATACCAGGAGGCTAGACCAGAGAAATCACAGCATGAGAGCTTGTCCCTACGGCAACCTGCAAGGAAGTGATGCCTTACTTGAAACATGGCCAGGAAAAAAACAGAGGTCAGTATGCTCACTTGGCATGTGTTTTTACTCAAGGAATACACAAATGCATCAAAAGACTCTGCTTATCTCATCCAGGCCACTAAATGGGCCGTAGGAGAGGAGTTTCAACCATTTTGAGAAGAGCTCAGCAGTCTACCAGGAAGTATTGATTACAGTAAACTATGTCTCCTGAAAAGCTCGTTCAGTGCCAAGTCAATCATGAATGAGTTTATGAAGATGTCTGCTCCACTTAGGCTGCCTAAAATAGCCTTGGAGGGTTTCTCTGAAGGATATGAAGAGCAGGCCTGCTAATATCTAATGCATTTTTCTGACATAGAAGAAATAAAATGTAGCTCTGGATTTACCTTTTGAATTCTACTGAAACCAAGGACTGAATGTGAAGTTGCCTAGAAGAACCCAGCCAGAAAAGGTAACTTAACTAAATCCATCCATGGACTGGGGAAAAAATCTGTTCTCCTTATGAAAAGGACATTCACAACCCTCCTTTCTCAGTTGAATGAGATATTGGTAGCTCATAAGACTAAAATCAGATGCTAAAATCTGAGAGCTTCAGATGCCACCAAGACTGGTAGATCCCTTCACTGTGAGGCTTAATGCACTCATACCTTGTGTCAAAACAATACCACAGTGGTAGAGCAGCTGAGCCCATCACCTTCTAGGGAAAGATTTAAGATACCCCTGAGGAAATTAGGTGCCAAACTCTTCTTGATTTATATGCTGATTGTAGACTTCTTTGAGATGAAGATGCTATTTTATGATCAGGATTGGTCCATTCTAGCTAAATGCAATCTCAATAACAATGGTTGCTCTCTCACAAAAAAAACAACCAAACAAACAAAACCCCAACCCACAACCTACAATAAACCAAACCAAACAAAAACAACAACAAAACCTGAGTTTTATTTTGGGGCCAATTGTTTGCTTTCTTTCCCGTGACTGAGGTCTTTTATTTCTTCTCCTCTCATTCATCACCTCCCTTCATCTTTATTTTCTTTTAATATTCCAGAGCTGCTGGACCAGGTTAATGGTCACACTGTAATTGAATAATTCCTTGACAGTTGTCATTCTGACTCAGCTAAGAGAAAAGTACAAAAATTATTGTATATATTTCAGTTAGCTATAAAATTGCAATCAAATTCCTGAAGGCTGGAAGGAATTATGTGTGAAGAGTGGAGATTTGTAACTCTTACAATTTGATCTGAATACAAGGAAGTGATGTCCCTATTTATATTCCTTATACAGTGAAAAGCACCTGGGGCAGAAGTCTCAGTGACAACCTCAAAGAGACTTACATGGTGGCCAGGTTTTGTGACTGCCTATCTGCTAAGTAGTGCACTTTTCCTGAATGATTCTTTTTTTTCCTCAAGAAAGTGTGTCAGCAAAGAAATTAAGAGATTAATTCCCAATTGAAAGTTGGGTAATAATCCTTTTGCCTGTTTTACCATCCTAAAATGGCCTCTTGAGACTTTTCTCCATTTGCATAAGATAATGGTCTTTCAGATAGATACCTTCAAAATCTCATCCTTCCTACAAGAAATATGTTCATGTTTGAAAGCAAATATGCACAAGCCATGACAGATAAGTTTTGACATACCTTTTTAAAGAAATTTAGGGACACACTTGTGGGATGTTCCTCAGGTATGCTCAATATCATATGTCAAGAAAAAAAGTTGCTGTATCCCTTCCGTTCTACAGCAATAAGTCTAATATTACTTCCCCTTCTCTTCTTCAGGTAACATCTCTCTCCCCTTTTCCCATCAGAATATCTCTCTTCCTCACATGACAGTTGAGTTAATATAAAAATCACAGTCACTGTTTTAAACTGGTTGCATGTGATATGATTATCTGCTTAAACACTTCTCCTGTCAACAATGGCAACTCCTTGACTGGTTTGTTTTTGGTTCTCTCCCTTCAGATCAGAGTCCTTTGCCTTTTCATGATGAGCAGCTTCCTACAGTCTGTGAATATTTACAGGATGCAGTAATTGGACTCTATGATCTTAAGGGTCTTTTCCAATCTAAATGATTCTATAGCTAATCATGTCCTACCTGGCTTTATGCATCCCTCTTACTTTCACTTTTCTCTTCCCAGCCAAGCCATTCTAGTTTGTCTACCCTTGAATGCACAGAAAAACCCCCAAACAAACAAACAAAAAACCCCATAATAAGGTTTGTAGTGTAGTGTAGCTACCAAGACTGATAAGATTTGCTTTATGACTTGTGGTTTTACAAAATGGTCTCCAAGTTGCAATCAAATCCTTTAAATTCACACAATTGCTGAAGAAACTGAGAGAAGTGAAAGATGGAAATATTTCCACTGACAAAACTATTGACAAAGGGGCTTTTGCTCTTGTTTTATTGCAGAGCAATTATAAGAAGGGAGATCTACAGTACTGGCTTTAAACATGATAACAGTGTGACAATTCATATGCATGACTTGACTTGAAGTGCAATCAAAGTGAGTCTCACCTCAGTGATTTTGTCTGTTCTGTCACTGAGTCCTTGCTCTGCCAACCAAACAGCGAGAGCTCACCTTGCTTTTATTTGTTAAATGTTAAACTAAACCTCTCAGATTTTTTATTTTCCCTATCAAAGATTTGCTAACTCACAAGACAGGACTGTGAAGCCTCAACCTGCCTATATTGTCTTCAGATTCTGGGTCTGTATTAGATGTACATCTCTCACTGTGAACAGTAATGTCCTTCCCTCAGCTAGATGCCATTCGAGTGTTCCTGGTGTGTACAGCACGTGCAAAGCAGCATGATCTGACACAGGGGTCAACAACCTTCCCTGAGTGACATCCCTGACTATTCTTCTTTCATAAATTAGAAATGAGATGAGATGAGATGAGATGAGATGAGATGAGATGAGATGAGATGAGATGAGATGAGATGAGATGAGATGAGATGAGATGGAAAAAATGCAGCAGAGGCCAATGATGCAAAATGATAAGGAAGTGGTAGGTCTGCTACTGGCTAGAACTTACTTTTCTGCAAATCAGTGGCTTCTGTTGAGTTTGAAGGTCCATAGGAGCTGCTGCAGATAGTTCTTTAGATGCTGTGGCTGCCAACCCATCATTACTTGTGCTGTAGGAGGAACTGATGCTTTATGAAGCTCTCCAGGGAGTAATCACTGTTCCCTAGACAAATAATGAGGCCCTATTCATATACCTACTGCCTCTAGTACAAACTCTGGAGACAAACGTGCCCTTTTCCATGACCAGGCTTCCTTAGCAAGGGACTTATTTGCTTTTCTCCAAATATGAGATTCCTGGGAAAAAAATAAATAAATAAATAGAGAATAAACAAGGCTACCCAAAGGTGTCATCTAATGATTAGATAACCACACTTTGATGTAGGTTTTCCCTCTAGGTCTCTGACATGCATGACCTTCAGCAAGTCACACCATCTTCCTCATGCAGTAAAATGATGGAAGGTAGGACAGTACAATAAAAAGATATTTTTGTACATACTATATCCTTCTTTAAGGTAATTATTCTAATCCAGGGACACTGAAACCACAGGTGTGATTCAGTGTGATAAAATTTAACTTGATTTGAGAGTGAATATATTTAATGGTTTTGTTTTTTTCCCATGGAGGAGGGATGAGTGCACTCACTAAGTTTCTGTATGATGTAATTTTACAGAAATTATATCATTGGAGGTCATGGTGTGGTCATTAGGTATGAAAGTGATAGAAGATCCACCACACAAATAAAGACTTTGTTGATACACTGAGCTTCAAATGTACCAGCTTCCAGCATCCAGGTCATTGGCTTTTCATCTTTGAAATTCTAATCACACAACGGTGGGGCCATCTAGTACAATGCCAGAAGATATTTTAAAACATAAACTGGAACTTGTCAAAGAAGGAGATGATAAAATAATTGAAACTATACATTAAGAACAAATCTACAAACTAACAAAAGTAACCAGAAACAGAATCTCAAGTGTATTTTTCTGTTGAGCATGTTTGTAAGCAGTGCATTTTTCTCATTTTTGTGACTAGATTTGAACAGCAGAGACTGAAAGAAGAATCTAGGTTGATTTTGGAGAAAGATTAACATAGTGAATCAATTATTGAGGAATCTTTTATAATAGAAGTGAGTGCTTTTTCCATTCTTAGGTTTCAAAAGTGCTCAGTGTATGTAAGAAATAACAGCATTTTAAGAAGCTCACAAAGGGATTTTAAACTGTGGTGCCCTGGTTCTATCACTTGATCTTGCAGTTCACATCCCTGTTGTATATGTCCATCAAATCCTTGAATAACTGCTGTTAATGAGAGAATTTTCTTCTGTTATACTCTGTGATTCATTTTTACCCCTGAAATTACCATCAGGGAACCACATTTCTTCTTGTTCTTAACTGTTTTTATCCACATTTCCAAGTCAGGTCAGGTACAGCCATCCTGTTATCTTTCCCTGCTTCCAGAGTAATTGCATCTTATACTTCAATCTATGTTTAACAGCATATCACAGATGAACTTGGGAATGTAAAACAGAATGCCCTTCTACTATAACAATTATTCTTTTAGCATTGACAAGTAGCGGTATTCAAGATGCTAAACTGGCAAACAGATCAAATATAGATCTTGATCAAAAAACACAGAAATTTAAAGCTACTCATTTCTCATAGAATTCAATCTCTACACCACACACACAAACAGAAATTAGGCTGATGATGTCTACAATCTACAGAAGACTCATATAAGCTTCAGGAGCTAGTGTCTTCAACAATATGGTGATGGACCATCCCAATATCTTAAGATTATACTAATCTGGTGGTAAGGACAAAAAAGTATCAGTTAATCACTTTACAGAGAAATAATAAAAGAGATTTACAAAATGCTGTTAACTGTACTCTGTAGTAGAGACAAGAACTTCTGCTTCACACATTACAGACCCAGGGGGACCATAAAGTTGTCTGTCTTACTTTTTCCAGTAAGTCCTTTTTTTAACCCTATTTTATAACAGAGTTTATTGCTTTACATGTGTTCCTTGATATTTATCTGATCTGCTTCTGAAAAAGTCAGTGTTCTTCAGGGCAATATTCTTGGGAGAGTCTTTTACTCTGTATTACATTCTTTTTCTACCTCCATATTTTCCTTTAAAGAAGGAGATTGCTTGGCAATCCTCTGATACCATTCATTCTCCAAAGCAACACATATTTTGAGAAAAAGCATTCTGCACAGATGTTGACAAGTAGATTTCTCAGAGTCTATCCATCAAACAATGATATTTCTCTATTCTTACCCACATTGAAATATCTCTTTCTAATATCAACAGCACCTCTTCATCATTTCTAACATCTTCTCTGATCATTTTTAAACTCGTTGAGATGAAAGGAGACACAAATGGAGATTGAAGGGCCAGCAACGCCATGGTGAACATATGCACTGAAAGTGCTTTGACTTACTGAGATCTCAGTGTTATCTGCATCACAGCCAATGTCAGCAAACCCAGCCCAGACTATATGTTTATTCATGAGCTTTGCCTATCCACAGCTGGCTACTGGTTAAGTCATATTGTTTCTGCTTTCTATTTGGTTTATAAAATATTTCTTTTAAAGAAAAATCAGAAAAAAACCCCAACCAGTAGCATATTGAGACTAAGAAAGTAGGACCTGGAGGTGGCTGAAACATCTCGGTGTCTGGATTTCAAAGTCTATAAAGTTTGGTCTTTGGCACAGTTTCTAAACATCAAGAGAATCTTTTCAGGAATAGAAATATGTACAGGTAAACAGGAAATAATTCTGCAGTGACATCAGCCAAGCCATGGCAAATGTCTGTTGGCAGAAACACTCCAAATTCACTTAATTTCACTAATATTTGAAGATATTTATTGCTTGCTCCAGTTTCAGACCTGAAGCAAATCAAAACAAAGACTGAGCATGACATTGCTTTGACCCTGATAGGTCATTTCAGAAGTGTCTCATCCCTCACTTTGAGGGTCCTGATGCTGATCCTGATGAAATCAAGGGAGGTCTTTCCATCCAATTAATTAGACTTTGTGGCAGACTCAGAGGTCTTTGTTATAGGCAGGTCAGCACTTGGCAATAGTGTTAATATACCTGGGCTAGCAGCCAAGGATTCCTGTTTTTGCTGATGTTGTATTGAAACCTTTTCCCTGGTGTAGTCGATATATTCCTTGCCTCAGTGATTTTCTAAGCCCCAGTTGCATGAACCCACCATCTGTAATAATGTACAGATGTTCCTCTATATCACCATCTAAATTCAAAGGTTCACCTATACTCCATGGCCTTCACAGTATCTTTGATGTTCACTTTGTAAATGCCCACACAGCTGTTAGAAGATGCTGGTTGCACAAACAGCTTCTCCCTGTTTATTTTCTTCTGTCCAGAAAATGGAGGCTGGAATCCTTGGTGACTGCAGATCATTTCAAAATCTGTTTAGGCCCCAGGTACACCTGATACCCTCCTCTTGCTTGTTTCTCTTGACCAGATGGTATCTTCCAGGTGGTAAATCATATCTAAAATACAAAGCTCATTAGCCTTACTCAGATATGATATGAAGGTAGGCTTTGAGGGGAGTATTATTGGATGTTGTACAAGCCTTTCACTACTTAAAGAGGACTTATAAGAAAGATGTGGATAAACTTTTTAGCAGAACCTGTTGTGATAGGACAAGAGATAATGGTTTTAAAGTAAAAAAAAGGGAGATTTAGACTAGATACAAGGAAGAAATCTTTTACACTGAGGGTGGTGAATCACTGGACCAGGTTGCTCAGAGAGGTGGAAGAAGGTCCATCCCTGGAAACATTCAAAGTCAGGTTGGATGGGGCTCTGAGCAACCTGGTCTAGTTGACAATATCCCTATTCACTGCAGGGAGGTTGGACTAGATGACCTTTAAAGGTCCCTTCTAACCCAAACCATTCTATGATTCTGTGTTCTCGGGACATGTAAAGCAACCGTCCTCCTGTAAAGTTTTAAGATGGTTTTAACACTGATTCAAAAATGTATTTGTTCTTCTTAAAACTCAGGATAAATTTTGTCTCTGGGGAAATTCTCAGTGATCTTGGAACCTTACTACACTGCTGAGATTTCTTAAACTCAGTGTTGTTTCACCCTTTGCTGCAACTGGCCAGAGCACCTATAAAGAGAAGATATGGATAAAATAATTGATCAACAAAAGATTATTTGTTTGGGGTTGGCAGCAATGACTTGGGAGAGATTGGCTGTTTCCTGGCATGCCCTCCAATCTACCTGAGCAATCATTTCCTTTGACTCACCTTGGACTTTGGCAATTGAAGCACTCCTATATATTAAGTAGCAAGACTCTATGCAGTTATTTCTTTTTAAGTATGAGTTCAACTGAGTGACCTTAATAGAAAACTGCCAACAAAAGCACAAAAAACCTTTAATTTAATTAAGTCTAAATAATATGATCCTGAAGTTTTAACACACACTTATCTATTGACATTGTCTTGCAGTTAGAATAAAAGAACAAAGTCCTTGTTCTGCTGTCCCGCAGAGCAAGCAAATTTATAATATACAGCAAAAGGAATCTGAAAGGCAAAGTCTTCATCTAATCTTTCATCCAATATTATAAAGTGAACATCAAAGGTACTACTACTCAAGGATGGAAACACTCATATTACAGGGATTTTAGAGTCCAGCAAGGTAGGACATAAGGTACACATTCTTTATTCCATGTATGAAATGAGACAAATGCTGCAATAATGTCCCATGTGTGCATTTTGTTCGTCTCAGCACAGGTCTGACATATATTTAGGATTATCTTCCTTTACACAGGGGGGAGAAATTTTTGGAAGGTGATTTGGTTTTTTTGAAGGCTATGGGAAGAAGGGATTAAGAACACAAGTCTTACTCTGCTAAGTACTCCCTTGAATATTGTAGCAACTCCAAATATCCTCCTCGTTCAGAAAGTGTATTGCATGATGTATGTATGGTACAATCTACCTGAATCATTCTAAATATTGCATATGACAACCTTTACCTATGCTCTTTATTTGCTTACATCTCACCTTTCTTATTTTTTTCATAAGAGATGTGTGTCCTTCTTTTTACTGCTATAAGATCATAAACCTTTCAGGAAGTTATATGAGGGTTGACTATTCACCATCTCTTCTGCTAGAACTAGGTGGATAAACAAAATGACTGAAACCCAGAATCAAAATAAGCAAAAGCATATGACTCTTACAAGAAGCTGTTGTGGTCTAACACTAGCCAGTAGATCAGCCCCACACAGCCTCTTGCTCATTTCCCCTCAGTGGGATGGAGAAGAGAATTGGAAGGGTAAAACTGTGAAAACGTTTGAGTTAAGACAAAGACAGTTTAATAGGTACAGTAAAAGTTGGACACGCAGCCAAAGCAAAATAAGACATTCATTCACTACATCATAGAATCCTAGAATCCTTGGGTTGGAAAAGAACTTTGAGATCATTGAGTCCAACCCTACCTGTCCATTACTAGACCAAATCTCTGAGCACCTTGTCTACCCATCTTTTAAATACCTCCAGGGATGGTGACTTAATCACTTCCCTAGGTAGCCCATTCCAGTGCCTGAGAACCCTTTTAGTAAATAAATTTTCCTGATATCCAATTTGAACCTCCTCTGGCACAAACTGAGGCCATTTCTTCCTGTCCTGTAACTTGCTACTTGGGAGAAGACACAAACATCTATGTTTCTACACCATCTTTTAAGGTAGTTGTAGACAGTGATAAAGTCTCCCCTCAGCCTCCTTTTCTGCAGGCTAAACAACCCCAGTTCCCTCAGCTGCTCTTCATAAGACTTGTTCTCTAGCCCAATAATCTCCTTCCCATTAGCAGGCATTTGTTTAGCCATTTCCAGGAAATCAGGGCTCCATTACATGTAACCCTTACTTGGGAAGACAAACACCATCGTTTTGGACATCTCCTCTTCCTCCTTCTCCTAGATTTTATTACTGAGCATGATGTCATATGGTATGGAGTATCTCTTTAGTCAGTCGGGGTCAGCTGTCCCAGCTGTGTCACCTCGAGCCTCTTATACACCCCCAGCCTGCTCACTGGCAGGGTAGTGTGAGAAGCAGAAAAGGCTTTAATACTGTGTAGGCACTGATTAACAATAATTAAAACATCAGTGAGTTATCAACAAATCCAAAACATAGCAGAATGCAAGCTACTATGAAGAAAATTAACTCTATCCTTGTCAAAACCAGCACAGCTGTAGATCTCAAGAGCTTCTTCAGGGGTCTTTGTGCTTGCAAGGTGTGCAGTTGGGGTCAAGCTATCCTTTGAGGCTTCATAAACATTCAGAAAAGATTCCTGTTGCAGATTAATAAATAGACAAGATACAACAAGTTCAGGTGTGGAACTGAAAATGATTGGAGGATGGAAAAAACCTGAGTAGGTACCATCTCTGCCTGCTCTGTTCTTATTCTTTTCCAGAAATCCAGATTTGACTGATGTTGGAGACAGGTTACTGTGCTTGGTCTGAACCAGTTCCTCTGTCCTTATATAATCATGCCTCCAACCCAGGCTGACAGTAACATACCTATGTGAATACTGTTGCCCTGATGAGGTAGTTGAAACTTATCCTTTTTTGATTAATCTTTCCAATAGCAATTGCTGGGAGCTGCTATTTGTTAATACACATATTCCCCCATGCCTTTTCTTTGGAGATGAGGAAGTTGGAAATCAAATCATTAAAGTTAACACGAAGGGATTATTACAGTCCTTATAAGGACTTGGGGAAAATTATTATGCAAACAGATAGTACTCTAAAAAAGTGTTAAGAATACTTCAGATTAGTTTGTCTGGATGATGAAAAGAATTGTTATTAAAGGAACAGAGAGATATAATGACATTAGAGAGATTAATCATTTTTTTTTAAATTCTTCATGGAGCTGCAGCATTCCCAACTTTTTATTTTTGCTTTTTACTCTGCTTTCATTTTCATTTAAGATCTCAGACTCCACTAATAATGGAAAAATTGGTGAAGTTTTATTAGAAAATGGGGATCTTGGCTGTAAGAATAAAACCTGCTTACTCCCCATCTGTAATTTCAGACTTTAGGTTTTTCATGGCTTTTACCCTCTGTGCTTTTCTGCAATCAGCTTTCCTTACTTGCCTTTTTTGTTGTACATGAGTAGTCATCTGTAACAACCTCTGATAACACTTGGCTATCGGGCTAAAGCCATTTGCAACAGCTCACGGGTGTGATGTCAAATTGCAAAGGGTAATCCCTGGTTTCAGCTGTAATGCTGGACTCCCTCATCTCCTACTTCCATTTTCACTGGATAAAAACTAGATGGAGGAGGATAGAGCTTTCCTTCCCCCATTGAGGGTATACCAAGGATGAGACACTCAACACCGAAATGATCTAGCCAGAGAGATTCCCCTTATACTGATTTTCTAGTGGTATAAATTCATAAGGAAAAAGAAAGTGAAAGTCTGTTCCCATTGAGGTTATAACAGGATGAATCTCAAGTAGATGTGTTTGACCTATTCCCTGGATAGTACAGTCTTGCCTGCATAAACAGGAGGAGGAAAAAAGGGCAAAGTCAAAACTCCTACTAATTACAAGAAACATCAAGTCACAGCCATTAGACCCAAATCTGCAACCCAGTATGAGTGGGTTTTTTTGTTTTCTCAGTCAGGTGTAATCCTTTAGACTTACTGAATTTTCTGTCTTACTGGATGCTGGTGCTGAACTCACTTTCCTTCACTTATAATCTTAATTTTATTTCTCTTCTTTTCCATACTTTCTGGCTAAGTTCACCTCCCTGACTCCACATCTGTATGTGCACATCTTTCCCATCACCAGGCATCATAGACAATTACTTTCATGGGCAAACAATGTCCACTTTTAATCAATTTCCATTGAATTAATTTCTACAAGTGTTGTGTTATTAACAGGGAGGGAGATGAACAAAGGGAATGAAGACAGACAGAAAATCCCAGGACACCAGTGTCTTGCTCTGAGATGCAAACATAATTAATTGTAGTGGTTTAATTTCTGCACCTTCTGCTTGCTCCTATGTCAAAGCCCAGGTGCCTTAACTGGCATGTTAATTAGTTCTGTGTTAGCAAACGGAGACACCACAATTGTTAAAGGCATAAAATTGCAAACACAAAATACTGCTGCCCTGGGCCAGCTGATAATTACCCACCATATTTGAGCAAATCTATCAGTAATACAAAGACCTGATGAAATAAATATCATGGGGTCCAGAACTCACTTGTTCTTTTGGGTTCATGTCATAACTCGTTAGTCATGACCTGATGTTATCTCAGAACAACATGAGGGGGACTTTCTCATCCCTGACCTGTCATTGGTTTAACTTATGGCTGATTCCTAAATCCATGTAGACTGAGTGAGAGTGGAGGGAGCATGATCAATGTGTGTATATAAGATTTGCTTGTTTTTTATTTAGACTTCATGGTTTATCCCAGTTGATGGATTCACCTAAGTTCCCATTGAATCCTTTTCAGCATGTAGCAGATATGAAAAATGGAAAGGCATTTCTGTATTTCTCTTTATCATCACTATAACCTCACAAGTTGGAGAAATATCACTTTTTTTTTTAGCAGCTGTGGAACTGGGGGCAGTAAACTTTTTGGATTTTTTTGGACACTGTTCCTACAAAGATTTTCTGGCAAGGCAATGAATTGAATCTATACTGTGGTTAACATCTGAAATGAAAATCCATTGATCCTCTCACACTAGAGGAGCCATTCACAACAGCATCCTTTCCTAAGCACAGGGCAATGAAACAAAAAAATTCTTTGAGATTATATTGACCAGCTGAATTTTTGCTTTAATTCAGGAAGACTGTGTACTGAAAAAGACAAGAACATCTGCTAGAATGTTAAAATATATTTTCCTAAAGTATGGGTTTAATTAGAAAATCTGAACTGGCATATATGGTACAAAAAGGGAATCTTAACCAGTTCCCATGTTTATGTTTAGAGTAAAATAAACTGAGAAACTTATTCACACTTTTTAATATCTCTGCTTTTCACGCAACCCACCCATCATTCTTCAAATAAAAATATTGAAAAGAAGAAACTTCTTTGTATTTTCATCCTGATGATGGAGTAAAAGCCATAGAAGTTTTAAGGCACCCTATACTGAGACCCTACAGGCTTTTTCACAGTGAACTCTCCCATCAGTATGGAAATGAAAACTTTGAATTCATTTTGTTTTCACAATGGGAAAAAGTCAGTCTCATGGTATTGAGGTTTTATGAAGTATGCAGAAATTTACTAGCTGAAAGTAAAACTGGAGTGATATCCTATATGTTTCAGGATAAAACATCCCCTTGGAAATGAGCAATTCAGCCCTTTGAAAAATCCAAGCAAGGGTGGGAGGTATCATATGGAAATCTAACATTGCAGTACAAAAAAATAGAGAAAATGCCAGTGCCATCTATTGGCATGAAAATATAAAGGTGAAATTGAAGCTGGGCTCATCTGTGTGCATCCAAACAGGGATAGAAGTGGCTGTTTGTTTTAATCACTTCAAGTTAAGATATTTGTAAATATGCAATTTTATGTTTAGTCTTTCTAATGATGTTGTATTTTGGGTAAATATGTTGACTTTAAAATTAATCACGGTTGTAATCAAGCTGCAGCGAATTATGGGGTTTGGAATGTAATGGGAATTAAGAGTCATTGCTGAGTGGATAAATGCTGGCATACTGTCTAATGCTCTTAAGCAGGTTTTCAATGTCATCACAGCCTGTATCTGGGCTAGTAAGCAAGTTTAAATTTCCCATGAAATGAAAGGTAGAGGAATCTTTAGTTCTTAGATCTTTCCTGGCTTTCCTGACCAGCTGCAACTAGAAAATAATTTCATGTCTGCATCTGGACTGAAGCAAAGGAGGAATTTCATTCACAGAGTGTCAGTGAGGCAATCATCCAAGATGGACATGTTTCATTGATATTTAAAGTTAATATCTCATTTTAGAGGCTAGATTAGCATAAAATTATCCATGAATTTTCAAATTAAAATTAATGTCTCTCCTTGCATTCCCTCTTTGTCAACAGGGAAAATCAGACTCCAGGTACTTGGGTCATCATTTGGCTACCCAAGGCCTTCCCAAGCCAGCACAAAGGACCTTATTTAGAGCATGGGATTGTTCAGCTATCTGCCTTTGGAACACCAACAGGTGGACCTGCACTTGTAAACCACCCTCAGGATGATAACAGGATGAGAGGCAATAAATGAATGATGTATGTTGCACTGAGATCAGGCTTGCTACAGGCAGGAATACCTTCCCCACAGGTGGACAGTGTGTCTCTGGAGAGCAGAAGAATGAGGACAAAGAGGCATTCCTCAACTTCACCTTCTTCATTATACTACAAAAAGCAACACAGAGTAGTACACAGCCAAACTGCCTGGAGAAACAATAACCTGAGAGATCTCTTTGAAGGAACACTAACACCTGTAACATATGTCCATGGTGGGATGTCCCTGCAACCACTGTTATTTCAGGAATTATCATGTCTGCAAATAATTCATTTCTGTAGAAAATTACAACATAAGACATGAAAATCTCTTGATTTTGAAGAAGGAACTTCACATCAATTTTGTGTCCATTACTAATGAAAAGTTAATTAAGTGCTACATCTTAAACCTTGAAAGGATTTTGGGAAATAGCATATTTCCCTGAACATATGAAGTCATCTATGACTATGGAGACAGCACTTATTTTTTTAAGAGTGGATTAGACAGAAAAATTCTGAGCAAAGCTAAACATTTTTTCCTGACTTAGGTTTTTCCAGTGAATAGCTGCCTTCATAGTTAGAAATATGAAACTCATCTCTAGACCACACGTATCCAACTTCAATATCCATCTGTTTAACCCTTTTTCTATTCTGTGTTAGATGTAAAGTTTCTAATCTTTGTTAGCTTGCACACACCTTTGTGGGGTTTTTTTGGGTTTTGTTTGTTTGTTTGTTTTGTTGTGTTGTTTTTTTGGGGGTTCTAGTGGAAGTTGTCCCTGCTGATGGCAGGTGGTGTGTAATTAGATGACCTTTAAGGTCCTTTCCAACCCAAACCATTCTAGGATTCAATGATTCTATGATTTTTATATGTCAAACTTCTTACCAGCATTGGATTTCCAAGATACTGAAGCTGACAAAGATCATGGGTGCATTGGAGAGACTATGTTCCTATGCATGAATGGAAAGTCTTACAGTTGAGAAGGATAAGAAGATTATAAGTCTCCATAGAAGCAGTCATGGAAGGGATATATGTTTTCAAACCAGTATAAAAGTGCTAGAGGGACTTAGAATATATTCAGTGCAAAGGGTTTGTCAAGAAAAGCCCTGCTATCCAAGGCTGATGCTTGCCAAGATTGATTGCATGTGACAGGGAAATATTAGGGACCAACCTGTGGTACTTCTTTTTCTGTATGGCAAAAGATGCACTCCCAACTCCAGGACAGGTAACTTGTAATTTTCTATACTTCCCTTCAAAAGGCAGATTTTTTTTTTCCTTTTTTCCCCCATCTTTTACATTAATAAAACATTGATTCTTGAAAATAAATTCTACCTACTCTGTTGCAATTTTTTTTTTTTTTATGAAACAAATGAACACTTATCAAGAGAGAAAAGGAGAGAAAGGGAGAAAAAAAAAAAAAGCCAGAGAGAAAAACATAGCAAGAAAGTCCACGTATTAATTCAATATTTACACTATTTTAAAACTTACGTGGAAGGAGGTAAAAGCTTTTTGTCAGGACATTAGGAAAGAGGAATTAGGTTTAATGAAACTCGTCCTGATTACTGGTATGATCTTGAAGCTAGTCACTTTGAACAAGTCTGAGCTGCCATTTCCCAGTCCAGAAATGGTTGCAATAATAACTTGCTTCACAGGAATGATGTGGAGTTTGCTGTCCTTTGTACTGTGCTTTGCCAGAGGGCTCGATGGAAGGACAAAGATTTGTACCCACTAAAATGCTGTGACATTTTCACATTGTTTAAACACACTCTCTTAGGTACTTCTAGTTCAGTACCTGCTAAAAGAAAATCTTAAATTTAATGTCACAGAGATATTCAGTTCTGTGCCCCTCACTCCAAGAAGGACATGGAGGTGCTGGAGAATGTCCAGAGAAGGGCAACGGAGCTGGGGAAGGGTCTGGAGCACAAGTGTGATGAGTTCACAACTGAGGGAACTGGGGTTGTTGAGCCTGGAGAAAAGGAGACTGAGGGGAGACCTTCTGGCTCTGTCCAACTCCCTGCTAGGAGGGTGGAGAGAGGTGGGGGTGGGTCTGTTCAACCAAGAAACAAGGGACAGGACAAGAGGAAATGGCCTCAAGTTGCACCAAGGGCAGTTGAGATTGGATGTGAGGAAGAATTTCTTTGCTGAAAGGGTTCTGAGGCATTGGAAGGGGTTGCCCAGGGCAGTGGTGGAGTCCCCATCCCTGGAGGGATTGAAGAATCATGTAGACACAGTGCTGAGGGACATGGGTTAGTTGGGGACCTGTCAGTGTTGGGATAAAGATTGGACTTGATGATCTAACAGGTCTTTTCCAGTTGAGGAAATTCTGTGATTCTGGAGCTTCCCCAGTGAGCAGAAGCACAGAGGTGAGGATCTAACCACCAACCACATACATACACAAAGCCACTCTATCTTTTACTTCCTGCAAGACAACATTCTGCATCTAATTAAAGGCAGCTAAAGGTTTTCCTCTCTGAGAGGCACATTTTCTTGTCTTATCAATCCTCTTTAATCTTTTTAATCTACTTTACAAGAAATGATGGCAATAGATCACACTCCAGAGTTGCAAATAAATAGCCTTAAAGACAAAGGACGTATAACATGAAGAAGTGTATGAGTCGTTGCCTGCATAGAGAATGTAAATCAGAGTCAATGAAGAAAATAAAATGTGTCAGCCAAAAGAAATCCTGGCAAAAGACAGAAGAATATTTAAAATAAATCAGGTACAGAATGTAGAGTGCAAAACTTCCTCCTCCACAGGAAACACCAACCAAGATGATTAATCTTTAACCTTTCCAGTTGCATAACCAAAAAAAAAGACTAGCTGAGACCATCTCTCAGGACCATCCACCCAACTGCTAAGCTCTTAATGTCCTGAGACCACCACATGCATCACCTGACATGTTCCATGGCTGTGCTTCTGAAACTCCAAATGAAGAGGTAAGACAGTTTCTCTGCAGCTTTTTTATAAGAGTCAAAGAGATGAGGTGCCAACTTCATCTGCACCTTCCTTCACTGTCACCCACTGCCTGCCCCCACTCTCAGGTCCAGCTTTGACTTTGAGTATGCTTGAACATATTTTGAATTGGTTTTGCATAGCCTCAGAACCAGGAACTAAGTTTGAGCAGCCTCTTCTGCCTGCATTTCTCTTCCCAGTGAACCAGTCTTGCTCTTAAATCAAGTCAGTGTAGAGACTCTATGGACTAGTGAGGTGTTTTGGCTTGATGTACCCAAACTGAGCCCTAAATAAACAAAGATAAATCCTTCTACAGTGTGCAGGTAGCAAACAACCTTCTATAAAGTAATAGACAGATGTAAGTACTTGTGATTATGAGTTCTAGAGAGCAAAGTGACAACACGTCCAGAATTACTTCTGCACTGACAGTGGAAAGAGAAAGAAGAGCTATATTCCAAGTACCTTCAAGGGAAGGACAAAGGTCAGAAGGATGTGGGTAATCAAAGCCCAAATGGAGATCAGAGATAAATCAGGACAATCTTGGGCTGGGGAGTAGAGAAGGACAAAGTCAAGTGGTGAGGGCAAATAAGCATGCTGTTATAAACCACCCCTGTTGTATTCACCTGGATGCAACATGTCATTGAGTATTTCTTGCAAGACCCTTTGGCATGGAAATGACAAGAGAAAGCCCACATATTATGTGTGGGCTGAGAGACAGAAGAGAGAGAGACCATTAACACTGTTTTGAGGCTGGAGCAGGACATGAAGGTCAACCCACAAAGTATTTCCTATGCATGGTATCCTTCTCCTCTGGAAACTGGGTGGTATAAAGGGAGAGCTACACAGGTGACAGAGCCATGCCTTGAACTGGTGAAAAGTACCTTGAGCCTGGATGAAACTATTTTACCTCTTTATTAATCAAGGCAGGTGCCCACTGGGATTGTGCATGAGTAGATTTTCTAGGAGGGTTGTAGTCCCTTTTCTACACCTGTTCCCTCAGAGCAGATTGCATGTCTGGTGTGGTAAGAAAGCAGGCAGAAAATATTTAAATAAAAGATGGAAAATACCCTGGAGCAAAACAACTGTGACATATGCAGATGAGTATTTTGGGAAGTGCTTTTAGCATAACTTCACACCACCAAGCTCTGTGTCTGAAGAACTAACCTTGTTGCAGCACAGCTCTTTCTCACCTCTGTTGTTTGGTGTCATGGTCTCTCATGCTCTCCCTCTCAATCTGCCCTCCATCTCTTTGTCATTCACATTTGCACACCTCACTTAACATGGTCTCCATGCCTGGTGAGCACCTAAACAGGAATTATCGCTGAAGGCAGCTGGGATGCAGATTGCCGGTGTTTACACACTGATGCTTAAGTGACCTTTTGAAATCTGTGGACATGTATTTTCTGTCTCATTTCCCATGGGAAAATATTTACATATTGTTGAATGCACTCAGCTTGCTGTTATCATGTTGCTGCTGTGATTTACAAAACATTACCAGGAAATAAAATAATAATCATAATAATAACAACAAACTCTGGCATTTATCTGAATTGAAGCCTGGGAGATGAGCTGTGGGAGCCTGGGGCTCTAACACTGGAGTACATGAGAGCATGCATGTGGCATTCACCTCCCACTCACAGGTACCTGTCTCCTGCCTGCTCTATCTCAGTTTGTCATAATTTATTCATGTACCTTTGGAAAATAAAATTAAATCTCCTAATAATTTGTGAATAACCAGTTTTAAACAAGATTATTGATAATTTTCTGAGAAAAGGAGTTTACTGGTAAACAACAGTGTTTAATTTATGGATGAGGGAGAGATTTATAATGTATTTCTTGGTACAGAGATGGAAGTGGGAGAGAGGAAGGGAGGGTGACCTTTGTGCTATCTTCCCAGCATCATAAAATTTCATACTCTCACAACACCAAAATGGCCTGAACATCATCATGTTTTTCTGTCCTTTTCTTCACCCTGGTTCCTGTCAAATGTTAGAAGAGGGAGAGATAACACTGAAAGGGGGGAAAAGAAATTACAGGCATAGTACATTCAGTGATGCTCCATCTGCTGCTCTTGACAGGATCTCTCAGATCAAAATGTTTTTCCTTAGTCGTACCAAGTGGTGAAAGGGAAAGAGTGGGAGGAGTTTTTATGGATATACCAAGGAGGGATATGGCTTCCATTCTTAGCTGGAATTCGAGATTCATGTGTGAAACAGAGGGCCTGAAGGTAGATAAATCTCCTGATAAGGTGGCTATTAACCCATTTTGTCAGTATTATTTTAATGTTTCCTTGTTTTGCACCCACCTGAGAGCAAGTCTGTGGTCACATCTTTATAGTAAAACCATCTTTATGTTTTGCTTTGTAAATATAGAGCATTATGAAATCCTGAATCAGCTGGATGCTGCTAAATCAAATACCCATTTATTAACAAATAATTACTATTTTTTCAGGATTTATCACTTTGTAATACCATAGAACTTGAGTGATTTGGAGACTTTGAGACTATAACACCATTTAGAGGAAGGAAGTCTATGTTATAGCACTGAAATAGTTGCTGCAGCCAGGGTATATTCCTTGGTACTGCTGCTTAGTTTATTTCCTTTTCCTGCTCCACACAACATGAATATTTTAGAATAATTTAAATACAGCAAAAAGAAATCAAAAGGAGTCTTTATAGTTTAGGCACTGAGAACAACGTTTTGAGAAAACAAGTTAATAATCTACAAAGTCATTCAGACAATTCTGGTTCCAAAAAGTGAAGTCCTTCTTGAGCAGGTCACATCTGCAGTAGATGAATCATAAATTACACAGATTTCTCCATATGTCAAGGCATAAATTGCTGTCATATAGGATGGAGTTTCCTGCTTCATTCAGCTGTTGTGCTGCCTTGGGTATGAAACATAAGATGGGCCACAGTTATCAGAGACTGGTTTACTTACACAACTTGAGGTGGCATCTGCCCAAGGGACTGTGTAACCCAAAAGGGAGATGGCAGATTGAGGGTGTATGGGGGCATCCAACACACACACTGTGTGTCTAAATTCAGGGCAAAACTGAGAATACACTCAGTAGCTCTCCTCCCCACAGAAGCTGGAGTGGTGAAGACTAAACAAGCTTAAGTTGCACAAATCTGGGTTTGTACCAGATATTCTGCCTAAATTACAGAGACTAATTAAAAAGAGCATGGCTAACAGGTCAAGGGAGGTTCTCCTCAGCCTCTACTCTGCTCTGATGGGGCCACATCTGGAATACTGTGTCCAGTTCTGGCATTTCCAGTTCAAGAGGGACAGGGATCTTCTGGAGAGAGTCCAGTGGAGGCCACAAAGATGATAAAGGGCCTGGAGCATCTCTCGTATGAGGAAAGGCTGAGAGAGCTGGGACTCTTCAGCCTGGAGAAGAGAAGAATGAGAGGGGATCTTGTCAATGTCTATAAATATCTGAAATGTGGGGGCCAAATGGATGGGGCTGGGATTTTTTCAGTAGTACCCAGTGACAGGACAAGGGGCAATGGGCACAAACTGGAACACCAGAAGTTCCAGACAAACTTAAGGAAAAACTTTTTTACTATGACGGTGACAGAGCACTGGGACAGGCTGCCCAGAGAGGGTGTGGAGTCTCCATCTCTGGAGATGTTCAAACCCACCTGGACACTTTCCTGTGCAACCTGGTGTAGGGAACCTGCTTTGGCAAGGGGGTTGGACTGGATGATCTCCTGAGGTCTCTTCTAATCCTTCCAGTTCTGTGATTCTGTGACTCTTTAGGTACTCCAACAAATGAAAGCAGAAACAGCAGCATCTACGAACAGCCTTTGGAGACTGTCCATATTTAAGACCTTAAACAAGATGAGAACCTATCCTATATATTATACCCAGCGAGCGACATCAGAGGCACAAGCAGAGCAATCAAAAGAGAAAATGATAAATCCCATCCTTTATTTGTCAGTGCTTACAAGTATTTCAAATTAAGCTAAATCCCCAGATTCAGGGCTTGACTCCTCATTCAGAAAGAATGCTTAAACACTTGTTCATTTCCCACTGAAAGGAATGTGGTGTAGGCATCTGCTCAAAGTTAAAATTAAGATTAAATGAGTATGTGGCACTTTGCACCTCTCCAGAGGAAATAAATGAGGCAATCACAGTTCCTGTTAGCAAATGCAACCATGCATCTTGCATGAGCTGAATCTCTCTGTCTCTCCTTCCACCTTTGCAAGCTATTGTGGAAGTATCTAAAGAAGGCATTGAAGGATCTAAATAAGGCACAGGAAAAGTTTCACATGGGAAAGGGTTGGTGTGAAAGGTCTCATGTAGTTTTCTTGCACTAACTGTAGTGCTATAACAAAACCAGCTGGAAGGTGAAGGGCAAATGCAGCTTTCTGAACAAGAAAGGACAGAGTGGGGAGGCAATCCTTTCAAGGTCAGGCAGGATGGGGCTCTGAGCAACCTAATCTAGATGAAGATGTTCTTACTCACTGCAGAGGAGTTGGACCTTTAAAGGTCCCTTCAAACCCACACTATTCTATGATTCTATGATCCTACCTACAGGCTGATATCTTTCACCTTGCCCCAGGGTCCAGAATGTGAAGAACAGTTCAAAGTCCCCTCTTTGCTTTGGAACCTTACCTGGGAGAGTCTACAGCAAGGATCTTTGGCTTTCTGAAGCTGAAATAGTTCTGTTACCCTGGGCTATAACTGAACCCAGCAACAAACTGAGCAACAGAAAGGCCATTTATCCATATGTACTGTTTTGAAGCCATTGGAAAGAGGGTTTTTTGTTTTCCTTTGAGGAAAATGCTCCCATGGTGAGTAATATGGGGAAAAAGCAATTAATTCTCACAAAAATAATCCATTTTGAGAACATTTATGCTAAAGAATAATAACTTCCAGTAGGAGAAAGTTTCAAAAATTGGACTTAATACCTGTTTCAATTTTGATGATGATAACACAGGCAAGTTTCCTGGATCTGACAAGCCAGGTATTAAACAGTATTTGTAATCTACTCAAAACCAATCTTTTCTTAGAGTGATTTCCCTGAAGGACTTTTAGGATGAAGGAAAAAACAGAGGCAAAGAAATTAGAGAATTGTGAATCTTTATTCTTATCACAGAATCACAGAATGTTGGGGATTGAGAGGGACCTCGAAAGATCATCCAATCCAATCCCCCTGCCGGAGCAGGAACACCTAGATGAGATCACACAGGAAGGCGTCCAGGCGGGTCTTGAATGTCTCCAGAGAAGGAGACTCCACACCCTCCCTGGGCAGCCTGTTCCTATTACACATAACACTCCACAAAATGTAGCTTCCTTTTTTCTTGGAGTGACCAGTTCCTTGTATTTCCTAAAAAAAACCATCTGTCTGCAGACTGTTAGAAGGACTTTTCCCCAAACAACTAACCAGGAGGCCACGCTGGGCTCAGAGAATTCCCCAAGATGAAACCAACAACACAGAACTCTGTGCCAATAATGATATGTTAACTCTAGAACTCCCTCAAGAAAAAGAAAAAATAAAAAAATAATTAAAAAACCCATTTAATAGTCATTTTAGGGAAATAATTTGACTTCTCTGGGGATTCTACCTTTCATGGTGGATCTTTGGGATGCTCAGCTCTCTGCAGCAGAAATCTCTTTATTTTGTTAAGTAACCCTTGCTGTTCAGGCCTGTTATCTGAGCTCAACAAGGACTTCCCTACAGCTTAAACCAAGCTCATGAGCTAATGAAAGCAACAGTGCTGACAGAGCTACCTGTGACAACTTACATGAACTCCTGTTTCTGTCAACTATTGTTCATGAGCAGATCTGCTTTGTGCCTCATTTTATCTCGCTTTTAAATAGAATAATTCAGTCCAGACTCTCCTGATGAAAGACTGACATAAACTTGCAAGAGTCCAGCCCAAGCTCTCAGTATAATTATTTTAAGGGAGTTAAGAACTCCCTGCTACTCATTATGTTGCCAGTTTCTGTATCCCTTCTTAGTGTATGATGCTGGAAAGTAAAATTGATTTTAGCTCTCCTCCTCAAGACTTAGATGGAGCCAGTAGTTGACAAGGAGATAATTAGCCTTTCCAAGGTGAACACAACAAAGTCAGTAGAGGAGAAGAGAGATGACGGGTTAGCTTGAATGACAGCTTGAAGTGACAAGACAACTGAATAGGAAAAGGCTGCACCACTTTCTTATTGTCCATAAATTGTTCTCCCATATCATGTTTCAGTATTCCAGTGCTGAGTTCAGAAAGTTACTGTCAATTAAACAACGCCTTGGCGATGCGTTAAATTGGAAACACTGCTGATGGCTGCTCAAATCAAACTTTATAGCAGATAGATAGAAACAGAGCTATCTGGGATCAGCAATCATTAAGTATCCCAGGAAACAAAACATGCCCTCTCAAGGCTGAATTTCAAAGAGGACAGTACCTGTAAAGCAATAAGAGTTATGTTGGATTGTGAGATCCTAACTTGAAGGAAACCAAAACATGTTTTCAATCCCTGCACCAGTCTTAACACAATGCACTGAAATTTTGGAGAGATGTATTTGTTTATCAGTAACTTTCCTCATCTCTTTGGAACATTAAAACAACTAGGGAATAAACCTCAAGCAATACTGGTTAGGTAAAATTTCCACTTTCTCCTAAGATAATTTGAGGAGAAACATAAAAATGCTTCCATAAATATTGTCAGAACAAAAACTGATTTACCTTTGAAAGATTTTCACCAGATCTATCATCAACATCATTTCCATTAGTGCAGAGATTAAGTCTGGAGCAGTGGCCAGTGCACATGGCCAGGAGTAAGAAGATCTGGGGTCACTTTCCAGTTCAGACCAGTGTTTCTCTGTAGCTGGGTGTCTTCTTTTCCTACCTAATTTGAGATGGAGAAAACAGTTCTTATTAGTCCCTATCCTATAGGTATAAATGAAAAGATATTGTAGGATAAAATCTGTACCATTGACTTCTCAGTTCTGTATAATGGTGTAGCAGGTGTCACCTGGTGATTGTATTGTCTTCTAAGATGTTTTTCTTGGAAAGTATTAACCTTTAAAGAAATTTCTCTTTGATTCCTAGTTTAAATAGGTTCTGTGGAAAGGCAACCTATGAGTAATAAGAAATATTTATTTGTACTGGGAACTTTTAATTTCATAAAGCAAAGTCATTCTGTGGAAAGGCTTTATTAATATTGGAGTTTGGTTCTTGAAAAAGAGGAGTTTCTGCATCTCTGTTCTAGGCCTGTACATTTGTAGAACCATAGAATTGTTTTGGTTGGAAGAGACCTTTAAGATCATTGAGTTCAATCACAAACCTAACACTGCCAAGTCCACCTCTAAACCATGTCCCTAAGAATCACATTTACCTGACTTTTAAATGCCTCCAAGGATGGTGACTCCACCACTTTCTTGGGCAACTTGTTCTAATGCTTGATAACCCTTTCATTGGATAAATTTTTCCTCATATCCAACCTAAACCTCCCCTAGTGCAACCTGAGGTCATTTCCTATTATCCTATTGCTTGTTACTTGGGAGAAGACACCAACACCCACCTCACTACAACCTCCTTTCAGGTAGTTATAGAGAGCTACAAGGCCACTCACCTCCTTGCATCCAGACTAAACAATCCAAGTTCCCTCAGCTACTCTCATAAAACTTGTTCTCTAGACCCTTCATCAGCTTCATTGTTCTTCTTTGGACATTCTTCAACACCTGAACGTCTCCCTTGCAATGAGGGGTCCAAAACTGAACACAGTATGTTTATGTAATGTTTTATGTTTAGATACTTCCATGCAGACCTGCACTTTACAGAGTGGAAGGTTTTTTTTGTGTTTTGTCTTTGTCACAAATAAATGTGACAGTCTCTGGGATAGAGAGATCTTGCAGTAACTGTTTCAGGGGAAAAAAAAAAAAAAGAAATAAATAAAAAGGAAAAAAAGAAGAAAAACTGTACTACTGAGTTTGGAGGAAATTATACACTGATTTTTATTTTTTTTTAAGTTACATACATGATTACATGATGTCTCTTCATGATGTGGCATTTTTAGCCAGCACTATGTAAGGGATCATTTTATCTTGTCTGTTGCACAATTAGTTTGGGATAATGTCTCTGTAGAATGGTCCTTTAGCAGGGATAAATTGACACAACTGCATCAGTCAACCAGAGTGTTGATCAGGTTTTTAATCTCCAGCAGGAATTCGTTTTGAGTCCTTCCTGCTGCAGAATGCCTCCTCACAGTGCTGGTCTGGTCCAACTGCAATGCACTGCCATCAGCCAGATCACTTGCCTTCCTGAGGTGAATGTTATGAGATCTGAGAGCCTTGGTGGCATTTGCTGCAAAATAATTCACTATTAATTACTCTGGGGATAGTGACAGTCTCTTTCCTCTTTCACCTATTAGGTCCTCTTTCCGAATTAGCTACTGCTATGAAAGGTCCTGGAGATCTCTACCCATTGCTATGCCTCCAAGACCTTCTAGAGACAAAGTGTGATTTTATTCATCTGAGGTGCCAACTGAAAGGTCATGGCTGGGTAATATTTCCTCATAACTAAGACCACAAGTTCCCTGAATCATCCTGCTTGCCCTTACACATGCACTTGAGCAATCACCAGTGACTTTCCCCTATTAACAACAGAAACTTTCACTTTTCAGCATAGAAGCTCCTGGGATCCTCAAATAATGCCTTTATCACTCCCAAAACATATCATAGCCAAATGAAAAAAGAAGACAAAATATGGGAGAATTTAATGGAAGCTCATGCTATGAGACTTCTGAGGCCTCTGTGTGCCCAGTCTTGCTGTTTGTCTTCACAGCAGTTGTCCCTGTGGCATTGAAGCACAGGTTCTAAATAGTTTTACATCAAAGTTTGACCCCCAAAATTTCACTGTCCCATAGGAAAATCCATTTGATAGGTTTCAATCCCCTTCAGACAGTTTTATTCTTTGTCCACACACTTCTGCTGTTTCATCTGCCAGATTGCATTTGTGTATTTGATTGGAAATTAGCAGCTCATTCTTTAAAACATCTGGGAAAATAAACCTGATCTTTCCTCTGTCTTCTGGTAGAGAAGTAGTAGGAGTGTTCAAAATTGACACAGACCCCGTATCTGTAGGTTGTATCCACTTATTCATTCTCATTTGGGCCACAGTGAGATAAGCAGGAGAGGTTTCTAGAATCCTCATCTTCTTCCACAGCTGTAGATCATCCTTATCTTTCAACTGGCTGTCATACTATTTTATACTGTGTTGGTCTTCCTTGACTATTTCATTGGTACAAGGGAATTTGCCTCTCAGCTATCAAAAAGTAAGGGCATGCCATCTCCATCCACATTAATCATCAGTGTCCACAAAGCAAAAAACATGGTAAATCAAGCCCAAAGTGGGTCCTCATTCAGGCTGTCTAGTCCTCAGGAGGTAAAGGTCCTCATCTCATCACCAGACAAGCAGGTGACCCTGCCCTTAGGATCCAGCAGCCCCAGCAGAGAGCTGTTTAATCTTATTTCTGTGGTGTGTGCCAGGGAAACACAAACACAGGGGATGTCTGGCCAGCTGCCAGCCTATTTCAGATGACAGGACACATATGGAACCGAGGGTGACCATACTGAACGCTGCAGCATAGCTGCTCTCCTTAATTGCACCATCTGTGTAAGTACCTTGCAAGCCTGAGTATTCTCGTTCCTTGCTTGCTGCCCAGGGTCAGTTTTTGAGCTCTACTTGGCCAACTTGAGGAGCTGTCCTGGTCCAGACACATCTGTAAGACTGACAAAGCTGGGAGCACATGGCTTGGATGGGTGCACAGCCTGAGGCTCACAAACAGGTTATAGAGGATTGTGTATCTGAACTCGTTGCTCCCTGGATTTCTATTACATACCCATGGAGGAAGAGCTTGGGGATGTGATTTCAGGCACTTATCCTGGTCCTGTTAATCCAGAGGGTAGAAAGACGAGTGAAGAAGTCAAGAGGCTTTGCTCAATTTATTGTGTCTTGATGCTTTCTGCAGGATTAACAGTGTGTGTGCATTTGTTTGACTCAGGAAGCTTTAGTTTTCCCCTCACAACTCTATAAATTAATTTAATATAGGAAAGCAAAAGATGGCATCTACCCAGAGGCCATTTCAAGGGTGAAATATCTTTTTTTTCTGCAGTCCTACTTCTGCACCTTTCCTCTTTCCCCTGAGTAAATGTTCAGAGAAACAACCCTATAGCTTGTGTAAGCCTGGAGCTTCACAGAGCTTCTGGGAGCCCATTCTACCCTCAACAGCTCTGAGACCCTGCAAACCACATGTTGTCTGTAAAAGGGTTTTCTGCCCTTAATCTCTACAGAAGACATAAGGGAACAGTATTTGACCCACTCTATTAAACAAGGCAGCAGTACTAACATAAATCAAGCTTTATTTTTCCTCACTTATATAGCAACAATCACCAATTAGTATCCTTGTATTTGTCTTCAGACTCTGGCTCTGTACCCTACAGAATTTATTCCCCAGTCTCCTACAACCTCTTTGTGTCCTTCATTGTGAAAGGACAGAATAATTCCTTGTTTTAATGCAAAAAACTGATTGGAGAAGAGATGCAACTTCACCATGTTGCAAATAAAATGATCTGGAACCATAGAGCCCATACCCAGACATCAGAGTACACAGGAGCTACAGTCACTCATGCTCATAAGAAAGCAAGGTAATATCATACCTGAGATGCTTCCAGACTTGCTGGTTGGTATACCTGGTGCTTCCCCTTAAGGTCTGAGGCACACCTGGACTTTCTCTGTGTTTCAGGTATGATTATCAATCTCCAGTCACACACAGCCTGCTTTCTCCTTAAGTGTGACACTCCACCTGTGGGATGGACCTTTGCAGCTCATTTCTAACTTGCACTTACCAGCTTTAAATGTATGTCCTTCATCTGCTGTAAAAACATTTTTGTGGTCTTTCTGCCTCTTTCAGATATCTCTTTTTCTTTCATCTCTTCACTACCAGGAATGGATTTCCCTTTCTTGTCTTCTACTTCTTAACATCTTTCACCAGTCTCTTATTCTGACCTCAAGATCCTACTGAGTTTTGCATTTCCTATGCCTGCTGATGCTGTAAGTAACACCCTTGTAACAAACTCCATAGGCATCTAAAACTGCTTTGATCATACTCTCTGGTGTACAAACCTTTACTTTCCTTAATATCCCTGGAGACCTAAGAGTTTGCAAGGCTGAAAGTATCTCCCCATCTTTACACTGTAGATATTAGAAACAACTTTTCCTGATAATAAACTCTTCTAATCACAGGGCTAAGCACAGGATTCTTGATCACACATCATAGCTACATCAGGGCATATTGTAATCTCTGTTGAATGCATGTGGAATGAACAAAAAGCCTTTGCCACAAAAACCTTTCAAACTAGGTCCATGACAGAAAAGATGACAGATGCTGGTAGATGGCTTAGAGATCACAATAAAAAAGCAAGCATATTGGTCAGCCATGAACCACTCTTCCAAGCATATCAGCTGCTGATACTGTTGGCAAGTCCCCTTCCCCATGGGGAAGAATGAACTCTCCTCTTCCAATTTCATACACTTCAAAAAGCTCAAACAGAGTCTGAATTTAGATGTATAATTCTCCTTGTTTCCAAGGCACTTTTTATTCAAGGTCCAATCAAAGACATCTAATTTTGGGGGAAAGATGCTTTAATACCCTTCACTAATAAACTGCCTAAGGCACACTGTGAATGGAGCAACCTTAATGCTCATTTTAAGATGCAAACTAGAGAATATTTACTAGCTGTTACAAGCTGTCAATGCTAAGGTGACACTTGTCTGTTTTGTTCCAACGTGATACTCCTTGACTTTCCTTGGTTACACCTTTACAGCACAACTCCTCCCTGAAAATGACAGGTATTGTCCTTTGTTGAATCTGTGGTAGTCAAAATTTGATTAAAGTGTTCACACTGTTTACACAGAGTGCTTTGGCAGATTTGATTCCCATAAAGATTTCTGCTCATAGGAAATGATGGATCTGCCTTCTCACAGACCTGAAGGAATCAACCTCAGATTTTTAGACATCTTCACATAGGAAGGCAGCTTCTAGACAGCTAGTCTTGTTAAAAAACTAATTCATAAATATTTAGATGGAAGATGGAGAGCTGATAGACCCTGCTGTCCATTTTGTAAGGCAGTTGAACTTGTTATACCCATCACTTAATCCTAATAATTTTTTGTTAAAGTTCAGTGTAATTATATTAAGAAACCCTAATGACTTGTGTGGAGCCCAAAAGGAGGATGGATTGCAGTTTAGATCAGTCTGGGGAGGCATCAGTGTGTTTAGTACAAAGGGAGATTCTTGAAGAAACTCCATAAATAGTTGCTTTATTGAACAATTTTGTTTTCACAAGAACAGAAAACTAGCATGAACTGCACACACCACTGGTGTTTCTAGTCAGTAGGAGAATATCTCACAGTGTGGCAGATCTCCATTTTAACTTTAATGTTAGCAATATATTTCATTTGGGACCATTCCATCCCTTTCACTTGATGATGCTCACCTCCAGAACTCCTAGTCCCTAGGAGTCAGGAGGACCAGAGGTGTAAAATCAGTTCAAACTTATCCATGCATTGTCTCTCTTCAGGCTTGAAGTTTGTCCCCCACACTGAGGTCAGAGCAAGTTCCAGCTATCTGTAGGGTATCTACTTAGTTCCACTCCTCTCATTAGACTGTCTCCTTCCTATCTCAGAAGGGTAACATCTTGAAAAACATGTGATTGGATTTTAGGGAAAGGTTAGCAGGATTTGGAGCATCTCAGGTCAGTAGGAGCAAGACAACAAATGCTGAGAAATATTAGTGTAGAGAAGAGTAATTGAAGCTTTTCAAGTCATGCTACTAGTCCATCTTTCTTGTTTCCAGTAGGCAAATGATACTTAAAAAAACCCACATGTTTTTCAAACAGATTTCACTTTATTTAGCCACTGTTGGAATTTCTTCTTTTGGCTAAAGCTACCAGAACAACTTTTGTAACTCCATTTTCAAATGCTGCTTTTACCCATACGATGGATTTGGCCAAATGAACCCAAACATCCTCTTTTTTAAACTAAAAGCCTGCTATTGCCTCCAACTCTCCATGCAATATTGCAGGTATGGAAGTAGAGAGAGGAAGAATTTGACCACACATCAGTCACCAGAGTTTTAGAAGACAATGCAGTTTAGGCACTGTTAGGAACATAGTAACACAGACCTCAATATGCATTGACCACACAACTGTGCATTCTCATTTTAAAGCAATTCAATAAAATTTGATCAGCTGTCCCTTTCCCTAGCATTTGTTTCAGCAGCCTATTCAGTCCACTCAAACACACTCATGTTTCTGTCAAAGCAGCCCAAAACACCTCTTCCTTCTCATGTCTTCTCTTTCTCTGGTGCAGGAGATGGTAGTTAAATGGCTGCATTTCTTGCAAAAATTCTTTGGGGCAAGATAACCACTATATCATCAGGTTTTTAGCACATCTGTAGATGGAACAACTTCAGCTATTGGCAACTGCAATTGTTTAATGAAGCAAGGAGTTTTGTGACTCCAGGTGGAAATTAGCAGGCCTGTTATAATTAGCCCTAAACTCTCTTATTTATCATTGGAAATATTTGCATTAGTTAGAATCCCTGTGGTCAGAAATGATGGTGTGGCTGCCTCTTTGCACTCTGTGTGTTGATAATTCAAGTTCAAACCTACACCAGGGTAAGAGGGTGGGGTGGAAGGATAATCTTTTTTCCTTTGCCAAATGTTCTCATGAGGCAATCTGAACTGGTTATAGCACAGCAATACACAAGCACAGGGCACAGCACTCTCAAACTAGTGCAAGTGATGATTCCAAAGGATCTTAGTTACATTCCCAGGAGGTTTTAGAAGATACTCAAAAAGGATACAGACCTCCCCATGCCTCTGCTGCATGACATGGAAGACCAAAATGGTTTATAACACTGATTGGGGTGGATGCTAGAGAGCAGCCCCAACCTGCACCTGATGTATGATAAGCAACTGATGTCATCTACCTGGACTTGTGCAAGGTATTTGATATGGTCTAGCACGACATCCTTGTCTCTAAGTTGGAGAGGTGGGACTGGACAGATGGACCATTCAGTGGATAAGGAGTTGGCTGTATGGTCACACTCAAAGAGTTGAGGTCAATGACTCGATGGCCAAATAGAGACCATTGAGTGTCTATTTGGCCTACAAATGAATGACAAGTGGTGTCATTCATTTGTAGGTCTGAAGCAGTGTGAACTGGATCTGAATCATGATGGACAGTGAAACAGAAGAAAACATGGGAAAGTCTAGAGTGGGAGTTGTGTGGTGACAACCTAGGGCTTCAGGACACATGAATAAATGAATACCTAGCCAAAGGCTCTACCCTGACACTGAATTACTTAGGATCCTTATATGTATGTTTAGAATTCCCTATCCCAAAAGTACTAGCTGGTCAAGAAGTCTGGAAGTCTCTCATCCAGCCTTTAATTTGAAGCAGGACTATTGCCAATGCTAGGTCTGGTCAGATACAGCTGTGTTTAGTTAAATCCTTAAGATCTCCAGGAAATGAGATTTCACAAGGTCTCTGGGAGGCCTGTTGTACTTCTGCTTTACCCCTCTAGGAAAAATTATTATTATTATTATTATTATTATTATTATTATTATTATTATTATTATTATTATTATTATTATTATTATTATTATTATTATTATTATTATTATTGTTATTATTATTATTATTATTATTATTGTTATTATTATCAACAACAACAACAACAACACTAATAATAATAATAATAATAATAATAAATTCCCCAATATCCAGCTTGAATATTTCTGTTGTAGAAATAGAGTTTTCTGATTCTCTCTGGAGTGAAAGAGTTAACTGTTTTGAAACCAGCTTTAGTCTGTATCTGAAGCTCAAGGAAAGAGAACAGTTGCAAAACTACAAGTGTAGTTAATACTTCTCATGATATTAAGATTAAGATTTATCAATCTGTTGTCAGAGAGCTGTAACAGTAGAAGTCAACCAAGTGGAGTGAATGTTTAAATTAAATTATGTGCTCAAAATGTTCATTAAAAAGTGCAAAAAGAGAAGGGAAAATAGCTTCCCCACCATGTGTTAGTGTGTGATGTCCTTGTGTCCACCACATAAAAAGAAGGGTCGGTGAAACAGAAGAGTGTGGAGGGAGGGAGTCACACCACCTTCGACCTAAGAAAGGAGCACAATTTGTTGGCAGAATTATCTTTCATAAGAAGAAGATGTAGATCTAAGAAACCTTCAGCTCATGCTTATAGGTCATGCAGGCTAATATATTCTGCCTCAGGAAATACCTGAGATACTGGAGGTAACAATTAATCAACAAAAAGTTGAATTATTGATAAATACATTTTCCTAAATATGTTTTACTGCTTTAGTTTTCTTTAAATCTTCCTTTATTCCAAAATGGTTTCATTAAATCTTGTCCAGGGATAAAGCTTACTCTAGCAGTGTGACAGCACAAGCCATGGAACCCCTTGGTGGTGACAAATCCATTCTCGTGGCTTAACTGATGTGTTTTGGGGGTATCTAGTGGGATGTATCTTCCCCACTTAGCAGTCACTACCTGAGATGCTGACGAGGGATGAAGATGCTGATCCTGGCATGCAAACCAAGCTCCTATTGCCTGGAGTCACCAAACTCTTCTGCCACCATGACATCTTCAAGCAACCTCAACTCAGGCCTTGAAAGAACCTTGCAAACATTGTTGTTCTCAAGGGCCTGAGTTTGTCCTCAGTTCATCCCATAATATCCACAGTTTCACAAGCAATGAGACAATATCTTTTTGGGTAAGAAAATTGAGAATTGTACAGTGCACCATGTAACTAGACAGAAGAAAAGAGCAATTATGCAGATGCAATTTAATACTGAAATCTATTTGATCACTTGGGTTTTTGTGCACACATAAATGCTGAAGAACTCTGGCATTATACTATGAGATTAGGATGTGATTACTGTGGGGGAAAATATTTAGTTAAATGCCTGTGATTTACACATTCACATGAGAGATTTCTCAGGGACCTGAACAGTCACGTTTTTCTGGACAGCACAGGAACCTTCTCAGATGGTTGGGAGGTGATTCAGCTGAGAAAAGGCCTTTCTGTCAGGTCAACAAGAAAGGCCAGGATAAATCCTTCTCAAAAAAAAGCCAGAAAGTGGGAAAAAATGGGACATCTCCAGCTCTTCTCATTCCCCAATACATTGAGCTTAAGCATTTTTATTCTAGGTCAAAGACTGTCATTAGTTAACACCATTCCACCTTTCTGCTCCTTTTTCTTCACTAAAAGTGTGATTTTTTTTCCTGTTTGTTTTTTTTTTTTTTTTTTAATAAAAAATCAGGACAGCTAGTGGAATAGAAATCAAGTCCAGAGAAAGGATATAAATAGTTGTCCTTTTTTATTATTATTTTTTCTTCAAAATGAAAAAAAAAATATATATATTGAAGCTGTCAGGAATAGCTCAGAGATATGATGGGAGATTGATCTGCAGTTGAAAGATAAGCTCTTCAATGACAGACAATCGGGAGCATGATTTCTTTAGTGAGGTGAAAAAGAGCTTAGGAGATGACTAGGTTACAGGTTCTAATTATTTATCAGATACCTGCTCATGAGTCAAGTAAAAAAGGGCATAGCAAGTTCTAGTGGCTGAAAATTTAAGTCAGCAAAATTAGAACTGAAGTCAAGGTGTACATCTTTAATCATTAAGTTAAATCAACCTTCAGAACAGACAACCAGGGGACATGATATATTTCCCATCATTTAGCCTTTTTAGGGGAGGATGATCTATTTCTCTATTAAAAAATAAAAAGGAAAAAAAAAAAAGTTTCCCATATAGTTTTAGCAGAAATAACTGGGCTGGTTTCTGGGTATTGTTGAGGCAAAATGTCATACTCTAAACTATGTAGGTCAGACAAGCTTCTCAGAAGGGTCTTTTTTTTAGGTTTGAAACCAAATCTGGGCTGGTTTATTCTCTCACCATGTCCCTGAAAGGAAATTCCTATTTGAAAGCATTCAGCTTTCAGCAGTAGCCCTTATTTTGTTACGAAGTGTGAAAGCTGTGACTGTCTTCTCCTCTTGGAAGATGCACACTGCAGCTTTCTGAATTTTGCCTGCAACCACCCCAAGCTTCAAACTGCCTGATGAGACACGAAGTCTTGTACAGCCTTTTCTGTGCTAAAGACAGTGAGAGGTGAATGCAGACTTTAACAGTGCAGCTGTCCTCTAAACCACCACCCCTCTTGCATCCTAGTCCCCCCTAAGGCCCCACTACTTCATCACAAGGAGTTTGGATGAATTGTCTAATGGTCTTCTACTAGCAGTATTCAGTGGACAAGCCACCAGGTTATGGATCTGTACCTGGAGTTTGTCATTATAGCACTGATTTAGAGGAGTCTCCATGCACACATCCAATGGAAATGAAGACTGAAAGAGAAATGTTCTGGGACCTGCAAACCACCAGACCCCATAGCAAAGATTGAGGGATATGGTCCATGGATGATGTGCACCTGGAGCACAGTTGTAGAAGGATGCCCTCAAGGTTTAACCTCCTAGAACTCATTGTGACCTTCAGTCCCAAAAAGATAGTTAATTCTGTCTGGTTTTGCATAGGAGACCATGTGAAATAACCTTGGTAGTCTCCAAGAACTAATGGTGGTCCAAGACTATAAGAAAAATATATGAACTCATTATTTTCCTCTGGTCTTCATGTTCCATTGACATTGGTGGATGTTAGCAAAAAGAGTGCTAGAAGTACCCATGCTCTGGTTAGATCAGTAGGGAAGGTCAATAATTGCCCTTAATATTATATTTCCAAACTGAAATGGTGAGTAAAGAACAAGTAGTGTACATGATGTCTGAAAGGAAGTTTCTGAAGTCCCAGTGCTGAGTTTTGCATGTAGATTTTTGAAAGAAACAATAGCTGGAGTGCTGGAAAGATCTTAAAAACAGACTAGGAAAAATATTAGGGCAGGAGGAGGAATGAATGGAAGTGAATGAATCTCTGCCAGGAAGTAACACACAAAAAAGCAAAGGACCATCTGTGTCCTCAATGAACCAGCCGCTGTTGTCTTCATAAAACACTTTGTGCTGTGGTATATTAGTCTCAGAAATCCAGAAAAAGTATTTATACACATAATTCCTATTTAGAGGAGTTAAATCTCCTTTGAAATCCTTTGTCTAGTAAATAATTCTGTGGATCTGAGCCTTCTGGCACTAATCTAAGAGAGGGAAAAACAAGAAGCACACGTGTTACTTGCTACTGGGCAAGAGTACACAATGAAGAATAAACTAGGAAGGAAATACTGAACTATCCCAATGGCTTTGTAGGTGATTTGGGACGAGTTACCTGCAAAAGTCATCATGGGGCTGCATTGCACCTAAGTGAAGGAAGAACCTCAGGAAATCAGGAATCCATGAGGTCCTGCATTTTGGCACACAGCCTGCCCCCTCCATACACATTAAGCACACTGTGACAGGATTCAGGACTGCCCACTGTGATGGAGGTGGAAGCAGCTGTGAAAGAGGAATTAAATTGTCCAAAGCCAATTTTTTTCTCTCCCTGATGTAGAATGAGCTTTAAGCCACCTACCTGCCATAAAACCTTCTCCTTTCACCACTGGTGTCCATGCTGTGGACAGAAATGCGGTGCTCCAAAGGACCAAGGGTGAGAACGACTTCTTACACCAGAGGAACTGCAATCAGACACAAAGTGAGGGTTAGACTTTATCCTATGCAATGACCTCGCTGATCCTCACTACCACAGCCCTGCAGAAGCCCTCCTTGATAAGAGGCTATCTGCTCTGAACCCCTCCATGGGTTCAGCCTTGCTCTACACTGGGGAGAGGTGCCTATCCTTGGCTCTCCAAAGACAAGAACTGGATCTGGAAAAATAAGGAAAACCTACAAAACCTTGACTCAAGGAGCATCTTTTGCACAATTGACTGCAATTTATGGGACTATGTTCAGTGTAGTTTTCTGAAACCATCTCTCTTTCAGCTCACGCCTGTTGGACCTCACTTCTTGTCCCGTGTTTGTACAGAACTTTGCACAACAGGAATCTTGTCTAAGGTATCCCTGAGGCCACCTAGTAAGAAATAATTACTACAAATCTGTCTCCTTACCATATTAATCATATCTGTACCTACCACATCTCTCTTAGTACAGCTCATTATGAGTAGTCAAATGCTAATAGCTTCCTAACAGAAAAATGAGTTACATTGATAACGAGTGTCAGAGCAAAAGAAATGTGAGATTCTGGCATGAGGATTGTGATTTATAATCTTCTTCTGATCCTATAAAGTAGGTGAGTCTTCATCAGTAGAGAACATTTCCCCCCAGCTTAACATACATACACAGCTAAAAGATTTCATGGAGACCTCCAAAACTCTGTTAATTTTTCCAATGTGGTTGGAGGAAATCTGAGCCTATCTAATTATCATTAATATTTTGATACTCTCCATAAAAAATACTTTTCCTAGCACACGAGAAATCTAATTAAACCGGCACATTTTAACCTTATTTCATTTTGAATGGTGTAATGCTGAGCTCACTAATTTGCAAAACTAATGAGAACAGTCTGACCCAGAGTTGCTTTTTACAGTGTCAGTTTACCCAGCAACTCTAGGAAGCTGGGGTTCTTTATTTTTCTTTTTCTTTTTTTTTTCACTATTTGATTTGGATGTGATGAGCTCAAACCCCAATTAAAAACCTGCAAAGCAAAAAGATTCCAGAATTCTGCAGAAACATAACTAAGTTTTCAAAGCCTTCATAAAAAGTGTTTCAGGAAATCCTTTTTTTCTGCCATTCCTTCTTTTTTTCTGGAAGACACACTTCAGTTTCATCCAAGTTGTAGCTTTTTAAGTTTTTATTCAAGGGTGGGAAGAAAGAGGAAGAAAAACAAAGCATACATATCAATGCAGGAAAGAAATAAAACTAAAGAATCAGAAAATCTACAGATAATTTGCAATTTTCCTTTCCCTCTGAGTCATCACAAAATACACCTCAGAATTCACTTTCTGCTACAACTTTCCCTGGTTTCCTAGTTTTCTTTTTCAAATGTTACTGAAACCAGATCCTGTCACGTGCATAAAATTCTCCCCTTGCACCTTTCTGAAATAAATATTCCCCAAACTCCAATCTTCCTTCTATGCCCATCCCTACTCCTGCTGATTCGGACCTTCTCATAGTGTTATCCCACCTGACCTCCTCAGCGTCTTACTATAGGAGTAAGTGACTGGTAGGAAAGCAATGTTGAGGAGCAAGGCAGGAGTGTGGGATGTCCAGCTCTATGCAACTTCCAGTGTCACTTTGCTTGCTTTTGCCTAAAGCTCTCTACTTCAAAGATTGTCCTATTTTTATATGCCTGAAGTTCAGGGAACAAGGTCATGTCTGCATCAGAGAGAGTATCATAATGGTGGCCACCACATCAATGCTGAGTAGGTTGAGTTTGTTTGCCCTACAGAGCCCTTTCTCATGATCAACTCAAACACCTTAGCACCACAACAGCTTTGTTCTTGCAGGAGTATTTCTTATGGGTCTTTGTTGTCTTGTCTGACATCTAGCATCATCTGACTGTGCACAATCTCTCCTGCAGCAGGGGAGAGACTGAAAGAAGATGGTGATGACTTTCAAGAAGCTTCAACCCTTGCAATTATTGTTTGCATTTTGCAGGCAAGGTTGTGAAAGTCACACCACAGAGTAGGTGTCTTTCATCACCCTTTTCATTCCTACTGTTCACTGTAGATGAATAACTTTGTGAGCTGGTGGAAGGGCATTAAACTGGGAATTTTGGGGGAAATTCCCCTTTTTTCCCCTTTTTGGGGAAAAGGGGCTGGTGGGAATCACAGAGACCAGAAAGAAGGGAAACCTCATCAATTCCACTCCTAATTACTTTATGTATTTTGGTCCTTTATTTTAGTCTTTCTGAGCCTGAAAAAATCCAAGTCAAGCAGTGTAGTTTTCTCTGCTATTTTGGCTCTTTTGAAGTCTGGAAAATTAAGAAGTCATTTGTGCAATACTATCAGCACTCACTTGATTTCTTTCTCCTCTGTTGCCATAAAGTGAGGCAGATATTTTCCCTAAAAGAACAGTCTTACAATGCTCTCAAAGGATGCCTTTTGTGTTGTTACTTTGCCAGAGCACTATGAGTTGAGCTACTTGAAGAAAATTTAATTTGAGTAATGTCCATCTGAAATAGTTTCATCAATATTGAAGTGTTTCACAGGACTATTTTATTTTCAATTATTTTTAGTGCTTTTTTTTTTTTAAAGCAACAGTTTCAGATGGAATTATTTTTCCTTTGGTGCATTCAGATGTTCCCATTTTGTTTTAGCTGTACATTGCATTATATTAATCATATAATAATATACATATTATAGAATTTTAATGTTTCTTTTCAGTCCATTATCGTGTTTCTGAATTAAATTTTCAAAGTCTGTTCCAGTTAGAGAAGAAAATAAATAAATAAATAAATAAATAAAGAAGAGTATAGAAACCTTTCAATGAACAGTGAATGGGAGTATAAAGAAAAATAGGAATCCAGAATGCAATTCATTTTGTGCAGCTTTAATCTAACATCTCAACTACTCCTCTGAGTCAGTGGAGAGAAATAAGCTTTTCTAGACAGTTCACACTGTATTATTTTCTGTATCTAATTTAAGATAAGACAAATAATTTGCAAGGAAACTTCCATGGATATCAAATGGGATTAGTCCCTTTCCTCAATCTGCTGATGAACAAATTCCAGGCTAATATCTCTGGAGTTGCACCAGCTGGGACCTCAAATGCTGCAAGTACACATCAGACCTGTTATTTTCCCTAGCAAGCACAGGCACAAGCAATGCTTTCTATAAATGAATTCACATCCAGAAGTAGCAGGAAAGACATTTCTCTGCATTTGCAGTGATCAGCCTGAAAATCTCCTAGGCAGGATACTCTGCTGGCAGGGGACTAATATCAAGCCAGATTGATTTTCAAAATGCTCAGATAACTTTCCTTTTATCCTCCCCTCTGTTCCTCAAGAGGAGGGAGCAGACAAAGGTAGCAGAGAGCAGCTCTGAATATTTGGCCAGTGAAACTGGCAGCATCGAGAAGCTTTTCATGGACCTGAACATTCAGGTTGGATTTGGCAAGCCCTAATCACAGCTGAGTCTGACTTCATCCTTCACTGTTCATAGTGGCTCAGGAAAACAATTTCAGGCAATAGGCTGTCAAGAGGAAAAAAAAAGAATCATAAAATATAAGAACATGGGGCTGGAAGTAACCTCGTGGGTCAACATTTGTAAAATGACTCATTCAACAGCAATATGTGGTGGGGAAATGATGCACCAATGGCAGTGTTATAAAGAAGTATATTGAGGGCTACTAATTTGCCCCAAGCAGAAACATATTCAAACAACTTAAATAAAATCTCTCTGGCACTAATTAAACTTTGACCTGATTTTCAGGGATGAATTTTAATTGCAGTACACTGCATAGCTTTGATTTAATTTCCTTCTGTTGAATGCAATTGCATTTAACCAAATCACATTGCATCGATTGTTTGTTTTGAGTGAACAATATTTATTTCTTCTGCAGCAAATTATTTTTAATGAAATTCCTGGAATTGCATTTAACTGTGTTGTAGTTAGTCTACATAGATTGAATTAGGGCAAGTTGAATGCAAAACCACTGAAAACAGATCTGAATTAAGTTGCATTTTATTTTCTTAAATTTAATGGGACAGTGAAATGCATTTCCAGTGAAGCAAGGACAGGGAGGCAAGGAGAGCAAAAATAAAGTCTGAAGGGAAATCATCAGAGAAGGTAGCAAGCTGGAAGCAACTGGAAAACAGGAAATAAGGAGCTGAAGGCAACAGCACTATAGAAGTGCTGGAATATGTTAGAGATAAATATTACACATCACACTAAACCCACATAAGTACTTCCCTGGCTGTCTTCAGGAGATCAAACCCACCTCCATCCACTATCTGATGGTAGCTCACTCTACTCAGTGGACTTTTCCCCTTTCAGGATGCAGTCATGCCAGGCTGCCTAATGTCTCGTGGTGTGTGGAGGCTTGCACAGTATCTGCACAAAAGCACTAGATTTGAGTGTACTCCAGGTGACTGGATGAAAGATGAGATGGACTTCTCACAGGTATCTCCCTATCTGCTCTTGCAAGACTTGGATTTCCCATGGAAATTCATTGGGAAGCAACGAGATTGAATCACACTTCATCTGCAACATGTCAAGGGGGGAAGTGTCAAGGAAGGGATGGAAATATAACAATTTCTTTTTACATATGTGGAAATTCTTGCAAAGCTTTCATGAGGTTACATGAAAGCTAAGAAAAAAAATTGTAAAGAGAACTCAGGGATGTCCAAACTCAGGGTTAAACTTGGAATTTTGCTATAATTGAATTATACATCTTCTCTTTCCAAGTACTTTCTGGAATTGGTGTTAATTGCAAATTTCAGAAGGATTTGATTAACAAGTCAATCCCTGCTGATCATTCTTTCTCCTATCTGATACTACACTGGTAGGAAAAGAAAACAGTCAATTCACCTTCTGAAAACGAAGTTTGTCACATTAATGCCACATCATCCTGAACAGATAGTCACTGGAAAGGTCATCTTCTTGAAGCAAATTCAAACCTGTGTTTAATGACTACAGCACAGTGGTGACACGAGGTTATAAGCAGATGTGATATCTTCCTGTCTAGAACATTGTGGGAACTTGGATTATGATCTGTGGAGCAGAAACCAGACATGAGCTTCTAGTGACATCTCAGCTAGAGGAAGCAGGGCAGCTGAAAGCAGAATGACTGCAGCTGGAGACCAAGGATGGAGATATCAGTAGATACTCATGTTAGCCTGATGCTTCACAGCCTAGAGGAGGCTGAGACAAGGCAGAGAGGTTTGCAAGGATGTATGGAATTTATCTTTCTTTCCTTTTCTTTCTTTCTTTCTTTCTTTCTTTCTTTCTTTCTTTCTTTCTTTCTTTCTTTCTTTCTTTCTTTCTTTCTTTCTTTCTTTCTTTCTTTCTTTCTTTCTTTCTTTCTTTCTTTCTTTCTTTCTTTCTTTCTTTCTTTCTTTCTTTCTTTCCTTCTTTCCTTCTTTCCTTCTTTCCTTCTTTCCTTCTTTCCTTCTTTCCTTCTTTCCTTCTTTCCTTCTTTCCTTCTTTCCTTCTTTCCTTCTTTCCTTCTTTCCTTCTTTCCTTCTTTCCTTCTTTCCTTCTTTCCTTCTTTCCTTCTCTCTTTCTTTCATCTAAGCACAGAAGTGCATAACCAAGAAGGAAAGCAGAGGCAAGAAGAGAGGAAAAGATGCAGAGGTACAGCTTTACCTTCTAACCCCAGGACTCTTTGTGTTGCTTTCTTCACCCCTTTCTTTATCTTAGAAACAAGGATAATGGCATGTGGGGAACATCTGTATCATCAAGCCTCCAACTGACCTGTCTGGATTCTGGGGCTGGGTCTCTTTGCACTGGCAATGTGGAGGGCTTTGAGTCCTCTGGAGAAATCTACCTCCAGCAGATGTGGAGAAGTCTCCAACCCTAATTCAGAGAGCAGATAGACAGGTGATCTATCTTATGCTGATAAGATTTATTATGTATATCAGCTATTTAACTGTTTTGTTAATGATTTAGTTAATATATAAATGAATTGAGCTTAGCTAGTCTTCCAGAACCACTTACTGCAACAAAGATATCTGTCTTCCTTCTGGTAGGATGGAGCACAGCCACTTGTGCACCTTCTTTGCAGTGGTAGTATTTTCTACCCACCTGATACAAGACTGGACACTGTTTATATCATAGCTTCACCTTTGTTAAGTCGATTTTTGCATGAGGCAGGAAAGAGGAGTTTTGAACTCTTCCTATGGAAAAAGTAATTTGGTTTTTTTGTTTTGTTTTGTTTTGTTGGGTTGGGTTTTTCCTTAATCTCTCTGGAAATACATTCTTCTGTGACATCCAAAATATTTGTAAACTGAAACATGTATTTGAGAACAGGACCTTTCAAGCCATGGTAGAAACCTCTGCCCACCAGCTGGAAAAATGTCTCTGCTTACCAACAGCCAGGAGAAAATTGCCTGGTATTGCAGAAAGTATCAGCTGCAGAAGAACCATGAGCTAGCTGCTGTTCAAATTATGGACAGGGATGTTGTTTTAGAAGTTGCTTCCTGCTCCCACCATCTGAATACCCACTCTCCCCGATATATCTCATATCTAGAAAAGGAGTGATTATACTACCTTGACATCCACAACTGGCAGACCATGTTCCTCTGCCACCTGCCAGTATCAGGTGAGAACCAGACATCTCTGCCAGGATTTACAGACACATTTCATCAGCAGAGAGTCTGCAAGCCAGCAGTTCAATTGAAATCTATGTCATGATGTTTCAAAAGCTTCAGGAGGCTTTTTTAATTATTATTTGCTGTGGTCAAACTTCTTCTCTGCCACTTTGTTCCTCATCATCAAATTAATTGCTCTGAAGGAAAAAGGAAAAAAAAATAGTCTGCATTTCTTACAGATCAATTTGAGATCTGTGATTCCTAAACAGGAATATTTAGTGCTTACTCATAAATTTATTCAGTTAGATTTTATTTATTTATTTATTTATTAAATGTAAATGACACCCCCTCCTTCTCTACCCTTTTCTTCTGCTATGGTAGCATTTCTGCTTAAAACCTTGCCAGTCCTGACAAGCTGTATGTCACAGGAAAATAGAGAAAAAGTTCAGCCAGTCTCTCTTGTCAGCAAAGGGTGATCCTCCCTCCTTGGCCAAGCATCACTTGTTAGCTTCTCTGTGTTTAATTCTCCCATTTTGCACATTGTGCCAATTTTGGAGTACTCTAAATGTCAGCTTAATATAACAGTAACAGTTAATATCATAATTAAGTGCAAAGCTTAAGGGAGTAGGAATCATAGAGCAGCAATTCATTAGTAACGCTTCTTTATTTCTTGCTGGTAAACAGGGTTTCTCTCCCTACAGCTCAGTTTAAAGATGAAGAGATTGGCCCTCAGAAAGTTCCTGTTTAACCCTGAAAATGAGGAAATATGACATGAGAACACTTGTTGCCCTCATTTCCCTTTGGCCTCTCAGAAATACAGTCTGTGAGTATCTCCCAATTATATCTTCTCCAGAGCTCCTAGGAGATAAACCACTTGTCCTCAAATTTAATGTTAGACATAACAACCACCTGAAGCCAAAGCATCACTTAAACACCATTTCCATTCAAAGAGATGGTCAAGGCTAGTCAGAAATACTTATCTACAACATTCCTTTAACAAAAAAGCTTCAAATGTACCCAAAAGCTGTTCTTTATGCAGAAAGCTTGGTAGGAGAACAACAGCAACACCAGCTTTGGAGTCAAATCCCAGTGGAAGCAGCAGACAGGCAAACAGATGGTAGGAACTAATTTTGTTTAAATAATTAAGCATATTAATAGATAAGTTGATAGAATAGGAGCATTAGAGGACATGGATAGATGTTGCATGGATGGACAGGAATGAGAGATGTGTCTAAAATAAGAAAGATGTGACCTTGTTTCTGGACCATGAGCCACTGCCTCACACAAAAGCTTTTTTTTGACGTGCCAGAGCCTCTGTTTGACAACATAAAACTCTGCCTGTGATGCCACCTTGGATACACATAGCAAAGGTTTCTGGCTGACATTTTAAGAGATCAAGCAAGGAAATACTTAAAATAGTCTCTTTTTTTAATTAAAAAATAATTTATTTGCATAACTACAGGAGCACAAGGAATAAATGAGATTTCTTCGTGTAGATCATTGCACATTGCACAAGCTTTGCTTTTCCAGCCCTCTAGTGGAAATGCTGCTAGTAGGAGGAAAAGTTTCTCATCTTGATACAAATGATATTTAATAGGATCTGCTTGAATTGCCTTTTCAGCACACGTTGCAGCTCCTTCCCACTTCTTACCTCCAAACTTATGCCAGAAAGCTTCACAAAGAGATCTTGCCTTTCTGTGCCAGTGAGTTGCACACTCACAGTATCACAGAATCATAGTGGCTGGAAAAGACCTTTGAGATCATTGAGTCCAACCATAAACCCAACACTACCAATTCCACCTCTAAACCATGTCCCTAAGCACCTCATCTACCCATCTTTTAATTACCACTAGGGATGGTGACTCTACCACCTCCCTGGGCAGCCTGTTCCAATGTTTGACTACCCTTTCAGTGAAGTTGTTCCTCACATTCAATCTAAATCTCCCTTGGTGCAACTCAAAACCATTTCCTCTTGTTATCTGGGAGAAGAGATTGACCCTCACCTCTTGACAACCTCCTCTTAGGTAGTTGCAGACAATGATAAGGTCTCCCCTCAGCTTTCTTTTCATGTTCCCTTCTGCACACGTGCATGATGGTGATTGCACATCTTATTGATCCACAGGCATGCCAACATGCAGGTGTGTCCATGCAGATGGGTCTGTGAAAGGCTGGATGATTTAGGATTAAGCAAAACTCCTAGTGAAGCTTCCTATAAACCTTTGTTAGCAGCTGTTCTTGAGAGCAGCACTATGTAAAATAGTTTTGATGTTTAATCTTCTTAGAAGTTATACTAGGGGCCTCAGTAATAATTAGAATATAAATATCTTTTATAGAGGCTGCAAAATATTGGTGGGAGGAGGGACAATATGTAAAAAAATGAATTAGTGATGTAAAGGAAATAAAAAAAATAGTTACACAATGAGGAGAAAGCACAGAAAGAATTAAAATCAAAGGATTCTGCTTCTAAGTCAATAGTGTTGATGTATTAAATACCACTGGCCTAACACTTCCCATCTTGTTATGCCTCTGCTGTAAGGCAAACGGAGCTTGAACAGCTTCCCTCCCCCAGAGAGCAAATAAAAGAGATTTAATTCAAACAAAAGCTGCTGAGGACAAACAAGGGGAAGAGATACAATGGAAACTGGGGAAAGGAAAACAAAAGGAGATAGACAGGCAGTGTTAAATGAACAAATAACACACTGGCAGAGGGATACTTGTGCAGGGGGTAATTACCAGGAGAAGAAGGAAGGAGGAGTCTCTGAATGGGAATGGCAGCCAAGAATCGACTTTGTTGAGAGACACAATTGTCCCCAAGCCACCCTGCTTCATCTTCACCATTGTGAGATCAGAAGCATCACCTGAACCTGCCAGCACCTATCTCCTTCAAAGTTACTCCCTGGCCATCTTTTTCCCTTAACCTGGAGCTCCAGTTGATTTACATGAAGGCAGAAGACATGGGATGTTTGGTGGCTTTCTGCACAGGGAATGTAGACAGGACTCCCTTCTGGTCTCAAACAGTCCCTGATCAACCCTGAAGCTTATGGAAAATTATTGTGTTTAGATTCAATTCACCTCACTGTGTTTCCTCCCTTTATTGTTCACTGGCAGCATATGAATAGTCTAACACAGCTTGTGTATCAGAAAATTGAGTTTACATTTTTTTTCTCTTATAAGCCATAAAAAACTCCAACTGTTATGAATTTGCTTTTCTCTGCTTCTGCCTTATCACTCCATTTCTGGAAGAAGTACAATTCACTTTGCATGCAACTTCTGGATTTTTGTCTTTGAGCAGTTTCACTGGACAGCTTTACAGATAAGCAAGTAGAAGTGAGTAAAAAACAAATCAGTCACAATTTACTCAAGCTTGAGAGAGAAAGAAAGAGCAGAGGAATGACAGTTCCAACAGTAAGCTGCAGACCCACACCTCAGTGGGTGCTGGTTGTCTCTGTCTGACAGAGGTGGCATGATAATTTTCCACAATAATCAGGAAATGACCCAAGAGACGTGTGCTGTTGCCTTTTCTTCTAGGAGATGACAATCTTTTCTGAGGTTCACTTGTGTACTCATGAGTTCAAACACGCATGGGTGCATGCAGTGAAAACTTGAGGGGACCTTAGTATATCTCCATGAAACATGGGAAAATTACAGAAGCAGAGGGATGACACTCATGGAGCCTGAAAGAAACTGCAAGAAAATTACTTTGGAGGTTAGGACCAGGTCTTTGTTCTCACTCTTGGTGAAAAAATGTGGGTAACTAATAAAAGTAAGTAATCTAGTTATATTGTCATAAAGACCATGAGAGACTGGAACAAGACCTTTCCTCACAGATTATTCATTTATTTGCTGTGTAGCTGGTAAATAAGAGCTCCCATCAGGACCTCCACAACAGGCCTCTGGGAGCAAGGTGACTCATACAAGACATCCATAACTCATTGAACCAGGAGTCTTCTTTCTTCTCAGGTCTTGTGCTGGACTCCAGCCCCCATGGAAATGTTGGTGTAACTCCTCAGAAGCTGTTAAGGCAAAGTCAAACATAAAGGGGCATTGGTAGGAGTTCCTGAAATGGTGCACTTCAGGTTTTTTTGTGGAGAAAAGAGAGGAGAAGGAGGGAGTCCTTACTCATTCAAAGAAGTCCTCAGGAATCCTCAGTTGTTGGAATGAAGGCAGGGGATGAAATTTGATGACTTTCTGTGCTTTTATGATAATGGAATGATATTATGTCACTTGGTGAAGTATAGTCTTGAAGGGCTTGTGAGAGACTCAAGATGCTGGAGGAAAAAAAAAAAAAAAATAAAAGAAAATAAAACAAAAATAAAATAAAATAAAATAAAATAAAATAAAATAAAATAAAATAAAATAAAATAAAATAAAATAAAATAAAATAAAATAAAATAAAATAAAATAAAATAAAATAAAATAAAATAAAATTGTACCTGTCAAAGAAGACTCTAGGAAAGGTTTGGGGGTTCTACTATATTCTACGTAGGGTTCTTGCTTCTACTTTCCCTTTCTGACTCACTTCAGACGCACCAGAGACTGAATTCTACTATGTAGGCAACTCAGGGAAGTGGGATAACAATTACCTTTTTCTACTCCATGGAGAGTTGATTTGCTACAGGGGAATGAAGACATCATCCCAAGAAAATAAATTAACAGGATATGTGTTTGAAATTCGTATTTTATCCAAATGGAAACTCTAGGCATTCCAGACAAGTAAAAAATACCCAGAATTATGTCTGAAGAAATAATATTGCTGATAAAGACATACTGTCATAGCATCATTGCTGCAGATGTTGTGTGTTTCAGAGAGCAAGGAGTCTTGTTTCATTCCACCAAACATCTGGCACATGCCATGGTCTGTCTGCAACACGATATGAAGATGGGAGTTACAGGGAGGAAGAGGATGTTGGCTGTTTCTACACACACAAACACACATTAAAATGCACCTATGAATTTTCCTGTTGTTTAAAGAAAAAAAATAAATAGTCCATAGTTCAGGTTCCTTGGCTGACATGTAGAGCCCAGAATTACTGCAAGCTCAATGAAATCCTTCTTTTTAATTGTTAATTGACAATATAATTACTGAGGTAGCTTCCCTCTGTGTAACTGTCAGGCATTTAAAAACCAGGGCACTGTGTGTCACTAGCACTCATCAGGTCTGTTTTCTCAGACAGATCTGTGTCCAGGCAGGCTGTAAACAGGAGCTAATTGGCACCGTTAACTTAAATACTAATCTATCTCAGCAAGCCTGCACAGAGTTTGTCAACAGCCTAATAAGGGTGAAAGATGTTTTGCTACCAGTTTAGAGCAAGAGTGCAGATGCCATAGGTGGTGTGTTTTGTTTTATTTAAAAATCCTTTCCTTTATTTGTTTTTTTTAATGTTTGTTTGTTATCAGACTCTCTCTCTGTTCCCCATTGTTCTTTTGGTGTTACAGACACTTTCTTTGGTTTTACTTTGAACCATCTGTCCATGGCTCTGCTCCTTTCCATCACAGCTTTCCTTTAAATAAGATGCTGATGTTTTGTACTTCTGTGCTAGGGCTCCTGGAACAAGAGTTTAATTCCAATCTCAGCACTCAGAATTATAAACCTTGGTTTAAAGATGAAGATTTGCCCAGTGCAAAGGTATCAGCTAATTCACAGGCTGTGGTTCCACTAAAGGGATTGGGGGGAATGACTCTCTGCAAGGCAGACAGCTCAAGGTGTGGTAGAACAGGGAAACATCAGGTCTAAGAGTATTCCCCAAGAGATAATTTAGAAAAAAATATAAGTTGTGTGTTTTCCTTCCTCTGGTAGTCCTGCCCAGGCCAAGACTGGGTACAGCACTCTGGTGTTGGAGATATTAAACAGCTATTTGAACATTGTTCTGGGCAACTTGCCTTAAATGGCTGTTTCTGAACAGGGGGGTTGGACAAAATGACCTCCAGGGTTCTCTGCCAGCTTCAACCATTCTTTAATCTGTGACCACTGCTGATGCCACAGCTTTATCTTTTCTTCAGCAGCACAGCGATGTAAGAGACTGGACTGCTGCCCCTTTGCTTCTCTTACCCATCTTCAAACAAAGCTTGGTCAGGCTCAATTTAGTAGTGGATAAAGTGATGGGGCTAAAAGGTCACTACACACCTTCAGCAAAGCTATCCATTCTCAATCCAGAGAGGAGAAGTTAGTTTGAGAAAGGAGAAAGTGTAGCTTGAGCCCCAGAGAAGTTGGGGTCTCCCTGTCACTTTTGATTGATGTCTCACCTCAGAAAAGACCTAAAAGAACTTAGAGGAGTCATGTACCTCTTTCTTCCTGCTGTCCTGTATCTCTGGTAACATAAACTGGATTTTAGCAAAAGAAAAATTACTTGCTGACTTGTCACAGAAAACTATGAAAGAAATGCTGACATTGATCTGAATGGAGTATGGTTGAGAACATCAGGTGTGGAGGCAACAGAAGGGAAAAAGGCCAGGAGAAGGGCTATAAGAATGGCAAGTATTGGTGAAACCTAGCTTACCAGGTCATGTAGACCTCAGCTTTAAACATGCAGCTTCTCTGGAAACCCACATCAAGAGATAAAGGAGTGAGTAAATACTGATGACTTGGGTCCTTATGAACCTCACATCCTGCAGAGGACAAAAAGGTAGGTCTAAATCCAACATGTGGTCATCTAGCTAAGAAGGACCCAGGAGGTGAGAGATGTGTGCTAAGACTGATGTCCCTTGTCTTCTATGTCATCATGGGCATGGCAGCTGGATGCAAACATCTGTTTCTTGTAGTCTGGATGGTTTATAGGGATAAGATGCTTTTGAATTTGTCAATGTAAAAGTGTAAATGAGAAAAAATGACTTCTTGGTTTTTTCTTCACCTCTCCTCTTCCTTAAAGTCTCACCTTGAGCTTTTTTAATAGTTACCACCTAATGACACATACTTGAGAGCACCATTCATGACCTCTAATTTCCATCTGGAAAGAGGAGAAGATGAGTATAGCAGAGTCCATACATCTTTCCAAAACATTTAGGCATTGATAGAGGCTTAAGAAAACTCATAAGAACAACAAATAAACATCCATTTTGTGAACTGACCACCAACTATGAGTGCAACACCAGTCCTTCACTATGACTTTGTGGGTCAACATCTCTGATTCAGTTATGAAATCGGTTGCTTTCCTCCTTAACTTGAGGCATTATCTGCTCTTTACTGAGCACCCAAGCTCACTGCCAATATACAACTTATTCTCATGGTGCTGTGTCGAAAAATGTGTCCTCATATTTATTTCCTGAAGGAAAATCAAACACAGAGAGGTGCTTGGTTACACAGGGTGTCTTTCAAACCACTAAAAAGTGAAACCAGGTCCACAAATCCCAGAGTGTTCAAGATGTATTCAAGTGGATTTTAAATTCACTAACTCAAGTATCAGAGTATTAACTGAGCCAAGATGAAATGAAACATGAGCTAATTTATCCTTCTTGTGGGATTTTGCAGATGCTGTTAGCTTTGTGATGCATGGCTGGTTTAAGCCAGCTTTGATATCTTTGCACTGTGACAGTCCTGCAGCTTTTATCTATTGCTCCATCCACTGCTCATCTGTCTCTTCTTCAAGGCAAGGCTGTGACCTTGGAGACCTATGCAGCAAGAAATTAATTCCATTTAGGATCTTTTCTGACATTTCTTAAGGCAGCTATCCCTGTTTCAGCTGAATAACCCTCACAATTCTGAGGAATCAGGTTTTTATTTCAAAAAATCAGTAGGAAAGTAGAATAATAGTAAAACACAATGAGATATGTTACACTAGGCAGAGTAAGAATGGTATTTATGCACTGAAGGAAGTGGGTATGTAAGTGGCTGTTTAGCCAGCTGGTAATTCTGACAATGCATAATAATAATAATAATAATAATAATAATAATAATAATAATAATAATAATAATAATAATAATAATAATAATAATAATAATAATAATAATAATAATAATAATAATAATAAATAATAATGTGGCAAAGTGAGGAGTTCTAAATTAATTGAGCCTGCAGAGAAAGAAAGAAGATTATGAAATTGTATTGCTGTCTTCCTTAAAATAAGAAAAAAAAAACCTAATCAATTTTGAAATTTAAAATTTGGTGATGTTTGTTTTACAAGTTCAACTACTCACAATATCCTAGTATTTAAAAAAAAATATTAAGTGTCAGCCAATTATTAAAGGAAAACATTAAAAATAAAAATGTTGTGAAAAGAGCTGATGAATTTTGGGTTATATGGATTCTGATTAACATCCACTAGTATGTCTTTAACCTCAGATCTTGCCAACTACATGAGAAAAAAAGATCTGTGCCAAGTTAACACATAAAGATGAGGAATGTTGCACAGCTAATGACACTGTATGTACCTCAGAGGAAACAATAATTCATAACTGTAAAGTAATCTGAGATCCAGAAGTGGAAGGCATCATGTAAGTGTATAAGTACTAGTGTATGCCCAAAATATGTAGATAAGCACACAATTTTTAAAAGATCAATAATAAATCAAAGTGAACCTATTCTGAATTCCCACTTAGTGACACTGAATTGAATTCAAAACCTGCCAAAATCAGTGGGAATCTCTCCAGAGAGCTTTGGACTCCATCCATTCAAAAGTCTTCAGAAGAACTGAAGTCTTTTTCCACAGAAGTAGGAAAGTGTTAGGTTCCTTGTCTAGCCTAGGGACAAAGATTTCAGGGTTAACAAGAATGATCAGTTTAATTTCGTGTCACCCTCTGAGAACTGTCTCTTTGTCTTTCTCTTTATATATACACACATATATAGAATTTATGTTTCTTTCATTTTTAAGGGATTCAGGTCATTACATCTTGATGAAATCAAACGATAGGAAAACTATCATCTCCCTGTGTAGCTGTTCCAACATCTAATTATTTTCTCTGTAAAATGAAAAAAAATATGCATTTTGAGTTTTCATCCATCTATTTTGCCTCTATTAAGCACGGTTCTGATGTCAAAGACAACTCATTGCCATTCTAGTATGGTCAGGAGAAATGTGCCAGCTTTACATCACCACAAGTGAGAGGAGGATTTTACCAGAGGCAGTGAAATTCATTCCCCCACCTTAAAGTTGTTTTTGACATTATTCATACTAGCCCTGGGATATAAACTGGATGTGTAAACATTTATATTTAATAAATCAGTCAGGGAAAGGTAGTTTAAGCACTATCTTGACGCAAAGTGCATCTTCTTATTAAGTCAAAGCATATTATGCAATGACTATAATATCCCTCAGGTGCACTTTCAAATGTATATATATGTTTTCATCCCATGCTTTGTTATTTATTACACGTAGTAATTGCTGGTATTTCACAACCATGGGTGCCTGCTGCATTTTGATATAATTTATAAACAGCTATTAAAATTAAAAGGTTTATAGAGGCTGCCTGGGAAGAATCTGAGGTCTAACAACTGCTCTCAGTCAGCTGGTTGGCGGGAGAAGACAAACAGTGCAGTTTGATGAGTCATTAAGAAGTAATTTTGCATAGATGTGGCTTGATTATAGAAGCACAAGTAATTCCAAGCCTGTTTTTCCAGCCTTTCTGCTTGGTGGCCAATGCTGACAGTATCAAGAAAGAAAAGTTATTTCTACGTCATCAGAGTGAAGTGACCAGTTCCTCACCTTTCACCTTCTCAGGTAATATTTCTCACTCAAAATTCATCTCTTGGAGCCAGATTGTTTCCTAATACACTCCTTAAAAGATATTTTGTTCTTCCCAGGAAGATAAAACAAGGAGTCTGGAACTGGAAGCTGTTCAGTCCCATCAGACTAGAGTTGTAGTCAAAGAGATCAGACTTTTCACCTTGGCACATCTATGTTGTGGGTGCAGCCTTGATGCTACCAGCACCCTTGAGACATATTTCTCAGAGCCCTAGGTGAATTTATCAGCTTGTTTAGGCTTAGTTGGATGATCTATGAACTATTTCATGCTGATCTTAAATTACTCTTCCTAAAACACAGTCAGTAGTAGATACAGGCAGGCATGGACATTGGGCATGCAGTTGGTGGATTAGTGAGGGTAGTTGTTGAAGTGCTCCAGTCTCGTGGACACTGCAGCTCTAAATTGGAGAAAATAATATTTTAGGCCAACAAGAAAAACTTTTATAGGTATGTTGGGGCAAAAGGAAGATTAGAGAAAATGCTGGCCCCCTCCAGAAGGAAATAGGAGACCTGGTCACCTGGGATATGGAGAAGGATGAGGTGTTCAACAACTTTTTTGCCTCAGTCTTCACTAGCAAGCACTTGACTCACATCCCCCAAGTTGCAGAAGGTAGAGGCAGGTCCTGGGAGAATGAAGAACTGCTCACTGTAGAAAAGATTATGTTTGAGAGCATCTGAGGAAACTGAATGGGCACAAGTACCTGGGACTTGAGTGGGTCCTGAGAGAACTGGCCAATGAAGTCCTTCACTTGGGGAGGAATAACAGCATGCAGCAGGACAGGTTAGAAGCTGACGTTTTGGAAGGGAGCTCTGAGAAAAAGGACCTGGGTGTGCTGGTGGACAGCAGGTTGGCCATGAGTCAGCAGTGTGTCCTTGTGGCCAGGAAGGCCAACAATATCCTGAGGTGCACTAAAAAGAGCGTGGCCAGCAGGTCCAGGGAGGTTCTCCTCCTCCTCTACTCTGCCCTGGTGAGGCCACATCTGGAGTATTGTGTCCAGTTCTGGGCTCCTCAGTTCAAGAGGGACAGGGATCTTCTGGAGAGAGTCCAGCAGAGGCCACAAAGATGCTGAGGGGCCTGGAGCATCTCCTGTGTGAGGAGAGGCTGAGAGAGCTGGGACTGTTCAGCCTGGAGAAGAGCAGCCTGAGAGGGGATCTGATCAATGTCTATAAATATCTGAAATGTGGGGGCCAAATGGGTGGGGCCGGGCTCTTCTGGGTGGTGCCCAGTGACAGGACAAGGGGCAATGGGCACAAACTGGAACACCAGAAGTTCCAGACAAACTTCCATCATATTTGAGAAGTCCAGGCAGTCTGGTGAAGTTCCCACAGACTGGACAAGGGGAAATATAACCCTCACTTTTAAAAAGGGGAACAAGGAAGATCCAAGGAACTGTCAGTCTCACCTCTGAGCCTGGCAAGATCATGGAGCAGATCCTCCTGGAAAGTATGCTAAGGCACATGGGAAGTGAGGAGGTGATTGTTGACAGCCAACAGGGCTTCACCAATGGCAAATCATGCCTGACCAATCTGGTAGTCTTCTATGAATCTTAGCTTTTTACAAGGGCAAGTAGTGATAGAACAAGGGGCAATGGTTATAAACTGGATGAAAGTAGATTCAGATTAGATATTAGGAAGAAATTCTTCACTGTGAGGGTGGTGAAACACTGGTCCATGTTGCCCACAGAAGCTGTGGGTGCTCCTCCCTGAAAGTGTTCAAGGCCAGGCTGGATGATGCTTTGAGCAACTTGGTCTAGTGGAAGGTGTCCTTGCTCAAGACAGGGGGGTTGGTACTAAATGATCTTTAAGGTCCCTTTCAACTTACACCATTCTTTGATTCTATGAATATTTTCTTCCTCCCTGGAGTCACTGCCAGAGCAAATAGGAGAAGATGAGATGCTCTGATATCCATATCAAAGCAGGACAAATCCATGGGCTGACTTGACTATTTTCCCCCTTAAGACAAAGGTCTATAGCATACAGACAGTTAATTACAGAAACATAATGTAACAGCAGCAGGAATTTCTTCCATCATCTTGAGCTTTCATCTTGACATTGTTTTTTCTTCTTGTCTCTGTTTTTTAATCACCCAGAGAAGAAGATATTCACCCTTCACTGGTCAGAAAAAGAAAGTTTGGTAGAGGAGCTGTGTGAAAAACACTGTGAGTTCTCCTGGACCAGTTGTCATGGATTGGAGTTAGCCAAGCTTGGGATAAACAAACAGCCTGGATACTTCAGAATGGTTGAAAGAGCAACATGAATGTGCCTGCTTCTGTCCCACTGGGGAATAGACAGCATTTCTTCTTCCCTGAGTGCACACTAAAGCAGATATCTGTTCCTTTGAAGCCACTGCAGAAGCATGGATTGACGTCAGTGGAGTCAGGCTATCACCTCCTGTATATGGCAGTTCAGGAACAGAGCATAGCTGAAGTTTTGACAACTCCTTTATCACTAGATTGATTTAAGGCAGTATATATATGCACACACTTACATATATCCATATATCCATGGAAGTAAAAGAAAAACAGCAAATGTGTCTTGATTACTGAATAACTCAGTGGGCTGTACCTTCAAATATGAAAACAAATTATTTTGTTCTGCATTCAGGTTTCAAGCTGAGAAAGAAAACACCTATTTATTTCTTTCTAATCTGGCTTTTAAGTATACTGAAGTGGAATTTTAAAGAGTGAACTTTCTCTTCTCTCTCTTTCATGGTGTGAAGGAAACTGCTTCTGACACATCCTGTGGCTTCTGCTGATCGGTGATGAATGGTACTTAAACCATCCATTAATTTCAATTCATTCTGATTTTAACCTATATTAGAGGGGCCAAGTGATAATGAACATGTATTAAAGTGACTAGCAATACCACCATCAAATTATTTATCATAAACATATTTAAAAGGGTGTTTAGCCTTTCTGATGACACCATCAACAGAAGCCACCATTCATTGCCAAGCATTAGAGAAGGGCCAGAAGGCCAAGGAAGACACCAGGAACTGGTCATATTCTACTGTCACAGTCCTTACTCAGGGTGAATATGAGTAACCCTGGAAAGGCCTGGGTACGTTACTGACATAATGCTGATTATGGATTGAATAAGGAATACACATAACATGTCCTATTTGGGACTCTCCAGCTCAACAAAGACACTGCCATATTGGAATGGGTCAACCAGGATGGTTGGGGGAATTAGACCACAGGATACATAAGGGGAAGCTGGGAGAAGAAGGCTTGTTCATTCAAAAAGTGGAGGGAGATCTTATTACTGGATGAAAATATCTAAGGAGGGGATGCAGAGAAGATGGATCCCAACTCTTCTCCCCACAGCAAACCAACAGGAGGCAGCAAACTGAAGCAGTAACAAGGGTAAGGGAGATTCAGATCAGGTAACTGAGGGTGAAAAGCACTTCATACTGGGGACAGTCAAACAATGGGACAGATTATCCAGAGAGACTGTAGAGTCTCCATCCTTGGAGATATTAAAAATTTGTCTGGAAAAGTCATTGGGCACCTGAGTGTTTGGCCCTGCTTGGAACAGGGTTTTAGAACAGATACCTCAGTGATATCCAAACTATTAAGGTGATATCCAACCTAAATTATTCTGAAGATTTATATAGAGGTCTCCACCTGAAATAGTCACTAAAAGCTTCTTTTATAGACAGTGAACACTGAATTTTGGAAATAAAATTCACCGGTTGCACTGAATAGCCCTTCATTTTTGAAACTGTAGATATTTAGCTTGAGCTAAACAGAGGCAGAAAGGCTATACAGTAGACATCAAATGTTAAACAAAAAAATCCCATCCTCCTTTTCTCCATTCTCCCAACTTTCTCTCTGCCATCCTTTTCTTCCAAGATTTCCCCTCAACCTCTCTCCTTATTCTGTCCCGCGCTCCTTTTTCCTCCTCCACAGAAGCATTTAAATTCTTCCTGGCACAGTGTTCACATGTTTTTGTTTTGGGGTCCACGACATTGAATCATAGAATGGTTTGGGTTGGAAGGGACCTTAAAGATCATCCAGTTCCAACCCCCCGTGCCAGCAGCAGGGACACCTTCCACTAGACCAGGTTGCTCAAAGCCTCATCCAACCTGGCCGAGAACACTTCCAGGGAGGAGCAGCCACAGCTTCTCTGGCCAACCTGGGACAGGGTCCGACCACCCTCACAGTAAATAATTTCTTCCTCAGATCTCATGTAAAGTTTAAAGCCATCACCCCTTGTTCTGTCACTTCCTGCCCTTGGCCAAAGTCCCTCCCCAGCTTTCCTGGAGCCCCTTCAGGTACTGGGAGTCCACTAGAAGGTCTCCTTGGAGCCTTCTCTTCTCCAGGCTGAACAGCCCCAACTCTCTCAGCAAGTCCTCACAGCAGAGCTGCTCCAGCCCTCAGATCATCCTCGTGGCCTCCTCTGAACTCCCCCCAGCAGGTCCATGCCCTTCTGATGATGGTGGCCCCAGCACTGGAGGCAGCACTGCAGGTGGGGTCTCAGGAGAGCGGAGCAGAGGGGCAGAATCCCCTCCCTGGCCCTGCTGCCCACGCTGCTCTGGGTGCAGCCCAGGACAAGGGTATTGGCCTTCTGGCCTGCAAGTGTTCACTGTCAGCTCACACTCAGCAAATGTGCATCATGCATTGCTGACACGCACTCATGAAAATTACAAATTCCTTTGTGCTGCTACTGTTGTCCCCTGGAACGATTTTCCTACAGCAATAGCTGAAACAGTTCATGTAAAAACATTTATTATCCATTTACTATTGTCACTCTGCTTACTGATGACTCCTTCTTCATCCATATGGATGGAAAAATAGTGTCCTCTCTGAAGGGAGAGAAGGGAATAAAAACTCATCATCCAGGGTGAGTATGTGAGGAGGAAGAAATGCCTGAATTACCTTCCTATCTGCCTAATATTAGAGAGACCTGGGGTGTTCTCCCAACTAGTCATTTCAATTCATGAAGCCATGAGAGGAGAAACCTATCACATGTTGATCTCATTCTCCTAGTATTGAATACCTTGACATTTTTATTTAGCCTTACAAGATAAGAAAGTGTTATCAATCTCCTCTTAATGCTAAGAAACTGAGGCATAGACAAAGTGTAGGATTCATCTGTACAGCTTTGGGTGTTTGTAACTTAGTTGTCTCCATTTGGTTAATTATCTTCATTCTCATTATAGTTAAAGACAATCCAATCAACAAAGTGAATGGAGTTTAGGTTAGGAATCACCTGACAAAGTCCATGACTGGTTTAGGATGAGATAAATCTCTACAGTCTACTGAGTGTGATGTGGTTGCCCGGGTACCAGCATTGACTAAATCTTTAAGTAACCTCCTATGTCTAATATCTACATATTGCAGGTCAATGGGACAGAGAACCATGAGCAGACCCATTCCCTCCTACAGCCCATGTGGGACACTTTGAGGCACCTAAAATAGTGCCAGGAACTTATGATCAGGCCAAATAATTGACTTAATAGACCACTTCTGCAATGACAATAGAGAACTCTAGGAGGTTAGCTCAAACATAAATTGAAAACTTCCAATTCTTTGTACCATTAATAACCTTCCCAAGGTGAAGTCCAGTACCAAAAAAGACTGAAACCATGTCTTCTAACACTGAGTATAATGTGCTCTTCACTGGCCACTGTAATACTTGAAGAGTCTCTGAAGAAGAATAGCCCATTCCTTAGTCACTCATTACCTTAACATCTTGATGAAGACCTCGAGAAGAAAACTGCTCAAAAGCTTCCAGCTTTCTGGCAGGTTGTCACTTAGTGTGTGGCTGTCTAGGCTGCTAGCACAAGACCCTTTGGATGTCTGTTTATTTGTATTATTTATTAAGCAAATTATTTCTGTGCATGACATCTGGAAACATGTCATAAATAAAACACAGCAGAGCTTTTAATTTAACTGCTCTTCACAGACAGCCATACAAATGTCCCTCAGCTTTCTCTGTGCTGCCACAACTAACCTCTGTAAATAACATACAGTGTTTATTGTCAGTGCCAGAGGGCAGACACATTGCAGAGCAAGTCCTGCCTCATGCCATCTTCTGGAGGAGACTTGGCAGAAGTCGTTGACACCAAAAACCCTGCATCTCCAGGAAAAAAGTTTTTAATAATGAGGAGAGTGGAGCACAGGAAGAATGGATCCTATCTTACTTAGGGATTGACTGGATAACTTCTTAAGACATCTCCTGCCTTGGTCTATCTTCCAAATGGCACTGAGCAAGGCTCTGAAAGTGAACTTTTCAGAGAGGGGCAGTTTCTTAAGGAGAGACTGAGGTCTCATCCACTCTGTACCAGCATTGACTGCAGTATTTAATAATCACAACCAGGGAACTCTCCAGAAAGGTGAGAACTTCAATATTTTTCAATACCACAGAATGAGCCCAGGAATTCATTCATATGGTTTGGATGGACCAAGCAGAGCCAAGCAGACTGTAAGCTCATCTGAAGCTTTGCTTTGTAAAAGCAGCTCAGATGATGTTGTCAAAGTGTAGAAATCATTCTTCCACCCTATGGTATTGTTGGAGTGGCCCATTCCATCTTTTTTGCCATGATGAGCTAAGGAAATTTTTACATGATCATCCTGTTTTTTGGGGAAAAGGAGTTTAATATAGGACATTCTGTGTGGTCCTTAGAGCTGGAGAACAAAGCTGGCAATTTTTAATAGACCAGCCCAAATGTAACGTCTGTACCTGAGTAACTGCAGTAAAACCCCAGATATATGGATGAAAAATTGAAATATTTTGGTGAGGCTTAAACCTTCTCTCAAGCCCATTCTTCACCTTACAGTGGAGCCCGGAAAGCCTAAGATGGCTGACCTGCTCCAAAGGAAAATAAGTAAGAAAGTTAGTTCTTCTCTGGGCAAATTTTTCAGAGGTTCTGGACAGATATAACACTTCACTAGAGGTGGCTGTTGACATAAGGTGATACAACAGGTTAGTTAACAAATAGCCACCAGCACTAGAATGGGGGCCACCACATCTGAAACAGTGCATGAGACCACCAACACCACAGATACAGTGATGAGAACAGTCCATGACTGCACATTGAAGACTGAAAATATTTACCTTGGGCTAATTTATGGGACAAATAGGATCCTACATTTCACCCATCAGTGCAGCAGAAGGCCTGGGTGAGAAAACAGATGCTCGAGGGACTTTATGTTAATATTTCATCAGTCCTCTGCCATGGCAGTTGTGCACAAAGCCAAAAAGTGATGTTGGCTGTAGCCCTGAATATAGTGACTCCAATCTTTGTGGGAAAGGCAACCTAGGACAGGATTGGGGTGCTTCAGTAAACCCTAATAGTCCACCAGGATACTTGTTCTGTCCCTCTCACAGTCACACTTGCTCCTAAACTGGGGTTGCTGTGGTGTGGCTCATCCCCTTCCCACTACTCCTCTCCTTCCAGCTCTACCCTCAGGGGAGGCATTTCTCATTCCTGAGCTCATTATGTTCAGGGATAGTTCAATAGGCTCAATAATTAACGACCCTCGGAGGAATCAGGACTTCAGTCAGACTGAGGCTCCTAGTCAGTGCTGGAGTATCAGGGCTTGAAGTGAAAAGACTTGTAATTAATATCCTTTAAAATACACAAATGAGATTTCCTTGCCCTTAGACCAAAGGCAACTGAATTAGACAAACAAAAAGGGAAGAAGAACAGGAGACAATGTTTAAATTAGAGATCAGAGTGAGGATGATGCTTTTATTCCACAGTAATTTAGATTACAAATCCACTCTCCCCTGGATTAGTAAGCATTTCTGTCTGCACTGTTGCCTAATTTGTGTTTGGCTCAAAGGAGGAAGATATTTTGTTTATTTTTTTTTTCTTTTTCTCTACAACTCAGACAGTTTGGAATAGCTCTGGGAAGGAAGAGCCAGGTTCAGAAAGCAAAGAGAACACAGCAACAATCATTGAGGTGATCTCTGAAAGCAAACAGGAGCTCCTGGGATTCTTTCAATTAGTTAGTTTGGGGGAAACCTTTGGGTAGAGGTAAAAAATTCTCTTTTGCAACTTGAATAAATTCTCTTTGCTCTTAAGTCCTTATAGGGGCATGAAGAATGGGATAAATGAGCAGGAAAGGAAAGAGGCTGGATATATATTAAAGCCACTGGGAAGGGAGAGAGTGTATTTAGAGACATTCACAGGGATAAAAGAAGACAGAAAAAAGAAAGAGCAGGATGTGATGTCCACACAGTTGGGTCCTTGAAGAATCAAACTGGACCTCTCTCACTTCCTGGCATTACCTCATCACTAGTTTCATCCTTCATGTCTTCAAAAGTCTGCAAAACTGCTGATTTACTCTGCTAAGAATAAGCCTCAACTGGCAGCATCAGGGTTAGGCTCTCACCCTCCTCTCCACTGCAAAACACTGGAGGACCACAGACCTGCAAATCCATCTTGCATTCAGACATTTTCTTTTCCATTTATTGTGTTCAGTAAACAGCTCAGCAAAAGATAGCTTGACCCTGTGCTAAACCATGCAGAGATCTTAAGCAGGTAGGTTTGGATGCTCTGGTCCATAGAGGTCCATCTGGATGCTCTTGTCCATCTGGCAAGATGTTGGCATATACATCCACATAAATGTCTAGACATAGGTTATTTCAAGGAAATTGAAAAAATTAGGCACTTTTAGGAAACAAGGCACCTCATCCTAAGGAAATCATCTAAACTAAGGCAGTTGGATCTAAAATGGTTTACAAACCTATGACTGGGCAAGTGATGTTAATTCTTTATTTCTGATGCTCTATGCAGTGACATTGCACTTTTTGGTGGCATGTTCCAATGTCACACTTTGTCTGTAAGGTAACACTCCTGGTTTCCCTCTCTGATTATGTAAAACAGGTCCATAAGTCTCTCTTAGGAACTTTTCTACTTTCTTTGGCACTTGTGGGTGATATCCCTGATCAGAGAACTCAGTTTTCCTTCCAACCAAGGGGCAGGACAGACTGATGAAGAGGGATAAAGCTGAAACCTGACAGTTTTGCTTGTATCCTTGGATCTATCAAAATAACTTGATGCCTGATGTTTTGCAAATCACCTGCCCTCTCTTTAATGTTGCTCTCCTTCCCTGTCTCCACCTCTACCTGGAGTGATTACTGAGGTTGGACTCCTACAAAGGGGAAAAATCTGGGGGTTTTTGGTTTTGTTTTGTTTTGTTTTTTCCCTGGGGATTCGTATGACAATGCTTGTTTAATTCCATGCCTGTCTTTCTTTGAGCCCAGTTTATTTGGTGTGTTTCGAAGGATTTCTTTCCACACAAGTCACTGTGCCTGGCTTGCCCACTAGGTGTCATGAAATCATGAGCTCTCAGAGCAGTGGGAGAAGGGGACTTTTAGCTGTTCTGTAGCGAATTGCTGGAGTTCCTCCTTGGCCATCTGCTTTCTATAGGTATCCCACTCAGTTGGGAACTGTGAGCAAAAGCATCAGCTGCTGCCAGCATCAGCCTATTTTCAGCTCCCAGGAATCACGATTGTTGGCTGTGCTGCCAGGAACAGAAGCACTTGGCATTTTCTCTGTGTTGGTGAGTAAAGGAGTAAACCTAAAGAGAGATGGGTTTGGCTTCAGCTGACCCACCACTAAATGTGGACAGTTCTGCATCCCTTCCAAGTCTTTGTATCTGCTGCAGGAAGACATTTTCTCCCCTTATTTACAAACTGCTTGGAGGAGTAAGTGTGCTGGAAGAAAATAAGTTGTACTTGGGATTGGTGAAGAAATCTTCCTGGAAATACACTGCTGCCTCAGAGAGAAAACATATTAAGTTTGGGCTAGAGACATGACTCAGATCAAGAGATAGAGGCTCTATACAGCTTCATATGCAAAGGCCTTCAGAGTCCAAGCATTCCTTAATAGGTTTTGGAAGCTTTCCTTACTTTTCAGAACTGTCCTTTCATTTTTCTTTCATTCTTCATGTGATTAACTATTATTTATCCACTTGCCTCTCTTCCTTTTAAAACAAAACAAAACAAAACATATCAAAACAAAACAAAACTGTCTTCTCTTTTGATTAGCTTTTATTCAGGGAGGATAAAATGTGAGTAAGATACTTTCTATTAATTATGTGACTTAAGATAAAGTCATCATTAGTGTAGTTGGTTGTTTATTTCCACGTTAGTTTTATTTCTTTCCTTGTAAAGGAAAGGAGAAGGAGAGGATTTCATCTGAGGGGTTCCCAAGATGGAGTTAATCAAGTTGCCTTCCACAGAGGTTAGTTTTGTTAAGGTGAAAGTCAACTTTGTGAAGCTTTGGACATTACCATACTAACACCAGGGACAGACTGCCCAGGGATAACCAGTCACCATAGCAGGACACCTTCACACCCTTCCCTCTTGCTGCGTTGATGCACAACATCATGCTCCCTTGAGCAAGGTTGCTTGGTTAAGAAGTTCCTCTTACAAAGAGGATGCCACATGAGTTGGAGAGCAAGCACATCTTCGCAGAGACTCATGTTAACAGTTCAAAAAATATATGATTTTTCTGAGCCAACAGCTTGTCAGACCCAAATAAGACTTCCACATTTCCTCTTCAAGCATTGAAAACAAATCCTTTGGAATGTTTTTCAAATGTTTTTCCCTGAAAATCTCTCTCTGGTGATGTTCTGGACTAGTTTTAAGTCAGCCCAGACCAGAGACAAGCCCCAGGAGGCACTAGGCATGTGATCCCCTGATTTGAGAATGAAAAGGAGAGTGAGAATTTGTCCATATGGACCAAATCTCTTTTAAGACACTTCATTTCAGGGATTGAGAACAGATGCCAGCTCATTGTATTTAGTCTTCTAGATTTGGCCTGCAGTTGTAGAGATTCAGTGAGAGGAAGAGAAGCCCAGAGAGGAGATGAGACATGTTCTAGGGCAGAGAGTGGTTGCTGGCAGAGGAAAGCCTCTAAATCCCTTGCTGCATATTTATGGAGACATTATGAAACATCACTGCTTGACAGATATGCAAAACCTCAAGCAAACCTGTGGAAGGTGAAAGTCTGATCTTCATGAGGAATCACCTGCAGCCCCTGTTCCTCTATCTAAGCAGAGCCTGGGAGACCTCTACTGACAGATTCTGCCACAGAGTGACAAAATCACTGGAAAGCAAGAGCTGGTCAGCAGGAACCCAAAGGCTGGGATGATTTTGGGTGAGCATCTGTAGACAGTCTGGATGAGCCCATTTCCCTGGAAAGTAGCAGCAGGCTGTGCATCTCCCACCTGCCCTGCGTCCCTGCACCCTCTGCTTCCATCCTCATCCTTCCTGAGCCGAATTCCTCTGGTTTGATCTGCTTTGAAGCCAGGAGAGGGCAGCAATGCTCATAGACAAGCAAGACAGTCCCGCTGCTGTCCCTCGCTCCTTCTCTGGGTGTTTGGCAGTAGCATCCCAGCACCTTGGTCATGATCAGATGGGCAGCAGGTGCCTCTGGCACTTCTAGCTCAGGTGGAGCCATGTGATAAAAAACCTTTTTATTGCAAAGGGAAATTTCTGCTTTGCAGCTGAGTTTACACAGAGCTGTGATTTAAAGACTTTGTCCAACAATACAGACTGTGATCAAACAGCTTTTCCCACCTTCTCATGCTGATAAGACTCTGGAGACCTTTAAGCAAGTATCTTTCACTTAATTACACCTCTTGATAAACACTTAAAACTCTCCATGTCTTACAAAATTAAATAAGCCCCTTGTTTCCCCCCACACACACTTGCTGGGCATGGGATGAGTATTTAGCACATATAATTTTTGTACTCATTGGTGTGGTATGTAGGACCCTGGAGATGTCCCTCTGGTTCCATGCCCTTTTGTGAAGGAGCTTTCCTCCATGGTGCCCAACCTTGAACTGTGGCTCAGCCCTTTCTCTTAGTAGGTTGTGGTAACCCCTATTCTTTAAAGTATCCTTCTGAGTTCATGACTATTCTACCAGGATGGTCATCACAGACTTGTCTTCCTCCTTTTCTTTCTCCAGCCAGGATGAGCCAAAGTGACATTTGTTTTCATGATGGAACAAAAGAGATCCATAGGCATAAAACCTGAGCTCTGGAGCTGTGCCAATCCAAAGGCAGGCAAGGTGAGAGGGAAATGGCAAATGCCTCATTGATTTCAAAACTGCTACACGATCCTGCCTGGGAGAATGTGAAGCTGTTAGAAAATAAAAAAGTAATGCTTTAAAAGGAAGCAGTGTTGATGTGGAGTTGGCAGGTTGCTTTGTGCTGGCTGTTTGTTCTCATACAAAGCAATCCAAATGTAGCCTGGTTACCCAATGGAAACTCCTTGGCATTGTATCTGCTACTCTGAGCCTCACGTAGCTCATTCCTACCAGCTGGAGTTCTACAAAATACCTTTCTTAGTCACCAGTGTCCACCCACATCCAGATGCCACCAGTCCTCAAAGAGTTTGAGGAGTAGAGATTGATTAGCACACCTTTTAAGTTAACATCTAGGGTCCCCTGACTTGCCCTCTGCCTTTTTTCTCCATCTCTGTCTTTAAGCTAAAAAAAAAAGGTAAGAGGAACATTGGTTTGGTGGTAGGTTGGTGCTCATCTCCCTGGTGTTTGATTCCCTTCTCTGGCCCTGTTGTCTCTCATGAAAACAGGGTATGTTATTAAGGCCATGTCCCTGTGATGGACGGTAGCATAAAAGTGCTTTGGATCCATCAAAAGCACAGGCTGTGCACTTGCAGAGCCATGCTTGAGCAAATCTCCTCTGTCTCTCAACATGGTCCATTAGCCAGGGCTCAGGACCATCTGAACCACAGACATGTAATAACTTTTCATCAGCCAGGAATGTGGGCAGAAGCTGTTGACAATTATAGACACCCTGAAGGTATTTCCTTATGAGTTTGGAAAGATGTGGGAAATTCTTTAGTGGTATTAAGTTATTAAGGATGCTGAAATGTTCCTCTGTAATATTTATAACAGTATAACTGTAAATCCTCTATAGTGGTGTGTATATATATATTTTCTATATAAATATATTCATATAAAACTAATCAGGCAAGAGAAGAGAGAGGCCTCAGGCTATATCAGGCCAACAGGTCTACCTCTAAACCTTCAGCTATGTCCTAGAGCTCCTTAGAACATCAAGTCATCCTTTTTTGCCTCTTGTCTTCTCTCTTTTTGGACTCTTTTTTTGGGCTGAGATCCTCAGTGTGGCTGTACTTATCTATCAGCCCTCTTACCCTCTGCCTGGAGTTCCCTTCTCTAAATACTACCTCTCCTTGCACCAGCCTGTGAAGCCCATCACCGGTGCCCAGGACCATGCAATAGCTTCTAACCAATTCATCTACTTAAAATACGGTGCATAAAGGGAAAAAAATAAATATATATATTTTGCATGGCTTTTTCTCTCACACATCTATTTTGTGAGCCAGCTTTGTTACTCTCAAAGATTTATTGCTTCCCTCAATTTCACTTTCTCTGGGAATAAAACCTCTTCTCACTTCATTTGAAACTGAATTTCCTCAGCCCCATTTCTGGTCCCAGCTAAGCCCTGCTGTTCCCCTGCTTCTTCTTCCAAAGGCAACAGATGACCTCCTCAGAGCATCTCTGGGGATCTGCTCCCTCCTGCACTGAACTTCAGATGAGAGGAAAGCCACATTGCTTCACACAGACATCAGCTCCTGCATATGTCAGTGTCAATTAATCCAAAGACTGTTGGTCAAATTCCAACATTTTGAGAAAAGAAGAGGAAAGGAAAGGAAAGGAAAGGAAAGGAAAGGAAAGGAAAGGAAAGGAAAGGAAAGGAAAGGAAAGGAAAGGAAAGGAAAGGAAAGGAAAGGAAAGGAAAGGAAAGGAAAGGAAAGGAAAGGAAAGGAAAGGAAAGGAAAGGAAAGGAAAGGAAAGGAAAGGAAAGGAAAGGAAAGGAAAGGAAAGGAAAGGAAAGGAAAGGAAAGGAAAGGAAAGGAAAGGAAAGGAAAGGAAAGGAAAGGAAAGGAAAGGAAAGGAAAGGAAAGGGAAAAAAAAAAAAAAGGGAGGTGGCAGAGGTAGGGGGAAATGCCAGAAAATCTGGTGATGAGGCTCAGTCAGCATGGGTTTATGAAAGGCAAGTCCTGCTCAACTAACCTGGTCTCCTTCTATGACAAGGTGACCCACTGAGTGGATGAGGGAAAGGCTGTGGATGTTGTCTACCTGAACCTTAGTAAAGTTTTTGACACTATTTCCCATAACATTCTCCTAGCTGCTCGTGGCTTGGAGGTATGTTCTCTTCTCTGGGTGGAAAACTGCATGGATGGCCAAGTCAAAAGTGTTGTGGTGAAAGGAGTTAAATCCAGTTGGTGTCTGGTCACAAGCTGTGTTCCCCAAGCCTCAGTATTGGGATCAGCTCTGTTTAATATCTTTATCAATGATCTGGACGAGGGGATTGAGGGCATCATCAGTAAATTTGCAGATGACACCAAGTTGGGCTGGAATGTTGATCTGATTGAGGGTAGGAAGGCTCTAAAGAGGGATCTGAACAGTCTGGATTGATGGTCAGTTTTATGACATTCAAGGAGGTCAAGTGCTGGGTCCTACACTTGGGTCACAACAACCCCATGCAATGCTACAGGCTTGGGGTAGAGTGACTGGAAAGCTGCCTGGAAGAAAAGGACCTGGGGGTGTTGGTTAACAGCTGGTTGAACATGAGCCATCAGTGTGACGAGGTGGCCAAGAAGGCAAACAGCATCCTGGCCTGTATTAGAAATAGTGTGGCCAGTAGGGCTAAGGAAGTTCTCTTACCCCTGTACTGGTCACTGGTGAGGCCACACCTCAAATCCTGAGTTCAGCTTTGGACCACTCACTACAGGCGAGACATTGAGGTGCTGGAGCATGTCCAGAGATTTGCAATGTAGCTTATGAAGGATCTGGAGCAGAAGTCTTATGAGGAGCAGCTGAGGGAACTAGGGTTATTTAGTCTGGAGAAAAGGAGGCTGAGGGAAGATCTTATTGCACTCTATAACTACCTGAAAGGAGGTTGAAGTGAGGTGGATCTCAGTCTCTTCTCCCAAGCAACAAGCGATAGAACAAGAGGAAACTTCCTCAAGTTGTGCCAGGGGAGGTTTAGATTGGATATGAGGAAAAATTGCTTCACTGAAAGAGTTGTCAGGCATTGGAACAGGCTGCCCAGTGAAGTGGTGGAGTCACCATCCCTGGAGGTATTTAAAAGATGTGTAGACATTGTGCTTAGGGTCATGGTTTAGTGGTGGGCTTGCAGTGTTCTGTTTTTGATTTGACTTGATGACCTTTTTTCCAACCAAAATGATTCTACAACTCTATAATTCTATGAAAATATCATCTCCTTTTTCCTGACTCTAGTGGTTCTTCATGGTTTTTCGCTTCATGCTGTTGGTTTGTGGTATTACCCTGGTTCAACCCATGCTCACCTAGTTGTTAATCAGTTGTGCCACTGAATGATGGGTAAGCAAGCTGAGAACTGCCAACCTTATGCCTGCCTTGCAAAGCTCTCACCACTGGCTCCATCACTGAGTTCACAAAACAAACACATAACTGTTTAGGCTGTTCCTTGCTAACCAGATGGACTGCAGAGGAGAGCCCTAGCTGCCCAAGAAAGTGCTCCACACATCTGAAGGACATGCTCAATGGAAGACAACTTGCTAGTCTCATATTGCTCCCAGTGACATGCAAGAGAATGAAGCACCCAGTGAGAAGTCCTCTTCAAACTTCAACATGATAAAAAGGCAGCAGCTGCAGCAATTAAACTCAAAACAATCTTTTTAATTATTTTTTTCCTAATGTATCTGTAACTTCATAACTTTTATGCTGCAAATTCTTTGGGATTATGTATTTTATGGATAGCCTTTGATACAACACTGCAGTGTTAGTGTGCTGGTGGTAGTGGAAATGTTATCTTCATATATCAGAACAGTAATTAGCAGCAACAGCTGCATCATTTCCCTTTTGATTCACTTGGATGACATGACCTGAGACATTTTATCAGCTCTCAGTCTCCCAAAAAGGTCCTTCAACCTTATACATCTCCCTGCTTCCTTCCACTGCTTTTATAGACTCCTTTGAACCAGCAATGGTGCTCTCTAGTCCTCTTGGTGATCTGATTTAACTTACTCAACTACCAGAAAAAAAACAGGGGAGTTATTAAAACAGCTTCATGTTTTTCTGCCAAATGACTGAGCTGTGTCATTTCACTTTGCCTAAGTACAATCAGAGCAATTCTCCAGTGATTATAAACATTATACATGTTTCACTGGCAAAGCTGAGATGTGAAAGGTGTCCACCTGTACACACAGTCTGTTGGAAAGGGAAGCACAAGTAGGTAATTTAAATCATACTGCAGGTTTTCTTTCCCATTTAAAGGACAACCAGAGTTCACCCAGCCAGCTGCTGTGTCTCAGGTGGAAAGTGGTAACCAGCTGACAAGTGACCTCTTTTAAACAGTTCTCAGTCACAAGCTCTTTTTTGGTCATAGCTTATAGAATCATACAATGTTGTGAGTTGGAAGGGACCCACAAAGATCATTGAGTCCAACTCCTGTCCCTGCACAGGACAATCCCAACATTCACACCATGTCCCTGAGGGCCTTGGCCAAATGCTGCTGGAATCTTGTCAGGCTTGGTGCCATGAGCACCTCCCTGGGGAGCCTGTGCCAGTGCTCCACCACCCTCTGCCTCAAGAACCTTTTCCTCATGGCCAACCTCACCCTCCCCTGCCACATCTTCCTGCCATGTCCTCTGCTCCTGGTCTTGGTGGCCAGAGAGAAGAGCTCAGCGCCTGCCCCTCCTCTTCCCCTTGGGAGGAAGTTCCAGACCATGATGAGATCTCCTCTCAGTCTCCTCCAGGCTGAACAAACCAAGTGCCTTCAGCCTCTCCTCATATGGCTTCCCCTCTAAACCCTTCCCCAATGTTGTGTCCCTGCTCTGGACACTCTCCAGCAGCTTTAGATCCTTTTTCTCCCGTGGTGCCCAAGCTGCCCCCAGTGCTGGAGCTGAGGCCACCCCAGTGCAGAGCAGAGCGGGACGATCCCCTCCCTGGCCCGGCTCGCAGTGCAGTGCTGGGTGCCCCCAGGACACGGGGGTCCCTCTTGGCTGCCAGGACACTCTGTTGGCTCATGTTCAACTTGCCATCAAGCAGAAGCCCCAGGTCCCTCTCCAGCTTCTCTTTCCCCAGTCTGTGTGTATAGACAGGGTTGCTTGTCACTACTGAAATCAAATCTCAGGTCTCAGATTTATTTTACCATTCCTTTTAAAAATCAGTAGCAAGTTCTTGAGACATCTGCATGGCCTAAACAAAGAGGGAAGTCCAGCAAACTCAGGTGCTCACTACTGCATAAAAGAAGCAGGAAAACCAGTTTATCTTGAAAGAGAAGGAAACTGGACCAGATGAATCACCTCATCTTTACTTCCCAAATTAATGCAACGCAGCATCACTGTGTACTCTCAGACAGGCAACTCCCATTAGCTAGCATTGCCAAAGGACCTTTTCTTTTGAAGGTGAGGAAAAAGAATGAGACCAGAGCTGATGACAGGACAGTGTTGAATTTCAAGCTTTGAGTTAAAAAAAAAAGTCTTTCTTTGAGCCAAAGACATTACTTCGTGGAAGAAAAGATTGTTGGCTGCTTGCACGAGCTCAAATCCAACTGCAAATACAAAAAATGTGAAGGCTGTCTTTATGTTATGGTCAGTCTACAGCAAAAATACTGTTGTTGTCCCCACCTTCTTATCTGATGACACATCCAGACACACTGCACCCACTTCTTTTCAAAGAGAGAGGCCAGATCCATTGATCCCCTGCCTTGCAGATATCTTCACTCAAATATCAGCCTTTTACCAGGAATCACCTATGCCCCAACCATTATCTCTAATTAGAGATCTATTTGCAACAACTCTCTCAAAATCATATGCTCTGGTATGATCAGCAATGAGATACTTCTGCTGAACAGAAAGGACTGAGTGTACCGGTGTCATCTGACTCCCACTGTAGAATCGTGCTCGTTTTATACATCAAAATATCAAACAAGTATTGGTAAACTGCAGAGGATGGTGTAGAACAACTAGAAGTATTTAAAAAGTCAGGAGGGAGACAAGATTAAAAAGGAAACAATATGCATAATTTGTCTAATCTATGACTAAGGGGAGCAGAACTGTCTACAAGCATTTTGCAGAATGTAAAAACAAGAAAGAATGAGAAAGATTGGTATAGAATGGAACAAAGAGTATTATTAGGAGCAGTGGGAAGTGAAAGAAAGTATAGCCTGAATTGCTCAAGAGTTTAATGTATTCTGCTGTAGACATTCATATTATATAATGGTCTTTTTAAACACTTAATCTTTTTGCAGAGAACTCTGGCCTTTTCCAGAAATATCTTTTTTCTTTTTTTCTTTTTTTTTTCCTCCCCCTAGAATATCTCATCATAATTTATCATCTTTTATTTTATTTTATTTTTTTTTTAATTGAAAGGATAAAAAACATTTGTTCTGCCTTTCAGTGACTGATTTGAAAAGCAATGCCATCTGGAGTCTTATTATTAATAAAAAGGATTATATGACTGGAGCCTACTGTGATGTCTGGGTTCCTGGAAAGGCAGGTGGGCTCCAAGAGTTCCTCTGGACACACTGACTCCAATTTAGAGACACCCTAGAAACAGGACCATGAAGGACAAATGCTGGGGAGTTAATGGCAAAGAAGGGAATTGGTTGAATTCCCCAGAGTAACCTTCACTACAAGGAGAAAGCCATCCTCCCAAAAATTTTATTCAGTGCCTTAATGACTTTATATATATACATAAGTATTTATGTGTGTATATATATATATATATATACACAGATGTATGTATATATATGTATTTATAAACATATATAGGGAACTGGTGCCTTTCATAGGGATTTTTATAGGAAATTAATATCATACTTGCCAAATCTGGGTTGCAGGAGGCTGGGTGGGAAGGAGATATTTCTTTTCTGATTGTTGACCAAAAAACTTCAGAAGAGCCTTGTGTCCAAGGGAAGTTCAATCAGTGGTCTTTTTTCTCATTTAAAATGATGTAGTTAGCATGAATATGTTCATCTTAAAACACTGGGCATTGAGATAATCCTTAAGAATCTTTTTCCCAGGTGGCCAACAAACCTGCTCCTGCTCCCCTGAAGGCATGAAAACATCCTTAAACCACAGAGAATTTAGTTGTACTCTTTCAATACAATGGTCATCCAGCAGGTAACTACAGGTGATGCTGAAGGGAGGTAATCCCTCCTACTGACAAATGCAGCTCCTGTGGAAACATTGCAAGGTGAACCTAGCTCCTAAATGGACCTCTCACCAGCTCTTCAGTTCTGTTCCTGTTGACTCTACAGTAAATCCCAGCAGAGCAGATGTGAGATGTGTCTCTTCTCTCTGTCTTCTGCTCTGAGATAGGCTTTGTTAACCTCTTCCCTGTGAACCCTGTCCAACTTTAGGAAAAAATAATCTTTGTCATAGTGTGCTCTCTGCCATTTTCCTGGTGGTCTTCCCCAACCATATGATAGGACTTAGATTTAGGCCAGACTTTATTTAGATCACCCTTTGCATCAGTCTGTGGTAGGAACAATTCAAAGTACCCCATCATCCCACAGCCACAAAAATGTCCATCTGAGACATCATAACAAAAGGCAGCATATTTCCTCCTGTTTGGGTGTTTATCCAACCAGGGGACGACAATAGTCTGTGTAATCTCATAAAGTGATCCTTTTCTTTTCCTGGAAAATGACTGTTTTTTGGTTGGGTTTTTTTTGGTTTTTTTGGGGGGTTTTTTTTTTGTTTTTTGGTTGTTTTTTTTTTGTTGTTTTTTTTTTAATGGGTGACACTATTTCCAGTCACATAAGCAACTAGGATTTTGGGGGGAGAAGAAGATATCACAAATTTCAGCTGTTTGCAGCACAGGCATTACTTTTTGAACCAGTTATCCAGCCAATTAAGGGGAGTTCATACAGTCTGCTTGTGCTTCTCTGCCTCATGGACCTTTTCCCTTAATTCTCTGTGGTGGTATCCAGACAAATCACCTCCCACACATACTGACTAATTACCGTGCTTTGCCCAATTATCACATACCAATCCTCCAAGCAAAAGCAAAACATCTGCACCCACTGAAATGATGGCCATGAACTGAATCCAGAATGTGTCTCCTCTTTCCAATTCTCCTTGTAGTAAATCTGTGCTAGTCAGAGCTGTGCTTTCCTATTCAAACACATAATCAAACAAGAGCTGACAATAAACACACCCAACTGCATTTCAGCTCATGCAGCCCCCTGAAACACAGTGTGGAGCAGAGGAGCTGACACAAGAAAGCCAAAGTGATTTCAGTCCCAAAGTTTATTATATGCCCTGCTTAATTACTCATAATTCACACGAGGAAAATAATCATTTCTCCTTTCTTTTATAATTGCACTCAAGGATTAAGAATCCAACTGCATTTTTCCTCCTTTCAGTCATTGGACCCAACTGTTATTATGCCAGGACTTTTTTTCAGTATTATTCTGCTATTGATTTGCATGGTGGATGGTTTATGTTGCTAATTAGCATCTATTAAAGCTGGTATCCCATTCAAGTCTTGATGAATGGAGATGAAAAGGAATAGGGCATTAGAATAAATCAGAGCATGAGAAACTGAGTTCTCTTTTACTGCCCAGTGGGAAATATCTCGGAGTTGAACTTAAATATGCCTGTATGTGTATATGTGAATATTATAAATATGCACCTTGTATCATTGTTATTATGGTAGTTAACATCTCTCAAGCATGTTATCCAAGGTCTGGGTGCTATAGAACATAAAAATCATCATACTGGGTTCATCTGGGTACAGTATCCAGGATTCAATGAACAACTACAGAGAGAAACATAAGCACGGTGAAAAAAAATCAGTAACATATGACCAGTGTTCAGCAATCTTAATTTCAGGGACATTCCAAGCCAGTGTTAACAGTCCTTGATAGAAATCGTATTAGTTACTAGGCAAACATATCCTTCTTTGCCTTCTCCTACTATGTGAGGTTGAACTGGGTGTCTGGGGTTCTGTCCTCCTCCTCCTCCTCCTCCTCCTCTTCCTCCTGGTCGAAGCTCTCTCTTTGTTTAGGCCGATGGTTGCCTTTTGTTCAGGTCAATGGCCTCTCCTCCATGTTCTCTCCATCTTCCTCTTTTCAAGAGGATCCTTCCCCTCACAAATATGGATTTGTAGAGGCATTTATCTGGTGCTAATTGGCTCAGCCTGAGCTGGGGTGGGGTACATCTTGAAGCCAGGGGAGCTTAGGCTCTCACAAGGTGCCCCAACCTGCCCTCCCCCCTCCTTGAGTCTCAGGTGCTCAAGGGCTTCTTTAATTAAGTCTTTACTGATAAGACCAGCCTTCAAGAATCCCTTCCTTCTGAGACCAGAGCAAGGAAGACTTATCCTCAGTGGAGGAGGATCAGGTTAGGAAAGACAAACTAGATGCATACAAATGTATGAAGCATGAGAGGATGCACCAATGGGCTCTGATATCGCTGTAAGGTCACTCTTAACTTATCTTTGAAAGGTCATGGTGATCAGGGGAGGTTCCTATGAGGAGAAGAAAGCAAATGCCACTCTTATCCTCAAGAAGAATAAGAAGAGTAGCTCAAGCCAGTGAGTCTGACCTCAGTCATTGGGAAGGTGATGGAACAAGTAATCCTGGAAATTCTTTTGGAATACATGAAGGACAAGAACAGGTCAGTCCACATCTATCCATGTATCTAGTCCATACTTCATCAGTTTGCCTGTGGGGATGTTACAATGTCAAAAGCTTTGCCAAAACCAGAATAAACATCCACTTCTCTCCTCTCATCCACTAAGCCAATCATCTCACTGTAGAAGGCTATCAGGTTGGTAAATCATGTTCCCCTTTATAAATCCACTGACTAGTCCTGATCACCTTCTTGTTTTTTATGTGTTTGGATATGATTTGGATGTGCTTCAGCACCTTCTCAGTGATTACTTCCCTCTATTTGACATATGCCAGAGTATATCTGGAGCTCTGTGTCCAGTTTTGGACTCCCCACTACAGGGAAAAGCATTAACATATTTGAGCAAATCTGCTGAGATGGCTGCAGGACCAGAAAAAATGATCCAGTAACAGTCTGAGAGAAGAGGCTTTGTTCATCCTCAAAAGAAAAGGTTAGGGAGAGAACTTCTCTTTCTCTATAACTACTTTCTAGGTGGTTATAGAGAAGATGGAGCCAAACTCTTCCTGCAGATGCACATCAAAAGATTGAGAGACAGCATACATATTGCATCAAGGAACATTCTAGCTGGATATAAGGAAAACCAATGTACAGATCAAACACTGAAACAGATCACCCAGAGAGGTTGTAGAAGCTTCTTCCTTGAAGAAACTTTGAGCTACTTCATTCATTGTCAGAGTAGTTTTGGGGGTGGAGGGGTCTGGACCTAGTTGCTTCCAGAGGCTCTTTTCAACCTGAATTATTCAGTGATTCCCATAGAGAACAGGGCTACTAGGCAATTCAAGAGGTTCTCTAATCCCTGTTCTGCTCCAAGGCAAGGTCAATTCTCCTTACTCCTCTACTAACATGCTTTTAAACTCCCTTACAATGGACATTGTGCCCAGTGTTCAAGCAACAGTTCTAGCACATCAGTCCTCCATGTTAGTAGTGTTTTCTTAAAATTGAACCATCATTTTAGTGTCTGGAATCTAAATTCAAGATGTTCTCCCCTATCCCTGATGAATATGGAGAACAGATATTACCTTCCTCTTTGTGGAAGCATTTTTGCATGTTAGGATAGTGCAGCATACAACCTTTGCAGGTGTTTCCACCTGTTCCTCCATCTAATAAACACAAGAACAGTCAAAGCTATTAAAAGATTCCACTGCAAAGTTGATACACAAGAGTGGAGTTGGATGATCTTAGCAGTCACCTATTTTTTTTAAATGTTATAACAAAAAAAAAATTACTCTTTCACATGCTCAGTAACCAGACTCTGAATCTCTCCACCACAAGATATCTGTGGACAAGATCTCACCAAAGCTTTGACCTCCTGGATGCTGATATCAACAACCAATGCTTCTAAAGCTAAAATGTAGTCTATGATGGCTTTAGGAAAAACTATTAAACCTCTTCCTTTGTCACAAAGCTATTTCAGACTCACATCAGCATTTTGGAGTTGAAGTAGTGCCCCACATCTACCATTCAGAAGAATACTTTCACCTTCTTGCTAAAGTCCTGGCATTATTTGAATTTCAGTGAGGGAACTTAATGGTCATCATGGTCAATGCCTTCAGAAAATCATAGCAGAGAGGGAATTGATGGTGTGCTGAGATCACTGCTTTTTGTGTTGACATGGCTGCCTGCTGCTCTGTGTCTTTTAACGCTGTTTGCAAACTGCTTTGTGCAGGAGCAATCTGGTTGTTCAGTTCTTAGTGCAGCAGGGTTCTACTCCAAGGGTGGAAGCTTTTGTAACTAAAATGGCATACATAGTAATTAAGAGGTGCTGAATGACCCACTAGAGTGACCCCTTTTATAATGAAGACAGAGGGATCTTGGATAGCCCCAACTAAAGCTTAAGGCATTGCTACCTGTACTGACAAGATCTCCAGTAACTGTGGTGGGCATGTGCATGAGTATATGAGATTATAGCTGGTTTGATCTGGACCCAAAACCCTCCAGTCTTGTATTACCACAGTTCTGAACACTGTGGCAAGGACTGGAAACCACAGCTCAGATATCCCAGTGGAAGACAAGCAGGCAGAGGTCATCTTTGTTTACAGCCTGCTCCAGGGGTGTTCTGTAAGCTCATTGCTGAGGGTCTGATCTATCCTGAAGTGGTTTTGAGCTGTATTTCCTTATGGGTTGACATAGTTGTCCTGTGTCTGTGTGTCTATTACCCTTTTTGTGTGTCCTTCCTGTAACTTTTGAACTCATTATCTAAACTAAAACCAATCTGGCAAAGGAGCAGAGATCTCAAAGGTTCTCAGACGATGCATTTCCACATGCTTCAAAATCAGCAAGACTCAAGTATGTAGGGAACTAAACTTCATTGGTTCTGATACTCATAACACCACTGTTTTCCCCTCTTTGCTAACTCACAAAAAGGTGAGTAAAATAATCTACCTCTTCAAATCAGGGTAACAAATCTTACTTTACAATCTACCAGTCAAAGGATAGGAGACAAAAGGTCTGAGAACTAATCTTGGTCCTGTTCAATAGAGGACTAAGAACCATATTTTCCTTGATAGATATGTTCTTAAGATGAAAGACAAGTCTCTAGTCTCTTTTTGGAAGTCCTAGCAGAAATGTAACAGCATATTGAGGGCAAAACAGAGGTTTGTGAATGTAGCAGTAGATAGTTTGAAGGTCTGGATGATTGGTAGATCAGTGTTGTCCAACTTGTGGTGTGTCAACAGCTAAATATTCTGTAAAAACACTAAATAGTTCTTGCTGAAAGATTGCAAGAAAACTCATCAATAAGGAGAAAGGACAATGCACCAATTCTACTTGACAGTGAATAAGACAAAACTGTGGGGATATAAACCAGTAAATGAATAGTTAAAAATGAGAATTATTTTTAGGTGTCTAACAAACAAAAGCCACTGCAGCAACACTGCAATATTTGTTCTGAAAATTTAGCTGGCTCTTATGCTAAAGAAGTTTATGAGTCCCTGGTGTGAAAGAGCAATTTTTGTGTTCCTTTGTTCACAGTGCTTCTGCTTCTTAGAAAGTTTTGGGCAGAGAACCTGGAAGAAAACCAGCTGGTTTGACTAATCTTCTGCTGAACACTCTGCCAAAGGAACCTTCCACTTCCACCTGCACATTGAGCACAGAGATAAAACAGGGGAGACCTGGATAGGTGAGAAAGTCAAGAATGAGCAGAAACTAGGAAACTCAGATGTGTGACCAAGAAAAGAGGTGACCAAATCTCATGAAATATGGAAGAAAAGAGGTTTCTCCCTAGAGACCACAAAATGCAGTTTTGTTGCAGTCCAGAAAATAATGGAAACTGCTGGACTAATGATAAGAGAAAATGACTTTTTTTCTAAGACAATGATCAGAGGACATCTTTGTTTCCAAATCTATTTTTTTTTCCCCTTTTCTCCAGAAGGTAAAAAGATCTTTCTTCAAACAACACATTTATCTAACTTCAGATCAGGAAAACATACCTTTAGAGATGCTAAGACAGCTTAATGCCTTTTTTTTTGTGCTCACTTTAATTCAAGTGTAAGGAAGATTCACTTCAAAGCTCTGTTTGACTCTAGACCCCATCACATTGGCACTGAAGGGTCTCTGCAAGCCCTTCCAACCATTTTGTCAGCAGTTCTACCACAGTCTAGAGATGATCAGCAGGTTGCATCTCCTTGCTCAGCTGGACATGACTCATGCTCTGAGACATTATCAGGATGAATGATGTCTGTCTATTTACTATTTAAGTCAACTGTACCAAGGCTGTCCTTTATAACTAGAAATCAAGGGGCAAAAACAGGAGGTGTACAGGTTTTTTAAGTAAGTGGCAGGATAGGAATCCTGTTTTGCTAGCTCAAGGATAATTCTCAGCATGGTGGAGTAGAAATGATTGAGGGTTAGTTGGAAAAACCTTCAAGGACAGAGTGGATATAGATACTATAATGTGCCCAAAAGTTTGTAGAAAAAGGTATAAGTTTGTGAGTTTATTTGTATCAATATCTCCATGGATCTCAAATCATTTTAATAGCTTGGGATATTTGTGTTGACTCCTAATTGGTAGAGTTTGTGAGCTTTGCTTTTTCTTTTTTTCTTTTTTCTTTTTTTCTTTTTTCTTTTTTTCTTTTTTCTTTTTTCTTTTTTCTTTCTTTTTCTTTTTTCTTTTTTCTTTTTTCTTTTTTCTTTTTTCTTTTTTCTTTTTATTCTTTTTTTTCCTTTTTTTCTTTTTTTTCCTTTTTTTCTTTTTTTCTTTTTTCTTTTTTATTCTTTTTTTTTTCTTTTTTATTCTTTTTTCTTTTTTCTTTTTTATTCTTTTTTTCTTTTTTCTTTTTTCTTTTTTCTTTTTTATTTTTTTTTTCTTTTTTTCTTTTTTTCTTTTTTCTTTTTCTTTTTTATTTTTTCTTTTTCTCTTTTTTTTTTTTTTTCTTTTTTTTTTTTTTTTTTTTTTTTTTTTTTTTTTTAAATTTCTTTTGTGTAGCAGTAAAGACTCATCTCTTACATGCTCCAGCCCCTGTGAGACACCAGCAGCTGAAATCTGCTCTTTGGTCTACTGCAAAAATAATGATTCACTGGAGTAATTGCTTTGGTTCCCACAGTATTATAGAGACAGCTTCTCATTGTTTCCATATATATTTTCTCTTTATCTCTTTCTCTCTTTCTTTCTTTCTTTCTTTTTATCTTCCTTTTTATCTTTTTTTTTCTCTTTTTATTTATTTTTCTTAATTCCTTCCTCCCTCCCTTTCTTCCCTTCCCTTCTCTCTCCCACTGAAATTTTTGGTAACTCCGACAAGTTTCTGTAAAACCTCATCTTTGCTGAGTCATGGGGACTAAGGTTGCTTCTCATCCTTCCATTCATTTTTCATACATTTTTAATTTCCAAATGGAAATCTTTAAATGTAGCGTCTGGCTGAGCATGGCAGTTTGAGATCAAATCATCCACTAGTGCAATTGAGCATGAGAGCGTGGAAATCAGTGAGCTGTATCCCTTCTTTATGAGAATCTGCCTCTTGGTTGTTGGCTTGAAGAAGCTTCCACTGAATCCTCAGTATCCCTCCTTCAGGAAATCCAAACACAGAGTCACAGAATGTCAGGGATTGGAAGGGACCTCGAAAGATCATCTAGTCCAGTCCCCTTGCTGGAGCAGGAACACCTAGATGAGATCACGAACACACACACAAAAAATCATAGCTTGTGTCAGGGTTATGAGAACAGGAAAAAACAAAACAAAACAAAACAAAAACCTCAAAACCCCCAAAAAAACCCAGTCTTAGGAAATGGTAATAACAGAGTTAAGATAATCTACCACTTGCATTCCTGTTAAGCTGATTTCTCCCTGTAAACTAGTGTATTGTGATGGCAGGTGACTGTATCCCTGCAACAGGCAAGCCAGAATGGCTGAAGATCAAGTTTTGACCTGGTGGCATACAGGCCATACCCAGTCCATGTTCAAGAACCAAATCACCTGCTGGAGAACTGTACACAGGAGAAATATGTGGAAAAGGGGAGATTACCTTGCTCACCACCTGCTGATAGTAATATCAGAGAAGCAAAAGTTATTATTATATGATATGAAATATTCCACTGGCATACTCAAATGTCAATTTGGGTCTGATAATTTACTAAACCCCCACTCCCTAGTTTCTTCTGTTCCTGCAGACTAGCAAAACATGGGAAATTGGAAAGTCCTTGATTTCCTAGCAATAACCAAAAACATCATATGTTATCAATATTCTTCTCATACCCAGTCCCATACTTAAACTAAAATACAGCATGATTCTAGCTACTAAGAAGAAAATTAACTCTATACTAGACAAAATCAGGTCAATTTACCAACTTTACATGTATTTGGTTGCTTTCACAGTACTCAGTGCACCCAAAGATGCACATACAACAGCAACTGCTTACAGACAATGAACTTCTGTGTTACTCTTAGTGGCCTGGTGCTTTATGAGCTTATGTTTTGTGCCAGTGAACTGAAGCAGAAGAAGCCCAAATTAAACACAGACAGACTAGGAAATGTGCCAGCAAATAAATGCTACAGTAAACAGGGAATCCCACCTGCTTGCAGGTGTCTCTCTTGTTTTGTAGGACAAGAGCAATGTGTTTAGTACTATTAAGCCATTATAAGTCATTTCAATGAATTCCCAAAGTAGATAATTGCCATGGTGCAATCAATATTGGCACAGATTTCTCCCAGGAGAGCTCAAAGTGGAACAGAAGAATATTAATAAATGTGCACACAAGCTGAGAAATTCAGGTTAAATTGTTCTTTGGAATAAACTCAGCATATAATAAATGACATTCTCTGAACTAATTTTTTTACACTGTTAATAAAAATAACCCTAAAACATAAAAAAGTTTATTTTTCATGTCTTTGAGGGAGATATGGAGGGATATTATTTATCCACTGCCAGATTTTAAGAAAATGATTATTGTTTGGAAACTTCACAATTTTTCTAGTTACCTCCAAGATAGAATTTGAGAGTGATCTGAAGTTAACCCTGAATGCCAAAATCTGTAAGTACAGATACTAGGAAACATTAACACCCCCCTGAGAGTGGGAGAGAGCAGGCAATAGAAATCTTGCTAATGGTAGACAAGTTAGCCTAAAATATTGTATCTGCATCAAGCACCAACCATTTGTTAATGGTAGGAAACCATTTAATATTTTCTGGATATGGATTATTGATTTCTTAGTGTGGGAGAGCTAAAAATGTGCAGCGTTTTAGCTCTATTATACCCCTGTGATAGATCTGCTTTCACATGTCCTGTGCCCATTTACTGTGATTTTGGGCTGGATTCCTCTGCAAGAACAACAGCCCAAGGGGAAAATCTATAACCCAGAGTCCAGGGTAAAAACAATTAAGTAACATCACGAGTTTTGGTGAGGAAAATGGGCCTTGTATGACCTTTTGTATTTATCAGCTTTTCATTGGGAAGGAGGGAATGAAATCTCTCAGCTTTCATAGGGGCACAATATGGAAAAGGATTTTGGAAGACTGAGAGGAATCGAAGCCCCAGGGAAATCAAAGTTAGAATTTGACACTGTCCCAGATTGTCCAGAGAAGCTGTGGCTGCTCCTCCCTGGAAGTGTTCTCAGCCAGGCTGGATGAGGCTTTGAGCAACCTGGTCTAGTGGAAGGTGTCCCTGCTGATGGCAGTGGGGTTGGAACTGGATGATCTTTAATGTAGACTAGCAAAACAGGAAGTCCTTTGACTTCCAACAGCAGTTGAAAACATCGGTATGTTATCATAGGGTGGCTCAGGGTGATCTCATCAATGTATGGAAGTATCTGAAGGGAAGGTGTAAAGAAGATGGAGTTAGACTCTTCTCAGCTGTCCCCAGTGACAGGACAAGAGCCAAATGTCCACAAAACCAGTTGGGATGGTAAAAGTGAGAAAGATAATTCTGTTCCAACAGGTTTTGTGAAAATTAATGCCCCAGCAGGGCTGAAGTAGCTCAGCTGGGAGAGCGTTAGACTGAAGATCTAAAGGTCCCTGGTTCAATCCCGGGCTTCAGCAGTGGTTTCCTGTAGTTTTTTATGCCCAGTGCTGGGTTTTCGGTACAAGAGACATGAAGCTACTGAACAGAGTCCAGCAAAGAGCCAGGAAGGTGATGAAGAGACTGGGTGAGTCCTTGTGGATATTCAAAAGCTGCTAGGACACGGTCCTGGACAACTTGTGTAGCAGGATCTTGGACCAGATAGATGACTTCCAGAGGTCCCTTCCAACCTCAACCAGTATGAGTCTATTAAGCAGGAACATAGTTTTACAATTCCAGGGCTTCAGCAGAAAGAGTGACTTTGTCACCTCAATCCTGAGCTGCCTGTTCCTACTCTTATGTCATGGACTGCCCCATAAGGAGAGAGCAGTGTTGACCCACTGGTTTGCAGGAGATAAAAACTGTTTACTTGGGAAAGGGAAAAATATTGTATGAAAAAGAATAATTTTAGTGTGAATCACAACTGACCTCAAAGCAAATCCTCTCCCTAAAATTTGTGTTTTTCCATGCTGAAGAGTTCCAGTGTGTCTACTTATTGCTCATAGGGAAACAGCTTCAGATCTCTGATGAACCCTTCTACACTTTCTCAAACTTTTTCTACTCCTACACTGGCCTTTTAAAGACAATAATATTCAATGGGCAGGCACCCCAAAGAGGTTTACAACTTGCAGTTCAAATCCAGTTTCAGGCTGATCTCAATATTTATCTTAGAAAAAAATATTTCTTTGGCTGGTTTTGAAGAAGTGATCTTTCTATCAGAAATGTCTCCTTTCAGGGGATTTGTTTTTTTTAACAAACAAAAAAAAACAGCTCTCCTTCCCCTTCACTCCAATCCCAAACCATGACTTGACATTTTTCAGTCTTCTATCAAAGTCTTCAAATTTTTGCATTTCATCTGAAAAAAAGGTGCCAGTTCTGAAGAAACTCTGAAATGCTCCATGAGAAAAATAAAGAAATGCTCTGTACTTTTTCCATGCAGTCTTGCTTTTTCCTGTAGGCTCTGTTACAGTAAAACACATGAGGGGTTTTTTCCTGATGGCTGTAAGGAATTTGAATGATGTGTCCATCAGGACAATGGCCACAATGGTCAATTGCCCACTCTAGTTTGCTAAACAGTTCTCTATCTAGCAACACTGACTGTTCCAGTGTTGTTTCTCACTTGTACCACTGAAAGAAGAGTCAACCCTTGGGTTTTGTATATCATGTTGGTGCTGGAGTGGCTGTTAGCATGTGTGCACGTGTGTGGATGCACATACATGTTTTCTTGGCTGTGATTTCATGTAAGTGTGTGACCTTCTTTGTGCACATCAGTGATGATGGTGCTTTCATACACTTCCAGGTATGCTTATGTCTGTGTGTGGGGATGACTGAAACTCTTTGAATCTGGGAATCTCCCCAAATGTAATTTTGGAAGGTTAGAAATCTTGTGCTGTGTGTATCTGCACTGTCCTTTGTGTCTGTGTGTGAGTTTGCATGTTGACACATTAAATATTTAAACCTTCCACGTGGTAAGACTCACATTCCATGTGATGGATACACTCCAACCTTGTCAGAGATAAGACATCTTTTTTAAAAATACTGATGGGACCTCTGAATTCAACTTTCTTCCATAAATTCTGTTGAATAGCAATCAGTACCCTGGAGAAACACAGCACAGATCATGATTTGGTGTGTCATAGCAGAGCTCGTGCCTTTATAGAAACATTATTCATTGCTACTCTGCTCCTCATTAGAGAATTAATCTGCAAAGAGGATTTTGCAGAATATAGTGTCATGGTGATTCAATGTCTCTGTATTTATGCTTATATATATTGCAGGGTGTTTTCATATATGTTAAGTTATCATTACATTTATGGTGAGTTACAGTTAAGGTTGGTTTTGTTTAGCATAAATGTCTTACCAGGGAAACCTGCCATTGTGCATATGGTAGATTATATTTAAGTCTTTATGTTCATTGCCCTGTACTTATATTTACACTTAATGTTACCACAGATTTCCATTCCATATCTTAGGGATTTATTTATATAGAGAGTGGAAAGAACATTATTGGGTTGTTTTTTTTTCTTCACTAATTTGTTGGCTTTAATGCTTGTCAGCTAGATTTTGTTTCTTTGCAAATACACAAAAGAAGGAATATGCAAATCCAGTTTATATTTCTGGAGGTTTCCCATATCAGAAGGGTTCAGAATTAAAAAATTAAAAATCAATAAAAAATGAATGAATTTTATTTGGAAGGAATTCAATTATACTTCAGCATTTCTTTACATAGACTTCCTGGTTTTCCATCAAATAAAAAACCTCCTTCCATAACTCCTTACATTTTTCACCCAGAGTGTCTTCAGGTGTTGGAAAACAAAGTTGTTGGGTTTTTTTATATATAGTTGCCAAAAATAAAAGCTGCTCACCTTTTCAGCTTGACAATTCTCTCTTTCAAAAATCTTTTCAATCCAGTTCTCAGGCTTTCCTGGTTTTAATTAAAACTTGAAGAGTTCTGACAGATATGAGCTGTTTGCATGAAAAGTGATTTGCTGAAAAAAGGTATTTTCTATTCCAAAGTGTTCATTATTTCCTACAGCAGTGCCTTGGAGTCATAGATGGAGCAGGACCCCTTTTATTCAGTATTGTATAAAAGCAAAAACATTTTCTAGACAGTTTGGTCACGTTGTTATTTCTTTTTTTTGCAAATAAGGGATGTCATATGACTTCCTGAGGTGTGGATGATAACATAGGACCTCAGTGTGTCTTTGCCTTTTCCCTTCCCCTGTTTCATGATGATGAACATGAAGCTTTGAAAGGATGAAAGATCCTACCCATAACTTTTATTTTTCCCTCAGTAAACAGCAAGTAGATTTAGAAATATAAATTTTCTTCAAGTAGATTTAGGAATATAAATTTTCTTCCTCTCCCACCAAACATCTCTTTGAATCACAGTATTGGATGCAGCCTTCACACAAAAGATGCTGACAACCAAATTACTCAGGTTTTTTCGCACAGCGACTCTTGCTCCTTCCACTCTATCTTTTAACTGTCCAGATTTGGCTTTTTTAGCTCTTGCAGAGGATTAACCAACCAATTTGATGGATTGCAAAAGACTTCTTGTCCTTCTATAAGAACTGTGATTGAAAAGACAATTTACTCACGGAAACAGGAGAGTGTATTAACAACTCCACCTTCCCCAGACTGGACTCTTGTTCTTTGGGGTAATGCAGGTCCAGGGTGCTGATGAGTCACCTTAAATAAGAGTCACTTTTACTGTTATCTTCCTTGGAGGAACTTTAAAACTATTCATTTTGCAGAATTTGTTTAAGTTTGCTAGTTAGATTAGAGATTGTGCTGAGATTTATTTGATATTCCCCAAAGAGACATACCTGCTGTGCTTCTGAGCAGCAGGAAAATGGTTACCCAGGCCTTTACACCAACAAGAGGATTTTATTGCTGTCCTTGCTAATAGCATTCTTAAAATTTATAAATGGACTTTAGATTACATTAAAAGAAAATAATAAAAAGGAACATTATAAAAATCCTAATGAGAAATGGTGAAAACACAGTTGCAATATCTGTTTCCTGCAAATACAGGTGAGTTTGTGAAAGAGACAATTATGGAGTTCAATTTTTTATATGCTACAGATAAACCTTTTATTGTATTTTCACATCTCCAGGACATTTTGCAAATAAGATTCTTATCCTTCACATAAAGGCACTATACCCACCCAGCACTGAACTATGGCCAGCTCTGGGGAAAGATTCATATCATTGTGGAATGGGACCTACAATGAATGAAAAGCAAGAGAGCAGGAGTGATACAAGAGAGAATTCCCAAATCCTTGAGGATTCAATGCATTTCCAGAGACACTTAGCTTAGATGTCTTTCTCAGACAGATGTATGGTTAGACAGTCTTCTGCTCCTTGAAATCCATATCCTTTCCATAGTCCTGCTCACAAGTGGATCACATAGTACTCCAAATTTGCTGGGTACTTTGGAGGGCTGTTCCAAAACCTCCTTTGGCTTGGATGCTTAGAAATATTTGCATTTCTAGCCAACATCCGAGATGAGTTTTTAGCTCTTTGTCTTGGAGCCAGCTTTATCCTGCAGCTAAAATAACTCTTCCTTCTCCCTGCTGCTTGTCTAGAGGAAGAGTCTGTAGACCAGGCATACACCTACTCAGCCTTCAGTTCAAGCCAGGCTCTTCTAGTCTTTTCTATTAAAAGAAGCTCTTAGTTCTGACAGTTCTTGCAGGTTTTTCCTGCATGCATTTCATATTACATTCAGCTTGCTAGAGTGAAGGTGAACAGGCTGGTTTGTGACATTTATAAAAAGCTCTCAACTTACACAAACACAAAAGCTTTTCTCTCTACAATAATTTTATCTCCTGATACAATGCTAGCATCACATTCTCCTTTTTATGCCTTCAACATGGTTATGGTTCATAACTGCCCCATGATTAATTTGTAAATCCAGGTTATTTTCCTTATGGTCCTTTTCAACTTGCAAGTCACAGAAATAAGGCAGGGAAGAGCCCAGGGGAATGGCTTAACCTACAATTTCTTGAACAGATTTGTAAGGTTCAGAAGGGGATCTGCAAAATGACCACAGGAGAGAAACCCTCTGACTTCTTCCTCTCACCCTGCCACACTCACTTGCACACACACACACTCTTCATTCACACTAATAAGCAAATACATAGGTGGATGGAAATAAAACCAACAAATGAACACCATGCTTAATCCTAATTCACCTGATGGTAAATCAAGTCAATACCACTGCAAAGCTTATCTTTTGATTTAAAACCAAAACAAAACTTGAAAGGTCATCTGTGCACTTCAGAAATGGAAATTTCTTCCCATTCTCATGTGAGAGATTTTAGCTGAACTTTTTCCTGAAATTCTTCACTCATGGAAGCTCATCTCCTTCCCCACCTATACAGTGACTGACTGTCTTGCAGGGTGTTTCCCCTCACATCTACACCTCCCTCACTGCAGTTGTAGCTCATGACTTCTCGTCCTGTCCTAGGGGACTGGCACAATGTTTGTGTCCCAACCCTTTGGCACACTTGGAATAGAAAAGAGATGGTAGTCAGAAGGCAGTCATGATGATGGCAATATAATTTACAGAGAGCTTTGTTTGGGGAAGCCAACCTGAGACAATGATAAAATCATTGTTTGAAAATGGGTAGAGGAACAACAGAAAGGATTAATCCCGTTACTCACCCAAGAGATGCTCCTTCCTGTAGCCCTATTTTGGGACACTTCCCCTTGTGCTGTATCATTCTCACTTTAACTCCTAAATACTCATTATAGACATTTTGTTTGCATATGCCTCAATGTTTTACACTGACAAACTCTAACCCTTTGTTAAATCCATCCTTACATAGACTTCCTGGTTTTCCATCAAAAAAAAAACCCCTCCTTCCATAACTCCTTACATTTTTCACCCAGAGTGTCTTCAGGTGTTGGAAAACAAAGTTGTTGGGTTTTTTTTATATAGTTGCCAAAAATAAAAGCTGCTCACCTTTTCAGCTTGACAATTCTCTCTTTCAAAAATCTTTTCAATCCAGTTCTCAGGCTTTCCTGGTTTTAGTTAAAACTTGAGGAGTTCTGACAGGTATGAGCTGTTTGCATGAAAACTCATTTGCTGAAAAAAGGTATTTTCTATTCCAAAGTGTTCATTATTTCCTACAGCAGTGCTTTGGAGTCATAGATGGAGGAGGACCCCTTTTATTCAGTATTGTATAAAAGCAAAAACATTTTCTAGACACTTTGGTCACGTTGTTATTTCTTTTTTTTGCAAGTAAGGGATGTCATATGACTCCCTGAGGTGTGGGTGATAACATAGGACCTCAGTGTGTCTTTGCCTTTTCCCTTCCTCTGTTTCATGATGATGAACATGAAGTTTTGGAAGGATGAAAGACTCTCCATGATGGGAGTTACAGAATATTTTCAAGATGGTGTTTGTTGAAACAACAAGTTTGTCAGGCATTAGTGATTCCTTTCTCTTTTAACACACCTACAAGTAGCCAGCACACACTATCTCAGTGAGAAGAGAGGATCTCAGGACATGGACTCACACAATCATCTACACCAGGTGTATGAGCCAGGTCCCAATTCCTTGTTTACAGCATAATAAGAACTAATTCCTGCAATTAACAATCCCTTGTCTGCCATCCTCTTCCACATACTTTCACTACACAGTGGCAACTGAAATTATGTGGAAAAAGGAGAAAGGGAAAAGGTGCCAACAGACTGATGTGTGTCAGACACCCCAACACATCCCAGAGCAGTGAGGCAGAGACCTCTTCCCAAAACTTCTTGTTTAGCAGCAGGGCACTGGGACTGTCTGTCCCCAAACAGATAAACCCATGACTCCAGCTCATTTAAAACCTCCCTTTTTTAATTAGGCAAGGATTTTTACAGAGCTGTTTTGGTTGCTCTGTGTATAAGGCTGAGTTGGGTTATGATTTTTTAATGCCACAAGAAGAAAAAGAAACCTTTCACTCAGAAGTGACATTTTCTTTTCGTTTTGTATTTTGCAACTAAGAGAAAGAAAACAAGCATTCCAATTTGAGACTGAAGTTTGTTGTTGAACTCCCTTCTTCTAGCAATGATCCTGGAAGAGATTTTTTTTTTTTTCCCACCAGATAGTTCAATTTCTGTGAAAAAAAAGGTGAAAACAAAGGTCCTGGGAAAAGAAAAAAAGGAAAGACATTTAATTTTGTCTTTTATCAGCTGGTCACATGAGATATGGCTGTGTAGTCACTGCTGTTCTTCAGTGCTATCCCCCAGAAGGTTCAAATGCCTCAGGAAAATGAAAATTATTGGCATTACAAGATGATTTAACATTGTGTAATATGGTTGGTGCTTTCAGTTCTCATTAGCTCAGGATTAGGTGAATAATGAACTGTAGACACCAGAATCTAAGTACCAAGATGTTTCAAGCTGATAGGCAAGTCAAGATAAACTTTTTATAAAAAGGTTCTTGAATATAGATGTCTACATTCTGCTTACTTGGGTCTTTGACAGATATCTGTTATTTTTCATCTCAGTCTTTAACTAATCAGTGCCTTAGATTCCTCTCAAGTTAAAAAAAAAAAAAAAGAAAAAAGAAAAAAATACAACCTATAGATAAAGTCATCACTTCAGAGGAGGAGGGAGGGATTGAAAAGCATTGGACCCAAAATGCTCTGAGGTCCACAGAAATGACATAAAATGAGATAAAATTCTCATTTTATCCATTCTCCAAGAGTTTTCATGATCAAGAAATCTTCTCCCAAGCTTAGGTCTTTGTTCTGTGTGATTCTTCACCCAAAGAGAATAAACCTCCTGCTGTTGAACACAGTCTACAGACTCCAACCCTCCATCAGGGTTGTAAAGCTGTAGGCATGAACCAGGAAAGAAAGGTAAGTCACAACATCAGTGCTAAGCTGAAAGCCAATAGTTTCATACTCTTTCCAGGAGAAGCTGAGGACAAAACACACAGCTTGTTCTTGCTTTCCATCAATGCCACCACGGGAAGCAGATAAATACCAAATACAACCCCAAATAAAGGAGGGAGGAGCTGGGAGAGGAAAAGATGATGCAGCAAGGGCAGACCTAGGGTGGGAAAAGACATGATCTCCAAGGCACCCATTGTTCCCAGTTGCCTATCTTCCTACCAGTAAGAACAAAGCATTGCCATTTCATAAATAAAACTGGTTGGGAAAAACTTACCCCCATCCCCTCTTCCCATCTCTCATTCTCTCCCATTGAAGAGATGTGAGAAATGCCCAGGGCTTTGTAGTGGAGAGAAGAGGAGAAGTAAGATCTGACTGTTTTTCCTAGCAAGGATAGACCTGAGATGGGTCTAAATTTGCATTTAGAAATGCTTTTTTTGTCAGCAATGTTTTCTACTGGCTACTGAGAAAACTTATACTTAGTTTTCTGGGCTTAGATTGTTTTTCAGGGGAAAAGAGCCAATAGCAGCTACTTCATAACCAGAAAGGAGAGGTGCTCTGAAGGTGTGATGTGAAGACAGGAAAAGGGACTGTAAATACAGGGGGAAACAAGCCAGGGCTGGGAGACACTTCACAAGCTGCATCTTCTACTGGTGCAGGGGGAAAAGGAGGAGAGTGTTTGCATGGGCTTAAGGCAAGAAGAGCCTGTGGTCACATGCTGTGGGAGACAGGACACACCCTCAACATAGTGGCAATAATGGAACATGGCCAAGGACACGTGTTATTGCTCCTGGGTAAGTCAGAAATGTAGGACTGAAATAGCTGGTAAGGTGGACTCTGATCTGCCTTCTTCAGAGGCTGCAGTAGGTACACAGAATCACAGAATCACAGAATGGTGGGGGTTGGAAGGGACCTCAGGAGATCATCCAGTCCAACCCCCCTGCCAAAGCAGGTTCCCTACACCAGTATGGTCCAATACACCAGTGTATTGGCTTCACTTCTAATCCATGACCTAGCAGAGCACAGCCACTGTTGGCAGCTTCACTACACAATTTGCAAAGTCAGAAGAATATATGAGACTTGAACTGGTTTTGTGTGTGCTTGGCATCAAAGAGCACATAAGAAAGCAAATATTTGAAGGCATTAAGTCAAATCATTATCACAGCACTTCAGAAGCTTTCAATGATTGGTAGTTTTGCTAAAGATAGAAGTTTGGCAGCTCTGTTTTGCCTGGCCTGACTCAAATAGGTAGGATTCTTCTCCTCTAACTTCAGTTATCTCCATATAAGAAGGCTGCTGAGGCTCCAAGGTTGTCTTTGGAGATGGAAGATGAAACGCTGTCCTGAGCCATCAAGGGTGACATCCTGCTAGAAGAAGTTTGGTTAGGTGGTACAGATTGTTTTAGAATGTGAAAGTCTAGAAAAGATTGTGGATGATTGTGTTGCCTGTTTCTAAATGCACTGTTACCAACAGGAATATCTGTTCTGTCTCATGGTTTTGATTTTAATGAGAGCCTGTGGCTGGGGCATCTATATTTGTGGGATTAAGTTAATCTAATTTCCTATCAGCTACAATAAGGAGCTATTATTAATGGGCAAAAACTGGAACACCAGAAGTTCCAGACAAACTTAAGGAAAATCTTCTTTACTGTGAGGGTGTCGGAGCCCTGGGCCAGGCTGCCCAGAGAGGGTGTGGAGTCTCCATCTCTGGAGATGTTCAAACCCACCTGGATGCTTTCCTGTATAACCCGCTGTAGGGAACCTACTTTGGCAGGGGGGTTGGACTGGATGATCTCCTGAGGTCCCTTCCAACCTCTACCATTCTGTGATTCTGTGATTATTGCCATAAGTATTTCCATATCCTACAAATTCAGTGTCTGATCTATAGAAATTATCCATGGATTTCCATCATCATGAGTACGAGGGACATACTATGAGAGAGCAATTCAACTCATGGTCATGGAGACCCAGTTTAAGACAAAAGAGCTGCTGAACTCTCTGCATGGATGGCAGAGGGAGTCTTTAACTTAACATTAATTTATCTTAATCATTATTTAATTATTTATCTTAACATTAATTCTCCTCAAACTAAAGGAACTACACACAAATACCCTTTCCAACTGCATTTTATATATCCATTGCTGCAGGGGGGGGGAACAAAAACAAAAACAAAACAACAACAAAACACCCACCAAAAAAAAAACAAAAGCAGAGAGGCTCGAAGACTTAAAAATGAACCTAGTCTCCATTAGGTACCTCATTAAGCAGTAGACTAATGTTGGATGCTTGAAGTAACAGATCTCAGCCCACACAGTGAGCAATCCTCATTTGAAAAACCTCTTTTTTTTTTTTTCTTTTCTTCCTTTTCTCTTATTTTTTGAAGACACAAGCTGGGAGAAGAGATGAAAACCAAAGAAATGTGCTGATGTGAATGTTTGAGCTAACGAGGGTTAGAGGCTGGGAGAGTGGATGAGGACTGTAACTGCAGATAAACAGCAAGTGGAGCATGATTCAAGGATGAGAGGATGATGTTAGCAGCAGGGCCAGGAAGCCAGCAAGGATCACGTCTCTTTTCTTAAAGAGTGAGGGGGTGAGGAAGGAGGAGGGAACTGAAAGGGGAGGAACAGTTATCCCCACTTGCTCTGATTCAAGTATGGTGGCCTAGAAAGATCTGGAAAGTTCCCACTTCCCTGAGGTGTTCCCTCATGTCTGTCATTGCCATGTAAAGCTTTTAAGGCTGGTGTAAGACTCAGTTTGGGGGAGCTGTCAAAATTGCCCAGGTTATCCTATCCAACTTGTTCAGGAAAGACATCCCCAAGTCACAGAAGGCAGAGACAGGGAGTCTGAGAATGAAGAGTCACCCACTGTAGGAGAAGATCAGGTTTGAGACCATCTGAGGAACCTGAAGGTGCACAAATATATGGGACCTGATGAGGTGCATCCACAGGTCCTGAGGAAACTGGCAGGTGAAGTTGCCAATCCACTATACATCATATTTAAAAAGTCCTGGCAGTCTGGTGAAGTTTCCATGGACTGGAAAAGGGGAAACATAATCCCCTTTTTTTAAAAAGGGAAACAAGGAAGATCTGGGGAACTACAAGCTGGTCAGTCTCACCTCTGATCCTGGCAAGATCATGGAGCAGATACTTCTGGAAACTATGCTAAGGCACATGGGAAATGAGGAGGTGACTGGTGACAGTCAGCATGGCTTCACCAAGGGCAAATAGTGCCTGACCAATTTGGTGGCCTTCTATGACGAGGTTATAGCCTTGGTGAATAAGGGAAGAGCAACTGATGTCATCTACCTGGACTTGTGCAAGGCATTTGACACCATTCTGCATGACATCCTTGTCTCTAAGTTGGAAAGACATGGACTGGATGGATGGACCACTCAGTGGATAAGGAATTGGCTGGATGGTCACACTCAAAGAGTTGCAGTCAATGGGTCAATGTCCAAGTGGAGACTGTTGACGAGTGGCGTCCCTCAGGTGTTGGTATTGAGACCAGAGCTGTTTAACAAATCATCTCTGCAGAGTAGAAGAAAGCTGGCAGGACAGAGAGGTGTCATGTGCCAAAGACAGCCACAAGTTTGGTCTTGCTGTTTATTTTATGTAATCTTAAGTCTTGTAAATTCTCCATTTCTTCTTAAATCCTAAATTCCTGGGAATTCATAGAAAAGAAAAGAAAAGAAAAGAAAAGAAAAGAAAAGAAAAGAAAAGAAAAGAAAAGAAAAGAAAAGAAAAGAAAAGAAAAGAAAAGAAAAGAAAAGAAAAGAAAAGAAAAGAAAAGAAAAGAAAAGAAAAGAAAAGAAAAGAAAAGAAGAAAAGAAAAGAAAAAAAAGAAAAGAAAAGAAAAGAAAAGAAAAGAAAAGAAAAGAAAAGAAAAGAAAAGAAAAGAAAAGAAAAGAAAAGAAAAGAAAAGAAAAGAAAAGAAAAGAAAAAAAAGAAAAGAAAAGAAAAGAAAAGAAAAGAAAAGAAAAGAAAAGAAAAGAAAAGAAAAGAAAAGAAAAGTTGGAAGCTTCTACTCCTTTTCTGAGAAAGTAAATACACAAAAACTGGAGTAAAAACAAGGGATTTGGTTGAGGATGTGATGACAGAGTGAAGCTCTTGATGTCTCAGTCAAGAAATGCAAGGTCTACAGTCCTGCCCTTAGACCCAAAGCTAATTCCTGGTCAGATAGCTCTTCAGTTATCTGCTCTTTATGCTGTGACATCCAAGGCAGCTGATATAGCATTATCTGTGTCCTCTCCTAGCATGCTCTTGCCCATAGTCAGTGACTGATAACATTTCAAGGAGGCTCTCTAGGCTTATTTTGAATCCTCCAGTCTTAACAAATGAAAAGTAGAGTCAATATTTCTTTAATTTGTTTCCAGATCTTATCATTTGTGGGCGTAGGGAGAGAGCAGACTTATTGATGACTAATTGAGCCCAGCAGGACTGCAGCCCAATGCTTCTCACTTCATTTCATTGCAGACTGTTGCCACGTCCCTTGCTGCACTGCTTTTATTTTGGGGCATGATTGCTATGATGCACAGGATAGAACAAAGTACCTTGTTATTAATCACTTTTCTTCAGGGAGTAATATTAAGCCTGAAATATTGTTGTGGTGGGCAATGATAAGTGAAATCCCTCTCTACAACTAAAAAAAAATCAGAAACATCCTAATTTATAAGTGAGAATTATTCTGACACAACTCATCTCTGGGTCTAATTATAGATGAAGGTTGGAATCCAGCTCAGCAGCAGCTGCTGACTGGCAAAGGACTCTTGCTTTATAGGTCCTGAGCAGTTGCTGAGCATATGCATATTCATGAGCAGTGTGTTGGGAGCAGTGATAAGAGAGGTTCAGAGAGATTCATTCAATAAAGTCCAGATCACATACCCATCACCCCAAGTGTGTGGGTCTGATCTCCAGTGAAAGAATCATGATGGGGGAGCAGAGGGAGAGTTGAAGTGAGATAACTTGACACAGAGAACAGTGGAGTAAAAGAATGGTTTACTCCATACCATGAAGTGAATCCTGAAGCACAGTGCTGTGGTTAAACAGAACAGTTGCATGGAAATAAGCAGTAGTTCGAGGAGAACTGGTTGGACTAAGGGTAGGAAGGCTCTACAGAGGGATATGGACAGGCTGGATTGATGGGCTGAGGCCAACTGGAAGAGGCTTATTGCCAAGATCTGCACTTGGGTCACAACAGCCCCATTCAACGCTCCAGGCTTGGGGCAGAGTGGCTGGAAAGCTGCTGGGTGGAAAAGGACTGGGAGGTGTTGGCCAATAGTTGGCTGAACATGAGTCAGCAGAGTGCCCAGGTGACCAAGAAGACCAACAGCATCCTGGCTTGTATCAGAAATACAGTGGCCAACAGGACTAGGGAAGTGATTGTCCCCCTGCACTCGGCACTGGTGAGGCCACACCTTGAGTGCTGGGTTCAGTTTTGGGCTTCTCACTCCAAGAAGGACATGGAGGTGCTGGAATGTATCCAAAGAAGAGCAACAAAGCTGGTGAAGCATCTGGAGCACGTCTTATAGGGAGGGGCTGAGGGAACTGGGGTTGTTGAGCCTGGAGAAAAGGAATCTGAGGGGAGACCGTATTGCTCTCTACAACTACCTGAAAAGAGGTTGTAGTGAGGTGGGATTCAATGATCTTAAAGGGTTTTTTTCCAACCTAAATGACTCTGTGATTGTATGTTTCTATGACTTTGAAAGGTACAAGCAAGCAAAAGAGGGCTTTTGGCTCAGTTCATGGAGCAAGCTCACATGGGAAGGAAGGAGCTAATACAATCACACAACAAATGTCTTCACCTCCCAAGGAGAAGTAGTTGTGCTCACACTGTGGTATCTGGCAACACCTATTGTTGGTACAGCCTAGTCACAAGTCCTTGTTCAGGGCTGCTCTTTAAACTGATGTTCTGCAGATGGGACCCTACACACCGGTGCACCCCACCAAGTCAGTGCAAAGACTTAGGGCAGAGCCATCAAGAACTCCTAATAACTTAAAATCAAAGGGAAAAAAGTCTCCCATTTCTAACAAACTTCTCTCCTTGGCAGCAGAGAGTAGGAAATCCTAAATGTTATCCATGGACAAGATCTTTGTATCCTGCCTGCTGATGTCTGTTATGGGAGCAAACCTTTGAAGAGAGTGTGTGATGGTGACCACCTACTCCAGAAAAGTCCTGCAAAGCCCTAAGGAACTCATTCAATGCAGACTCTAAACTGTGCCTCTATTTTATATGCAGTTCATGTTGCACATTCTCCCAGGCTTTCTGTGAAGACTGCTTTGGTGGTAAACAAGGAGAATACAAACAAGAACAGCCACAGCATTGAGTTACCAGTCAACCACACAGGGAAGCCAAATGCACAGCTTGCACCCAGCAGCAGCTTCTCTTTACTATTAGAGTTATTACAGTAGTATTTAGCTCTGATTGTGCTGGGCTCTGAGTACACATGTAATGAGGCAGTTGAGGAGAGATTCGTCAGACAAGTGTAGCCATCTGTGATAGTCACCCTGAACCCCCTTAGCAATCAACAAGCACTTCCAGAGGGTAACTCCTCTTGTCCTGAAGTAGCCAACTCAACAGTGAGAGATGAATCATGTTTTTAAACTGCCTGGTTTTCTCCCTTTGTTAAGAGGGCTAGCTCAACAGTAGAGGTCTTCAATGTGTTTCTTTACATGTATTAGAGATGAATCATATGTTCTTCTCCTTTCACAGGTGCTGAACTTGGGTGTGACAGCATTTGCTACAGGCCACACAGGGAGTAAGTAGCAGATGACTGTTTTGCTGCCTATTCACAAGGCATTAAATTCATCTGAAGCTGCCTTTTGTCTTCCCAGTAAATATTTTCCATTCAGGCAACTCAAAGCAGACTGCAAACATGGAAAAAATGTCCCCTGTTCCTCTGGGGTAAGCTCTTGGTGCAGACCCACCAGGAGACTTTGGCTCTGTTCATGCTTGGAAACAGCAGGCAGAAATGGTCATTTTCTGTAGTCCTTCTCTATTAGGAGTAGAAAAAGCAAACAGTGCAAGTGTGGGTCTCTCTGCACCCTCAGGTATCTAAAAAGCTGCAAGATCAACAATGCAGTTAGATGTTGTTTTGAAAGGAGAAAGGATGGTGTTACAGAATCATAGGGGTTGGAAGAGACCTCAGGAGATCATCTAGTCCAGCCCCCCTGCTAAATCAGGTTCCCTAGAGCAGGTTACACAGGAAAGCATCCAGGTGGGTTTTGAACATCTCCAGAGATGGAGACTCCACACCCTCTCTGGGCAGCCTGTTCCAGTGTTCTGACACCCTTATAGAAAAGAAGTTTTTCCTTAAGTTTGTCTGGAACTTCCAGTGTTCCAGTTTTTGCCCATTGCCCCTTGTCCTGTCACAACATACTACTGAAAAAAGCCTGGCCCCATCCATTTGGCCCTGGCACTTCAGGTATTTATAAACATTGATCAGATATCCTCTCAGTCCTCTCCAAAGTGGAGTCCCAGCTCTCTCAGCTTTTCCTCCTACAGGAGATGCTTCAGGCCCCTAATCTTGGAGGTCAGGAATTTAGGCATAGTGTCCTTGAAGACAAAGACAGATAAACAGCTCTGAGTATTGGCTTCCAAATGGGCAAATGAACAATAACAAACAAGTACTGGACTTGGGCAGGATGGCTGTTGAGGCAGAATTGCAAAATGCCTGCTGGAGCTTTGAGCAAGAGCTTGACTGGTCAATAAGTGCTGCCAACACGTGGGCAATCCCCTTGCCTTGCTGGTAGGGCTGGGGCTCCTTTTTATTGCATTCAAGTGGCACATTTTAATGAGAAGTAGGTATGTTAATTGCTTGGGATGTTCCTTCCTGAGAAGTCCCTTCCAGACCTGCTTAAATGGGTCCCTTTTCAGGCCAGGAAGACAGTTTAAAGTATCCCCAGACACTCACTTGCTGCCTAAGAAGAAATTCAATACCCCAGCTGTATGCTAAAGAAAGACTGCACACTCTCCCCATCTAGCATCATTGCAACCCACACCCCAATTATACAGCAAAACAATCACAAAAGCATCCAGAGCAGTGCAAAGAAATCTCACTTGGTGATAAGACTTTGTCTGAGGACACTCAGAGTCTACTGATGTAGAGAGGAAGAACTTCAAAAATGTCTTTATTTATTGGGTTGACCTGATTAGCTTGGTTAGTTTTGGATACTTGCCTCTCCACAGCAGGAGAGGCTTCCCTGAAACTCTTCAATATTTAAGTTTAAAGAATACAGAACTATCCACAGGATCTCTTAGATTACATACATATATAATTTTCTCTTCCCTTATCACTTTTTAATAGAATCACAGGCAATTTGCATTCAGACTTGTCTATAACTCCAAGAAGTTCCTCCTCCACAAGCAGCTATGGTTCATTGTCTTTAAAAAAAAAAAATAAAATAGGTTTTTAGTCTTTAAAGTCCAGAGGAATGTTAAAGCATGGTGCCATCTCAACTGCCAAGTCCTACCTCTTTGCAAGCCCATGACTGAGTTGCAATTTACTTTCATCTTCATTTCAGAACCTATGGATGGTGCTTTGCTGTGCTTAGAGTCTGGAACTTACTGTACCAAGGGATGGGGAGGGGAAAAAAAATCACATCAAAGTTGTCATTCCCTTTGGCAAGCAATTGTATTATAGATGCATGAGGTGTGCTCTAAAGTCTCTCTCCATTTATTTCTCTATCTTCCACCTGCTGTGGATTTCTCCAGTGTTCATTCATAATGAATTCTGCTGTTTCATGGAAATGACCCATGTTGGGCTGTACCAGGATGGCAGTGCCTGTCTGGATTACCTTTGGGAAGGTGTTAATGAGAGGTGGCAGGGCTATTACAAAGGCAGGCAGCTCTAGGGAAGAACTACATTTCAGTTGAGCACACCTGGGATGCCCAGAGCTGACAGTGATCAAAATGCAATTAAAAAGCAAAGTTCAGGAAGTGTCAAGCTTTGCAGGGCTTGGTCTGTGAAGCACCCAGGAGAGCCTCTTTCACATCCCATTTATTGTGGGAGGGATACAGCTTGGGAATGACATCCCTTTTTATTCCTCTGCATTCCCCCATTAGAAACAGGATGTACAAACTTATTCACAATAAGTGAATCCTAAATCACAATAATACCATCCTAAAACTTTATCTTGTAGAATTAGTTTCAACTTTCCTCTCTATAAATACTATTTCCATTTAAAACCAGTCCTTTTCTGTCAGCTGTTAAGAGTTCTCCTTCCTCAACTCTGATTTTCTTGTCAACTTTCTCTTTACCTTCTCCAGAAAGACCACTTTAAAGCCTTCCACAAATTTCACAGAACAAACCAGAAGACCACTCTAAGCAGGTACAACTGCTAAATACTTGCAATGAGATTTAAATCCTATACATAACCAGTTGTTTTTTCCAACAACTTTTCACTCTTAACTTGCCTTAGGAGGTGTTGGGTGGTGGGGAAATTGGCAATAATTTAATGCTAAACTGGATTTAAGTAAGACAAGTTCCATGAGGAACAGAAGGAGCTCATACAGCTCAGTGGGGTGCAGGATCTTTCATTTGTTGCATAAAGAAGGATACAAATCCAGGGCCTGGAAGCATGGATACAAGCAGACTAAAAATATGGTACAAACATAGATTATTAGGATAAATAATCATGGGAATAGAACATCTTTTCTGTCAGCTAGGTCTTTCTGAAAAGGCTGGGAGTATTTCACAAGATACTTATTACAGAAGCACTGTCTGTTGGGTACATATAGGAATTGTTGGGAGAATTTTATAACTTGTATCATGAAGTAGGTCAGGCCAAAGTTAGCAAAAGTTAAGAGAGGCTGTTATAAAGCCAAGTCTTTTCTAGCTTTGCACTTTTCTTCAGGCTGGATAAAAATGGTTCATATATAAAGACCTGATCTGTAATAGACTTTTGAATGAACCACTTCAAAATGATCCTGCATTTTGCCAAGACCTCTTCTAGTGTAGATGAGTCAAATCCACCTCTTTGTTCATAAAATTAAAGTCAAATCCACCTTTTCATTTTGTTTTTTCTTGGGGTTTTTGTTTTGGTTTATTTTTTGTTATCCTGTTAACACCAACACCCTGATTGAACCCTGCAAAGGATAAATCTGCCTTATATTGAATTTTACAGTTGTGGTGAGCTTTGGCTATATATTTTCACAAATGTTTTGTTATAGTCAGTGGACAAAAAAACCAGTTGATTCAGTTGTCAAATACCATCTAAAATACCAAAGATATTGTGTTGTCCTGCATTACCAGTCAAGAAGGTTATGGGTGGCAACTGAATTGACTCCCTACAGTCAGCAGAGAATATTTTTTGCAGGGAAAGCCATGGATCAGAGACTCTTCTGTGTAGCTGTCAGCTGAACTCACATTCATTCCTCTATTTGGAGTAAAAAATGTTATGTGGAGAGCTAATGACAATGATATACCATCACCTAATGTAAATCCAGTTTTATAGCTGATTTTCTACCAAGCTCACTAGTTAAAATAAGCATAAAATGATGGAGTACTACACAGCAGAGCAAAATAATCAAGCAATTTTTTGTGGAGGAAAATCTAAAGTTCAGGTTGGAAATAGTATGGTTGGAAATGAATAAAACAATGTATGCACATTGTTTTATTCATTTTCTTCTGAGATCTGACAAATTTAAGAAAGCTGCAATAATAATAATTTGCTTTATCAACTTTCCTTCTATCAAAGGGTCTCTATTTCTCCATATGCATAAGATGCCAGCTGGAAGTGTGTGTTGGGTACTGACTTACAAATTATTAGCACAACATGTATTTTTCTTTCCTTGAGAATGTCTATATCCAGCCTGGAACAGAGTGTACTATTCCTGTTCGTATTTATCTCATTAGTGCATTTACATGCTGACTGTGCTTCCTCCTCAAGAAAATCATGCAATGGAGAATTCCAGGCATAGATTCTCCCTTTTTTTTTCCTTGAATACAAACCTTACCCTTAAGTACATATTTTTACAATTTACAAAAGCTGAAAACAATTTCATAAGTATGAATATCAATTGTCTTCAACACTTTTTCATTCAGTGTTAAGTGCCTTTTCACTATGTGTTGTGAATGACTTTCCTGAAAGGAGCTGAGAGAGAATATATATCTAATATTGTGGAAAACTCAGGAAGAAAACTCAGAAAGCAACAGCTAAACTCAATTTTAATTTAGGATTCAGCCAAAAAAAGAACATTCTGTCTATCAGAATCCCTCTGATTTTATATTAACCATAACAACATCCAGCTGAGCCTGCCTACCTTGGCTGAATTTATATATATATATATATATATACACACATATATATATATATTTATACATATATATATTTATAAATATATATATTATATATATTTATATATACATCTCCTTCTGATTTCATCCAGATGTGTAGTCAGAATCAGGTGCATGTAGGCTGTGGCACGCATTTGTGTTGCAATTTGATTTTTCTCCAGAGAATATGAGTAGGAAAAGGAGACAAGGTAGGAACTTTTTCTTAACTTTTGTCTCCTTTCTACCAAAATCCACCAAAATACTCTTAAAAACCATGGGAGCTCTTTTAAGTATTGCACACTGAGTATCTGCTGGCTCACAGCCTGTCTACTCACTGGAAATTCACTTTACTGCTTCTAGGTAACATCTGTACATATCTCTAATAACATCTAAGTATATTTTTGATGGTTTGGTTTTTGGGTTGTTGTTGTTTGGTTTTTTGGGGGGGTTTTTTGTGCCTTTTTGCCTTTTCTTACCATCATGTTTTGTTGGTGAAAAGCACCAGAACTAACACAAGCTCAGTCAAGGACCTAATGCTTTCCCTTATCCTCCTCAGATGTCAATTATTCCTCTGAACAAGGCACTGGTGGATAAGGCTGCACTAATAAAAACCAACCCTGAGTGTGAAGTTGAATGGTTCTGGGTCACACTCAAGGACAGCAATCCTACTTCTTTTTGTTGCTTTTTACAGCCAGGGATTTTATTTAGCTTTCCTTATCATTGATTTTAAGCATCTCTGCTGTCTGTGGTTGTCCTTCCATGTAGGCACAGGGATAACATTGCTGCTATTGGTTTTGTAGGACCAACTCATAGCCTAGTACAAAATCCAGGCTCTGCTGGATTGAGTGATGTGCAATGAAAAGACTCTGTTTGCTCTACAAAGCTATCAAGTAGACAAGATGAAGGGAGGAAATGGAGACCTGAGAAAGAAAGCAATTTTTCCAAGGTCTCAGAGCAGCATGGCAGCAGAGCTAGCAAAGGAGGCAACTCCTTCAGTTGCTCCATTCAACTCCCACTGTGGTGGTCCATATGTGGCCTCATGCTCAGGGAAGATTTAACTGTTCCCTTGGCAGCTCCATCTGTTCCTATGCTGCTCTTTCTCCTGCCCAGTTGAGGGCAAGGCAAAACTGGGAGACAAACAAGAAATACTGGGTCTGAACCTTGCCCCAAAGATGTCCAAGGTTGTCAGATGACATCTTTTATCACTTCTTGTTGCTGCTGTGAAGCTTTTCCTATGAGATGTCCAACCTGAGTGCATCCAAGGGGCTGGCACCGCTTGGTTTTGACCTCCATACTTTTTGGTGAACAGATCTAAAGGGAACAGGGACAATAGTTATAGCTTTTAAAACTGGGGTGAGACCTTTTTTCTCGCCCTGGAAAGAGGATCCTGGTCTCCTTTTCCCTTTTCTCTCCTGACAGTCATATTCCACATGCAACATACTCCATTAAGTCCAGAGATGCTTTTTCTTTCACAGAGCTGAACTGATGTCGTCTGTTTTCCCTTTCACCATTTTGATAAGCTCCATCTGTCCCAGGAGGAGGGAGGGAGGGAAGATTTTCAAAGTCTGATGGACTGCTGGAGCCATCTGAGAAAGAAAACCAGAAAAAGGCAAAACACACACAAAAAAAGAAGAAAACTGTAAGGAGGGTCTCAGTCACAGCGTTGGTACAGACAAGGTAATGGATTCCTGACTGGTGCTCTGTCTTTGCATGAAGCCATTAATCATGAATATTGCCCAGCTTGATTTATTTTTAAAGACTGCATTAAGCAGGCAGTATCTGTGAGGGAAAGTGTTCAAGCTTCACATATGTCAGGCAGAGAGAGCAGAGGGAGATGGGAACAGGCAGCAGACGGTGAGTTTCAAAGGAACAGACAAATAAAAGCCCCCTGCAGCAAAGAATGCCTCAGAGACAAAATGGGAAGCCTCCAGCCTGTGATGTTACTCAGGAAGATTTTATTAGTAGGTTGTAAAACTCCAAGCAGGAGAGTTGGGCTGGTTTGTGTTAAAGGGATGTGGAGGAGAGGTTTAGACTCTCTTAGGCAATTCTTAATCCTGGCCAAAACTGTGTTTGTCATGTTTCAGCCTCAACTGTGTTGGTTTTGTCTGGCAAGGAACACAACTATTCACACTGGAGGAGCAACCTTATGGAGTGAGAATGATGTGTTTGCAGTCACCTTCCACAGTCCCATGTAGTCAGGCCTGGGTATTAAGTATGTGTGTGTGTGTGTGTGTATACATACACATATACATGTATCAGAACCATAGAAAGGTATAGGTTGGAAAGGACCTTAAAGATCATCTAGCTCCAAACCCCTTGCCATGAACAAGGACACCTTCCACTAGACCAAGTTTCTCAAAGCCTCATCCAACCTTGAACATTTCCAGGGAGGAGCATCCACAGCTTCTCTGGGCAACCTGGGCCAGTGTCTCACCACCCTCACACCAATTTCTTCCTAATATCTAATCTCAATGTCCTCTCCTGCAGTTTATAAACATTTACCTTTTCCTATCACTTTCTGCCTTTGTAAAAGTCCCTCCCCAGCCCTCCTGTAGCCCCTTCAGGTACTGGAAGGCCACTAGAAGGTCTCCCTGGAGCCTTCTCTTCTCCAGGCTGAACAGCCCCAACTCTCTCAGCCTGTCCTCACAGCAGAGCTGCTCCAGCCCTCTGATCATGTTGGTGGCCTCCTCTGAATGCATTCCAATAAGTCTATGTCATTCTTATGTTGGGGGCCCCAGAACTAGACACACAGACACACATATATATATATGTTTTTTATATATATATATATGCTTTTAGATATATACATATGTTCACAACCACCTCAGGAGCTCACACTCTGAGTAGAAGGTATGAGAAGATTAGAGATGGGTTTGTTTCAACAAGAATCAACTCTGGGAATGAGATTTCTCTCATCCAGGTTTAGCTGCTGAAAAGCTGAGAACCTGGTACCTTTCAAAATTACACTGCATCCTTAAGCAAAATCATGAAATTTGACAAAAAGTCCTTGGGAGATGCCTTTCTCTCTTTGTTAATTTGCATCAAGTAGTTAATTTCTAGAGAAATTTCAGCCTCTTTTTATGAGTTCTCAAACTACTGTTTCCTCTTTCCCTCCATGTAGAGTGAAGGGAGAAAAAGCAATGGTCCTCTGGCTACATGTAGCTCCTCATGAGTTGTTCAAGTGCTGCTGCAATGCAAGCCCACCAGTATTAGCTTTATGCTTCCACACTAATAACAGAGCTGAGTTGGCATGGGGCTGCTGAATAATTTAAATACCCATTCTTGGGATGAAGCAAACCACCAGGAGCTTCTGAACATGGTTTTGCAGAGCCATGCAGCACCCAACAGCCTGCCCACCTTACTCCTTTCTTACAGCTGGGACTCTTGCAGTCTCCTATCTATAACCTATCCATGAAGATCCTCCTTCCACCAGAGGCTTGTAGGCTGTATATTAAGGATCTCAGCTACAAGGAGTTGTTGTCAGGTACCTACTCCTTAACTATGCTGCTGAGGAGATAAAAACATCCTAGTGTCCTTCACAGGATGAAGGTATGCTACTGTTAATTGCATTCAAATTCACCCAAGGCAAATGATCAGCACAGTCAACAAATGGAAATTTCTAACCCATCCTGCCACCCCTGTTTGTTGACTTTTTGATTTTTTTGACAACTGCCATGATGAAAGTCAAGTAGGTTGATTTCAGTCTTGCATTGAGACTACCAAGGATAAACCAGTCACTTTTAGGGTATTTTTTCCATCCCAGTACACCTGACTTACTTAGAAAAGAGCAGGTTGAGGGTGAGAAGGGTTTGGAGACACCAGATTGCTAGCCTGGGTGCCTGTGATTTGAACACATACAACTTTTTCAGCAGCACTGTGAGTAGTTCATGAGGAGTCAGTATGTGTGGAGTCTTCTCAGTATTATTTTCTCAGTTTGAAAAACATCCCACTGGATCAACACTGGGAAAAATGTGTGATTAACAGGTCAACAAAACAACATCTCACATCAGACCAAATAGGCAGCTCAGCAGTTCAGGGACTATTGGAGAACCTGGGCTTCTCAAACAAAAATCTTTGTCTCGAGCTGAGTCATCGTGATCACATTAATGATACATTCAGGGAAATAACGAGAAAAGCTTTTACTATATCATTACAGGAAAAAGGCAAAACACAAATTGAGCCACTGTTGCTGAGAATTAGAGGTGAAAGAATGAATGTGTTTGATTGAAACTGGGATCCCAGGCAGGCTGAAGCTGCAGAACAATGCATTGTTTTCCCCTGAAAAATCCAAACCCAAATAAATTATATACTTTAAAGAGTCCAAAATGTTCTCTTCCAAGGACAACTTTGGACTTACTTGTTAGAGATATTTTAAAACCCTAAGGATACCACAGATAAGTGCAAAAAATCTGGAGAATAGATTGTTACCCAGGATAGTTGCTTTTCTAGAAGACTCCTGAGCTGGCCTAAAGGCTAGTAACATTAGTAGTGCAGTAAAAGACAACTCAATGGACTCCAGGGCTGGGACCCTTTTGAGGAAACTTCTTAAAGAAATAGGTTCTACAAGGTCTGAAAGCCCTTTGAGGTGCAATTTCAGGTCTGAATTCCTAAGTAATTTCTCTACAATGATACTGCTTCACATCTTAGAGCCAGCACAGCCATACCTGTCTTATATCTCTACTGAGTCCTGAGCTGGTTGCAGTTAGTCCCACACCTCCAGCACACGTGTAATCACCTCTTCATCAGAGGTATGAAGGAGCAGAGCCTTGACCCAGGGCTCAGTAGTGGGGTTACTCCTGTTTAACATCTTAATCAATGATGTGGATAAGGGGATCGAGTGCACCCTCAGTCAGTTTGCAGACAACACCAAGCTGGGTGGGACCAACCAAGTGTTGATCTGCTGTAGGGTAGGGAGGTTCTGCAGAGGGATCTGGGTCTAGATCAGTGGGCCAAGACCAATCGCATGAGTTTCAATAGGGCCAAATGCCAGGTTCTGTGCTTTGGCCACAACAACCCCCAGCAGCGTGACAGGCTTGGGGAGGAGTGGCTGGAGAGCTGCTGGGCAGAGAGGGACCTGGGGGTGTTGGACAACAGCGTCTGAACATGAGTCAGCAGAGTGCCCAGGTGGCCAAGAAGGCCAAGGGCATCCTGGCCTGGATCAGCACTAGGGTGGCCAGCAGGACCAGGGAAGTTCTCTTCCCCCTGCACTGGGCACTGGTGAGGCCACACCTCGAGTTCTGGGTTCAGTTTTGGGCCCCTCACTCCAAGAAGGACCTGGAGGTGCTGGAGTGTCTCCAGAGAAGGGCAACAGAGCTGGGGAAAGGTCTGAAGCACAAGTGTGATGAGTGGCTGAAAGAACTGGGGTTGTTTAGCCTTGAGGAAAGGAGGCTGAGGGGAGACCTTCTGGCTCCCTAAAACTACCTGAAAGGAGGGTGGAGAGAAGTGGGGATGGGTCTGTTCAACCAAGGACCAAGAGACAGGACAAGAGGAAATGGCCTCCAGTTGCACCAAGGGCAGTTGAGATTGGATGTGAGGAAGAATTTCTTTCCTGAAAGGGTTCTCAGGCATTGGAAGGGGTTGCCCAGGGCAGTGGTGGAGTCCCCATCCCTGGAAGGATTGAAGAGTCGTGTAGACACAGTGCTGAGGGACATGGGTCAGTCGGGGACTTGTCAGTGTTGGGTTAATGATTGGACACAATGATCTTAAAGGGCTTTTCTTATCTAGGCAATTCTGTGTCATTCTGTGTGTGACCCAAAGCCTGTTCCACACAGTGTGAATCTTTCTACTGATGTGTGTAAAGCTCTTTCAAAATGTGTAGAGGGCAAATGTGCAGAGACCTTTCCTCCTCCTTAACCCCCTGAGTAGACCAGGGCTGAGATATATTGCTGAAAAAAGTAGAAAAAGCATGAACTCCACCTGGATGCAGAGGGGCTCAGCTGCTGACCTATATATTTGTCACATGGAAAAGAAAATTATTCAGCATCTCTCTTCATCATCCTCACTCTGTGTCTTGACTCAGAGTCTCCATCTCATGACAACAGCACTGGTGTGGAAAATCCTACTTAATCAGAAGCATGTCAGAAGAGCTTTGTGTTTATTTGCTTGTTGGAGTCTGGAAGGGTATTTTCCCTTTTAAAAATTCTATCTTTCTTTCTCCTCATCACTTAGTACCTGGGAGCCTAATTTCTAAAGAAGTTAATGGTAGGGGAATACTCATCATGCAGATGCCAAGGAAGCAGTCTCCCTAGCAACAGCAGCCATGGAAGCACTCAGATCTGATTAGCTCTTCAACCCATTCATGTCTCTTGCACTCCCAACAGTGTCCTGCCCAAAGGATAAGTTGCCCTCTGTATTATTTTACGTGTCTTGTGGTATAGATAATTCCATAGTGAACATTTGAGCTCAATCCTACCAGAAATCTTCCAGTTTCATCATTTGAAAGTGCATCTGTTGGAAACTCAGTTCCAGTGTTCAGAAAAAAAAGTCACAACAACAAGAAGAAAGAAAGAAAAATATTCTTGAATTATGCAGAGAACAGATACAGGTGGCATCTAGGGAAGTTTCTTCAGTGGTGGTCCTCTGCAGTGATATAATTCCCTCTGTGAATTTTAGCCTTAGAAAGGGAGAAGCTCGCTCTCTGAGGTCCATTTTTCCTCAAGAAGGGTGTTAGTTATTGCAACAGAGGGATTTGCTTGTAGAATATAGACAAGTACTCTCCAAAACCATAACTAGTGCTGTCAAATGTTCTAGCAGCAAGCTACAGTCCCATGGCACCTATTTTCTCTGGCTAATGGCCTGTTGAGGAGACCTAGAGCAGGTCTCAGTGGATTTGAGATTTATATAATTCAAAGGAGGACATTACTGAGTATAAAATAAGCCTGACAAGTGGGAGGACAGACTAGACAAGAAAAGGGTGTGCAGTGAGAAAGTCCTGGTGCAGAAAGTGTGTTTAATGAATTAATGAAATCCATATGAAGAGAACAGATTGGAGCACAGCAGTAACCCTATTTAAAGTATGGTCCCATGGACAGTTGTGTGAGTGAACAGGGAAGGAGTCAAACTGAGCTTCCAGGATCTGAGAGAGAGTGTGTCAGTCATAGGAAGGAATGTGGGAAATTTTTACACCAAGTTTTGCCACTTAATTTCCCATATTCTGAAACTACACCCTGAGGGGTGGCATAAAATTACAGAATCACAGAATGGTTTGGGTTGGAAGGAACCTTTAAAGGTCACCTAGTCCAACTCTGCCCCTGCAATAAGCAGGGACATTTTCAACTAGATCAGGTTGCTCAGAGCTCTATCCAACCTGACCTTGAATGTTTCCAGGGATGGGGCATCTACCACCTCTCTGAGGTGCATGTGATTCACCACCCTCATAATAAAAAATTTCTTCCTTATATCTAGTCTAAATCTACCCTCTTTTAGTTTAAAACTATTTCTCTTTGCCTTATCACTACAGGCCCTATTTAAAAGTTTGTCCCCATCTTTCTTACTGGTCCCCTTTAAGTATTGAAGGGCCACAATAAGTTCTCCCTGGAGCCTTTTCTTCTCCAGGTTAAACAACCTCAAAGCTCTCAGAGCCATGAACCTGCATAGTAAGTGTCTTTCAGTAGAGAAAAAGCTTCTGCAAGCAGGAAGGGGCTGTCTTGTTCTCAAACCATGAGTAAAAAAGCACTGAGCTGAATTAGTTGGAGAAAGTGTGAGGTCTTCACCACAAGAAAACTTTAAAAATGGTGTAGAACATGATCTGTGAGCTGTGGCATGGCAACAAATAATGTTCTCCTGAAGCAGATGGACAATATGATGCTGTCACTCTCTGTGGCTGCATGATTCCCCAACAAGTGAAGCAGAGTTTCCCAGAATTCCTTCTACAACACCACTGAATTTGCTAGCACAAAACACTTGGCGCTCTTGCAGAAGATAATACAGCACATGAGTAGGTGTCCACTTCCCTTCTCATAGCATGGGATGAGCTACAGGAAAGCCTTCATAGGTTTTAGCTTGAGACAGGTTATGACTCATTGTGTTTCAGGACCAAAGAGCAGCAGGAGCATAATCAACACCATTCTCAACATTTCCTGCAGGGACATTTATTAAACCACTACCCCAGGGGTGTCAGTTCCTGCTTGACTTGTAATCAGTTTTGGCAGGGCCTTACTGAGTGTGTGAGGAGCAGAGACAAGGTCCTAGTGGACTATCATCTCCACCTTCACTGCATGGTAGTCATAGCCACGTCACACTGCTTTTTATATCTAGCAAGCTTGTGAAGTCTGGCGCTTGGTCCTTCACTGTCTCCTCTTTGTGTTCACTTGGCACTTCACAGTCCTGCCCTCAACATGTTTAGTACATGGGAGCTTTCTAATTTGAGGTTTTGCCTCTAATCTTTCCACCCTATGCATGGCCAAACTCTGTTTCAGATCCCAGGCTCCACAACAGCTGACATGAAACAACTCATTTTTCCAGTGAAAAATTCAGCCCTTCAGCTCCTCAGATCAGTCAGAATATTGAATAACTCACTAATTTATCTTTTCCTCTAGCCCAAGAACAAGCAACTGAACAACAAAAGAGAAAGGGACAGCACCCACCCACAGAGCAATTCTGATGGCTTTGTTTCCTGGCTGGTTTACCTCAAGAAAAGCAAATCAGCAGCAAAGGAACCATGAGAGGGATGCTCTTCTGTGGGCTGCTCAAGATGAAATGCTGGAGGGTCCTGAGATCACTTGCCCAGCAGGCAAATTTGGGACTTTGTTTCAGAGAAGTCAGGACTGGATTCAATCATATTCTTTTCAATATGATATTCTTTTTAGTGGAGAGACTATCATGTTCCACTACAAACATGCCTTCTGCACTCCAGAGAACCCTGTCTACTCCCAAAGCATCTCCACTGCCTGTATCTCCCTGTTTAAACCCATCCTGGGAGGTTGCAAATCCTCATTATATCCTGACATCCTCTATGGACAGAAACTCATTACATTGATTTTTCACTTACATCAATAATTTAATCATTTATAATATGGTGGTAAATAAGTAAAGCCAGGTATTTATAGTTCATTGATTGAGGCTGGAGGGGACAGAAAGAGGGAGAGGGGACAACAATGTCAGAGACTGAAGGCTGGGGAAGCTATAATATTTTTTTTTATGTTTTCCAGATTCCAGAACTACTTTGATATTAATATCTCCAGCAAATATAAACTGTTAGGATGGGAATCTATGCAGAAAGCCTCTCCATAGGCACCGTCACCTCCGTCTCGTTTCCATAGAGACTTGGGTCCCTGCTTCCAGCAGCGAAAATCCTGATTGACACTTTGTACCTTCTCAGAGGTAGAGCCTCAGCGTCATAGAAACAAGCTCTGAATGTTTATTAAAGTCCCTCTTGGCAGGGTTTCCTTATTTTATTTATTTTTTAAAAAAAATTAATCCGTGGAAAATGTCCTGGTTTGACAGCTTTGGAGTCTTTGATCACCTCTTGATTTCAGCAACCAGGTAAAATCCAGCCAAATGGTTAGTTTTGCATTTTGATTCTTAGATAAAAGGCTGAATAGGAAGGAAAAACAAAAGTGCTTGATTGCTTCTGATAATCACAATTGCAAGGGAATGAGCTGTGGGTAGTTTTGGAAGGATCTTTTAATAAAAAAGCAGGAAAAGGAGATCACCTAAAGCCATGACAGTGTGGAAAGGGCCAGATAATTTGATTTTTTTCTGTACCTTGAATACATTGCATGATTTGGGATGAATGAGTGGAGCCATTTCTTTCTTGGATGGTGAATGGGTCTGATGTCTGATCTCATGACCTCCATGTGATGCTGGTTTTGGACATTAGACACTAAGTATGTCATGTCCCTAGAGAGACATCTCTTGCTGTGTTGACTGGGTAAAATGAGTAAAAAAATAATAATACCAGGCAAACTCTTCCTGATTGTTTTTATTGCTTCTAGGCCCTATTTCACACTGCATGTTTTTAGCCAGCACACCTCCACTCTTTTGCTAGAAGGGTTGCCAGACTGTGACTTCTCCTGATACAGGTGACAAATGTCCCAGTTTTCTTGTAAGTGGTTCCAGGAGAAATCAACTGTATCATTGTCCTCCTGTTGGGCCATCCAGCTTGGTCTAGGAGGTAACATCTAGCAGGGATGTTGAAAGGGTCCAGTCTCTTTATCTAGTCTGATTTAAGCTAAAAACACTGAAAAATAGTGAAAATTATCAGAAAAATGGTATATTTTACATGATCTTCATAGATCATACGTGACATATTCTAAAAAAATAACTTTTACCAGCTATTCAAATCTCATGCACAAAAAGCCTACAGGAAGCAACATTTCTTGGATTTTCATGACATTTATCTGCAATTCCAGATGCTTGGGTTGTACATACATCAAGTAATGTTGCATCAGTCTGTGTGTGCTTGCTGATCTAAAGTTCAATCTGTATTTCATCTGTGATGACTGCAATGCAGTAAATGCCCTGTGCAAAGCAGAATCTGGGGAAGATTTGAGTGATCTTGTCATGAAGAGGCACCCATGGGTCTGACCTTCAGTTGAAAAGAGAAAGACAAGGTGCCTACTCTTTCAGTATCATAGTGTGGTTCCCAGGAGAGCATCTAACATGTCAGGGAGTAGAATTTGCTGGTGGTAGCTTCTAGCAAAAATATTGGCTGGGCTTGGATTCTTGTTTTTCCAGCAGTTTCTATGCAGATTTTCAGCCTTCTAGTGCCCTCAGCATTCTCTTTGACAGAGGAGGAAGAAACCATCTATGTAGGAAGGAGACTTTCATAGTATCTCTCCTGTCCCACAAAAGGAGTTTTAAAAGCTTGCTAGGACAGTCTAGGGATGTCTAGTCCTCCCCATGGGACCATCAATTTGGATAGACTATCATTGATAGTCTGAATGCCACTGCCTGTGACTGAGGCCCATGGCCCAGTCCATGATGGGCCAACTGGAGGCAGCTGCCTGCAGTTGCCACAACACCTATCAGCCTGAGCAGAACTATAGGATGTGACCAGCCTCAGAAACCATGTCCTTCTGCTTGATCTGAGAGACAGAGAAGTGAGTGACCCATGGTAGCATTTGCCTACACAGAGTGTGCAGGCAAGCTTATGGCATTGACTTTTATGTTGGATGGCACAGGCTGGACTAAACACTTGGTGAGTACAAACCTATTGAGGATCTAAGGAGGCATTAGTTCAGCCAAGCTAAATTAATTTCCAGACATGCCTGTCTCATCAACCCAAAGGGAAGCAAGCCACGTGGCATTAAGTTCACCTTAATTCTGAAGTAGATTGAGGATACAGGTCTTAAAGTCTTCCAAGGAATTTCCTATACAGCCATGCTCAGTTTGGATTTGCTTTTCTGAAAGTCTCTGTGTAGAGGAGGTCTCAGAGGTGAGGTTCTTTGGAACAGGGTAAACTAGGGTTCAGTTTCTACTTGTTTGCAAGGAGATTTAAGAACATTAACTGGCTGAGAAACAACTGATAGTGACTGCAGAGAAAGCTGATAGCTGAGTGGTGAAAGCACAGGGCAGTGACATAGGGACTATCCTGAGAAACCCCACACTGTCCTCTGCTTCTGACATTTACGAGTAATTCAGCTGTGTACAGCTATGAAATGAGAATGATCGGTGTTAGGTGGCTGTGTGCCATGGAAGCAATGTCACTAGAGGTTCTGCAGGGGTCAGAGGTGTCTGCAGACTGTTTTCCTTCCTGCCTTCACCCTCAGACATTTAGTAAATTCCTCTCTCCAACCTCTACCTCCTCTGGGAAAAGCAGAACACCACATCCCAGATGTCCCCAGTGATGTTAAGACTGCAAGGCATGCAGATTGTAACAAAGAGCCGTTGGCCTGTCGCTGTCTGGAGGAGTCACTCAGTGTCTAAGCTCAGCAACTCAGCAGTTGTTCACATCACCATGTCATCTGCATGTTTAAGAGTAGTAGTCACAGCTGTACAGTGTTTAGGTCTTGCTCCAGGCTTGTGTCGAAGTCAAACCTTATTCTGTAGACCAGGAAGAGGATTATTTACTTGGAAAATTTAACCAACCATGTCAGATGCATGTGTTAAGTGTCCATCAAGTCCTTTGGATGCCTTTGGCTACTATTATAGGGGTACTCTAACCATGCTAGCCCTAAAAGCTGCCTAGACACAGGACAACCCTTGGGGTGAATTTGTCTCTGGTTTTCTAGCAGAGCATGATAGATCAAGATGTGGTCCAAAAAGTGTGTTTTTAGAAGAGGCACTGACTGCAAGTGAGCCAGTTTTTCTCCTCAGTTTTGGGTACCATCAGGTTGCTGAGAGGTCTCCCAAGCTATGGGGACCAGTGAAGAAAGACAATCACTGTGGATTGTAACAAGCCCAAGATCCAGATAGCTACAGGAGTGGGAGTAGAGTGACCCCAGGATTTCCTACTCTGCCCTGGATGTGGTTGGTACATAAAGTCCCTCCCAGGCCTTCCTCCACTAGAACAGTGCTAAAGGAACTCCTGTACTATCTAGAACATCTGCTTTGGTATTGCCCTCTCCTCATCAGGTTTTCAGGATCAATTACTCCAAGATACAAGTAATTGGAGAGTCAAGATAGGGAAGAAGTGCTTTGCTTGGTATCTACTGTGCCTGCCTTCATTGAAGGCTATCTTACAATAATGCAATCTTCCCCTTAACCATGGTTGTGATGCAGGGACACAATGGGCTATCTGGATGGAGGGCTAGATGAGTGCATGGGGTGGATACAACAGGTTGAGATCCTGAGCCAGTGGGAATCACAATACAAACATCAGAGACAAGGGAAATAATGGAGTTTTTTTTCGTTGAATAGTTAAATCAGGAGAGAAGGCAAAATGCAGCAAGATCAAGTCAGAAGAGAACATCTCCTAATATCTCAATGGATTAAATCGAAGATGAAAAGAGAAATTTCTTCTTGCACCAACTGAGCACATGCCTCTGAGTCCCAAAACAGTTCATTCCTTTTCTTTTTTGAGTTTTCTAACCTTTCACTTCTTCCCCCCACTCCCCTTCTTCTTTCTTTTATGGTGTTTCAACTTTTCAAGTCAGTTTTTTAAGTGATGCTTTTTAAAAACAAAAAGTCAAAAAGGTACATTTGGAAAATGTCAAGATTCTATTCCTTTAGAAAAAAAAAAAAAGAAACACTTTATGCCAGCATGTGGGTCTGTAAGCTGCAGGACTCAATTAAATCTGATTTTCTCAGGACTTATGGCTTGTGTTTCAATTCCTTTATCTAATATTGGCTGAGCATATTCAGCCTGTGCCTACGTGTGAGCAAGGGAACTGCTGTCCTTTATTCAGCAACTCCATATCAGAAACATGTTGGCTTTTAGTGACTTTGGGAGTCTCTGTTTTGGCATGATACAAGTTCACAGGTTGAATGTCAATAAACATGCGAGAGAGAAAGATTGGAAAACACACTGATATTGCATGATCACTTTAACTTTCAGAAGTGATCCTAAAAAGTCCTAAATGTAACTTAAAAAGTAATTAAAATGGCTAGCCCTTCACTAATTATCACCTACCTAAAATTATTTGCTGAATTGAGTTCAATTTTCCATATAGCAATCCTTCATTCAATCTTTAATGATTAGATAATAACTGTAAAAAACATGTCACCAGCCTTATATTCATATTTAATATGAATTAATATCTTTAGGAATGGGATCTAACATAACATCCTGCTCCATGATCAGCCTGAGCACCCAGAGCTTATATCATATTTACATCATATTGACATGATAAGTGGAGCCATTAGAGCTGATTGTGTCAATAATGAAAGTTTCACAGCCTCCCTAATTACACATTACTTGGTTGGCAAAAGTGGCTCCAGGGGGGCAGTTAGGCTGTGCACAAACACATGCCTGCCTGAAAAAGTCAATAAATATGATTTACATGACTGACCAGTGAAATCATTGTGGTTAAAAAAGAAGATAGATGGGGAAAAAAAAGAAAAAAATCAAACAAATATTTCATACATGCATGCAACACTCTGAGAAGGTCCATCTTAGCACTCTCTTTAAGCTGTCCTGATTAAGCAAATCAAGGAGCTCATCAGTGTAGTCACTATAAAGAGAGAAAGAAAAAAAAAAAACTTTATCAAGTAAGTGTGAATCAGTTCTTTTTTCTCAGTTCTAGAAGTGCTTGACCCCACATGCCTTCTCCACCAGTGGAAGGATGCTTGTGAATATCTCTGCATTTTGGATCATGCCCCAGAAAAGACAGGGATGATTCCAAATTTAATTTTTTTAATGAGATTTCAACTAGTTTGAGGCAGTTAATCCATCACTGTGCTGTAACTATCTCTGATGACTCTCTACTGATAGAGCCAGGAGCAGTAATAAGACATTTCTTCATTAAATGAAGGTGTAGGCCCAGTGACTCTCTAGGGATTTTCATCTGGAACCGTCAGAAAGAAAGTAAATAACAATTATTATATTCAAATCTAGAAGGCTCTGGAACAAAACTGGAAACCTTCCAAGTTTACTGAGCACAGTAAAGGCATTTCCCAGCCTCATCTATCTTTCCCACCTCCCTCAGCAGGGCATCTCCATCCTACCCATCTTCCTGCACCATAACTTGGCCATCAGTCCTTCTCACCTCTCCACACTGACCTCTCATCACCCTTTCTCTCTTTATTCTCAGACCTCCTCCACTAAAGCAACCACAGATCTCCATGTAGGGATGGATGATGACTCTTTATAGTGTTTTGATTTTTAATTTTAATTCCCACAGTGTACAGTGGAGTTCTTCCCCCCTCTGCTGGAAGAGCTCAGCAGCTCCAGCTGAGAAGCTCTTGTTTTTCACTTTGCAAGACATCGGGTTGGTCCTTGCAGGAGACCCAGCTCTTTGGCCATTCCATAGACCATGCAGAGTCTAACCCTGCTCTCCTGTCCAGTTTCTTTTATACTATCTTAGGATGGGATGACACTAGCTGCTGGTCTGTCCTCTCAACGCTTGTTTTTCACCTCTTTACTGAGGATAGCAGTTAAGGACACAAAGGTAGAGTTCAGCTTGAACTTCAAAGCAAATTGCACTTCAAAGCTTCTTTCTCACTCCTGTTAAGAGTTTGTGGTTGAAGAGCTGTAAAGAGCTGAAGACACAAGGGTTAGCAGCTGTCCTTTAGGTATCTTTGGCTATCAGACCATGTTCTGCTTTTCCAACCTGAGCTAAAAAATACCTAGGACCTTCATTTGACAATGTGCATTTAGTGGCTTTTGTGAAAGGAATGAATCAATTTGTTTCTCCAGATGACCTACCCAAATGCACTTTACCAGTTGCATCACACCCTGGACTGTTACCTCTAACATCCTCCTCCTTGGAGAGACATCAGGGATGGAGCAGGGAATGGGGGCTAAATCCACCTGAGTGCAAAACCTTTTCAGAGGAGGAAGGATTTGCAGAGGCAGAGCCCTCAATCCCCATGGACTGAAGGTCTTCTGGGGCCAGAACTCTGGGCCCAAGCTATTGCAAAAATACTCATTTCAATTTAAAACAGTATGAGCTACTTCCCTTGCTACCTCCTCTTCCTCCAGCCCCAGTGACCCCAATGGGTGTTTTATTGGTAATGAACCCAAGGAATAGAGAATAACCCTGCTGAAGGAGAATGCACCAGGTAGCAAAGCACCAGCCTGATAGTAGCTCCTGGGTCTCTGTGCTGCTAAGTGCTGGCTCTTCTGACTGCTGAAGTTCCTTTGGATATCAAGTAGAGCTGATTCAGACTTAGCAATTTCTTTACTTTGCCCTGACTTGTCTGAGCTTTTCCATGCATATAACCTCTCAAGCATGGGTGGGAATGTGATGGTCATCTGCTTCAATAGCCTTTCTCTTAGCTGTACCCAACAAGAGCCCTGCACAATCCACAGTCCCACAAGGAAAAGTTTCTACCAGCCTCATGAGCTACATTTGGCTCAATCTGAGATGCTAAGCAACCCCCTTAAAACACCTTCTTATTTTCTATATCTCTACTTCAAAGGCCCAGTACATTTCATTTTTATGTCAATCATCTGCTTTTGCTGAGAAGGAAGATTTCATGAGTCAAATAAACCCAAACAACTGACAAGACCACATCTGCAGAGGACAATAGATGTTTGAGTCTCCTGTGAACCAAGGAAGAAAGACCGGAAAGCAAGGTACAAAGCAATTGAAGCAGATTATTTCAAAGTTTTATTGTATAAATCTACAAAAAGACTTTGCTACAATAGCAAATAGAGTGTAGCACTATTCTGTTGACAGGTTCTAGTGGCTTGGTGTGATCTTGTAACTCCAACATGACACATGAGGAATAAACTGCCTGATACAGTCAGATCTAGGGCGAGTGATGTCGGCTTACAAAGACCTTTTGGCTTCAACCCCTATAACCTGTAGTGATTGAATGTGTTTGCCTTTTGTACAAGGTTGTTTGAATTAATAATATCTCTAGTAAAAATAAAAACTCTAAAGTAGTTTTGTCAGAGTCAAATGTAAAATTGTCTGAGGAAAAAAAAAAAAAATCCAGTGGTTGAAATTTGCTAAAATTTCACAGACACAACACATACACACTTCTTCATTCACCTGACTCTACCCCAGGAACAGAAACCACCAGTCCTTCCTGGAGAGGCTGGTAATATAAAGCAGGGTGCTACAAATAAAGCTCCAATCAGTTAGGAGCAATAATTGAAACAAAATCAGTCCAGGAGATTCAGTTTTGCACACTCCAAAAAAGTCAGCTGAAAATGTATAAACCTCAGGACCAAATGACCAAGTAGCAAAGCCAGGCTAATTCATTAAAAAGGCAAGAAAGTCTATGGAAAAAGAAAATGCCTATTGAGACAGTCAAGTCTCTTGAAAGAGACTGTGGAAATTAAGCACCTCAAAATTAAACATCATTTTGACCTTGAGATGATGCCTGTGAAGTCTGCCTTTACATGGCTTTACATAATTTTCCAGTCCTGGACATTTTTGCTGAGCATTGTTGGAATGCACCTTAGGTCCCCAAATGCAACAAAACATCACAGAATTTAGTTAGGTGGGTGGGATTGCTCAACACACACACACACACACATCCACACTGACACATACACATTCATACCCGGGACAGTTGGCTCTGGAAGAGAGAGGAACCAACTAGACCTCTTCAGCTGAGATGTGAACCAAAACTGTCTTGTTCAGCTCACTCAAACTCTTGTCTTTTCAACACCTTTTGTGCTCCCTGGGTCTGGATGGAAACAGTCATGCCAAAGTCAGCACAAGAACCCCAGTTCTTGCAATAACTCTGGCCCATGCAGATCCAGGAAGCATCTGCTGTCTCACAAGACTTTCTGGCAAGACAGTTGGCTCAGTTGTGCAGGCTCAAGCAGTTCAGACAAGCATCTGGACCACAGGATGCTTCTCCAAACCTCCAGAGCCCTTTGAGGTTTGAAAAACTGATACCCGCATGAAATGAAGCTACCCTCAAACTCAGGAAAAATGAGTTACAGCATTAACAGCGTGGAGGGTTCATAGCCTAGGTAGGGTCAGTCATTTGGAAAAGTTAATCAGGAAAGTTTTTTTTTAACTGATAATCAAGTGAAGATTTCTTTAGGTGAGTCCCAGTGGCCCCAAATTGCAGAGGTATGGTATCATCTCAACAGACAGTCAGTACAAGCCCGGCGTCCTTGCTGTCTTCTTCTTGGTTCTCCTGCTTTGCTTCTTGGTTTCTCTTTTCATTCTCAACACTTTCTTCTGTGCTTGGAGTACCTGGATCAGCTCAGACTTTTCTTTGTCCAGTTGGAAGTGGCTTCCTCCTTTCATTCTGACTCTAAGCACCTTAAACATGGCATTGCACTGCATGGGAGGCTCTTTGGTGCATGATTTTCCCTCTGTCTTCCTGCAGCACTCGCTTCTCCCCTGGGAAAGTAAGACTCTTGGACACAGAGAAGGAAACTCAGCAACAGCAGCAGGGAACTCTGTAAAAGAAAAAAAAAAGTGCAGCAGCTCCAATTAGATATCTAAAGTGGAGAGAACAGGGGATTTTTCAGGAAATGGGGTGAAATTCAGCTGTCCCCACTAAGTGTCTGCAATCTGGAGGTCCCACTAGGTGTTGGTGTTTAAGCATTTGACAATGGTCCAGCAGAAAGAAAGGCATGATGTGCACTGGCCCCAGAGTATTAATGATTGAGGCTGGATTTTGGGTTCCTACATCAAGAAGCTGAAATCCCACTTATCTGATGGTGCCAGTTTTTTGCAACCATTGGGGCTGAGGTCTCAAGACCAGCACAAGTATTTGCACCTGGGCTATTCAATATCTTGGGCACTGGGGAGGCTGAGAAAGGCCCACAAGGGTAAAATGAGAGGTAATTACCTGTGCTAGTGTTTCCCTCAGACAGTGGATCCAGCAGTCGGTGGCTGGGGATCCTGACAGCAGGTCTGGATGTTGAATCCTTGGTTTTGAAGCTTTTTCTCTTTGGCTTTCCTTCCAAATCCTGAGCACTGTGAAGTGATTCCTTCTCAGAGGATGATCTGAGTGAGTCACTGTAACCAAGAGAAGATAATGTTTGTAATGCACGGCCAGCTCATCCTCAGCAATGACACCCACTCCCCCACCACTCATCCCAGGCCATTAGTGAGAAAAGCTCCCTTGTCTCTGTAGGCACAGCTACTGCCAAACTAACTCACTCTGAACAAGTGAGAGGAGAGCCCCCTTCATTCCTGAGACCAACTCACTTCTAGCAAGGCTGCAAAGCAGATGTGCATCTCCTTCAGGCTGTGCATGGACCTGTGACATGTTGTTACAGCTGGGGACTCAAACCCAGAGCTTCATGGGCCAGGTCCTTGGGCTGGGCTAATGAAGAACCTTCCCATTTCCTCCCCATGTCAATCAGAAAGTTCAAGATACTGTCCTGTTTGGAAATTTTTCCCACTCACTGTCCTTTATTTCCCTTTGGCTGGTTCTCCTTTCCCCTCCCAACTCTTATCTTTGACTTACAATGCTTCATGTCCCAGTTCAGATTTTGTTTTTACCCCAGTGCAAGATTCCAACTGACCAGGCTATGGATAACTTATGTCTAAGAGTGTAAGAGAATTAACTTACCTTCAGCCTCTCAGAAGGAGGCACACCAAGGCCTTCTGAGCCACTGGTGCCACATGTCACTGCTGTAGTAGTGCCAGGAGCATCCCAGGAGCCCTCCTGTTGCTGCATCCCTGCTGCATCTCTTGCAGAGGTGTTGTTTATTTGGTCTGGTGGTGAATGCAGATGATGTTCTAGATGTATCCAGCCTCAAGAAGCTTTGATAAGCCAAACTTCCTGAATATGTCTTACTGCAGTTTCATCTCAAAGTCCCATCATCAGACATTAGCCAAAGCAAGGTGAACACTGAGCATTACTGCCCCAACATGGAAAATATCACAGAGTCCAAGTCCATCTCCATCCATGGCAAGATGTTGTAGAAAATGCTTTGTGAAAAACACTCTGTCCTCAGGTGCTTCAGGACAGTGGTGCCAGGCTTTTCAAGTGTGTTTTGAGTCTGTCTGTGTGAGCAGAAACTCTTTAATGTGATGCACAGGTTGAAACTGTGCTGGGACACACAGCTGCTCTCTTCACTTCTTTTTGCTTTTACATAGCAAAAGCTCTTGTTGTCTCCACACATCAGCATGGACTCGATTTGCTGCTCTGGGGATATTTTGCTCTGGATTTAGGATGTGTTTGTTTGTTTCATTTAAAGTATAAGGACTTATTTCCCTTCCCCACACTCTTAAAATAACTCTGGTGCCTCCTCTCTCCACCTTGAACCCCTTTTTTTCTCTGAAAGGAAGCAGACTGCCCTTCAAGAAATGAGCTCAGAATTTAATTTGAATCTCTGTTTTCCTGCTGAATGCACAGTATAATGTGCAGAGAAAGGGTGAAATTTGCCTCTGCACTGCAGTGGCCTTGATTGGAATAAATAGAAACTAAGACAAGTAAACCAGTAAAAGCATCTTGAGAGGAAAAACATTAAAGCAGGTATTAGGTACAGTGAAACGAAAACCACTAAAAATAAAACAGATTCTTAAAGTTTCTAGTTCCTGAAGTAATAGAATTTCTTAAAAAAAAAAAAATCATTAAAATTATTTAATCATTTGGATCAAGTAAGAATAGGAGATTGCCAAGTGAATAGAAGCCCAGTGGTAAATCAGAAATGGGCAAGGGTCAAAAGAAAGATGCCTCCTCAGGACAGGGACATCTCTTCAGAAGAGGGAGGAGAGAAAGAGAAGGAGAGATCCAGATGGGTAGGAACCCTCAGCCAATTGCTGTACTCTTATTAAGTCCTTGAAAGCTGCCAGTGATAAGTGGCTGCCTCTGAAGTTGGGAATTGTCTCTAGTTTCTTGTCAGGGATCTCATAAAATTATCCATTCCCCACAATGGTGCAAGCAGTATCTTCAGCACCACCGTATTACATGGCTCAGGTGAGGTGGGCAACCACATCCTAAGGTACCTCTCCCCCATTGCCACCCTCCCCCCACAAGCAAAGTTAATTCTTCTGCTATGGGCTGTTGGACAGAGCATACCTCATGTCTCGTCTCAGCCAGAACCTCTCTCCAAGGAGAAGTTTCCTAAATACTCCCTCTTCTCCCTTTCATGTAACCCAGGCTGCTGCCTCCCTTGAACTAGCTCATATGACAGTAGCTGGTGGGCTGGGGGGCTCTGGTTGAGTCCCATTGCTTGGCACGGGACTGGCAGTGGTTGAGGGAGGCACGCTCTCCACAGAATCTCCTGATTGAATCTCAGGGGTCCTCTGTGGGCTGGGCTCCTCAGAGTGCTCCATGTTGCCTTGGACTTCCTTCCCTCTTTGGATCAGCTGCTCTAAAGTCTTGGGCAAGGGGTAACTCAAGAAGCGCTTTAGTTTGGGCTGGAGGGTGCCTACCACATACTGGATAATTTCCTCCTCATCTGCATCAACATAGAGGGTCTGGTACAAGTCTCTCTTGCGCCAAAGGAACTGATCCAGGGGCTCTCCCTCTTTCTGGGGCAAATCCAGCTCCCTTTTGATAGCATCCCTAGTCAGAGTTCCCTCGCTGTACTGCAGGAACTCCTTCTTGAACTCGACCCAGTTCTTGACAGAGTCCTGCTTGTATTCCCACCACTTTTTAGCTGGGCCGTTCATGTGGTTTTGGATCTGAGAGAGCCAGTATTCTTCTGTTCCACCCACCTGCTTTAAGTATTCCTCCAAGTGGCTCAAGAACTCCCTGGGATCCTCAAAAACCTGGGTCTCCACTGGAGAGGCTGGAGCATCCTCCGACACAGTGACCCACGGGTAGGAATCGTGGGCCTGGGGGATGCTGGGCACCTCGCCAGGAGGAGGGGTCAGCGCATACATCTGGCTCATATCAAGGGCATAGTCATAAATCTCCCCCTCACTTGGCCTTATCTCTGGGCCTCCCACCCCAACGGACACGGTCTGCTTGCCATGCTCCCCAGGGCAATATTTGCCTCCCATGGACTCCAGACGGTCCGCCCACTTCTCCAGACGGAAAAAGACTTCCTTCCAAACATTCATCTCTCTCTTGACCCACCTCTCCAGATGGGCAATGGTTTCCTGGCATCTGACCAAGCAGGCCTTGATGGACTTCTTCCACCTTTGGTTATCAGTTGGGACATGGTCCTCTAAGTTATTCTCTAACTTCCCCACTGATTTCTGCAAGCCTTTCAGCTCACGCTCCACCTGCTTGGAGACCTCAGACAGGAGGTGCCGGTGGGTCCTCCTGACGTGCTCCAACATTTCTGCCCTGCATTTCCCTATCTGCAGGATCACATTGGGCTTGTTGGCAACTCCACGGTGCCCCTGGAAGGAGTGGATGCCTGCATTGGTGACATTATCCAGCTGCATGGCTCCAACCGTGCGAGTGTCAAACACAGAAAGAACTGAGTTATAAGCCCTGGAGCTAGAGCTGACTCTCAAAAACCCCACCACAACACTTCCCAAAAGACACACAGAGACTTCTAAACCCCCCTCAAAGGACTTTTGAACACAAACACAACCAAATCAGATATCACCACAGAGCGAGCTGTCCAGTCCTCGTGGATCCCAGAGAGAGTTGTAGGCAAATTTCTCCAGATGATCAGCTGGAAATGCCGGTCTCACGTGCTCAAGGTGTCACAGGGAGAGCCAGGGATCCTCCAGAAACAAGGAGAAGAGTTGGCTAAGATGTCCAGCCCCGCACGTGTGCCCGCTACCTGCTCACCCGAAGCTGAGAATCTCGAACAGCAGAGAGTCCTCGCTGAAGAAAAACACACAGAGATGCACAGAGAAGCTGGAAACTGCTGCAAAAATCCTGATGATTTCTCCTCTGGTAAACTTGGCGAGTGAAAAAAAGCTTTCACAAGAGCTGCAAAGAGCTGCTTCTCTTCCCTGTCTGAACTGCCACTAGTCCAGGCTCTTCCATCTACTTATACCCCACACAGCTCAACATGTGGGTGGTGCCCTGCCTCCTCTCACACTCCCAGCGCTGCGTTCATTGGAGGAAAAACGAGGCTGGTGGCTGTGGCAACCCAGATCTTGGCAGCCTCCCTTCGCTTCCCACCCCCTCGCTCACGCCCCCAGACTCGACGCGAGAAGCACTTGAAAGGTACTGGAGACAGTTGGATAGATGGATGAGTAATCGCACCTTCCGCCTTTCAGCTTGGAGGAAAAACACTTATTCATTCCACAACTATTTACTCAGCAAGGTCATCATTAACATGCTTCCCCTGGCAGGACTCGCCGAGGGGGAGATGAGGAGGAATTCAGTGTGTGTCACACCAAGAGAGACACCCACGGGTCCCCCCCGCACACCCTCACATGTGTTCACACACACACACACACACAGAGTGAGCTCACTGCTAATGTAAATGCTTGGAAATGGCAAATCAGCAGGGGGGGGGGGAGGAAAAAAGAAAAGGGGGGGGCGGAAGGAAAGGGGGAAATACTCAAAGGAATTGAGTAAAAAACTGGAGCACTGTGGACTTTCTAAAGCATTGGTAAGTGGGAGTCATCCCCACTGCTTAATTGCACCAGACCAACTGCTATCTTGGGAATATTCAGTAAGGGAGAGGGACGGCATCCTGATTTTTTACACCAAATTAAATCCGCCCATCCAAAGCCTGTGCCGTACTTAGCTTGAATCAGATGGTTAATCAGTTAGCCAACCCACAAGCGCAGATGAAGCTACATTTGTTCTTTGCTCTTGACAAAGCAGGAAAAGCGAACCATAAAAGGAGTTCCCGGGTCTTATATAAGCCAGAGATAAAGGATTCCCTAATCTGAGAGAGTTCCCTGCCGGAACACCCTCAGAAGGGTGCTGAGGACATCTGGGGCTTCTCGTCCTTTCTATGTGACAATGGTTGGAGGCAGTGAGATGCTGATTCATGAATATCACCTAACAAGGGGGTTTCAAGCCTGTTGGCAACCAGGAGGTACCCTGCCTCTGCTCGGGGTTTGTGGGCAGTGTGCCAGGGAGGTTTAGGATGGATCCTCACTCCCACAGCTTGTGGTCACGTGTTTCCCAGTGGGACTGCAGCCAGCCTGGTAAGAACGAAATGTGGAAGAGACAGATGATCTTTCAGTGAAGTCCTGCTGAAAGGAGGTCTCAGTGACCCCACACATTTGGTTTAAAGCAGAGTCCCGTTGAGGCAGACTGGTGGTGGTCAAGCTGAAGGACATGAGGGACAGTGGTGAGGACTACCTTTGCCCCCTATAAGCTGCAGGAAGGCACATGGTCTATTCTGCACCAGGTGATGGCAGATGGACAAATACTTCTGTATGGCTCTCAAGGGAAACAGGAGGGTTATTTGGGGCAGCAGCAAGCTGACATAGAAGGGTTGTGTGGTTTGGTTGAAGGTGGTGAGTGCCAGTGAGTGAGGATGGGGATAAAAACCTGAGGGTGTAAATTAGGAGTCCTGACCCAACAGACCCTCCCAATGTGATTTTATCCCCCACATATATCATGACAGGGATATGACTGGTAGAAAGCTACGCTCTCTTCCTTGCTTGTTTTTCCACTTTCACCCAGCTTTTTCGAGTATAAGATTTTTGTATATCTGTGATTGTGTTTAGAAAGGGTCAAATGTCAATCATCTGAGGGTTTGGGACAGATCTGGAGCCTTTTGTGGTGTAGTCTCTATACCCCATAGAGTCCATTTTAAACCTGCATTGCCAGTAAGAGATCACATGAATTTGGAGAGACTCTGCCATCTCTGTATCTCTGGATTAGTGCAAAGATATTTTCCAGAAAGCTTTTCACCCAGGATCCCCATAAATGATCCTTAGGAGATTGTGAGTGGGTGGAGATAGGTTATTGACTGGATTTAAGTTTGCAAGGTGGCCTGGTTTCAATCTCACCTTGTTCCATCAAATGACAGAGTCTGGAATGAACTGGATGTAATACCTACTCCACTAAATCTGTCTCTCTCCAGCCCCTGCACCCTCTCTTTCCTTCTCCCTTAATTTTCAGGGGGGGGGGGGGGGAATTCATCAGTCTGAATGGCCTCATTTGGCACTTAGATCTCAGGATTATTAAGGCTGGAATGGACCTCAGGAAGTTTCTATCTCAACCTTCTACTTTAAGTTGAATCAGCTACTGGGTCAGATGAGGTGGTTCAGGTTTTAGACACTGAAAACCTCAGGGATGGGGATTGCACAACCCTCTTTGGTAACCTGCTCCACTGCATGACTGTTCTCAGAGGGAAAACCTTTTTCCTTTTACCCAGACTGAGTGTCTCGTTTCAATTTATACCCAATGTCTCCTCAGTGGCTTGTGCTGAACTTGTTCCAGTCGATCAACATGTGGTACTAAGGGGCTTAGACCTGGTTGCAGGAGCTAGATATGGTCTAATTTGACCTGAGTAGAGAGAAATAATCACTTCCATTGATCTCCTGGCTGTACTCATGCTCTCACAGTCCAAGATAGTTTTTTGAGTGCCAGGACACACTGCTGGATCATACTCAGCCTGCTGTCCCCCAGCACTCCCAGGTCCATTTCTGCCAGTCAGTTGCTGCCAGGGATTCTTTCTTCCCAGGCACAGAATTTCTCCTTGTTGAATACCATATGGTTTCTGTTGGCCCCTTCCTCCAGCTCATCCAGGTCTCTAAGTTCATCTCGTTCAACAACCTTCCCACGGAGCTCTCCTCATAATCTGTGTGCTCTTCTGTGTAGGTGGTGGGGGAGACAGGAGAGACTAGAAGTAAGGAGGGTTTTCCTTCTGGACCTGCTGGGGAATGACTTGCTGATTAAGACATAGTGATAAGCATTTTCATTGTGTTTCTAATTAAAGTAAAGTGCGTGGGTAGAGGGAGGAGGAGAGAGGGGAGCGGAAGCAAAGGGAGGAGGGAGATGTAGAGTGCTGGGAGCTAACAGAGAGAGGCAATTTGAGGCAGACAGACAATGTCTGCACATGGAGAGACAGACTGGCATGGAAGGACAAGAGATATGGACTGGGGCAGGCTGGGGAGAAGGCTGTCATAACCACAGACTCTTTATCTCAGGGCTTCACAAAGAGGCAGACAGACTTCTATCGAAATTAGCTGCCTGGCCTCAGGGGAGCAGGCAATGGAAAGGGTGGATGGAAGGGACTGCAGTGCATGTGGTCCTCTGGGTGTCCACAGGAGATCCAAGACAGGAGAGGGGTAAGAAGACTAGAAAGGGAGGTAGGAATTGAGTATGAGGGAGGAAGAAAAAGGGTGATCAATGAGCAGAGGTAGTTTCCTCCAAAACAGCTGAGCAGGAGCAAGAAAGGGAGAGAAAACAGTAAAAGCCATATTTTACAGCTCAGCAGGGATGGTGTCAACATGGGTTGTCTCCCTAGAGCTTCCTGAACAGTTTTAAACCACAGTAGATTAGGATCAGACCCAAAAAACATGAGCAGACAGAAAGAGAAAAGCCAACAGACTAATTAGAGGCAGACAAAAGGAGCCTGTGGCAGCGAGCAGCGATAGAAAACCCTGCTGCAGGGAAAGCGACCAGGTGAAAGGGACACTGAGTCATAGCCAGCACTGGCACCTTCCCCAGTGTTGTCACAACAGTGACAACAGTTTTGCTGAGGACACATGCAGCCAGAGCCTGGTGGCACTCACCCCTTGCAGCCGTTCAGAATACAAGCTCTCTCTATGCCTCGCCTTAGAGCAAACTTGATGGGGTTTGGGGTTTTTCAGGGGTTTTTTTGGGTGACATCCCTTTGCCACCTCATGTGGGTGAGTGTATTGCTCAGAGCTACCTTATGGTAAGACATGCTATTTCTTGGAGATAAGCCTGAGCTGTGTGAGCCAGATGAACCTGGTGGGTGAGTGAGAAGGAAGAGATTCCAGGGCTTGGTAAAGTTTATGGTGCAGTTGAGTTGTGCTGTTTTATAGTGTCTTAAGCTCAGAAGAGCTCTGCTAGATGTTATATTACCCTACTGTGATGCCAGGGTCCCTCCCCAATTATGCATTGTGATGTGCATTGCGTTCCTTCTCTGAATCACTGTCTGGAGGACACTGTCTTTCACCAAGGACTCTATGAAGTGCCTAAAGTTAGAAGTCTGAAGGCTGGTGTGCAATTAATCCCATATTATTGCAGGAACTATTTTTTTTCTAGTAAAGAATAAGGATTTTTCTGTGTTGCCCTATATCTGCTGTGCTAGAATTTTCCCTTTCACTTCTAGAATAGCTTCTTCCTTCTACAATAAAAAAGAAATGAGAAAAAAAATAAATGAAACCATAAGCTCTCCACCCCCGTGCCCTTTCAATCCCTATTGATTCTCCTATAGGTTACTAGGCAAAGCTGATCAGTCATTAGTTTGTTAGCAAAACCCTGAAGAAGGAAATGAAATTAAGAGGAACCAAGGTGTGGGGCTTTTTAATTTATTAAAAAAAAAAAAAAAGAAGAAGAAAAAGAACAGCACATTTAATTTACACCATACGTCTCTATTCATCCATCTCCAGTACCAGAACACTTTATTGCATTGAAACTGGCACTCTCAACGCATTCAAAACACAGTTCACGTCAGTGGCTGCGTTGTTCCTGGCCACCCATTGTCCTCCACGGCTGGGGCCCACACATCACGTGCTGGGAGGGTGGGAAAGTAAGCAGAAAACTAAGGGCATCCTGTTGTCATTATTAACAATAATCCTAATAATAATAATTATTATTAGTGCTACTCCTTCTAGTGCTGAGGAGCCTTCAAGTTTTCTGCTTTTTTTTTATTTTCATCTGAAAAGCAGTACTTTGTGGGGAAGATAGAGTGCTTTGTTTTCAGACTAAAAATATCCTCTGTTTTATAGAGTTTTTTTTCTTCCTTTATTTAATGGGATGTTTGTTATTTTCATTTCCTCACTGGGCAGAGGAAATGTTAATGAATGCCTCCTTGTGCTTCATTTGCCTCCTCAAGTCTGCCTGAGGCTAAATCAAGAAAGTCAGTGGAGATGTCAGTATTTTTCATGGCAAGAATCTGAACTCTGGTGTTTGCTGTTATGGCTCTCATGAGGTCAACACAAATAGCAAGACATCTCCAAATGAACTTCATTTTCCTCCCATACACATCACTGATGAGCTGGTGGAGTTTATTTGTTGCTAGCAAAATGAGCAAATCCCATGTTGAAGGGCCTGATTCATACCTGGTTTATGTAATTTCATCTGCCTTTATGCCACGTGGCTGATTGAGAGCTGAATCTGGCCCAGCTTTGGCCACACACTTGACTCTTCCTCCACCTGCCCCTCCTTTAGACTTCTCCTCTAAGTGTTCTAGTAAAAGTTGCTGAATTTAGTGCTTTTTTACTCCTCCTCAGCTGCAAACACTGAAAGTCTCAGGTCTGCTATCTAAGGAAAAGAGGTGGGGTGGCTGTGAAGTGCACAGCCCTGGTTCATCTCCTGGTGTGGCTTGGCTGACAGAGTCTCACCAGGTCCAGGAGAGCTGTGCTCCTCACCATCTGCCAGGATGATGTGCCTATGTTGGTCTAAGGATTATCTGCAGTCCATGGAAACAGTCTCACCCTCCCCTTCAACTCTGGCTCTGCTTTACCATTTCTATCTGGGTTTCATGTTAACCCCTCCATGGTAGTGTGAGATGAGGTCCAGTGGTGATGGTAGAGGAGCACTGGGAGATCACAGCCACAGAGGGAAAATGGGACATTGTCCTTTTTGGTGGCAGATTGCCAGGCTGTGAAAACTTACCCTTGATCATGTGTGAGCCAGTGGAAGTTGGGCAACCACATCTCTTTGGCAGTACCAGCTACTCACATGATGAGGTGAGAGTGGCTCAGACTGCCCCATAGCTTACCTGCTTCTGCTCCTCAGAGACATCAAGCTGTTCCCATGGGTGAGGCTGTGTTAAGCCTCTCCTTCACTTTCTCAACACTTACATGGATTTTTCCTCCTGGACTAGGGCCTATAAGAAGGGCACTAAGGGTGGTGGGAGCTTGATTTTTCTATCAGTAAAAGTTAGACTGGTTCATGGGAAGATTTCCAAGCTGCAGACTCCTTGCTATGGGCTTTGGGGAGGGGGAAGAAATGGGAGATGCCTGTGGCTATAACAGAAAGTACTACCTGGTTGTTACCAAACAGTCACAGTCCCATAGAGAATCCACCACAGTCCCTTTTCCCCATCTAATTACATAGTCCTACTCCTGTGAGTGGCAACAGCTCTGTTCTCTTGAAGGGAAACATCAGAGGAAGCTAAGGAGTGCTCAGACAAAGCAAGTCCAGATTTAAAGGGGATGCAGAAGACACTTTGCTCATGGTATTGTAGGTATTCTCCAAGATGTGCAACAGCAACAAAAGCCATGCTTATTTGGACACCTCTGTGCTAACCTCATTCTCAAAATCCTTATTAACTTTCTCTGGCTGATGTCCTTAACTTGGGTTAGAAAACTCCAGATTCATAATGGGGACAAGCTAAGCAGGATTTTTTTTTTCTGTTTTCAGGTCCAGATCCCTTCATCTGCAAATGTGTGTAGTTGAGCCTTTTGTTCATCCAAAAATGCTCTTCTCTGCCTGAACTGTGGATCTTTTATTGTCTTACTGGATAGATGGGTAGTTTTTCTCACTTCAGGCACATATAAACCACTCCTAAATATTTTGTTTTCCCTCATTCAGACTGAATTCCCAAAGCATTTTCAAACCCACCTACCCTAGTCTGGCTAGGACTTGGCCATGTAGATATCTTTAGATAACACCCCTGGAAGGTTCAAAGCCAGGCTCTGCTTAATTTGGCACTAGGGTTTCAAACCAGGTCTTCTCAGTGCTGAGACATTCCTAAAGGTAAAGGAAACACTAAATGCATTATTAGGATTCATTTTGTGGACATTGTTTGTTTACTTGCTTGTTCCTTATAATGCTTAGACAATGATTTCCTCACCCATAGACCATGAACAACCTCTTCAATGGTGGGGAGCAGGATTCTCTGTCTCTCTCTTAACAGGAATGTGTGTCTGGTTCTTTACAGTGAACTCTTTTGAGACGTTGCAAAGGGCACCAAAGGGACACAAAACCTTTCCATGGTCACAGTGGGACATGAAGATGCTGTTGCCAGACAAACCCTTATCTCCAGAGCTCTGCATGCTGATGTCTGTCAGTTCTCAGCTAGCTGATCTCACAGCCATCATCACCATGAAGCCATTAACTAGGCCACTTCTCACCTAGTTTTAGCAATTGTATCACCCAGTGGTTACTCGATTTTCCTTTTTCCTTCTTTTTTCTTTTTTTTTTCTTTTTCTTCTCCTTCTTTTAAGCCATTTCTTTTCTTTTCTTCTCCCTCAAACACTGTTGTTAACAAAAGATTTCCCTTAAGCATCCTTACTTTCCGTTGCTAATCTCTCCTAACCACGGGGAGCCACAGCTTGAGTCAGTGCAGGAATTGTGTCCCCTCAAGATAATAAATGCAGCTGCCTCACAAGCTTAATAACAGAAAGGGTGATGTCAGGTCACATCTGAAGTGAAGGGAGCCTCATTCAGTGCATCCTCATCCCAGTCTAATTCAACCAGCTTTTCCCTTTCCATTATTTAAGTCCCAGTAAATGAGAGATGGATAATTAGGGACAGCAGGGAGGCTCAGAGGAAACAGAGGAAAGTGAGAAACGAACAACAGATTGGACTAATTTCTTCTTTCCAAATGTATGAGGCCCCAAACATCACTAAAAGACATATTAGATCAGGGTTAGCTGTAGCTGGGGAGTGAGCTGCTGTGTAAAGTTCTCCAGGAGCTTTCCTGTCCCACAAAAATACTTTGGTGTAGTGCCACAGCTCCTCAGTACATCAGTACCCCTACGATGAACACAACAGCTCAGTGGTCTCAAGCTGGAGATCACCAGGTCCATGGGAGCAAAGCACTGCAGAGGTTTCACATCCCTGCACTGGGAAAGGTGTGTATTTGGGAGCACACAAAAAAATGGGGTTGTTAGGTAAAGATGTGTGTGTAGGTCCTATTTGGAGCTTGAGATTTGGAAGGTCCATAGGGCAGGGACTGCAGGTCCCACATGATGTGCAGTCTGTTCTGAGACAGCATGAGGAGGACAAGGACAGGGAAGGAGGCACCTTTAAGGAATAAGAAGCATAGGTCTGAGACAGAAGTGATCCTGACACCAGTTTTTTTCTTGCTAGTGTCTCCCCACATGATCATGGGAATTTACTCAATTTCCCTTCTTCTCATGGAGGCTGTGTCTCAGGAGGGCTGGTGCTAGCTGGAAAAAAGATTGCTGAGAAGAGAACATTTGTCCCCATAGATCTGTTCAGCCTTTGCAAGACTAAAACTGAGGGGGAGGGAGAGGGGACAAAAAAAAATAAAAAAGGGAAGAAAAAGAAAAAAGAAAAAAAAAAGGAGAGCCAGGAGAACAAAAAGAAAAAAGGGGGAAAGTGGGAAAAAAAGGGGGGGGGAAGGGAAAAAAGGGGAAAAAAGGAACCAAAGTGGGAAAAGGGAAAAAAGACAAAAAGTGGAAAAAGATGGGAAAGTGAGAAAAGGGAAAAAAGAAAAAAAGTGAAAAAAGGGGGGAAAGTGAGAAAAGGGAAAAAAGAAAAAAGGAAAAACGGGGAAAAAAAGGGAAAAAAATAAAAAGGGGAAAAAGAAAAAAAGAGGAAAAAATAAAAGGGAAACAAACAAACAAACTAAAAAACCCTGAGGCTAAAATTGCAGGTTATTTATACCTGATTTTAGTGAAAGGTCCCTCAGACATGACCTGGGGAGAGATGGTCCTGCTGTAGGACTATGTAGCCCTGCCCTGTTGCTGGGCTCCTGACTGTGGACGGGAGGATGCTGGGGAGGCGGTGGCAGCTCGATCTCAGCACAATAGGATTTAATTCTCCATCCTCCTCACAGGAATGTTGCAACAGAGAGAGGGAAGGATCTTAGGGGGAGATGCAGGAACGTCCAGCCAACAGAGCTGATGTTTCTCTGCCCATCACCATCGTTTCTCCCTGCTTGACACAGATGGTGGCCTCACCACTGACCTTCTCAAAGAAACCTCAGCCCACGCTGTGGGGGAGGACGCAGTGTCCTGGATTTCCCACCTCACACCCCCGTGGTCTGTTTTTCAGCAGTCGGGTTTGACATCTAGGAGGAAGGGGTGGGAAAGGCAGCAGCTCCATGTTAATAGGTTTGTTAAGGAGAAGCTCAGCAGAGGTTCGTATCCATCCCCGCGGCTATCTGAAGTGCCCTGAGCCATCCCTGAATGAGACACCGAGGTGGGTGGGTGTGTGGGGGAGAAGTGATGAGTGGGAGCAGGGAGAGGAGAAGACAAAAGGGTTGAGCAGCGTGTGTGCCGGAGATCAGATCTGCTGCACGCTCACCTGCCTACAAACAGGGAAGGGACACAGCCTGCCACGTGAGTTTTGCAGGGGGTAAAAGTGGTCCAGCACCCCCAGGGCATTTCTAAAATGCTGTGGCCATGGCTCCCTAGATGTAGTGTCTACCCCAGCGTGGGTTACAGCCATCTTTCCTCCTCCCCAGGCTCTACACTGGGAAGGAGGAGAGGGTGCCTGCAGTGCTGCTTTGCTCAGAGCTTGGGAAGCTGTCTGAGATGATAGTGGTGTTTAGAGAGTTTGTGAAAGATGGGAAAACACTGAGATTGGGAGTTTTATGACCTCCAAGGTAAACACATAAAAACATGGAATCACAGAATCATAGAATAGTTTGGGTTGGAAGGGACATTAAAGCTCATCCAGTTCCAACCCCCCTGCCAGCAGCAGGGACACCTTCCACTAGACCAGGTTGCTCAAAGCCTCATCCAGCCTGGCCTTGAACACTTCCAGGGAGGAGCAGCCACAGCTTCTCTGGCCAACCTGGGCCAGTGTCTCACCACCCTCACACCAAAGGATTTCTTCCTCACATCTCATCTCCATCTCCCCTCTCCCAGTTTCAATCCATCACCCCTTGTTCTGTCACTCCCTGCCCTTGGCCAAAGTCCCTCCCCAGCCTTCCTGGAGCCCCTTCAGGTACTGGAAGGCCACTAGAAGTTCTCCCCAGAGTGTTCTTTTCTCCAGGCTGAACAGCCCCAACTCTCCCAGCCTGTCCTCATAGCAGAGCTGCTCCAGCCCTCGCATCATCCTTGAGCCAGAGGATCTCACCTAAGTGTGTCAGATCTGCAAAGGGCTATACTGGGTAGAGCAGCTGTTATATTTGTTGAGCTAAGCAAGAGGGTGATGCATGTTCTGGCCCTACCTGCTAGTGGGTGGGGGCTGTTGATAGAAGTATTTGCCCAGCAGGACCCATGGTATCTCTTCAAGGCTTAAGGAGGTCATGATGTCACTGACTTACACACAAGTCATTATTCATGTCCTGATCAGGGAAGTCATCTCCGGGAAGTGCTGCAGGATCTGATAGGGTCATACCCAGAGCTAAAAGAGCATCACAAGAATGAAAGGGAGGAAGAAGAGATCTCTGTCCTGTCATGGAGAAGACACCTGATGAGTATTGAGGTTGATCTTTGAGAAATTGGTAGTCAAAAGTTCACTGATTCTCACTTCTTTTTTGGACAACTGGTAATTCAGGTCCTGTCTCTGCTCTTTGCCTGAAGGTCTCCACAGATCAGAATTAGTCAGAAAGGGATGGAGAACAAAACAGAAAACACAGTTACTTAGTTGTAAACCTCTTTGGGGTGCCTGCCCATTGAATATTATTGTCTTTAAAAGCCAGTGTAGGAGTAGAAAAAGTTTGAGCAAGTGTAGAAGGGTTCATCAGAGATCTGAAGCTGTTTCCCTGTGAGCAATAAGTAGACACACTGGAACTCTTCAGCATGGAAAACCACAAATTTTAGGGAGAGGATTTGCTTTGAGATCAGTTGTGATTCACACTAAAATTATTCTTTTTGATACAATATTTTTCCCTTTCCCAAGTAAACAGTTTTTATCTCCTGCAAACCAGTGGGTCAACACTGCTCTCTCTTTATGGGGCAGTCCATGACATAAGAGTAGGAACAGGCAGCTCAGGATTGAGGTGACAAAGTCACTGTTTCTGCTGAAGCCCTGGAATTGTAAAACTATGTTCCTGCTTAATAGACTCATACTGGTTGAGGTTGGAAGGGACTTCTGGAAGTCATCTATCTGGTCCAAGATCCTGCTACACAAGTTGTCCAGGACCGTGTCCTAGCAGCTTTTGAATATCCACAAGGACTCACCCAGTCCCTTCATCACTTTCCTGACCATTTGTTGTACTCTGTTCAGTAGCTTCATGTCTCTTGTACTGAAAAGCCCAGCACCAGGCACAAAAAACTACAGCAAACCACTGCTGAAGCCCGGGATTGAACCAGGGACCTTTAGATCTTCAGTCTAACGCTCTCCCAGCTGAGCTACTTCAGCCCTGCTGGGGCATTAATTTTCACAAAACCTGTTCGAACATAATTGTCTTTCTGACTTTTACCGTTCCAACTGTTTTTGTGGGCATTTGACTCTTGTCCTGTCACTGGGGACAGCTGAAAAGAGTCTAACTCCATCTTCTTTACACCTTCCCTCCAGATACTTCCATACATTGATGAGATCACCCTGAGCCACCCTATGATAACATACCGATGTTTTCAACTGCTGTTGGAAGTCAAAGGACTTCCTGTTTTGCTAGTCTACATTAAAGATCATCCAGTTCCAACCCCCCTGCCATCAGCAGGGACACCTTCCACTAGACCATGTTGCTCAAAGCCTCATCCAGCCTGGCCTTCAACACTTCCAGGGAGGAGCAGCCACAGCTTCTCTGGCCAACCTGGGCCAGTGTCTCACCACCTTCACAGGGAAGAATTTCTTCCTAATATCTAATCTCAGCCTACCCTCTTTCAGCTTAAAGCCATTTTCCCTTGTTCTGTCATTAACTGCCCTTATGAAAAGTCCTTCCCCAGCTTCCTTGTAGGCCCCTTCAGGTACTGGAAGGCTGTTATAAGATCTCCCTGGAGCCTTCTCTTCTCCAGGCTGAACAGCCCCAACTCTCTCAGCCTGTCCTCATAGGAGAGGTGCTCCAGCCCTCGGAGAGGTTCTCCAGCACATGCAGACCTCTCCTTCCCATGCACTGCTTGCTCTCGAAAATCCTCCAACTGCCTCCCCAAGTTTTGCATGTGCTGGGTGTGCACCGTTTGTCTGCTATGTCAAATATGTGAGGGCAATGCAACCTCATCAGGGTACTCTGTAATACCCCAGGGTACTTTTTGCCACAAGTCATGCAAGAAGCTGACTGAACACTGACCTCCAACTAAAGATGCAGTGACAGACACAGGGTGTCTTGAAAGCATGTTTATCCCTACGTTATTAACAAGGAGGTTGTCAGTGTCCAGAATATTCCTGAGGTGGGGTGCTTTTCCTGGGAGTTTCAGAAAACCACTTTCTCAACATCTTTCTTTTAACTAGGACATGAATTCTGATTTCTTTACATCTGAAGAGTTCCAACCTCCACATAGCTAACTAGCCCAACATCTTCTGCAAGCTTTACCACTTTGGATAACTGATGGAATATCCACCCAGCTAGATCAAGGTATAGCTTAGAATATCTATCCCAGGCCATGAATCCCATATCTCACAGGAAAGCTAACATCTCCCTGCTTCAGTCACATAGGGATCCCACAAGGAGTGACCAAGCCTTCTCTCAACCCATAAGTGCCTCCTCAGGTGTTCAACCAGGACACAAGGGTCCAGCTCAAGAAGGGATCTGAATTCCCATCATCCAGGCTGGCCACTCCTGTTCATCCACCCTGAGAGTGCCTTGTTTCGTTGCTCAGCCCCATAAAGAAGGGTTTCCCCATCAGGAAAGACCATGTTAGGTCTGGAAGAGTTTACATTGTGGTTTGGTAGAGTGCAGAGGAGACCATGGAGGCTTAAAAGGCTGCCAGGTAAAGTTCTCCTCAATCTCTGAAAAGATACCTTCCTCCTTTTAATTTGAGGACTGAACAACCAGCACTGCACTTTTTCCTTCTTCCTTCCTCATCTCCTCTCTCCAAATATTTGTGCAGATTGCCTGTGGCATTTAGAACAACTAAAATTATCTCAATTAAATATCTCCACTGTTTTCCTTTGTTCTCTTTTCCTTTCTGTCTCTTTCCTTCCAGGCAGCTGGAAGACATTCTTTAGACACTCTTTAAAAACAAAAGAAAAAACAAAACAAAAGAAAAAGCCCCATTCACCCAACAGCTAAGACTCATGTAACTTCAGTTAGGCTTTATTTAGAAATATGGATTAAATAGATGACATGAAAAATGTGAGAAGACCCATTGTCCCAGTCTTCATCCATAGGAAACAGGAGAGTAGTCCCACTCACCCAGTCCACCAAAGTCATCCCTTTGTGGATGAGAGGTTTACAGGAGCTATGAGAGAAAGGGCTAAAAGGGTTGTACACTGATTTTTGAAGCAGGCTTGGTACCATAATGTAGGAATATGATAGTGCTGTTGTGCTCTGGGATGTTCCCCCTGTCTGTTCACATGTTCATCATAACAATATCTGGCCCTTTTTATTGACCCTTCAGCTTTGCAAATTCCCTGCCAATCTGTTCTGGGAGAGAAAATTCCTTCCCAGCATCAGATTTGGCAGCTGCCTCATCCTTCTGCCTGACAGCATGAATCACCAGAGTTAAGTAACAAACCCATTTATACATCAAGATACCATCACGGTCCAAGCAATCATTCTTATGTTTTTCAATGTGAAAGCTATTACTGTGGATTCTGCCTATACTCATCTTATTCCCCCTCCTTTGTTCCTTCATTTTCCTCCTAGTAACTTCTGGATGTTTTATAAAACAGTGAAAAACTTCAGAAGGGGGCTGGGATGCTAAGCAAAGCTCAAAAATCTTTCCCAACCCCCAAGAAGAGAATTTACTACTAATTTTATGAGTTTCTGGGAAACCTCTCAGGGAATCTCACCAAACCCTGTTTGGCAAGAAGAAGTGGATTGCTAATGAGGTTGGATGCCACCTGCTCTGTGTATTATTGTCTTACAAATATACCTACATACCCACACACTCTTTAATACATCTGTTATTTTTACAAAGGTTTTCTTGGTGCTGTTGGTTTTTTTTTTACCTTCTTAGTTTACATTTTATTGTCCTTCTCTATTGACAGTTATTAAAAAAGTGTTTCCCAAATGCATTTGGTTTTGGGAAATGGAGTTTTGATGGGTTGAAATGGCAGTGGGTGATCCATCTTGAAAGCAAGATCTGGGGAAAGCATAGAGTATTGTGAGTTTGTGGAGGCAGGGTGGGATCTGCAAATGTTATTAAGCCTGGGAAATGCAGCAGGACTTGGATGCTGAGCATAACCACGGGATTGCAATATTCAGTAACTGACACAAAACTAATTTAAGCCAAGATTTGTGTTTCTCAGTGCTTAGCTCCAAGACAAAACCTTCAGACTAGGTGTTCTGCTGTCTGATCAGCCTGGGTCCATGCAGGACACAACCATTGCCCTCTCTTTTCTGCACAGCAGCTGAGGTGCCTCCCTAAAACTTAGAAAGTTCTGTCTCAAATACTTTGAGTGGAAACAAGATTTTGATGAACACAGACCTTTGCTTTTCCAAATTGCCCCACCACTCTGAGGGAAATATATCCCAGGTCTCTCAGGTCTCTCTTTTCCTTTAACAGTCACTTAAAGCAAACATTAAAACTTATTTTTCCTAGCAAAGAATGATTCAGATCCAGGAGAACTTAAATACCTGGTGTGGTGTTTGTTCTTGCTGTATCTCCCTACCAGTGAGTATGTGGGCATTTCACTACAGGGTAGATTGTGAATTTTCACCTGGATCCAGGTAATCTCTCTTAGGCAGCAGCAGGACCACAGCCTGCATCCCTCTATCCAATGTATATCCTTCAAGCATGGGGATGCTGCACATGAGGACAGCACTGTTCTTATTCATAGTCAGGATTCCTAAGAGCCAAAACTTAAATGAAAGTTTGGACCTGGGATTACTGGTGGATGACCAGTTGACCATGAGCCAACAATGTGCCCTTGTGGGCAAAAAAGCCAATGGTCTTCTGGGGTGCATTAAGAAGAGTGTGACCAGCAGGTTGAGGGTGGTGATCCTTCCTCTCTACTCTGCCCTGGTGAGGCCACATCTGGAGTGTTGTGTCCAGTTCTGGGGCCCCCAGTTCAAAAGAGATAGAGAACTTCTGGAAAGAACCCAGCAAAGAGCTACAAAGATGATTAAGGGGCTGGAGCATCTTTCTGATGAGGAAAGACTGAGACAGCTGGGTCTGTTTAGCCTGAAGGAGAGAAGATTGAGAGAGGACCTTATCAATGTTTATAAATATCTAAAGGGTGGATGTCAAGAGGATGGGGCCAGACTCTTTTCAGTGGTGGCCAGTGATAGAACAAGGGGCAACAGACAAAAGCTGGAACAAAGGAGGTTCCACTTAAACATGAGGAAAAACTTCTTTACTCTGGGGGTGCCACAGCACTGGAACAGGCTGCCCACAGAGGTTGTGGATTCTCCTTCTCTGGAGATATTCAAGACCCACCTGGATGCTTTCCTGTGCAACTTGCTTTAGGTGAACCTGCTTTGTCAGGGGGGTTGGACTAGGTGATCTCCAGAGGTCCCTTCCAAACCCCACCTTTCCATGATTCTGTGATTCTGTGAAAATTTTAAAGGAGCCCTAGTGGCAATCCCCCCATTTCCCAAGGGATGGGCTAACAAATCCCAGCACCTTTTAGACATCAGACTTAACAGAAGGAGGCATAGTTTGGCAGTCTGGCTTCATTAACTCTGATTTTCAAAGATGTATTTATGTCTCCAGAATAACAATTGAGTTATCTCAGGCTCCATATTCCATCTTCTTTAGTATGTCCCCTTACAGCTATTGCAGTAGGAGCAAGCAGCCACAGTCCCCTTTGTGCCATTAGCTCATTCTTTCTCTAACATATTAAACTGCCATCAAAGAGGAGTTTTACAAACATAGTTTGTTGTCTGTTGGAGCCTTGCATTTCAGACCTACTGCTGTTGCTGGTGCATATTTTGTAGAATTTTTTGAAGCAGTCCATTTTTGCTAATGGGCTCATTTGGGGGTCTGTTAAACTGCAGGGAAACTGGAGAAAAGCAACCTTCCTGCTGGGAGACCTTTGCAAACCTCAAGGAATGGGGTTTTTTCTCCAGAAACAGGAGTTCCATGTTCTTAATGAGATAATTTTCAGAAAAGTCTGGAAAAAAAAAAGAGAAAGAAGAGAAAATAGTGACAGCAAAATAGAGATAATCACTAAAAATGCTTTTCAAGTAAACCAGAAGCCCACTCAGTGTAATGAGACAGAAAAGATTCAAGAAACCTAAAGGAGGAACATGTGCTTTATTTGACACATTAAAACCAAGTCAATATGTAAAAAGCAATAGCACCTCAACCCTGCAGTTGTCTGTCACTCCCCTGGTGCAGATATCTGGATTGAGTGGAGAAACAGGACAAAATCCCATCAGTGGCATAGTTTGGTACCAGGAAGTCTGCAATGAAAACTAAGATTTATGACAAATCTGATGTGTTGAGTTGGGTAGAAAAGGTCACCTCTCTACACCTCCATCTGGTTGATGCATTCACCCTTATTAAAAAAAAAATGCACCCAGGAAGGGGTGATGAACCCATGCTGGACCACAAAGGCCAGCTTCATACTTCTCAACATGGCCAGGCACATCAGCTGTTGGAATAAGCATTCAGTGGTAGCTTTCTGCATGGATGTAATGTGATAACTTTTGAAAGCTGCATCTGGCTGATACCAGATGGATATTTTAAAAAGCACAGGGCACAGGCAGATCAACCTGGAGTGATGGAGAAACTGAAGGAATAGGAGGAGGGAAAGTGAAGACAAAGGGGTCTACTGTCATCTGTTTGACATGGCCAAAGCCTCAAACACCTGTGTGGGAGTGGTAGATCAAACAGTTGGATGATGATAAGAAATGACACCTCAAACACATATCTGTCCATCATGCCAACATGGTTTAACAGGCTAACACTTCCCTGATTTCTCAAGAAGCCAGGTCATGAGTGTAAGGAGGTGCCAGAGGAGATGCACAGAAGAACATCTAGCTCAAAACCCAGTCTGCCATATTTTCCAGGAGTTAATGCCTATAGAAGGGTATAATAACAGAAGAAAGAATGTAATGCCACCAGATCACAGAATCACAGAATGTTGGGGATTGGAAGGGACCTCGAAAGCTCATCCAGTCCAATCCCCCTGCCGGAGCAGGAACACCCAGATGAGATCACACAGGAAGGTGTCCAGGCGGGTCTTGAATGTCTCCAGAGAAGGAGACTCCACACCCTCCCTGGGCAGCCTGTTCCAGTGCTCTGTTACCCTCACATTAAAGAAGTTCCTTCTCAAATTTAAGCGGAATCTCCTGTGTTCCAGCTCACACCCATTGCCCCTTGTCCTATCATTGGACATCACTGTGAAGAGCCTGGCCCCATCCTCCTGACACTCACCCTTCAAATATTTATAAACATTAATAAGGTCCCCACTCAGCCTCTTCCTCTCCAAGCTAAAGAGCCCCAGCTCCCTCAGCCTTTCCTCATCAGGGAGATGCTCCACTCCCTTCATCATCTTGGTGGCTCTTCGCTGGACTCTCTCAAGCAGCTCCCTGTCCTTCTTGAACTGTGGGGCCCAGAACTGGACACAATATTCCAGATGTGGCCTCACCAGGGCAGAGTAGAGGGGAAGAAGAACCTCTCTCAACCTACTAACCACACCCCTTCTAATGCACCCCAGGATGCCATTGGCCTTCCTGGCCACAAGGGCACAGTGCTGGCTCATGGTCATCCCGCTGTCCACCAGCACTCCCAGATACTCTCCTAATATCCAAAGACTTGTGGCTCAGCCACTGCAAGATCCAAAGCAGGTAGTTTCACATTTGTATGCCCTTCATGGAGTTTTTTCTTTCATATATCTGCCTGGTCATCTTTGGAGTGTCTGTACACTTTGAGGATTTATAATATCCTGTGGCAGGGAGTTGCACAAATAACCAGACACTGTGTGAAGAAACTCCTTCTTTTTCATTGTTCTAAGCTTGGCACTTGCTTGTTTCAACTGACAGCCCTCAGCTCCTGCATCAGAAGAGTCAATAAGCAATCAACCCCTAATGACTCCTCTCGGGGTCCTAGAATATCCTTCTTTTTACCCTTTCTTTTTCCAGACTGAATAAACACAGTTTACACAGTGATTCCCTGAGCAGAAATGACTTTATTACTCCTTTCCACTGGTTAGGTTTTTTTTCACATCTTTCCTGGGATGGAGACACCAGAATAAAACAGCTGCAAATAAAACAGGACATTTTGCAGTAGGAATGAGGTGAGAGATGTGAGAGAGGACAACAGGGAACCTGGAGTATGAGGATCCCAGACTCTACAGACACTCTGGTGCAAAGGACACACAAATGACCTGAAGAAACCAACAGAAGGAAATCAAAGACAAAGTACAAGTCTACTTCTCAGAAAGTTTCTGGCTTAGGGGCAAAGTGAGACAGAGATGGAAACAGGGAGAGTCCCATTGAGGGAAGTAGGTGTCATGGGGACAGGGTATTTTTTCCCAGCAGGAGATGACAGTGGCTATCAGTGTATGTTTCCTCACAATGGATAGGCTCTCAGAGGAGTTCTTCCAAATCTCTGTGTTTGCATAGTGCAGTACTGAGCTGGATGTGTCTGTGGCAGGGAGATGTGTCCACATCTCTGACCAAAAAAGCAGCATCTATCAAAAGCTGAAATTTTGACCTGCCCACAAGGCAGCCAGAGACATCATCTCAATATCACTCCTCCTTCCACTTCATTCACTCCCCATAGCTATGGAGCTCCAGTTCTTAGGTCTGAATTTAACCAGGACAGGTTCAATTTCTTTCTCTTCGATGAGGGAAAGTCTAAGCTTCCAACTTCTTCCATCTGACCTGTTAAACTGGCAACACAAGCCTTCCTTCTGATGACTTTGCTCATAAACTTTCAGCTTTGATGTTTCACCATCTCAATAAGCCAACTTACCAGCAAGTCAGCTTCTCAAATTTCTAATTTCACTGCAATGCAGCACTTCCTTCAAGTCTTTTTTTTTTTTTTAATCAGATCCTTCACTCCATCATTTCCGCCAGCACTGCCAGCATCTGCAAAGTGGTAGCACAGCTCATCTTTCAGGAGGAATTTTGTACCCAGCTGAAGCTTGAGTATTTCTAGCAAGGCAGAGTGGGTTGTCAAATACAACAGTTCCCATGCTGGGATAATTTCTTCCTATCTGAGGAAAGCTGGTGAGAAACAGCTTTGGTTTCTGCAGTCATATTCCTTGCCAAGGAGAAAGCTGGTGAAGCAAAAATGGGACAGCTGGAAGGGCAGAGCTAAGTCACAGGTGAGTCAGGCTTCTACACAAGCTGACCTGGCAGGTGTCCCTTTCCTAGGGAGAAACCTGCAGATGGTTCCTTGTCACCCATCACTTAGAGCCATCAGGGAATGGATGATGTGGGCTGTATGGAGTGACAGCTTATTCCAGCCTCTGAGAAAACCTGGAGGGGTGTTAGAAGTTAAAATGTGGGTCTAAGAACCACATCTACCACATTTACTCCTATCATCTTGTGCATTTATCCACCACAGTCATTCTCACTGCAAGATTTTTGATAATTGCTGGCTTACTGGTCTCTGATAGTTGATGTTTGGACCAAGTACTTAAACATAGGCTTCAGTATTGGTGATAATCCAGAGACAAATGCTGAATGACCATGTGGAGATGTTCCTTCCAACTTCTTGAATAAGGCACAAGGGGAATGGACTGCACCCATGCTCACAAGATCTACTATGGAGCATCTGCCTGTGCCATTTTCAGAGAGAGGGCACTGGAGTAGATGGACCATTGATCCTATGTTGGGGACCTCAGAAGAAGAGAAGGCTCCAGGGAGACCTTATAGCAGCCTTCCAGTGCCTGAAGGGGACCTACAGAAAGGCTGAGGAGGGACTTTTGACAAGAGCATATAGTGATAGAACAAAGGGTAATGGCTATAAAATGGAAAAGGGTAGATTTAGATTAGATATGAGGAAGAAATTATTTATTCTGAGGTTAGTAAGACACTGGCCCAGCTTGCCCAGAGAAGTTGTGGATGCCCCCTCTCTGGAAGTGTTCAAGGCCAGGTTGGATGAGGGTTTGAGCAACCTGGTCTAATGGAAGGTGCCTCTGTTCACGGCAGGGGGTGGAACTAGATGATTTTAAGGTCCTTTCCAACCCAAACCATTCTATGATTCTGTGATCTTACCTAGGAGGGCATTTTTTTTTTTTCCTAGGTGGCTGGTGCTTTCTAAGAGGTCCAAGACTATTCAAACCATCATCATAGAGTTGAAAGATGTGACACAGATCATTAAAAGAGTCTGCAATCCTCTGGAGTAGGAGCTGTGGGACATCTAGGATAGCCTAATGTATCACAAGTAGTACTGAATGTGTATATTTGGGCAAACTGAATGGAGTTCTTGTGGGGGGATTGTATCTGAGATGAAAGGCATGGTTCAATTACTTGTAGGACAATAAGTGGGTCAAACTCCACCCAATTCCCAGAGGCTTTAGGAGTTTTCCTACTCTGGGTATCACTAGTCTCTGGCTGTTTTATTTGCAGGGACAATTCTTCTGCATAGCAGATGAAGATGGGAGGCTGGGACAGGAGTGAACTCTTGGGAAACAACTACAATATCATGAAGAAAAACACAGAATAGTCGCTCTGATGGATTCTCCCAGCTCCTAGCCATCTGTAGATTAAAGACTTCTCAAACTGAGGAAGAAGAAAGGTTTTAGGGCAACCTGTGTGTAATACTTTCTGATGAAACTTTCTACGTTTCTCTCATGGCTTCTGAAACTGCTTGTAGTTCAACCACACACAATGTCCCATGGAACTGGGAGAGAGGAGAAGACTCAGAAGACTCAGGAGAACACTCATCAATGTATACAAGTATCTGGAGGGAGGGTGTAAAGAAGATGGAGTTAGACTCTTTTCAGCTGTCCCCAGTGACAGGACAAGAGTCAAATGTCCACAAAACCAGTTGAGATGGTAAAAGTCAGAAAGATAATTATGTTCCAACAGGTTTTGTGAAAATTAATGCCCCAGCAGGGCTGAAGTAGCTCAGCTGGGAGAGCGTTAGACTGAAGATCTAAAGGTCCCTGGTTCAATCCCGGGCTTCAGCAGTGGTTTCCTGTAGTTTTTTGCACCCAGTGCTGGACTCATCAGTGCAAGAAAGACATGGAGCTACTGAACAGAGTCCAGCAAATTGTCAGGAAGATGATGAAGGGACTGGAGAATCTATCCTATAAGGAAAGGCTGAGAGAGCTGTTCAGCCTGGAGAATAATAGTATAAGAAGGTTTCCCATCAAAGTATATGAATACCTGAAGGGAGGATGCAAAGAGGACAGAGCCAGGCTCTTTTCAGTGGTCCCCAGTGATAGGACAAGAGGCAATGGACACAAAATGCTATGCAGGAGGTTCTCTTTGTGCATTAGGACATAGCTTTTATTGTGCAAGTGACTGAGCACTGGCACAGGTTGCCCAGAGAAGCTGTGGAGTCTTCAACCTTGTGGATATTCAAAAGCTGCCAGGACATGGTCCTGGACAACTTATGTAGATAGACCTGCTTGAGTAGAGGATTGGACCAGATGGCCTCCAGAGGTTCCTTCCAACCTTAACCAGTCTGAGTCTATTAAGCAGGAACATAGTTTTACAATTCCAGGGCTTCAGCAGAAAGAGTGACTTTGTCACCTCAATCCTGAGCTGCCTGTTCCTACTCTTATGTCATGGACTGCCCCATAAAGAGAGAGCAGTGTTGACCCACTGGTTTGCAGGAGATAAAAACTGTTTACTTGGGAAAGGGAAAAATATTGTACCAAAAAGAATAATTTTAGTGTGAATCACAACTGACCTCGAAGCAAATCCTCTCCCTAAAATTTGTGGTTTTCCATGCTGAAGAGTTCCAGTGTGTCTACTTATTGCTCATAGGGAAACAGCTTCAGATCTCTGATGAACCCTTCTACACTTGCTCAAACTTCTTCTACTCCTACACTGGCCTTTAAAGACAATAATATTCAATGGGCAGGCACCCCAAAGAGGTTTACAACTGAGTAACTGTGTTTTCTGTTTTGTTCTCCATCCCTTTCTGACTAATTCTGATCTGTGGAGACCTTCAGGCAAACAGCAGAGACAGGACCTGAATTACCAGTTGTCCAAAAAAAGAAGTGAGAAGCAGTGAACTTTTGACTACCAATTTCTCAAAGATCAACCTCAGTACTCATCAGTTGTCTTCTCCATGACAGGACAGAGATCTCTTCTTCCTCCCTTTCATTCTTGTGATGCTCTTTTAGCTCTGGGCATGAACATACCAGATCCTGCAGCACTTCCCGGAGATGACTTCCTTGATCAGGACGTGAATAATGACTTGTGTGTAAGTCAGTGACACCATGACCTCCTTAAGCCTTGAAGAGATACCATGGGTCCTGCTGGGCAAATACATCTATCAACAGCCCCCACCCACTAGCAGGTAGGGCCAGAACATGCATCACCCTCTTGTTTAGCTCAATGAATATAACAGCTGCTCTACCCAGTATAGCCCTTTGCAGACCTGACACACTCAGGTAAGATCCTCTGGCTCAGGGATGATGCGAGGGCTGGAGCAGCTCTGCTATGAGGACAGGCTGAGAGAGTTGGGGCTGTTCAGCCTGGAGAAGAGAAGGCTCTGGGGAGACCTTCTAGTGGCCTCCCAGTACCTGAAGGGGCTCCAGGAAGGGTGAGGAGGGACTTTTTTTGAAAGGCATGTAGTGATAGAACAAGGGGTGATGGCTTTAAAGTGGAAGAACAGAGATTGAGATGAGATCTGAGGAAGAAATTCTTTGGTGTGAGGGTGGTGAGACACTGGAACAGGTTGCCCAGAGAAGCTGTGGATGCTTCTCCCTGGAAGTGTTCTGGGCCAGGTTGGATGAGGCTTTGAGCAACCTGGTCTAGTGGAAGGTGTCCCTGCTGATGGCAGGGGGGTTGGAACTGGATGAACTTTAAGGCCCCTCCCAACCCAAACCATTTTATGATTCTATGAAGGATGCACCAGGTAAAAATGGCCCTTTACTCCTACTGTCTATGTCTGCAGCTAAATTAAGCATGAGCTTCCTGATTCCCAGCCTGACGCAAGTAGGTCCAAGCCCCCTGTATGGCCCATGGGCATTATTAAATGATATCAAATTTGATGTGTGTTTTGGGCCTCATTTTGTTATGAAAACAGACCTTTGGCAGCTGTGTATGTACATCCCAGGAATTGTCCTGAGGTTTAAGAAGAGCTTACACACTGTGGCTGTGCTGAACTGCTCTGACCTCATCTATCATAGCAGAGAAATACAGCCCTGGGCCCTAACTGCGGAGGCAAATCAGATACCAGACGTACAGACCATGAGTCAGAGAGCTGCAGAATGGCACAGGCTTAGCATTCAGGCAGTCCTGCTCAACAATATTTTGACCTGGTGTTAGATTCATGGTTTAACAAGTGTGCTGGAAATCTAAATGAGGCCAGTGCTTGGGCTTGAGCTTCCACACTGCTTCAATGTGCCAACTCATGTCCTCCCAGGCAACACCCAGACATAATTTAGGGGATAGCAGAGGGCAGGAACCATTCCTAAAAGGTGGTTTGGACATAATAAATCTATTTCTGCTGAGGCAGTCATGGAGGAGAAAAGGTTTTAGCAACATGAGAGATGTGCCCTACCAGATGGTCTTAGTCCCATCAAGCAGAACAGACCAGTTGTATTTGCTCTTGGCAATATAACTCTCCCTGCAGAGGACCTTGTATTTCCCACCACCTCTCTCCTTGGTGGGTCACTGACACCTTTCTCTCAGGCAGTCTAGAAGGGCTTGCCACAATGAAGATGAATATTTGGAGTAGAGGTTTATTATGTGTTGCTGAACAGACAAACCACAGCCAGTTGAGGAAATCCCCTGAACTTGGAAACAGTCAAAAGCTAAGAGAGATTTTTAGGGTGGAAGGGATGTGTGGGCAGTTAACATGAACATTTGCCCTGTTCTTACTACTCACTGAGTATCTGCTCATGGACAGTATTGAAGGATGCATGGTCTGAGCTGGCACCGTAGTTCTCTTGGAGGTGTTAGTGACTGCTGAGCTTGCTCACCCCTAACACAATCCAGCACCAGAAGATAGCTGCAATCAGATTGCTTTGAAGCCTGTTCTACAGCCGTGGAAAGGGAAAGGACAGTGTCCCACTGATGCCAGCAATCAGACCCTCATGTTCCCACAGCAGGACATAAAGAAATCCCCGGAGACCATAGTGCAGTGATGCTAGAAATGATGAGAGCAGCTTATTTGCCTGCTCCTTCTCCCGATGACCTGGTTGCCTCCTGGTTGAAGCAGCTTCTACCCAAGCCTCAGTACCAAAAATTGCCAAGTTTCCCTGTTTTTGCCTCAAAGAAGGGTTAAAAGTGGTCCTGTGTTCAGTGGTGCTTGCTCACCGGGAGGTGGGAAGGAAGGTGCAGGATGAATAACGGTGGTGGGCGGCAGGCAGTGTGGGGGTGGCTACCCTGCCAGCACCTTCACCCAGCCCACACACATGCAGCTCCCTCCTCTCACCACTGTTTATGTCCCTTTGGCACCAGGGCCCCCACATTGATCAATCAGCACATGTCGGACCTGGATAATCAGCTCTGCCTGAGCTCCTGCACAGCGCTGCTCCAGCCTGCAGCTCTCCCCCACAAATGCTCACAGCTCTGCCAGTGCCTTTCAGTTCTGATTTTCTGCTTTTTCTAGTGATTTCTGCCTCTTTCTCGAATCACAGAATCACAAAATCACAGAACAGTAGGGACCTCAGGAGATCATCTAGTCCAAACCCCCTGCTAAAGCGGCTTCCCTACAGCAGGTTGCACAAAAAAACATCCAGATGGGTTTTGAACATCTCCAGAGATGGAGACTCCACACCCTCTCTGGGTAGCTTATTCCAGTTCTCTAGCACCCTTACAGTAAAGAATTATCTTAATGCCTTCAGTCCCAATTTGCTGCTGCTGTCCTTTTGCCCCATCCTTTTGACACCTCTCTCCACCTTTCTGACCAAGAGCGCTGGCGTGGATCGGTCCACACACATCCATGTTGACCACACAGCACCAGAGCTATACCTCACTGTTGCTCAGATGCAGGAGCCTGCACTGAAGGTTCAGCTAGCTAAATAAGTTGGAAATTGTCAGCAGTGTCAATAATGCTGCCCTGATGAAAAGGTCATGGGGTGAGGTGTGCATGTTCCCAGCATCACCTTCTCTGTTTTGTTGATTGTTTCGGTGGTAGTTTGCATTCCAGTGGAGTGCTTCTGCTGTTGCTTTCTTTTGATGTTCTTGTAGGACCTACAGAATCACAGAATTGACTCAATAGGAAAACACCTTTAATATCATCAAGTCCAATCATTAACCTCACACTGACCAGTCCCCAACTAACCCATGGCTCTCAGCACTATGTCTACATGGCTCTTCAATCCCTCCAGGGATGGGGACTCCACCATTGCCTTGGGCAACCCCTGCCAATGCCTGAGAACCCTTCTAGGAAAGAAATTCTTTCTCAGATCATATCTTAGCCTATCCTGGCACAACTGGAGGCCATTTCCTCTTGTTCTGTCACTTGGTCCTTGATTGAACAGACCCACCTCCAACTCTCTACATCATCCTTTCAGGAAATTGTAGAAAGCCAGGTCTCCCCTCAGCCTTCTTTTCTCCAGGCTCAACAACCCCAGTTCCCTCAGCCACTCATCACACTTATGCTCCAGACGCTTCCCCAGCTTTGTTGTCCTTCTCTGAACATTACTGTAATATGGGCTAACTGGACTGCATGTCTGCTTTGTCCCTTGCTCTGCCAATGGCTAGCTTGAGGAGAAGACAATCCTTTTATTCATGCCTTAGTTTTATCCATCAGAAAATTGGGTAAAGTACTCTAGTGTCACTTTGGAAAGTGCACTGAGATCTGACAGAGAGAGCTAGTCATGATGGAGATAGACACAGACAGCACACACCAACAATAAAATACATTTTTCCACCCTGAAGATTAATTTTCTAAATTACATGGCAGCTACAAGATGAGGAAAAGAAAGGATTATTATTTGCTTGCCATGGGAGCAATAATCCTGCAATTACCACTCCAGGCATAAAGACATTAAGGCTGGGTTTGTGCTGCAGTGCAGAGCTCTTGAAGGTGTAGCAGCACTGTGACATGAACAGACAGGTTGTGAGTGACCATGAAGGTAACACATACTTTTGTGCAACTCTGTAGAGTCCAAGCTGTGATGAAGACCACCTGTGCTCACATTAAGAGATGCATCCTGCAGTCCTTACAGCAGTGGATGAGCAGGAGCTGCTGTGCAGGTACCTGAAAGGAGGTTGTAGAGAGGTGGGGGTTGGTCTCTTCTCCCAGGTAACAAGTGATAGGACAAGAGGAAATGGCCTCAAGTTGTTCCAGGGGAGGTTTAGACTGGATATGAGGAAAAATTTATTCACTGGAAAGTTTATGAAGCATTGGAACACGTTGCCCAGGGCAGTGGTTGAGTCCCCAACCCTGGAGGTATTTAAAAGATGGGTAGATGTGAAGTTCAGGGGCATGGTTTAGTGATGAAGTTGGCAGCGTTAGGTTATCAGTTGGACTTGATGATCTTAAAGGTCTTTTCCTATCGAGGCAATCCTGTGATTCTGTGACTCTGACAGCAGATTTGTTCTGCACATGTTCAGCCCTGCCCTTTCTCAGCCCATCTGAGCTGGTGAGGTTGGCCTCTAACATCTTGGCAGGTGAAATCTGAATCACTCTCTGAGGCACCAGCTCTCCCCACTGACTTTAGAAGGAGCTTGGGTTAACCAACATTTTTCCTGCTTTAAATACCTAAAAGTGAGGGGAAGTTCTGCCCCAAGGAGCCTTGAGCAGCAGCCCATGACCTTGAAGCCAACTCTTCACCATCCATAGAGGAGTCTAGCTGTTCCTAAGGGCTTGGCTGAACTGCTAGCTTTTCCAAAAATCAATCTTAGAGCTGAAAATCCATCCCTGACTGCCTTTTGTAGTGGGAGCTGTTGGATTTTGAAAGGCACCTGGTGAACATGATGTTGTGCATGATTTATGCAGTATTGGTCTCTTTAGATAGTGAATATGAGGATGAAGGTAGTTCTTCCATGCAGGTTATCCAGCAAACCCCTGGAAAATTTAGAATTAGGATTTCTTCTCTCTGTCTAAACAGTGTCCTAAAATGGGATGTGACCAAGTGTCATGCCAAAAAAAAAGAAAAAAAAAGAGAGAAAAATTTCCTTTTTCAGATGCAGCAACTGTCCAGGATCTGCTCTGAACACTGAACACTCAAACTGGAGAATAACAAAATACTTTTTGGATCAGGATATCCATCTCATTTACTCAGAGGTGCTAAAACAAAATAGACAGACAAAATACCTTTGAAGGGTCTTGGCTTTAGTATCTATGGCTGATTAATTAATTGCAATTTAGATTGTTACTTGGGCTGTTAAGTATTTGGACTATTAACTTCTGGGGCAATGGGCTACCTTTTATTTTCAGTTTGAATAGCAGAGTCTAATTTTATTTGTGACTGCAGGGTGTTAGTGGAGGAAAAGGAGAGAACATGAAGCACTGCTCATTGCAAGTGGAAGTAGGCTATTTAAATATGCAAATTGTGTTTAAAAAAACCCAGAGAAAGAAGGTTGTGGAGCTCCTGCTGTTGCTTATAAGACACAAAGATTTTTTATTTTATTTTTTTTTCATTTCCTTGCCCAGAGTTGGATTCAGTCTTAGGAAAGAGTGAATCTTCTGTCTGCCTTTGGGAGCACCCAGGAGGTGACAGATTGGGGAGAGTTTGGTAGTCCATGCAGAAGGGTGGATGGATTTCAGTTTAGTTCCCAACAAGCGTTTGCAACACAGAAAACATCCTCAGCAAATCTCTGCAAATTCAAGAAATTAGTTAATGTAAAAAATATGAGAATCCAGTACAGGAGTGATTTTAATTATTAGATAGTATGTAAGTTTTTAAGCTACATTTAGATGAGATTTTTAAGCTATTTGACTTGTGCCAAATGGGTTTGGTTTGGTCTGCAGAAATTCAACTATGTCCAATAATCCCTCATTATAAGCAATTGGAAATGTCTGGAAGAAAGCCTGCTCTGCTGAGTTTTTTCATGGGAAAAAATAAAAAAAAGCAGAACTGAGAACACTGCAAGTCCCAGGCAAGCAGAAAATAGAGATAAAATTAAAAAAAAGATGGGAGAGCAAATGCAGAAACATCTCCCTGATGAGCAAGATCATGGTCAGAAGCTGCTGGACAGGTTTCTTGTCCCTCAGGGAGTTTGGTGGAGTGGAATCCAGGCTTTCACCCTGACAAGGGGAAACTCCTCGAGTCATTTTGAGTCAGTGTCTCTGCCTCCGATATTTTCATGCCAGCCTGGTTACGTGGGTGATTCTCTGCTCTAGTTTTCAAGCAGAAGTTCTCATAAATTGACGGAGGAGGTTTTGGCACCTCCACAGCAGGAGTGAGAGAGAGGGAAAGAGAGAGAGAGAGAGAAGTAGATGGGAGGAGGAAGAGAAATGAAATGGGCTTTTGAAAACCATAAAATTAGCATAGAAAACGTCGGCAGCTTTTCTTTACTCGGACTGAGTGAGAGGTAGCACAGTTGCCTGCTGGTTTTAAAGCCACTCCATTAAAGATCCTGATGGCTTGCCATAAATGTGCCAGATTGCTTGTTCCTTGAGGGAAGCTGGTTTTGCATCTACAGCATCAACCTGAAAGCTTGCAAAAGCAGAGTTCAGACTTTACCTTGGCTACAGATTTGCCATCTAAGCTCCTCAGTGTTGGAGCCAATTAAAAAAAACCCATAAAAATAACAAAAAAAAAAAGTGTAATAAATCTAGGACTAGAATCCAAGGATTTTTAGGACTTAAGGTCTCCATTTATCACCTCTACCTTTAAAAATTTAACTGAAGTTTCTAAGTTCAGAACTCCTTTTTTTTTCCCAGCCTCTCAGTACAGTCAGTAGAGGTAAAAATCAGCTCCTTTGCAATTTCATTTCTTCCCTGGGGAAAGACCTGTTAGCTCAGGGTTTGAAGAGTCAGTTGCCTTTCTCCACCAAATAGGTTAACACCTCTCAGCTGCTTGATCTTCTGGAGCAAATGTGAGGTACCAGCACAGAAACTGAGCCCTACCATGTCCTCAGGTAACACAAATTACCTTGGATTTGTTACCAGCTGCAATTCATACACACACAGGTCTTGCAGCTCAGCTTGTGTGTCAGAGCTCTTGGCTTGTATATTTTATGTAACCATCCATATACCTACACAACCCTTAGGGAAAAGTCTTGGTATCTAGGAAATACAAATCCTGAGCCTTTGATAGCTCTCTAGAACTGAAATCACTGCAGGAGATGAGCTTCTAACCAGGCTTTAAGCTCTTTTGAACCTAACCAGCACCAGCAATTGAGTTTGCAACAGCATTTGCTTCTAGCTCAGGACCAAGTCCTTACCAAATTCTTGGACAGCATGTGGTCACCCACCAAGATGAGGGAGTTTTTCTTTCCTTGAGTCTTCTCAGTTGTGGTTGAGAAATGTCAATATAGAAAATCTTCCTGCCAGCCCTGTAAAGGTTCCTGCGTTGGTGCGTGACAGGGGAAACACAATGACACAGCACAGCAAGGCTGCTGGAGCCTGGAGCTACATGCTAGGACCTTCCAAAAGATGATTTTCCAAGGGAGTGGGCTCTGACATCAAGACCTTACCTCTAGAAATCTGATTTACCAGATTGTGCATGTGCTGATAAGGAATCCAAGTGACACTTGTGGAAATCAGGTGCCAGCATCCCTGCCATGACCTGTGAGAGCCTCAGCTATGAGTGGTGGCATGGAAAGTGAGTCATGACTTCCCTAGATGGGTCAAACATGTCCTGTTGGAGGAGACTGGACATAAACAAGGTGAACAAATGACATAGGAGTGTCAGGAGAAGGAGGCAAAACACTGCAAACATCTTAACACCTACAAATATCCCTATAGCCTTCTGTAGCATTGATCCACCAGCAGCACTGGGAAATTTATCCTACTCCAGGCCTGGTGGCTGTCTAAATAGTTCAAATATGGTCTCACACACTTTGCTTTGACTTGTACCCAAGTCAAGCAGTGTTTGCAAATGTAGAAGAGAGATTTCCTGAGCTGGCAATGTGCGCTCGCAGCCCAGAAAACCAACTATATCCTGGGCTGCACCATCAGAAGACCAGGTCAAGGGAGGTGATTCTGCCCCTCTACTTCACTCTCATGAGACCCCACCTGGAGAACTGCATCGAGTTCTGAAGCCCCAAATGTAAGAAAGACATGGACCTATTGGAGTGAGTACATCATGGCCACCAGGATGATCTGAGGGCTGGAGCACTTCTGCTGTGAGGACGGGCTGAGAGAGTTGGGGCTGTTCAGCTTGGAGAAGAGAAGGCTCCAGGGAGACCTTCTAGTGGCCTCCCAGTACCTGAAGGGGCTCCAGGAAGGCTGGGGAGGGACTTTTGACAAGGGCAGGGAGTGACAGAACAAGGGGCAATGGCTATAAACTGGAAGAGGAGAGATGGTACCACACATGGTATTTCACAGGATGCCTCATCCTCTTCTTACCTTGTGCTTTCTCCTCCAGGTGAACTTTTCCCTCACTGTCATTCAGGCTGACTCCCTCACTCAGGTGGGTGTACTCATCCTGGAGCTGGTGGGCCAGCCAAGCTGAGGGGGTGGGCAGCACAGACAGAGAGTAACTCAATGCTCTGGAAACGTTTTACTAGTTGTTCCTGTTCCTTGCTGAAGGGTTTCTGCTGTCACTCCTGGGGACCACCTTGGTTGCATTATTCACTAGGGAACAATGCCATCTTGTTCTCCAGCCATTCCATCTCTCACTCTGAACGTCCTCCCCTTTCTTTCTTCTTCCCACAGCTTTATATGTTAAGCATGACATCATATGGTATGGAATATCCCCTTGGTCAGTTGAGGTCAGGTGTCTCCTCCTAACTTCTTATCATAGAATCATAGAATGGTTTGGGCTGGAAGGGACCTTAAAGATCATCTAGCTCCAACCCCCCTGCCATCAGCAGGGACACCTTCCAACTAGACCAGGTTGCTCAAAGCCTCATCCAACCTGGCCTTGAACACTTCCAGGGAGGGGGCAGCCACAACTTCCTTGGGCAACCTGTTCCACTGTCTCACCACTCTCACAGTGAAGAATTTCTTCCTAATATCTAATCTAAACCTACCCTCTTTCAGCTTAAAGCCATTTCCCCTTGTCCTGTCATTAACTGCCCTTATGAAAAGTCCCTCCCCAGCTTTCTTGTAGCCCCCTTCAGGTATTGGAAGGCCGCTATAAGATCTCCCTGGAGCTGTCTCTTCTTGAGGCTGAACAGCCCCAACTGTCTCAGCCTGTCCTCATAGGAGAGGTGCTCCAGCCCTCGACTCATCCTTGTGGCCTTTCTGTGGACTCGTTCTAACTATCAAAACCATGAGAAGATGGTTCTCAGACACCACATGTGGTACAATCTCTAGAAGACCTGTTGCAATACTTTTCTAGCAGGTCTTGCCATTCCTGAAGGAAAGAGTTCACTGAGAGCTACTGTATACTGACTGGTAGAAACTTTTGAATTTACAGCTAGGACACATCTTTAACTGGTTTAGACCCATTCCTTACAGCATTACCTTCTAGCTTGACCATATATTCTTCATTCTTTGTCTTTATTGCTTCCAGATGCACACCAACCACACTCAATCTCCCCTAGCCTTTGCCACAGCAGGCAAATGTTCCAAGTTTTTCTCATCTCCACTTATGTGATGGATTCTCTAGTTCCAGATGTATTCCAAAGCCCTCTTGGCTGTCTAAAATGGTCTGTACCAACGGTGACCTAGGCTTCTGTAATCTCTTACATCATCTCCAGTCCATCACCCTCTTTCCTACGCTGTTTCCTCATTATTTACCTCATCTTTCGCTGTTGTTCTGAGATGAGCTGTCCTCTTCTTCCTTATTTCTCCTCCCTCCCCATTTCCGATCAGTTTTGAGGTAAAATCACCTGAAAGTCATAGGAGTTCCTAAGGAACAGTCTCCTGAGCACAGCTCAGTGACGCTGATGCCAGCATTCTGAAGGCTGTATGTTCCTGGATAACATGACTGTTCGTAGTTCTTGCAAATAAAAGGAATTAGAGAAAAAGAGGATTTGAGAGGTGTGTGAGTAATCCAGCATCATCCGCAGGGACACGTGCTGGGATAACACACACAACCAAGCTGAGAACACAAAGTACTTTTTACCTGCCAGTTAACTCTCACCACACTTGAGGAAGGTAAGGGAAGGCAGGTGTCACTGCTACAGCTAGGGAAACTGAGGCATGGGGATACAATTTGCATAGATCATTCAGCTGGTTTGATGGAGAACCTAAGCTAAGGCTATTTATGTTTTTTTTTGGTGGGGGGGAGGTGGGAGAGGTTTGCAGCTGAATTCTGCAATAAAGCTTAATTTAATTGCATAATAGGAAGGTAAGACTATGAACTCCATTAATTTTACAAGAAGAGTGCTGAAACATTAGAACAGGTTGCCCAGAGAGGTGGTAGAAGTTCCATCCATGCAAACATTCAAGATTGGGTTGGATGGGGCTCTGAGCAACCTGGTCTAGTTGACAATGTCCCTACTCACTGCAGGGCAGTTAGACTAGATGACCTTTAAAGGTTCTTTCCAACCCACACCATTATATGATTCTATGATTACCTGGTAAAAGGACCCAGAGCAATTAGGTGTTCCAGTGCATTTGGACCTGTCCACCTGTCCATGATGTACCCAGTTTGGATCTTCCTCACCTCATTGCTCTTGCTCTCATTAACAACCAGCATCTCATTTAACCCTCTTCTCCTTCTTGCAGCCAAATACAACCTAGTATTGGCTCTAGCTCTTCAGTGAGTTGCCCTTGATTCTGCTCCAGGACCACCTGACCAAGACTGAACACCAAAACCACGTTACAACCCAAGGACGCTGTTACAGCAAAGTGATCTCCATTTGCACAGAGCTGGCATCCGTTCCACCTGCTGACTTTCCCACCTCCAAAGAAGCCTGTAGCTCAGCGAGGGGAACAAACACACCATAGAAGGGAAGAGATCTCTGCCAAGCGCTGCAGAAATGGGACACAGATGGTGTCTTAAATGAGAACGGAAGTTTATTCGGGGGCTCTGCCTGTGACGTAGCGTGGCAGATCTTGCAACAGATGACAGACACTAGGATTTCAGAGTGGGTGATGGGATAATTTTGAAGCAGTCTCTGTCCATAGAGCTATTAGATTGTCTGAAATTAAAAAGAAAAAAAATATATACTTGAACTCAATAAACAGTTCTGTAAGGATAGGAACATATGAATCTACTTTTATTTATATGTAGATGTGGTTCTTCTGATACCTGAATCTTAATTACAACTGTTTGTTGGCTGGTTGGTCAACCCTGATGGCTGTGCTGATTCGCCAGGCGGTCACTGCTGATGGAAATAGGTGAGGATGGCATTAGCCTTCCTTTTCCCTTCTGTAGACATAAACTTGTGCCTTTCTCCTTTACACACAGAATGGTTGGAAGTGATTTCTGAAGGTCATCTGGTCCAACCCCTTACTGTAGAAGGGCCACCTAGAGCCAGTTGCCCATGACCACATCCACATGGCTTTTGAATATTTCTAAGAATGGAAACTCCACAACCTCCCAGGGCAACCAGTGCCAGGTCTCTCATCCTCTCCTCATATAAGAGATGCTGCAGTCCCTTCATCATCTACCTGGCCCTTTGCTGGACTCTGTTCAGTAGCTTCATGCCTGTCTTGTACTGAAAACCCAGCACTGGGCACAAAAAACTACAGGAAACCACTGCTGAAGCCTGGGATTGAACCAGGGACCTTTAGATCTTCAGTCTAACGCTCTCCCAGCTGAGCTACTTCAGCCCTGCTGGGGCATTAATTTTCACAAAACCTGTTGGAACTTAATTATCTTTCAGCTTTTTCAGACAAGCTTAGCTGACATTAGCTTGTGAGTCAAAGTTGTTTCAGGGAACAGGATACAGACAGACTGGTCTCAAAAGCAATGGTCCAAGTCACCAACATAATCCCTTGGTCAATGTACATGACCTCTGTGTATGTGTATATCTTTAATTATAATATGACTCTGGAGGTTGTATAGAAGTGGAACAGGGAAATAAAAAAGGTGTTCCTGAAGAGCTGATAGAAGAGTACAGTTACCTTGAGAACAAGAAGCATTTGGCCAAGGCCCTCAGACACATGATCTGAATCTTGGGATTGTCCTGTGCAGGGACAGGAGTTAGACTCGGTCATCCTTGTGGGTCCCTTCCAACTCACAACATTTGATGATTCTATTCTATGATTCAGAGAAAGGCTCTGTCACTCATAAATCATTGCAAGGAAAATAAGGAGATGGAGCTAGGTCTCTATAAATACAAAGCTACCAAGGAGGAAGCTGAATGTGAAGTGAGAAGGGTGGTAGAGGATGGAGAGAAAGATAAATTGCTCGTAGGAAGGGCTCGAGATGACTGTGAATGGGAAGACAGTAAAAGAGACTATCAACCATAGACTGCTTTCTCTGTGCTTCTGGTGCTGAAGACAACGTCTTGTCTCATTCCTTTTTGGTGCTGTTTAGGGCATCAGACTTGGATACCAGTTGTGGTTCTTTTCCACAGGGTTAAACTCATCTGGGATGTCACATCCATTCCTTGAGCCATGGCACATGCTACTAATTGCAGAGTAGAGATCAGAACTGAGTGGAGCACAGAGGTGTTTGTACCTCTGTCAATAAACCAAATAAAAACATCAGAGAGAATGTGCTGGTTGCTTTTCCAAACTTCTGACATATCCAAAACACCTAAACCCCTTCTCTGTAGGGACAGGTTTGGCTATGCTGGTAAGAAATAAGAAAGTGAGGCTCCTTACTGACCTAAAGACCAAGGTCCATATCATAAAACACATCTAAAATCTGGAGTTAAACAGCAACCTTGATCCGAGGACCAGCCAAGAGCATTGGCATAGACCAGGCATTTCTAATATCTTCTCACTTTGACCACTGAAGGATCTGGAGTTATCCATGGAGCCTGGCTAATCTTTTCACATCAATCTGTCTCTCTCCAGCTAGGGAATGAGAGCCAGGCATGTTCATGTAGTGATATGGGAGATGTTTGCTCACCAACTTAGAGGACTTTTGCTCCCAGGACAGAAAATCAACCGTCTTTCACCAGAGCCAAATTGACATCTCCCCAAAATACATATGTGAAATGCCCAGTAAGTTTTCCATGTCTGCTAAAAAAATTGGTAGTGGAAAGTGTCAAAAATACATTTAATCTGAGTTTGAATGTTCATCTTGACAGCAGCAGATATTCCCTCATAGATATTTATTAGATAACAGTTCCTGATATCTAGGGTTCCCAAACTAAGCCATGGAACCCCTTGAAATATCCAGACATCAGAATCATACCCTAAATGGGTTTCCTTTCTGCAAAACCACTTCCTCTTCTGGATCCCAACAGTGATCTTACCCATGACCACTGAGGAGTTGATCATACATATATGACTGAGGGTCCCAGCATCTCCAGCCTTATGAGGTGGGAAACTTTTTGGACAGCTGAGGTCTGCTACAGAGTTTCTGCTTCTTGTCCATTTACACTTAAAAATTTTCTCCTATATGTGACCTAGAAACACACTAGATCCAGGCCTTGAAAGTTCTATGGAGTTGAGAACCAGTGCACATAACAAACCCAGGGTATCTCCAAAGACCATGGTCACCACAAAAACCAATCCAAAAAATTATTCCTCTGCTACATTTTGGGTCTGATAGAGATGCTGATAGGAGAGTAACCTTGAATATTGCTCAGGGATCTGGAGCCACAGAAGAGTGATTAGGTCTCAGCCTTGAAGGGGAAACGAGCAACCCTTGTTATCTATGCTACTGACTGTCTCTCCCACCTCCACCTGGACCTCAGGATCCATAAGAAGAAGGTAGTTGGGGATTGACCCCAGTAAGTCCATGAGAAAGAATAACGAAGGCATCTTGCAACCTGCCCCCTACCAAATCATCCACAAACCAAAGCTGTGAGTTCAGAGCAGGTCTGGTTATATTTATCTACAGAAGACTCTTAAAGGAGCAATTTCTTGAGCTCAGTGATGAAGGATCTTATAAATATGGTTTAGATCAGCCTGCAGGAACAGAAAACTTTCTCTAGCACATTTTTTCCTCATTTGGATGCTGAATGAAGTGAGAAAAAGGATTACATAGCCAGATAATTTATTAGATTATTATTAGGGGGGGTCCATCACAAGTGTTTATTTGTATGTAAAAATTTCCTTTGAGAGTTATTAATGTCTGGAGCGTGGACCTGCTCCAGGTTTAATTTTTTTTTAACAACTGTCTGTTTCGAAACATTGGTGCCTCTGATTCTGTTGAAAGCTCTTCTGTTTTGCTCTTCTGTTAAGAGCTGTGAGCTATTTAGCATTAACCAGCACTGATGATGATTACTAAATTCCCAGAAGGCCAGATGGGGACATCAGTATGATAGGTACAAGCACAAGAGAAGACCTGCTGAGCCTGGCAGGATTTGTTTTCTGCAAACCTCAACAGTTTGGAAAAGCTTCCTGGGGTGAGTTTCATCTCACTTGACTTCTCCAAGGCCAACAAGGCAAATCTTTAAACCTGACCTAACCACTAGGCAAACCCCACAGAAATCAGGAACACTGAGTTCCCAAATGGAATCTCCCTTCAAAACCCAAACGAAACAAACCAAAACAGAAACTTTGAACATCATCTCTGGAGGGCTCTGTATGACACCTTGGACATTATCAGATGTAAGTTTGTCAACTTGAGCATTCCCTTTCTAGCAGCAATCTGTAGATACATCAAAAACAAGCATTGTTGTGAGATACAATCCAACTCCCTGCAGCCACACCAGAAATTACATTACTCTGTGACAATGAGAAAAGATATTTCCACTAATGAGTTCAACTGAAGCATTGGTTTCCCTGGAAATTAACCTTTGTGCATGCATTGTCTGCTACATTGTGTGGTATGAGGGTCATTGGGAGGGTGGTGGTGACATCACATGGTCTTTTTTTTTTTCCTTTTTTTTTTTAGCAGGCTGCCCAGGGAAGTGGTTGAGTCACCATCCCTGCAGGTATTTAAAAGACATGTACACATGGTGCTTAAGGACATGGTTTAGTGAGCATGGTAGTGTTGGGTTGACTGTTGGACTTGATGATCTTAGAGGTCTTTTCCAAGCTGAATGATTCTATGATATTTTTTTTGCTGTCCACCAGACACTAGAAAGCCACAGTCTGCATGAGTTGCTCCAAAGCACTCTGTGTGGCTCAGGGGTCAGCTCAGCAGCTTTTGTACAGTTTTAATGAAACCATAACATTCTTTTGGCCAGAGAAGCCAAGTTATGGAGTCACTCCATAAGGTTTTCCAGTATCTGTGGTATGTCCATTGCAAAGATAGGCTGGGTCTTATCAATTTTTTTTCTACACATGTAATTAGAACTGACAGATTATGTCACTTCTACATTTGCAGAAATCCCCTTCATTTTCAATTTTTCCTGAGCTTTTGGAGTGGGGGGAGTTATATATTGAGATTTTGGAGTGGGGGGAGTTATATATTGAGATTTATGTCTCTCTGACACGAAGGAGCCAGAAGAGAGGAAAGCCTTCTCAAGACCAGTGGTGCCACCTAATGGGAAAATTCCCAAGGAACTAATTTCTCGGAAGTTAAGTCCTTAATTGGAGTGTTGCTAGGTGACGTCGAGGTGGAAAGCAGCAGCTCTGATGTAAGTCTCTCTTTTCTGCTGCTTTACGACCATCCCTCCGTCAGTCTCTTCCCTTTTCCCCAGCGTCTGAGCCACACACATGAGATCGCTCTGGAAAATTCATTCTGCTTCCGGCTTAAATCCACTCTCAGCAATCCCTGAAGCTACTGAAGCATTTTTTTTTACCTTCTTGACTCTCAGCAATCCCTGAAGCTACTGAAGCATTTTTTTTACCTTCTTAATTCTCAGCAATCCCTGAAGCTACTTAAGCATTTTTTACCTTCTTGATGATCAGAGTCTGTCTGGAGAGGAAATTAACTCAGATTTTTGGATTATGAAGAGCCAAGCACAAAACAGGGGGGGAATGAGAGGTTGCCAGGGAAGAGACCAGCACTCTGTAGGTTTTCTCCTTAGTTACATGTTGTGCAAATGAGAGGTGAGACAGGCTGTCTGCATTGCAACCTGTACACTCTAATGTAGCTCAGCAGCGTCTGGAATCAGATTGTGACTCTGGAAAATAAGTGATAATGTCTCAAAAGCGGTGCCTGACAAAAGTTCCCACATGGCAACCCCCTGCAGCCACTTCACATCATAAATAATCACAAGAGTGGGCAGGAATGAGCTGTGAAGCCTGTCCCAGTCTCAAGAGATTATTTTATTCCCTGATTGTGTTGTCTTCCCAGCACCTACATCTATTTCCTCATGACAATTTAGCTCACCATGGCACCTCTGCTGCTCTCAGTCTGCAGGAGTGTTACAGTGGTTAGAGCAGGGTCTTCATCTTTCTCAGATCTTATCTCAGCTCTGTCATTGATGAATCATGTTTTAAGTGGTTTCAGCCAGGCTTACTTTATTTCAGTTTATCTGAGGTTGAAAACATATTTCCAAGATTCTTCCCCATGTCTTCCTGGGATGAAGATGTTTGCAAGGGCTGGTAGCTCTTATAGATATGCAAAAATATTAAAGCAAGTGATGTTATGTGATGTTGAAGAAGTGTTTTGGCTTTCTTGGGGATGGAGTGTAAGTGAAGGGGTGGGGGTATGTAGTCCCACTTTCAGTGCCTCGCTGAGCTGAAATGTCACCATTACAGGCAAGATGTCAGCTCACAAAATCCCTGTGCAATTTCATGGCTGAAGAAGGGATTGACATTTAGGGCAAAGGGGAGGAACCTGCAATTAAACAGGCTTGAATCATTAATTCTAGCAGGGAGCTAAGCTCTACTGGTAATGATGATTCTGCAACTGCAGCTAGTGCTGCTCAGAGCCTTGAGCACTGCCTGACAGAGGTGACCAGGCACCAGTAATTGTCCTCAGAGCTCAGGAAATTTCCAGTGATTTCTTTTTTTTTCTTCATAACCTTGTGTTGAACCCAAGAGTTCCAGCAACCAGAAAGGGTTTCATTTGTAGCAGTGTTGTAGCTGGGAAGTCTGTAGGTACAAGGATGTTGCTCAGGATTTTGGTGAAACACCTCAAGGAGTTGAGCAATAAAGGTCTGAGTCCCAGGGTGCCATGGAGGAGTGATCATAAGATGTGAGAGTATCATGGGAAGGTAAGTCCAGCTCTCACTTTAGCTTGCTGGGCTGCATTATTATTATTATTATTATTATTATTATTATTATTATTATTATTATTATTATTATTATCCTTCACTGTGTAGTGAATTCAGAAGTGTTCAAAACCCTAAAAACAAATCTCTTGAAGCATATTGACCTCAGGTATGAGAACGAGGATGCAGGACAGGTATCTGGGAAGGACTAGAGAGGACATGTTCAAGGCTCTTAGTTGTCACACAGGTAGCTTGCAGTCAGGACTTATGAGTGCTTTCTTCTGGCTTTTTCTCCATCCTGGCAGCTGTGTGGTGCTGGGGAAGGTGAACTGAGCACCTTCAATCCACACAGTGTCCACAGACCTTACTGCACCAGCTAGCTTGGGAAGAGAGGATGGATGTGTGGTGTTGCAGATGAGACTCCACAAGCCAAATAGCAACCATGTCTGAAGGTAAGTTCCTCCAAGCACCTCTACCAGAGAAAAGGAGTAGTCTGTGTCAGGAAAGACCATTCCTAAGCCAATGTCACCTTTGCATTAGCACCCAGGTGCTGTTCTCCTGTACTCTCACTGTTGTTTCAGGCAGGATGATATTAGCAGGTGTCACCCACTTCTGCTGCAATCACAACACTAGTCAATCACAACAGGGTGATTTCAGAGTCTGATTTCTCTGCATCCCTCTCCCTCAGCCTGAAGCTGTTCAGCCTGCTCCCCATCCCTGGGGAGATCATAGAATCATAGATTCATAGAATCATAGAATGCATTGGGTTGGAAGGCACCTTCAAAGGTCATCTAGTTCAATCCCCCTGCAGTGAGCAGGGACATCTTTACTAGAGCAGGTTGCTCAGAGCCTCGTCAAGCCTGACCTTGAATATCTCCAGGGATGGGGCTTCCACTACCTCTCTGTTCCAATGATCTACCACATTCATACTGAAGAACTTTTTCCTAATATCCAACCTAAATTGACCTTTTTCTAGTTTAAAACCATGACCTCTTGTCCTATTGCTACATGTCCTTGTGAACAGTTCTTTCCCAGCTTTCTTAGAGGCACTTTTCACATCCTACTGACAGTTCTATGGCTTGCTTGGGCTTGCATGTTTTGAGGTCCTTTGGCTCACAGCCTACCCCTTATTTCACCCTTTCCACTCAGAGATCTCACAAGCAAAACTGGTGCCTGTTTACCACCTCAGAGCTGCATTGCTCAACTTCTCTGCCCTTCCTGAAATGAATCTGCATGTAGAGAAGGGACTGTTTCACATTCAAAGTTTAGTGTAACAACTCTCTCACCCTCCCTGGATGTAGACATTTGGGAGAGGAGCTTCTGCTTCTTTCATAGAAATCTGTGATGTTCCAGATGATTAAATAAAGCAAAAATGTTTTATGGACCTGGTTTGGTATTTGCTGTGTTTTTCCCAAGGGTGCTGAGCAGCAACTCAGTAAAACTAGTAAAAGAAAAAAATAATCCATTGATTCCCCTGTGCCTCAATTCCCCCATCAGTAAAAGGACTCCTTCTTTGCTCTAACAAGTGAGAGCCCTCAAGTGAGAGCTCTCAAGCATTTGAGGCTGGAAAGTGCTCAGATCTGAGAAACAGTGTTAGCCCCTAGTCTGAGCAAGAAGTGGCTCTTTAGCCAGTCCTCATCCTCCAAAGCACCTCAAACCATTGTGCTGATAGGCACTGATGTTCTGAAACATCAGTGTCTCTTCCTGAACATCCCTTCCCAGCTTCCCTTACCTCTAACCTGTTAAATGTAGTTTGTCCTGACTTCCACTCACAGGAAAAACTTTGGACAACGAAGGAATAAAAATAAAAAGACTGGTGGTCAGACACTTGAAGGAGCTTGTCTAATGGCTCATCTAATAGTGCAGAGCACACCCAGACTCTTGAAGGAAATATCATGGGGTGAGTGACTTATCTCACAACAAAGCAAGACAGAACAGACATCAGGAAAACCCAGACCAGGAACAGCTTCTCCCCAAAAACCAGACCCACATGAGTTTCTCTGGTGAAGCACCAGCTGGCATAGAAAACAGACTGGAAAACTTTTCAATTCTCTTGGCCTATTATGTCATATATGGTACCATGATGTGCAATTGTTTAACTAGACTTAAATCACTCTAAACTACACAAATTATCTCCAATAATCCCCCTTCTCTCCAAATGCTGCCACTTTTTTTTTATTCCAAAACACTGTAATCTTGTCATCTTCCATATAATTGTGGCTTATCACTGCCTCTTAAATAAATAAAGAGTTATGTTCCACGGTATGCACCTAGTCACATATAATTTTCTCTGCCTTGAATTATTTTAAATAGAAAGGCAGTTGAAAATGATTGGAAGCTATACCTGTGGGACCAAAAAAGCTCTAAAATTCCCCAATCTAGATGTTATTTTTTAACAACTTAACTTTTAATCACAGCCCTCAAAACTGGAAAGAACATAATGTATGTTGTTTGGTTAAGCTACTCGGTAAACCAGCTCCAGCTTCACTAGCAGCCCTTTGTGCAAGAGTTGGTTCAGAGAGCACATGGAGAGGGCCTTCATTCAAAGTACCATCAAAAGCTACATGCCAAAGTGAGGATGCATCTGGGACTGTAAGCAAGGGGCATCATCAAAATATGGCACCCTCTGGCTATACTTGGCTTCCCTCAGCTCAGAGAGAAAGCTGAGCCACCACAAAGTTTACCTAAGTTTGTATCAAGGTCATGCAAAGAGCAAGGACCAAAGCAAGCATGTGGGGATGGGTAAAAGAACTGGAGGATCTTTAGCTCCCTCCACAGCAACCTCCTGCAGTTGAAGGCCACCAGTGCACTCCTCTGCTTCATCTTTTCCAAGAATCTTTCCTCCTCTTAGTGTCTGACTTTTTCAACTGTGGGTTTCAAAGTCTGGGTGCACGATTTAACTTCATTCTTCATCCATACAAAGCAGGCAATCTCTGTGACATGGGGAAAAAAAATGGACATGCAAGATGGAAAGGGACTATGGCATGTGGCAATGAAATGTGTGATCTGGAGGTTCTACATCCTCATGGGTATCACAATTCTGCCCCAGCTCTCTGGCTGAACGCAGGCACTACTCATTCTCAGCATCCCAACCTGAGGAGACTTCTCCAGGTAACCACCTCTTTCACAGATTAGGTGTATGCCACATCTTTTCATGGTTCCTCCTCTGAAATGCCACTATTGTACATGGTTAAGCCTCAGCTGCTAATCTTGTAGCTCCTGCAAGTGCACTGTGAACTTTCTTGGACAGACAGGCATTTCCTGACAAGAACTGGGACTGGAGGTATCACCTGGAGGTATTTCATAGGATATGTTGGGAAGAGGGAAACATGAGCTTCAAATCTATTTGGAAGTCAACTAGCTAACACTAGGCTGTTGGGAGGTCTTCACTTAGGACTCAGACCTGGAAACCTCTCCTGGAGGAAGGTGGCTATGCAAGCTTACTCACATAAAATTTTGCTTTTTAAAATATATATAAAGTAAACTGGCTATTGCACTTAGCAGTGAGAGACGAGATAGAGATTCAAGTCCCCAGGCTGTTTGAGAGGACCAGAACTTTCAGAATCAAGACTCATATTCTGTTCACCAGGCTGTAGGTATCCTGGAGAAATTCAGCTTGGTCCACTGAAGCTGGTTCACCACTACCAAACATTGATTAATCATGTTAAGCTTTAAACCCCAGCTCTCTGTGTAGAGCTTCATCTTGATGTCAGAGATTGACAAACTGTAGATTTGGGGCCAAAGCTATTTCATGAGCTTTCCAAGTGCAGCTCCCATGGTGGGACTCTTAACTTCATGGACAGCTATGGGCTAATACAAGGGTTCTCTGGCAATTCAAATCCACATCATCATTTAGTCCATGAGTTCAACAGGAGGGATCCTAGTCCAGTGCAGGCTAACCTCTACCCTTGCCTAGGTGATTCCCTCAAGTGGTTTCTGACAAGTGAGCTAGCTTTTTGGGCAAGGTTTTGAGCCTTGAAAATTGTGAAAGATACTGGCCTTGGGCTGCTGTGTGTTAGAGACAAACCCTTTCTCTTGAAGCTGTGTGCAGTGAGAAGCCCAGGCTGGAGGGCATTCCCAGAGAACACAGACAGGATCAAGCCCTGCAGACAACATAAGCCTGGGAGAGTGAATACTCTGAGTGGATCCATCTCCCCATAGTTTGTTTGACAAGTGAAACATGGGAATAATTGAACTTCTCTTTTACTAGGATGTTAGAAGGGCATTGCTTTAAAGCTAGTGACATCCACAAGCAGTAAACAAGATAATGGTACTAATAACCCAGCCCCAAGCCATGCAATTGATTTACCATGGCTGATGCATCCAGCGTGAAATGGATGCAAGTGACAACTGAGTTTGATGGAAAGATTGACAGATTTGAGGGGGAGAAGCATTGACCCAAAGGAACTCATGATAGCTTATCTGAGTCCTGAGTGGCAGGATTGACATTGACTGTGATGTCTGGAATCAAACATCCATCCAAGATCTGGAGAGAAAAAAGCCTTTTTCTTCCCCTTCCCCTCATATCTCTCAAGTTGATATGCTACTACCCTTTATTGCCAAGAAACCCTCCATACAAGCTGGATAGAATCATAGAATCACAGTGGTTCAAAAAGACCTTTAAGATCATCTAGTCCAACCATAAACCCAACACTACCAATTCCACCTCTAAACCATGTCCCTCGGCACCTTGTCTACCCATCTTTAAAATACTATCAGGGAAGGTGACTCTATCACCTCCCTGGGCATCCTGTTCCAATGCTTGACCACCCTTTTGGTGAAGAAGTTTTTCCTCATATCCAGCCTAAACCTCCACTGGCACAACTTGAGGCCATTTCCTCTCATCCTGTCACTTTTTCCTTGGCTGAACAGACCGACCCCCACCACTCTACAATCTCCTCTCAGTGAGTTGTAGAGAGCGAGAAGGTCTCCCCTCAACCTCCTTTCTCCAGGCTAAACAACCTCAGCCAGTCCTCATAAGATTTGTTCTCCAGGGCTTTCACCAGCTTTGTTGTCCTTCTTTGGACCTGCTCCAATGCCTCAACATCTTTCCTGTAGTGAGGAGCAGCCCAAAACTGAACCCAGTACTCAAGATGCGACCTCATCAGTGCTGAGTACAGGGGTAAAATCACTTCCCTAGTCCTGCTGGCCACACTATTTTTGATACAAGCCAAAAAGCATCCTGTGCATAGCCCATTGCTGCCCAAAATAAGTTTTTCCTTCCCCTTCTCCCCTCTTCTTCATTTTGCAGTTTCTCCTACAGACACCAAACTTTCAATCTTCATCAGGAAAAGGGGAAAAAAAAAAAAATCAAATGTTCTAGCCACAAAATGACTGCACTCTGGCTTTCAAAACCGTTGTCCCCCAGGTGGGAAAAGACAGTGAGAAAAACCTGTAAACAGAAAATAGCAGAGCAACTCCCACTCACTGAAGCTGCTGCCTCTCCCTCTGAAGGCAGCACAGGGATGAGTCACGACAAAAAGCATCTTTCTCCCCACGGGGCCGGGGTTCTGCCTTGCCCACCTGCCTTCCCCCGCCGAGGAGGTGGGTAGTGCAGCCCCCCAGGCACTGCCTGTGAGTCAGGAGACCCTGAGGAGTCAGAAATGTCCTGTAGGAGTGAGGTAAAGCCACCTGCCAGCTTCTGCTCATCTGACATTCAAAGGATATTTTATCTCAGCGGGGTGCAACACTTTTAGGGGGAGGAAGAATAAGGGAGAAGCCCCCATCAGTCTCCCTGTGGCTCTGGGAAGTCTGTGATACTGAATCCTTTTGGAGATGCTGAATATCTGAGACACCTGAGGTTTGCAGGAGGGTGGTTAGACCTCCTGACACAGCAACAGCTTTGTCCTATACAGAAATTATACCCAAGAACAGTGTGAGGGGGGAAATTTCAAGGTTTTAGCTACAGACCAGTATCTCTGAAAACTATTAAGCAAATAGGCATAACTAAATCTGTGAATAATCTACGTCCTTCACGATTGCTCCCTGGTTTATCTTCTGCCTCTTTTAATACCCATGACTCTGACTGAGAGTTGTGTCCATTTAAATGCCCTAGAGCTGGTGGCAAAGGATGTTTTTGTGTCTTATGGGAACTCAGAGCCTCACCCTTTCCATAGAGAAAAGGAAAATGCTGGAACTGAGGGTTCCCACATTCAGGAAGAGGAGTTTAACTATAAGGCTATGAAGCAAAAAGGGTTATTTTAAAAAAAAAAAATTAATATATATGAAATTGAAGGGGGGGAGTTTGGCTCTCAGTCTGAATTTATAAATTATTTCAGGACCAAACCTTATATTTCTGTTAGTAAAGTCTTTTGCCCTAGATTAAAAAGTGAACTGCAGTTATAACCCTAAGGAAGGTCCTCCTGATGGCTAACAGGACAGAGGGAAGAATGACCATCTCCCAAAACTCACACTAATTGCAAAGCTGTGTGTTTATTAGGTTTTAAAGTTATTCCAGACATTGAATTACTAATCATCCAGGAACAGCCCAAGGGGAAACAAAAACCAAAAAATAAAGATTTTGCAGTTGAAAATTTTTGGAAACAGTATATTTGCTGAATCCTCCTCCACCTGCTCCTCTCCAGAGCAGTAACTGCATTTGCTGTTTTATTTCACTCTTTTCTCACAGTCTTGAGTAATTTGCCCCATCTAATTGCAGAGTGTTGGCTGCAAATATAGAGTTTGGTTGGTTTTACACAACTTGTTTTATTTGATTTTTTATTTTTATTTTATTTTTAAATCTCTCCAGGATGTAGAAAGCCCTTTATTTTCCCAGCAAAAGTGAGTGGCAGGAGGTGGCTGCTGTGTCCATTAGGACACCAAGAGCCAGAAGACTTGTCAGATCATGTGGACAACAACAGCCAGCATCTCCCCTGGATGGTGAAGCCTAAGAGTGAAACCTGTAAACCCTGAACATTACTTTGAGATTTCAGGCCACATCTTCACAAGGGTGTTGTTCCTGCAGATCTGGGTATGACCCACCATATCTAGGAAGGATGCTGTGGACTCTATAGAACATTCACCATTCCTTCTGGTTGGTGTGGGCAGTGAGAGTCCCCTCTCCCTCTTCACTTGCCTTCCAGCAATACAAAAATAACAACCTCCTGCTGACTCAGCCTATGAGAAAGGGACTGGGGTTGGGTTTCATCGGAGGGCTTGTTCCTCCCTAAGAGGGAAGGATACAGGCTGTTAGCTAATGACACATAGGGGTTAAAAAATAACCCAAAACACCAAAGAAACAACCCTTCTTTTGCTTAAATGGATGAGTTTGAATAATGCCAGCCAACTATTGCATGTAGAGAGGGATATAGATGCACATACTTAAAGGCAGATATATATTTCCCAAATAAAAATGACTCTTTTTGTGTAACAGCACAAATATCTGTAAAGCTGTGGATTGATTTGCAGATAGAGGATATTTTCCCAGTAGCAGGGGGAGTCTCTTTTCTTGGCAGGATGCTGTCATGCAGGACATGCCAGTATGTCTCCCTATCACACTCACATTGACAATGTGAAAACTAATTGGAATAATACCCACACGCAGCTGCTGGGCTTCCCCCAGGAGAAGACACAGCCCACACATGGTGTAGGTGGGTGCATGAGATGTAGGTCATGGCACAGCGCTTTGCTTTGCGAGGGCAGCGTTCCTGGTGGGTGATTGACAAGTGTTTCCCTCTTCATCTTCACCAAGTCTAGCAGACACTGTTAGCTCTGGGGTTGTCTAATTATACCCAGTGTGTTAGGACAAGAAACAAGAGATGAGTCTGTAAAACTCAGAGCTGAGTGAGAAACTGGAGCAAGGATTCCTTCCAGTCCTTGTCTAAATGTTTCCTTCAACTCACTCTGGGACAAGAACATTACAGGGTCAAGATTTGAGGAGGCTAGAAGATATCCAGAATGCCAACAGCCTGAATCATGATGAGGGAGAAGTTTTCCACAAGTAAATGCTTTCAGTGGTGCGTTCAGAAAGGCACTAATGCAGCAGGAAACCTACAAGCGGATTTTGGTTATAGCTCTATGGTGAAATAGAGGACTTGTAGAAGATACCCAGGTTGGGAGGTGTGTGCTGGTAAGTACATCTGAGGAAGTATAACACTGTGGACTCACAGTCCCAGGTTGCAGGTGCGTTAGCTGGCCTCAGGAACATAGCTCATCAAGTCATTTTAGCTCTCCTAAAGTAATAACTAGCTAGAAGATGACTGTAACCTTAAACAAGCTAAGTGAGATACACTGGGTGACAGAGCCCTGGGCCAGGCTGCCCAGAGAGGGTGTGGAGTCTCCAACTCTGGAGATGTTCAAAACCCACCTGGACACTTCCCTGTGCAACATGGTGTAGGGAACCTGCTTTGTCAGAGGTGTTGGACTAGATAATCTCCTGAAGTCCTTTCTAACCCCTATGATTCTGTGATTCTGTGATCCCTCTTGACTAATTCTGGGCCATACCCTCCTACCTCCCCAGTTCTGGGCACAGGGATCACAGCTTTGCTCTTGTCCAAGATGAGTTTCTCCATTTGAGTTGGTCACTGTCAGCTCCCTGCACAGCTGATGAGGAGTGATGCCACAAAGCTGAGGGCACAATTATCTCAAAATTAGTGGGGGTACTGGTGGATGAGAAGCTCAACATGAGCCAGCAATGTGTGCTCACAGCCCAGGAGGCAAATAAGCGTATCCTGGGCTGCATCAAGAGAAGCGTGGCCAGCAGGTCAAGGAAGGTGATTCTGCCCCTCTACTCTGCTCTGATGAGACCCCACTTGGAGTACTGCATCCCCCAACATCAGGACATGGACTTAGTGGAGCGAGTCCAGATGAGGCCATGAGGATTATGCAAGGGCTGGAGCATTTCTGCTGTGGGGACAGGCTGAGAGAGTTGGGGCTGTTCAACCTGGAGAAGAGAAGGCTCCAGGGAGACCTTCTAGTGAACTTCCAGTACCTGAAGAGGCTACAAGAAGGCTGGGAAGGGACTTTTGACAAGGGCAGGTAGTGATAGAACAAGTGGCAACGGTTATCTACTTGAGTAGATTTAGATGAGGTATTAGGAAGAAATTCTTTACTGTGAGGGTGGTGAGACATTGAACAGGTTGCCCAAAGAAGCTGTCAATGTCCCCTCCCTGGAAGTGTTCTGGGACAGGTTGGATGAGGCTTTGAGCAACCTGGTCTAGTGGAAGTCGTCCCTACTCGTGGCAGAGGAGTTGGAACTGGACGATCTTTAAGGTCCCTTCCAACTCAAACCAGTCCATGATTCTATGATGTCTTCCTGCAGCAGGTGGCTAATGTAGCTTAAGAAGAAAAACATCCTTAAAATTTCTCTCTTCCAATTACAAAGAGGACTGTGCATGACCAGCTCAGCTGGAGCTCTTTAGGGTGAGATGAAGTGGATCCCAACCTAAATGTCTCTATTTAAGTTACTAATTCCAGGGACACAGACCATCCTGGTTCTTGCATTATGTTGTAGACAGGGAATAGAACATCTGAGATTATGACTATCTAGCTACAAAAACCCAACAATGTAGTTAAGATCCTCCCTAAAAACAGAAATTTCCTCCCTCCCCATTTATTTCACAGGGCCAGACCTTTTTGCTCCCCAGGCTGGATGCAAACCAGGGCAGGACTGAGGTAGATGAAACCCTGCCTGGCCTGAGGAGTTCCAGCTGGATGTCACAAACCCCTGCCAAGTCCAAAGTGCTTAAAACTCTTGACCAGAGGGTAACATCTACAATGTCTCATCACTGTTACCTGTTTGATAGCCTGGCTATGATCCTAAGGATATGAAAACACCTGACATGAACATCTGCATCTACACACATCCTCGTTTCTCTTATCTTCCACAGTCAATTGAGGCTAGATACTGAACTGTTACAGACACAGTAATAAAGTCTTTGAAAACAAGAGTTCATTACTGAATTAAAAGCTTTCAGGATTTATAGTTGATAATACTCCTAATTTAATAAATAAAGAAATAAATAAATAAAAGGAGGCATAGCTTGGCTGATTGCAGTTCAAGCCACAGTTTTTGCCTTTGGTGCTAGGTCTTCCTCATCTACCTCCCTCACCCAAGTCCTACCCTCTCCTCTTTTTTTTGTTTTGTTTTCATTTTCTGTTTGTTTGTTTTTTCCTTGAAGGTTAGTGAGTCCATATTCAGCTCCAGGTCCCATCCCAAGGACCACCCAAGTATCTAGTTGGTGGGAATCAGCAGGCACAAGGAAATGAAGCTCATGGAGTGCCTTAGCACATCCAAGGTGGATAATTTCTAGTCAGTGATTTGGGTGTCCAAGTCCAAGTGTTTTTGGAAATAACTGAAAACCTAGCATTTTGAACAACAAAGGTCCCATGGGTGCTTTAACCACTGAGCTACTGCTTTTGATGGGAAAATACTGACATGTAAAACATGCAAATACTGGTCAGATTGCACTCCATTGCCAGGAAAGTGTTGATCATCCCCTGGAGCGACTTCTCTCTGCTGACTGAAGAGAAACTCTAGATAATCAGACAGGATAAACACAACATTGTTGGATGGTTTCACGTAGATGATGGGTTCCTCCTGATTGCAGGGCATTTTCAATATATTTTGGTATATATATATATATATATATTCTCAATATACCTCTCCTCCTTGGTGTTAGTGATCTGTAGGCACTTTCACCACCACTTTCACTATAGTTGCTCAGTGTGCACAGTTCCTGCCAGGCAGGTGCTAGCAAGTAAACACAGGAGAAGTCCATGACTGTCTTCCTTCACTGTTACAGGACAAAAGTCTGGTGCTATCAGCTTGCCTGTAAAAGTCCAGACACATCTTAGGACACTAAAACCATGGGGGACAATTCTGTTTCTGCAGAAGTCCTGTTAGTTCAGAGGAGGCACTACAAACCTACCAAGAAATAGCAATAGTTGGTATTTCTCTCAGGGGCATATTCCTCCTGGGGATTAAAAAAGGAGATCTCCAAGGGTTTCAACAAGGAACTTTGAAGGCTGTTTCTTCAAGTTGATGTCCTTTACGCTTGTAGGGATGGTTTGGTGAAGGGGCTGTGGATTTGTGTTCGTTCTGTTTAATGCAATCAACTGCTAATTCAGATGACAAGATCTTTATTAAAGCTGGAACAGAAGATAATTTGCATTTAGAAGAAACTCCAAATGACCCTTCTTTGGCATTAGCTCATTTGACACAGATAAAGCTAAGGGTACATTCAACTGGAAAGGCAATATATGAAGTATAAGTAGCTGCAAAAGTTGGATTTAAGCTGTGGATTTTAGCTGCAGTGAATTTGAGTACAGACTGTTTATTCATGGTCCTAATGATGGAGTTTGTGACAATGTAGCCTTCCTGCTGCTGTGAGTTGAACTACCTGGCCTAAACCTGAATCAGAGAGACCCTCAAGAGTCACATCATACTGCTGGACTATACCTTGAGTATACATGATCCTTGGGCCATCTTGTATGCATGAAATAAGAGTCCTATCTATACTTTTTCACCATTTTCCCTCCTCATTTCTTGCAGAAGAGTAACTGAGTGTCCATTTACACCTCCCCAGATGAAAAGACTTATAATGAAAAAATCAAATTAATCAGAGAAATGATTGGATGAAGAATATGTTGCAGCAGTATTTCCTATGCAGGCATCAGACACCTACTAGAACTTAGGGCAGAGCATAAAATGCAGATTTTCTTTCCTCAGTTCAATTTAACATGGTAAGCAATTTAACTAAGTTGTGTTTTAATGGCAGTTAATAGAGTTGTTTTGTTTTGGTTTGTTTTTTAATTGGTAACCTAGTAGCTCTTGAAGCCCCAATGCTATATGCCAAACAGATTGATCACAGCTCTGAAGAGCATTTAGTGTAAGGGTCCAGCCCAGAGGCACTCTTCCCACTAAAAGACTTCCCTAAACCTAAATTATTGGGTTGAGAACAGATGACAAATGTCTGTTTGGTAAAATCTAAATTATTCCTGAGTTTGTGTGAGTTTCACCAATTTATTTGGTCTCAGACAGACAAGCAAAAAACTTAGCAGGAAACACAAAGTCTGTAGGAGAAAAACCATCTAATTTAAAAATAAAATCTTTTGATTTTCTGATTGGAAATGACATCTGTTCAATCAGAAGTGGGTTTTTTAACAGAAATCAAAGACTGAGCACTGAAGTGAAACATTCCCTTTGAGTGAAAGCATTATCTACTTTTCAGTTTACCAGAGAAAAAAGCAATGTTTGATCAGACTCTATGCAAAACAATGCTATTGGCCTTTTTCTTTCCCACAGATGCTGCAGACCTCAAGAAAAATAAGAAGTGAGTTTTCCACACAGATCTCATACTAATTAAGTGAGTGTCTGTGTTGCAAAATATGTTTATCAGAAATGAAGACACAGGATCTGGATGGAGTTCATGTTATTTTTCTACACACTCTGATAAAAGTTTCCCACTTCTAGAAACTATTTATAATCTTATTATCCCCTTGAACCTCAATATTTAGAGTGGTTAGCAGTTCATTTCAGTATTCCCCACACAGTCCTTCATAAATTTTCTGGTCAGCTAGCAGAAAGTTGCAGAAAATATGATAGCAAGTCAGTAAGGTATGAAGAAGACAGAATCACAGAATCACAGAATCACAGAATGTCAGGGATTAGAAGGGACATCCAGTCCAATGCTCATCCAGTCGAAAGCTCATCCAGTCCAATCCCCCTGCCAGAGCAGGAACACCTACATGAGATCACACAGGAAGGCATCCAGGAGGGTCTTGAATGTCTCCAGGGAAGGAGACTCCACACCCTCCCTGGGCAGCCTGTCCCAGGGCTCTGTCACCCTCACAGTAAAGAAGTTCCTTCTCAAATTTAAGCAGAACCTCCTGTGTTCCAGCTCACACCCATTGCCCCTTGTCCTATCATTGGACACCACTGTGAAGAGCCTGGCTCCATCCTCCTGACACTCACCCTTCAGATATTTATAAACATTAATCAGGTCCCCCCTCAGCCTCCTCTTCTCCAAGCTAAAGAGCCCCACCAGCTCCCTCAGCCTTTCCTCATCAGGGAGATGCTCCACTCCCTTCATCATCTTGGTGGCTCTTTGCTGGTCTCTCTCAAGCAGCTCCCTGTCCTTCTTGAACTGTGGGGCCCAGAACTGGACACAATATTCCAGATGTGGCCTCACCAGGGCAGAGTAGAGGGGGAGAAGAACCTCTCTTGACCTACTAACCACACCCCTTCTAATGCACCCCAGACATTGTAAAATAACACTGGGTGGCCCCACTTTTTCAACAAGTTCCTCAATATGTGCATAATTTCAAAAGTTGTGTTCTGTGGACATAATAATCCCAGCAGAGGTTTATGGAGTGGACTTGGAGGTACTTAAGGAACTGGGATTTCTGCCTTCTAAAAGCAAATTTACAGGCATGCATGCACACCTTCACTTCTGCTTCACTTCTAAGTAGACCATGCAGTATACATACACCACAAGAGAGGAAAAAACATAGCCACATTTCACAGGTAAAATAGGTAATAAAAAAATCTCATCTGAGGAGATGGGAAAGGGGTTTTTTTGCATATTAAAATGTATATGAAAATAGGTAAGGAGATGTCTGGTTGATAAAGAAAGTCATGATGATATAACCTACTTTGGTTTCACTAGATGGTAGCCACATCCCTTCTGGATTGAAGCTGCTGCCATATGAATAAGCAAAAAGACACAGCCTACTTCAATTTAAACCTCTCTCAGTATGTTAAATGCTGTTTTCAATAGGGAGGGAAGGATTTTCAGTGAATTTTATCTTTTAGCTGTAATAGATTTTGAGCAAATGTTATTCAATTTTTTTTTTCAATGATATATAAATGCTACTTTTTGTTGATTTGTTTGTTTAATGAAATCAATAATAAAGAGGACAAGTTCCCATTGCAAAGGTACCAAACACAACATTGAGTGGTCAAAATGCATTGAAGATACTCAAGCTAAAGGGTTTTGTATCTCTGGAAACAGAAATTGAAAGGATTAGGAAGTTGAGTAGGTCTTAGAAATCACCAAAACAGAAGTACCACAAGTTCTTAAAGAAATCCTCTAATAAAAGCACTAAGATAATAATGCAAAATGTATTTGTTTGATTTATTGTTTCTTGAAATCATATCTCTGCATGCTGTATAATGAAGGTTGCTACTAAAATACAACATCCCATCTTCACTTGAAGAGAAATGCTAAAATAGTAGAAGCTAGAGTTTTCAAAGAAAGGGCTATATTACATGAATTTTAGGGTTCAAAAGCACATCAGTGAATTACAATGGATAAGAAGTAGATTTCTTGTGTAGTTTTTCACAGTTTAACATAATATCTGAGATATTGAGGAGGTAGTTTTGAGTCTTGCAAGATAAAAGTATTCTTGAATCAAATAATTGGATATTGAAGTTAATTGAATTTAGCCTTGAAATAAAACAGGATTTCCAAAAAGTGGCAGTAATTATATTTCAGGGTGGTTTAAAAGGGGAGATGGTAGACTGAACATTCCCTGAAATCTCTAAGACAGTAATAGACAGGAGATTTAGCTGAAAAACACAATTTATGATTTGTTGGTCTTTTTGAAAAAGATGTTCTTTATCTAAATGAGGAAGAAAGCAAAAATCATCCACATTTCCTTGGAACTGGAAGTTCCTAGATCCCAGAAGCTGCTCAGTAAATGACACTCTTGTGCATTTCATTACTAGCTGGCAATTAGCAAGCCCATTAAATGCTAGTTAATGAGAATGCTAATTTCACTGAGCAGCTGCAGGTGACTCTCAGTGCACCCAGTTCTGGGGCAGATCCTCCAGCTTACTGTGGAAGGCTGGGAAACATCCATCTTCCCAAATCCCCAGCTCTGGGACAGCCCCATCAGAGCCATCTGCTCCAGAGCAGGAGGGGGCACAACAGCCAAAACACCCAGCTCTGGATAAACCCAGGAGAAGGCTACATAATATAAAGAAAAAGAAAAAGAAAAAGAAAAAGAAAAAGAAAAAGAAAAAGAAAAAGAAAAAGAAAAAGGAAAAGAAAAAGAAAAAAAGAAAAAGAAAAAGAAAAAGAAAAAAAGAAAAAGAGAAAAAGAAAAAAGAAAAAGAAAAAGAAAAAGAAAAAAAGAAAAAGAGAAAAAGAAAAAAAGAAAAAGAAAAAGAAAAAAGGTGATCATGGCTCTGAACACCTTTCAAACCACTCCACTGAAAAACAGTCTTGAACTTGATCAGAGTTCATGGGACCTGAAATAGAATCATAGAATCACAGAATGTTGTGAGTTAGGAGGGACCCACGAGGATCATGGAGTCCAACTCCTGTCCCTGCACAGGACAATCCCAACATTCACACCATGTCCCTGAGGGCCTTGGCCAAATGCTGCTGGAATCTTGTCAGGCTTGGTGCCATCAGCACCTCCCTGGGGAGCCTGTGTCAGTGCTCCGCCACCCTCTGCCTCAAGAACCTTTTCCTCATGGCCAACCTCACCCTCCCCTGCCACATCTTCCTGCCATGTCCTCTGCTCCTGGCGTTGGTGGCCAGAGAGAAGAGCTCAGCGCCTGCCCCTCCTCTTCCCCTTGGGAGGAAGTTCTAGACCATGATGAGATCTCCTCTCAGTCTCCTCTTCTCCAGGCTGAACAAACCAAGTGACTTCAGCCTCTCCTCATGCATCTTCCCCTCTAAAACCTCCACCAATTTTGTGTCCCTTTGTGAAGAGCTCAATAGATAAAACAAGCAGAAAAAATGTGAAAAAATACAAAATACTAACTTTGTGCTGCTCTATTTCAAACAAAACCTCTCCAGTCCAGTGGACTGGTATTTTCCTGTTTCTTCTGCAGCAAAAGCAGCACAATAGGACCAGCAAGGTCGATTCTGGGGAATTGCCAGCTCTGAAGAGGGAAACAGTAAATCCCACTGATGCTTGTTGCAAAGCATGACCTAGTGAACACGAGTATTTGAGAGGGGAACTCAGCCATCTAGCGTCGGCATTGCAAAGACCATCAGGGTTTTAGCAGCTGATGAAGTATTTTCCCCAAAGCTCTCATGCTTGCAGCTTGTAGCTTTAGTGATGAAAGATTTGGGTTCTTCCCAGTTCTCTCTGTGTGAAAGATTTAAATAACTCTGGCAGCATGTGGAATTGAAAGTGCAGAGAAACTGCTGCACCTTTTGATGCTAATTCAAGCAGAACCTTCAAGCTTTGAAAGTTCAGTTTCATTATTAATATCAAAACCTTTGAAGGCAACAATACACCCTCAGCCCTGTACACCACATACCATTGTACTTACTTTACTTTTATTTCTTTTAATTACAAAGCATTACTCACAAGTATGACAGATTTTATTAGTCACTATTATACAATTTCTTTCTTCTTCAGTCCTAAGAAAAAGAAAGTACAGAAAAAGAAGTTATTTGAGAAAAAGAAAAGAATATCCCTAATAACAAATTACTTAATTTTAAGGACTAATTCTGATGCCAAGATATTACTTTTGCTGAATTTGCCAGTTTGGTTAAAACTCTTGCTGTGTTTGACTTTTCTAATAAATGCCACATGAAGTAATTCTGTAGTTAGCTTAAAAATTGTCACTCTTGTGACTAATTCCTTTTAATTACACTTAAAAACGTGGGAAAAAAAGGTATCATTATTTAAAGTGAAGCCAAATACTGTACTGATTGGATGAGGACTTAACAGAATAAATATTCTTATAGAGAATTATTCAAGTGAGCACGTTTTTAACCTCAGGCAGTTTTCTTTCACTCCTCTGGGTCCTAGTTTACATTACAACTCATGCTATGATCCTTCCAGATTTTCTGGATGTGCACACTCACAGATGCACATATACATTAAGCAATTATATTCATACAGATGGTCAAGTCAAGCATTTGAATTAAAATGTTTAACCATTCAGTAACAAAATGAAGCATTTTGAGGACATCCAGAAGGGAAACAGCCTGCTTACCCCAAGGATTTTTGACCATAGTTGATATGTGCCTATAAAAGTAAAGGCAAGAACAATGGAGATTTAGCTCTGGATAACCTGGGAGATAAGTCCTGAGAAGGTAGATTGTTGGCATCACCTTTCAGCTATATATACTTTATTTTTTAGCATCATGATGGTCATGCAATCAGCTACAGTGATGTCATTTTTCCATTACTTATGTTTGCTAGAAAATATTTCCCCTGGAATCTTTTCTTCTGTATTTTTTTTATATAGAAATCCTAACAAAATCTTACTTGATTGTTACTTAAGATAGCCTGAGGAAAAAATGTGATCCTGTAAAGACTATCCAAATTAAAGTTATTTTTCATATATTTTATGAAATAAAATATATTTCATATATTTTATGGATCTACATTCCATAGGACCTTCCCAAGCAAAGTAGTCTTGAGTATTCTGCAGTATCATTCAGAAATTCAGGTAATTTCCAACATTTTTTTGCAAGCAGCTAGTCTACCCTAAGCAGATTGGGTCCTCAAAAATAACTCTTTTGGGAACAGAGGTAGGAAATTAAACAAGTCTGAGAATTCATTCTTACATTTCTTCACCTCTTTTCTTTCTTCCAAAAGTGCTGAATGACTACTTATGCTAATGAACATCATTGTTAACATTTGAGTGATCTCTTGAATTACTCAGTAGAGCAGTGCACTTGGCCTCTGTGTCCATTGTCAATAATTGACTTTTACTTAAGAAAACAAGAATTAAGAAAGCAATTTGTGAAGAAGCCAAAAAAGAGCCAGAGATAGACCTGAGCCCCGAGGTGGGTCGTTGTTTGGAGTCTGAAGTATTTTTCAAGCTGAAACCTGGAATTTCTCAGCAGTTCCACAGCATGACAGCAAAAATAATGAGGTATATTTATTCAACTTCTATGGAATGTTGTTGCACAAGTATTAGGAGGCAAATTTAATGTTGGAACCATCAAAACAGATGCATATGATTAATGCCAGTTACCATTTGGAGGAACCACACTGTAGGCTTTTTGGTCCATTAGTGCATCTGATGTCCAATACACTGTGCAAGTAGCACTTGGATCCTATTGAAGAGATGGAGGCATAACTCATTGGTGGCCCTAAGATTAAACCTGTCACTATACCTCTAGTCCTTGTCTTCCTCCTTGGAAGGAAGACTAATTGCTAGATGATTATCTGCTTGTGCTTTCCTCCTTTTTCAGGAGCTGAGGGAAAATATTATTAAGCCTGTAAGGTTTTCTGTTGTCAATCACCCATTTTTGTGTACCCAGTACACTCCTTCTTTGCCTTGTGTCGTACAGTGGTAGTAGTCTCTGGAAAAAACTTGGTAAGGATGCTGTAGCAAGGCAGGAACATTAATTTTGTTAGTGTATTTAATTCTGAAGTAACTTTTATTCCCATCTTGCTCACTGGAAGACTTCCAGAATTTTAATAGGTCCATGGGACAAAATCTAACTCTGACAATATGGATTTTTGAAAGAGTACAATTCCTTCTGCAGAAACTTCTTTGATCCAAGTTTGACAGAGAATTGCCAATGTCTTTTGTGACTCCCATGTAGGATTCATCAAGAGTGACATTGTACAAGATACTTACAGTATTCACTGAAAAAACCCACCCCAAACCCCCCCAAAAAAAACACAAAAAAACCAACTTGTTGATATTTTATTTCTATCTTGAAGTTAACTATACTAACTATTGTCACCTGTTGCCCCAAGCATGGTCAAAAAGAGTTTTACCCCATGTAGTTGAATAAAGACCAGGTAAGATGATGAAGTAAATATGAAGGTAAACTCCATGTTGACCAAGATATGAAGTCAAGCTTTGCTCAGGACTTGTACCAACAGAACTCTTCAGTTCATTCTGTTTGTAAAAAGATGCCTAATCACTAGATCTGAATTGTATGGTGAACCTCAAATGGATATTTGACTTTAACTTTCAAGCACTGGAACAGGCTGCCCAGGGCAGTGGTTGAGTTGCCATCCCTGGAGGTGTTAAAAAAATGTGTAGACGTGTCACTTCAGAACGTGGTTTAGTGGACATGGTGACTCTTGGACTTGATGATCTTAGAGGTTTTTTCCAACCTTAATGATTCTATGATTCTATGACTTACACAAATTGCTTCTGGTAAGAAATTGAGCTTGGTGGGTTTAAAGCTCAAGCTATTTTCCTAGGTAGTGGACAAGTATTAATCAAATCAAGCTACCCCATTCTCCTTCTCATACTTGCTTTGCAAGAACATGTATACTGACTAGAACTGGAAGTTTTTTGTAATGTGGGAAACAAAAGTGGTACCTCTGATAATGATGTTTCTGAACTGTCTGGTTTTATCCATGCCAAGTTCCTGTACCCAGGCACTGCCAAGTATTTTTTGCTGTCATCCAAAAGAACGTCTCTCAGGAGAGATGGTGAAAGTTTGTTACTGGAGATATTTTAAAGCCAGTCTGAGGAAAGTGTGTAATGTTCTAGTGAGGGAAATAACCCTCTGGAAGTGAGTCTAAACAGCTAACAGGTCTTCTTTAACTTTTACACAGTAACTCATTACCTCCAGGGAAGAGCAATTTCCTGACACAATCTTCCACTCAGCCTCTCCATCTCCAGGCAAAGTACATCGGGTCATGCCACTCAGCATTGCTGAGGGCTACAGCAACAGGCTTTGATCCCTCCTTTATGAAAATGTTTCCTAGGAGTGCATTTTTCTGAATAAATCCACTCCTGGGAATGCTCATATGCAAACAAATGTACCATGGGGAGGGTACGAGAGGTTATTTCTTCTCTCAAATGTCAGCATAATCATCTGAGAGTTACTCCTCCTGGAGAATCTATCAGAGACAGATGTTCTTTGACAAACTCCAGGAGTTTTTAAAGCTGATTGCAAACAAATCAGGAATTAGAGGAAGTGGAGTGAGCCAGAAAAAGGAAAATGTCATCCTCCTATGCACCTGGAGTTCATGATGAGTGACAACATTGTACCATCAGCAAGTAGACTCATTGTCCTGACAGTGGTCTGTGCCACACTACAGACCTGTGTGGAGACTATGGCATAAAATGTTTCAACCTGCTATTTTTTCTTGGAAGAAAATAAGATATAAATACTCAGCATCATCAAATGGTGATTCTTATTATCAGCATTCCATATTGATTTCAAAGAAATGACAAGCAGAAACAATTTCTTCTTTAATTTGCAACTCACTTGGTCTGTCAGTAAAAGAAAAAGTTGTCACAAAATAGAAGCCCAAGAATTAATGAATTTATTCAATCCAGCCAATCTTTTATCATAGAATTATAGAATATATTGGGTTGGAAAGGACCTTTAAAAGTCACCTAGTCCAACCTCCCCTGCAGTAAGCAAGAACATCTTCAACTAGATCAGGCTGCTCAGAGTCCCATCCAGCCTGATCTTGAATGTTTCCAGGGATGGAGCTTCTACCACCTCTCTGGCAACTTGTGCCAGTGTTTCACCACTCTCACTGTAAAAAATTTCTTCCTTATATCTAGTCTAAATCTACTCTCTTGCAGTTTAAAATCCTTATCCCTTGTCCTATCACTACAGACCCTGCTAAAAATTTTGTCTCTATCTTTCTTACAGGCCCTCTGTAAGTATTGAAAGACTGGAATAGGGTCTCCCCAGAGCCTTCTCTTCTCCAGACTGAACAACCCCAACTCTCTGAGCCTTTCTTCATAGGAGAGGTGTTCCATTCTTCTGATCATTTTTGTGACCTTCCTCTGAACCCACTTCTACAGGTGCATGTCTTTCTTGTGCTGAGGACCACAGAGCAGGTGGGGTCTCAACAGAGTAGACTAGATGGTCAGAATCACCTCCCTTGACCTGCTGGGCCACACATCTTTTGAAGCACCCTTCCACGGGGCTGTTCTCAATTCCCCCAGCCTGTATTGATACTGGGAGTTGCCTCAACCTAGGTGCAGGACCTTGCACTTGGCCTTGTTGAATCTCATGAGGTTCACATGGGCCCACTGTTCAAGTTTGTTCAGGTCCCTCTAGATGGCATCCCATCTCTCAGGCATGTCAACTGCACCACTCAGCTTGGTGTCATCTGCAAACTTGCTGAGGGTGCACTTGATCCTACTGTCCATGTCAATGATGAAGATATTAAATAGTACTGGTCCAATTATGGACTTCTAAAGGGTACCACTTGCCACTGATCTCCATCTGGACATTGAGATGTTGACCACTACCTTCTGGATGCAACCATCCAACCAATTCCTCATCCACTGAACAGTCCACCCATCAAATTCATATCTCTCTGATTTAGAGAGAAGGTTATTGTGGGGAAGAGTGTCAAAAGTCTTACAGAATCCTGGACATCCACATCCTCTTTCTCTCTGTGGTGTCTGGGTTCAGATTTCAGAGCTGAAAGTGAAAGGATTGAACTGGAAATATTTCTTAAATAATGTATCCCCTCCTAATGGAAGGTTGGAACTAGATGATCTTTAAGGTCCTTTCCAACCCTAACCATTCTATGATTCTAATGATAGTGTCTTCCTGAAGGCCACCAGTTAGAGCTTTATATCTCACAGCATGAACATCTGTGTTCCTCCTAATTCCTTTATCTCTTCACCTTCAATTTGGTTTCCTGATGTTGTAGCATCTTGCTGTACATCTATCTGCATCATCCTCCATCCCCCCAAAAAGGCTTTGCATCCACTTGTCAAGGTCAACTACACATGACAGAACAGTAGAAGACTTAAAAGTATTTAAATCCTATAATAGGCCAATTCTGTAGGTCCTATGCATCTCCTCCAAAGGATTTGGGCTTTGTCCTCTTGAAACTATGAGATGGTGGATGCTATTAGCATGATTCTCAACCAAAAGAGAGGGCCCAACTGGCCATTAAAGTCAGAGGAGAGCTGACTAGCTGCAGCACAGGCAGCATTTTACCCTGTTGGCTGGCAACACATTGAGTTGAAAGAGGTCATTAGGAGTTTTGACTATGTTTCTGTGTAAGAGAGGGGAATGAGAAGACTTAGAGGCATTGTTGTGGAGGATCCAAGGTACATGGAAAAGCTTTGGAAGGAATAGAAAGCCATATGTAAGATCTGAGGAAATAATAAAGCAGTTATATGTGATCAGTCCTCTATAGCCTGTTCATTATAATGATGATGTGTTTCATCTGTGCTAATAATGGCACTAGTAAATGGACAAATAAAGATGAGTTTCTAGGATGCTGAACTGTGAATGGCCTAAACAGGCATTTAAAAGTAAAATTCAGATATCTACATCCATCCATTAAGCTTGTTACATAAAAACATCTGTGACTAGGTAATGGGAACAAATTAATGAATGAAACTGAGTCTGAGAAAGCTGTGTGGCTTCATTTGAACTTTATTATTATTGTACCATTTAACCATGTACACCATGCCATGGTGTTGTGCTTTTGCTTGGCAATATTGAATACTTCCTCCAGGATTTCATTGTTGCTTCTTTCAGCATTCAGTGAAGGTCAGCGTTCCTCTAGCCTCATGAAGAAGAGATGATATGGAGGGATGTCAGAAGAATTCTCCTTACTGAAGCCTTCTGGAAATCTTAGAGCCCAAACTCAGTAGCAAACTATTGGTGTAAACAGAAGGGAATTCAAAAGACAAAAACTAAGAGGTACTGAGACCTGATGTCTGTGTCCAAGTAGAGGTTCAATTTGTTAAATGAGTTCACATTAAATTCACACTTTTATTTAAGTAGGAACAAGAAACAGGAGGAAACATCTCAGTCATCAGTACAAGTCCAACTACATCCAGAAATGGGTCACAGTTTGTGAGCTGATGAAGCTCAATTTTAAAACCAGCTCAGATCATTTTATACCATGTGTTCCTTCATAAATATATCCTTAGCCTGAGGAAAATGTGAGAAAACTTTCCTGAGGACAATATCAGCTCCTGGAAAACAGGCTCAAGGTTTTTCATTAATTTGTTTTTCAGTGGAGGGATTTTTGTTGTTGTTTGCTTGTTTGTTTTGTAACTGTGGGCAACCAACTGCCTCCCAGGGTACTCCCAGAAAAGAAAATGCTGTGACAGACAACACAGAGCAACTTTAGTTTCAACAGGGAACAACTGTTCTGAGATATTCTTAAGATGCCTAGCAAAGCCCAGGCAGCTCTGGCACTAGATTAGAATGAGGAAAAGCAGCACTGCAGGGAAAAAAACCCAACTTTTTTAGAAATGGCAGCCTTGAGAAAGGATTCCTCTAGAAGATTTCCATAGATTGCATCAGGCTTGGTATCATGTCAGCCATGGGACAACAAATGCACAGTCCTCTTGAAAGCAAATGGGCTATACTTAAAATGCTTCACTGGAAAGGTTGGAAGATGAATCTGTCCTGACTCAATATGGGGAGCAGCAAAGCTTCTTATCCAGAACTGACCTCTCTTCTCTGCTCTCTTCTTGTGCTGGATAAGTCATGCCTCAGTGGAAGACCATGTTGTGACTTTCATGGTTCACTCAATCCTTCTATGCTCTGTTTTCTGTCACCTACTAGGGAATAGCATAGATTAAAAATAATAGCAGTGGTGATTTGCCCACCTAAACTCACAGGCCACTGGCCATTCCAGAGTAAAGGTGGGATTTTGTTCACAATTAAGACACCTACATGTCTGCAATCTCCTCTTTTCACTTTTATGGAGGAATGCAATGTGATTTTTTTCCACTTGTAGCATTTATTTCATAGAATCATAGAATGGTTTGGGTTGGAAAGGAAGATCATCTAGTTCCAACCCAGTGTCATGAGCAGGGACACCTTCCACTAGACCAGGTTGCTCAAAACCTCATCCAGCCTGGCCTTGAACACTTCTAGGGAGGAACAACCACAATTTCCCTGGGCAACCTGTTCGTGTTTCACCACACTCACAATTAATAATTTCTTCCTAATATCTAATTTAAGCTTGCCCTCTTCTGGTTTAAAGCCATTTCCCCTTCTTCTATCAGTACCTGCCTTTGTAAAAAGTCCTTCCCCAGCTTTCTTGTAGCCTCTTCACATACTGGAAGGCCGCTATAAGATCTCCCTGGATCCTTCTCTTCTCCAGGTTGAACAGCCCCAACTCTCTCAGCCTGTCCTCACAGCAGAGCTGCTCCAGCCCTCACATCATCCTCGTGGCCTCCTCTGGACTCATTCTAACAGGTCCATATCTTTCTTGTGTTGAAGGCTCCAGAACTGGACACAGTACTCCAGGTGGGGCCTTATGAGAACAGAGTAGAAGGGGATCTTACACCTATGGAAGCCAAAGCAGCATGCTAAAGCTTGCATTCCTATGGTCTTTTCAATAGCAGGAGAAAAAATAAGTCTCAGAATTTGCATTCACACTATATGTGAACATCATCTTGGTGGACCTGAGGTGTCCAGACCATTTAAGCAATGTCAGAGAAGCATCCTGATTTGTGAGGTTTGCCCATAGTGCTGGAGACAGAATCAATCACAGTGCAATGAAGCATTCAAGCTCTCAGTTTGTACAAAATAAGACTCACAACACAGTGTTTACTCCACTAAAGTGCAGCACTGGGCAGCTCATATAAACCTGAGCCACTAAATCTTTAGAAGTTATTCAGTCTGACTGCACTTGTGGATTTCTACCAGGGCCTAACAATCAGGGTCTCAATGACAATGTCATCTTGTGCACATTTTTTGGGTGTGCAAGGGTTACCCTGGACTGGGGAACAATTTTGTGTGAGCTAGCTTGTTCCTACTCCCACTCTCAGCTCACAAAGTTGTTAGAGCATATTCAAAGAATAAGAGGAAAGAATCCAGTCGCTGCTTAGAGCACCAAATACATCCAGGGGATGAAGTATCCATCCTTCTTTCTGTCTGATGTTGAGCTTAGTACACTATAAAAGCAAAAAAAGAGAATAGATAAATAATATAATGCATACTCATTTCTTTCCCTCATTTTTTTCTGAAAGAGAAGACTCTCCAGTCTACTCTGTGTCAGCAGAGAATCATCCTTGTAAGAAGAGACAACATATAATCATCTAACAAGAGAAGGGAGCAATGCATTGCTTTCTGTCCATAGTGCCAGCAATTTGCCTGGGGAAACTGCTTGCTTATTTACTTGAATACTTAATTACTTGAATATTACCCTTCCAAGACAGGCTGAATTGCCAGGAAGGAGATGGTGTTCCTACTACAAAGCAGATAATCAACCCTTTTAACCTAATAGCTTGTTTCTGTCAGTGGCAGGGTTGGTGGCCTTGTAGAGCACATGTAAAATCAACCTCTTTGCAACTTCTTTGTGAGTTTCTTTAGTCACAGTGTGACATTTCTCCTGCTCCTCATCTGAGGTAGCAGGTGCACTTGTAATTTCTTTCTCTCAACTAGTATAGCTACTGAGTTATGTCTTTTCATGCCAAACTCTGACTTTTGTTTCTTTTTTCCTACTTTCCCATCCCCTAGTCCTAACCTTCCTAAGCAATTTAACTGAAAAATATCTCATGAGATAGTTTATTGATGACAGACAGTAAAGCCATGTGAGAAGGAAATACAGCAGCCTGAAAAACAACAACAAACCAATCAACCAAACACATAATCTCTTCCAAAAATCTGGGAAATAATTATTTAAAAGAACATGGCCAACAAAACCTTTAAACAAACCAGCCTACAACCCAACAAACAAGACCAATTAGCAAAATTGCAATGTATTAGCCAGAGAGAAGAGGAAACATTCTAAGGTTTCATTTGCTGATCTTCTGGCATAGGGATGCTGAGCATGATGTAACACCAGCCAGGAGAAATATGAGTTTTTATATGCAAAAAGACAGCAGGAGATGAGAAAGCAGCTCTTCTGATGGATTTCTTGATTGCACTGAGCCCCCCAGAATGTGAAGATTGGTATTTTTATTGTTTTGCCCACTATCTTGGCCAGCAGTTTAATCGATATCATTTACAGAGATGATAGGATATTTAATTTCCAACAAAGGTTTCTTTCAAATCACTCTTTTCTTCTTTTACCTTTAGCTTATATCTAATCTTCACCATCAATACCAGCACATAGAAGAGTTCTTTCTGCAATTGGCCACTGAAAAAAAAAAAAAATATATATATATATATATGTCCCAAATAATGATCTTTTGGCAACATTAAAGAATCTCAGCTATTATCCAGTCTTCTGAAGTCTTAAGGTCAATGGCTGAAGGCTATATGATACTTCAAGAGATGCTTTTCTAACCTGATTTCCTCAGGAAATGAACTTAGCCAGTTATTTTGCACATGTGTGCAACCATGCAAATAACCATTTACCCAACTGTCACCTGCACCTGACAAGGAGGAAGAATTTCCAAATTATATTGGTTTCTTCCACTGTAAGAATTGGTTTTGAGTGAGCACAATCCTTATTAGACATCAGAGAGGCCATCACATTCCATTGTGTCGGCTTAAAACTGTAATTGAAATCAGTGCAGTGCTGCTTATTGACCATCATAAAATTAAATAGCATCTAGAACACATAAAGGAAAATTAAGTTTGATGTTAGACATTGTCTGTACACATGGACATTATGGAAGGCTACTGTAGATTATTACTACACATCATTATCAAAGACTATCAATACATCCAAGCATTTGCAAATGAGGAAGTGAAGGCAGATAAAGGATAGGAAAAAAAAAAAAAGAAGCTTCATTATCCCTATTTTAATAATAGGCAGCAAAGATGAGGAACTATTCTGTGATTTATCCAAGGTTATGCACTGACTGTCAATGGGGAAAGTGGCAACCACCCTGAAATTTCCTAACAAGTATAAAGTAAGAGCCTGTTTTTTCTCACTTATGAGTTGAGCTTTGCATTCCAAATGTGTTTATCTGAATGAATTCCAGATCTAGATATCATGTTTCCATATAACTCTCAAATTTTATTCCACATTTTGAAGAAGTAGGTTGTTTTAGCTGCTTGTACAACTCTTCTCAGAGATGAGAAAGGAGGAAAAAAAAAATCTTCCCTTTTCCCTCATTTCCAATTCTGTGGGGATCTGAGCTGAAGACTCCAGGAACTTCATGCCTGTGTCTGCCAAGGAGGAAAGTACAGATAGCAGCAGAATTTCCTTTTTGTGTTCAGCTAACAGACATTTGAATGGAACATTTCCTACATTTAGCTTTTGTAGGGAAAGGATGTGTGAAACAGCACTGCCTTCCAGTGACACCAGTTCAAGCCCCAGCTCTGTTAGCACTCTGGCTTGGGTGGATTTGGATCTAACTCAATATCCCAGCAAACATCCTTCTCTCAGCTGCCTTGCTTATCATACTGAATTTGAGCTGGTCAGTTGATATCTAACTGCCTGAACATGAGCCAACAGAGTGCCCAGGTGGCCAAGAAGGCCAACAACATCCTGGCTTGTATCAGAATAGTGTGGCCAGTAGGACCAGGGCAGTGATCGTCCTCCTGTACTGGGCACTGGTGAGGCTGCACCTCGAGTGCTGGGTTCAGTGTTGGGCCCCTGACTCCAAGAAGGACCTGGAGGTGCTGGAGCGTGTCCAGAGAAGGGCAACGGAGCTGGGGAAGGGTCTGGAGCACAAGTGTGATGAGTTCCCGGCTGAGGGAACTGGGGGTGCTGAGCCTGGAGAAAAGGAGGCTGAGGGGAGACCTTCTGGCTCTGTCCAACTGCCTGAAAGGTTGATGTAGAGAGTTGGGGTTGGGTCTGTTCAGTCAAGAGACAGGACAAGAGGAAATGACCTCAAGTTGCACCAAGGGCAGATGAGATTGGATGTGAGGAAGAATTTCTTTGCTGAAAGGGTTTTCAGGCATTGGAAGGGGCTGCCCAGGGCAGTGGTGGAGTCCCCATCCCTGGAGGGATTGAAGAGTCGTGTAGACACAGTGCTGAGGGACATGGGTTAGCCAGGGACTTGTCAGTGTGAGGTTAATTATTTGACTTGGTGATTATAAAGAGCTTTTCCAATCAAGGCAATTCTGTGATTCTGTGATATCCTGCAGCACAGACAGTCCATGCATGGGTTATGCAATATATATTTGGAGGCCAACACCTCCAAACAAAGACATATCCACATCTCTATTTCCCACTGCCTAACAACCAAAGGAATAGTAGCAGATTTTTTCTTCACTGAAGGTAAAGTTGGATGCAAAAAAACCCCATAATGTGATCAATATTTAGGGAGTGGGGAAGAGGGAATGGGACAGTCATGAATACATGGTTCTGCTGTGTGCTGATGGCTAAGCTAGTGCCTCTAATAAATATTCTACCCAAAAAACCCTATCAATTAAGTTTTTACCAACTGGAAATGGCAAATATGAAGACCACTGTTTTTTTTTCAGGGTTAGCACTGGAGCAGCAATGCTGGAGCAGAACAGAGCAAGGCAGATTTTCCCCAGAGGAGGGGAAAGAAAAATCAAAATTAAGCTGCTTCTCTTTTCAGCCTTTTAGGCTGGAACAGGTAATCCTCAACAGACCTTGAGGATTGTTCTTGTTAGGAGGGGAAATGCAGTGTCTCTGTGTTGTGTTTTATGACCACCCACACTGTTGAGTGAGGGATGCCTTGTTGTGTGTCAGGAGGCTCAAACCAGTTTTATCACTAGGGAGATTTAATAGTCTTAGCAGTTGTTTCTCAGGCACTCAATAGATTTGCAGCATGAGGATGTGTAAAAAAACCCCAAATGTAGAACACCAAAACATATTATTAGTGATGCATTTAATGAAAAACTGTCCCCACAGCTGAATAAACCTCTCTGCTAAATGCCTCCCTCAATGGATAATCTGGAATTTTTAAATAATATTTAAATTATTGCAAGACTGAGCTTATTTATGGAACATGAATGTTGTTGCTTTCTTCACTCCTTCTTCATTGCTCTCTCAGCAATAAAATGAAAGGAAATAATAATAATAATAAATTATTATTATTAACAGCAACCACCACAATAATAATAATAATAATAATAATAATAATAATAATAATAATAATAATAATAATAATAATAATAATAATAATAATAATAATAATAATAATAATAATAATAATTTTTTTTTTCCTAGGTTCTCCCAACATAGAATGGCCACTTTGAGAAAATGTGTTTGCTTAAATCCAGATTCAGATATTTGGTATCACATAGTATTGAGGTAAGACAACCATACTTATTTTCTCATTGTTCCTCAAGGTCCTTTGATCAAAACTTCTATTTTATGTCTAACAGAACACACATCTGGTTTTGTCTCCTTTCCAATTTCCTGCAGAAAGAAAAAGGCAATTTTTTTTATACTGTATTATCTTCTTCTAGATTTATAACAAGTCTTATTTTTTCAACAAAGTATAACAACCAAGCACATTTTGCAGATGGTATAATTTGAGGAATGCCTCTCTATTCCTCCTCCTGTGTGTAAGATCATCTCTGAAGCAGACTGTCCCACTCCCACTCTTGGATTTCAAGAGGGTTTAGTGTTATTATTACACTTGCTAACAGAAAACAGTGGAAGGGATTTTTTTTTTTTGATCATTGCAAAAAGCAAGTTCCATGAAAATGTAAACATTTAGATAAATCACACTCATTTCAGTGACATTTTCCATTTTGTTATGAAAAAACATTTCAACCAGCAATTTAATGAAGGTTTTTGCAGCTTGTTTTTGCTTTTGAAAAGCTGTACACTTTCACTTCTCTTTGAGAGGCTGATTTTCTCACTTTTTAACTTCATGCTGCCTGTCTTTTTTTTTTTGGACATGGAAATTCAAGAAAAGAGAAGTGGAATTAGAGTGATTTTTATTGCATTTTGCCAATGCTACTTCTTTTCACTTCCTTTAATTTTTTAAAGGCAAGAACAAAGGTTAATTAAAAAATTAGGATAAAAATAATACTACAACTGTTAATTAAATGTTTTTTTTCCCCTGTCTGAGAAAGTTAAACTAGCAGATGCTTCCAAGAAAGTCTTCCTCTGTCTGCTTGTTCTTGCCTGAAATACTGAGGAAACTGAATTTAAACTATTCATGACCACCTGGCATGTCTGTTTACTTTCTTCTATTCCTTTTTTCCTTTCCTCCCTATTCATGTGTTCTTCCTTAAGCTATACAGCCAGCAAACGATTTCAACCTAATTTGTCAGGAGGAAAAAATGTTAAAGTGCTCCTAATTTGAAAGTGAAATGTATGGCTTGAAGAAAGGAGAAAAGAGAGAAGTGTGAGATGGGTCATACCTTCACAAACCTGAAGATATCTGAGTATCCACATTGATCCTAAACCCCAAGACATATAGATACCCTCAGGAAACCAAGGGTGAGTTTGTCTGATTTAGGGTGTATGTTTCTGATGAACCTGTTTCCATCACTGGAAGGTCCTTGCTTCATCACTGGAGAGCAAGTCAGTGGGGTCAGTGAAATTCAGGACATAATCTCCACTCAACACCTTCACTGGGTGAGACAAACAACGACTTGCTCTCTCGAGGTTATTAAATAGGGAGCTCAGTGTGGCACGCTGAGATCTGAAGTTAGGTGATAGAAACCCATCCTTGGGCTGATTTGGTTGCCTTTGCAACTGTTTTGTTGCTTTCCTTTTGGAGCTGTTACAGGAAGCTAATTACATCAGGGATTCCTAGAGACAGTTCCTACTTCAAGAGCACAAGCTTTCCAGCAAAACATCTAAACAAACCACCTCTCCATGACTAACGTACTTCTGTAATTACATCTTCCAGCAATTACTTCACTTTTTTGTCCCTTAACTGAAGGTAAAGAGAAACAATTCAGCCCCTTCCTCTCCTAATCCTTCCTCTTCTCTGACTCACCACAACAGAGAAGTTTTGGCATCAGAGTCCATCCCCCACCCCGGATGCTGTCGTAGATGCGGAGCTGCCTTTGGAAGTGAGTCAAGTGGGAGTAGGAGGCAGGTGATTGTTAAAATATAATAAGAGAGACATTCCCAATTAGTTGGTAGCCCACTCTGCAATCAGCTGTGATGGGAACAGAAGAACAGGAAACAGTGTCAGAGAGATGATGTAGCAGGAGTGGTTCTTACTACCTGTGCACCTCAACAGCTAATTAAACCCACAGTTCCCCTTATGGGGTATTAACATATGAATGACACGGAAAGAGAAGATTATGAGGGCGAGCTAGCTTCAGGATGGGAACTACTTCAGCTGTCAGTAGTTTCATCTGCACTGACAGAGGTCCAGAAAAGGGTGTAAGTGAGGAGTAAAGATTTTGACAGTTCCTCCAGCCAGCCCTACTTCTACCCTAAATGATGTATCGATGTCTGGAGCCATAACGATCCCCTAATTAGGCTTTTGTATATCATTCTTCACTTGGCAATCTCAGTAAGAGTCATGTCCAGCAGCGTTATGTCATCTTACAGTGCTTGAGATTTTCAGAGGGGTTTTCTTAAACTCTGCTATCTGTGTGTTGCAACAGAGCAATTAATGCACTTGAGAACAGAAACAAAAATCAATATGGATCCATTGATACTGCTCCCTCTCAAAGGAGGAGCATGAAAAAAAAGGTAAAATAGCTCACCAAGTACATTTAAACTATTTTTTTTGTAACCCAGAATGAAGTACTTGAATTGTCTTCAAGTTACTTAAACTATAAAGAGAGTGGCCATTTATTTTTTATGGAAGTCAATTTTTCAAATTAAAAAATACCATTTTGAAATTAAGGGTGAAAAGGTTTAACTTAGAAAAATGTCAAAACAAAGGAGTTTGGTATTTTCAAAATGAAACATTTCTTTTAGAAAATGTCAAAGGGAAATACACTGACATTTAAAAAAATATTCCCACATTACTGTTTTGCAATTTTTGGCTAAAATGCCTGCTAAATTCAGCCTAATTCTGTAAAGATTTTCATATCTCTAAAATTTATTTTTATTTGGAACTATTATGTACTGAAATGAAAAAAAAGAAATCCCTGTGTTCCCTCTGGATGGATTTATAACCAGTTTTATGAGTGTCTACCAAAGATTTTATGTACTGCTATTCAGCTTAAAGCTGAGGTGACCTGTTGTACTCAAGCTTGCTCACCAACCCAGAAGATATGCAGATCATATTGAAAAAGATCTATATCAGTCCCACTTTCTCATCTGTGGTTACCTGTTAGTTTCTGATACACGTGCATTTAAAAAGTCAGTTCAATGCCAAAATACCATCTGGACTAGAGTCATGAAGGAACTCACATAGGAAATTTTGGCCAAGGTATATAACCTCACATTACAAATGGCCACTGTTCCCAAAGACTGAAATAACTAATCTAATTCCCATCTACAAAATATATATATATATATATATAAAAAATAAGCAGAAGACTCTCTATAATGAGTCTTGGATATTACAGTGTAACTCCCTGGCAAATGAGTAGAGTCTACAGTAAAGAATGAGAACATGAGGTGTATGGTCAATATGGGCTGCTAAGAAAGAGTCAACATGAATCTGTAAAGGAAAATCAACTCAATTCAGGGAGGGTAGGAGTCCACTAGAAATCCAGTGGAAAAAACATGTTTGGACTTCCAAAAAGCCCCCATACAAAAGGTTATTAAAAATATGCCACAAGATTGGTAAATAAGTTCTTTCATGGGCTGATAGCTGTTTAAAAGAAAATGTAGGATTGAATGATGACTTTGCAGGATACAGAAGATTGGGGGGAAAAACCATGGCCATGAGCTCTAGAAGGACCTCACAGGATTGCATGAGGGCAGCAAGGTGGCAGATGAGTATCAGTGCAAATAAATGTTATGTGCCTAGGGAAAAGCACTCTAAAGCATGTCTGCTTGCTGCTGTACTCTAACCTGTCAGGTTAAACCTAGGAAAGATACCCTGGAGTCCTCACTGGGAGTTCTTTGAGATCACTGACTTTGTCCATCACAGCAGCCAAAAATGTTGACAAAATGCTGGTTGTCATCAAGAATGTTTTTGAAAACAAGACAGAGGGAGTAATTTTGTTGTTACAGAGAATTTTGATGCACTCACATATTAAGTAATCTATGCAGTTCTGACCTCTGTCTCTCAAGGAAACCCCAGTGGAGGTAAGAGAAGGTCCAGATAAAAGCAAGATAATTAAGAAGGTGGAGTAGCTGCCTTTAAAGGAGACACTAAAAATGGCTGCAGAGACTCTTCAGTCAGGAAAAGAAAGCTGGGAAAGTGGAGGATAAGGTTGATGATTATAAAATCATTAAGGTGGCTGATAAACAAAATGGGGAGCTGGGTTTTTTTAATAAAATTAGTAGAACATCAGAAAACAGGACAAATTGCTTCTTAATCCAGCAGACAGAATATGGGACTCACTGCTGTACAAGGCAGTGGAGACAGATGAGAAAATTCAAGGGCAATAGTTACTCAAAACAGATAGAAAAATGAATTGGCAGAGATGTTTCCTCTATTTTCTCTAATACAAAAGCGTGGGGAGTCTCCATGTAACTTCTTCACTGTGAGGGTGACAGAGCCCTGGGCCAGGCTGCCCAGAGAGGGTGTGGAGTCTCCATCTCTGGAGATGTTCAAACCCACCTGGATGCTTTCCTGTGTAACCTGGTGTAGGGAACCTGCTTTGGCAGGGAGATTGGATGGGATGATCTCCTGAGGTCCCTTCCAACCCCCACCATTCTGGGATTCTGTGAGTGGCAAGGGCATAGACTGCATAAAATGGCCAAGGTTTTTCACCCCTTGATATGGCACCCTCTAACCCCTTAATTCCAAATTCCATTGCTGGAAAGGGATCCCATGCTAGAAGGACCAGAGGTCTGACCCAGTAACTAATTTGTTACATCCTTATGCAAATAATGGGCAAGAGTATAATGAAGATTGTTTACTTAATTGTTCACAGGCACATTTTGCTGAGGTTTGATGTCAAGATTTCCCTTTTTGAATATACTTTATTGTGAAAACATCATTTCACCTGAGCACTGTAGTGACCCAGTTTCAACAATGGAAATTTTATAAACACATGAGTAACAAGTGTATTCAATTATTCTCCATGGTTATAAGAAGCCAATTTGACCCAGGAACAACTGGCAAAATATGTATTCAGCCATCTATTGATCATTATTACTCCTAGGTACATTTTTAATAAATATGAGAATGAATGACCTAGATTTCAGAGGCTCCACATTGAGTTTACACTTTGGGTGCTCAAATTTGGGAAACAATGGATTAATTAATCCACTTGAAAATTTATGTGGATTTTTTTTTTTTTTTTAATTGGATTCTCTGATATGGAAGCATTTTGGAAAATGTCAGTGTCTTGTTGTTGGCTTTAACATTTTGGGGCTTGAATTTTGCATAAAAATTCCCTAGCAGTTAATCCCACATATAGCAGGGTTTGTTTGGTTTGGGTTGGGTTGGATTTTTTGGCTAATGAATCCACAGAAACCCACTCTGTGGCACTTTTCTCACCACCACTGTACCTACAACTACCTGAAAGGAGGGTGTAAAGAGGTGGGAGTGGGTCTCTTCTCACAGGTAACAAGCAATAGAACAAGAGGAAATGGCCTCAAGTTGCACCAGGTGAGGTGTAGATTGGACATGAGGAAAAACTTCTTTACCAAAAGGACAGTCAAGCACTGGAAGGGGCTGCCCAGGGAGGTGGTGGAGTCACCTTCCCTGGTGGTATTTAAAAGACAGGTAGACAAGGTTCTTAACGACATGGTTTAAAGGTGGAATTGTCAGTGTTAGGTTTATTATTTGCCTTGGTGATCTTAAAGGCTTTTTCCAACCCCTGTGATTCTGTAATCCAGTTAACCAAGTCGCTCTGCCCATTTCCAAGCGATGATTATGCATTTCCTCTAACAGCCAAACAATTCTGCTCAAGTCTAGTTGCTACTATGGAAGTCCAGACCTCAGGAATACCTAGCACAGGATCTGCATGGTTCTGCATGTTCTGGCTTTCAGTTAAGACCAGCTCAGATAGATCCCGGGTTGAGACCCATGACTGATTTTATTGTTGCATGTGACCACTAGCTTACATTCACAAATATACTGGGCTCAACTCATACCTTCACAGTTCAATTCAAAACAGAATTAAACTAAAATAAATCAGGTCAGATTTCACTCTGATTAAGGGCATGCCCCCTTGCTTGTTCAAAATATTTTAAAACTTCCAAGTCACTCTTCCATATGAATTAAGTTCTTGGTGGTGCCTCCTGTACAAACTCTTGCACATAATTATATCTTGTTGAAGCTTGTACAGACTCCTTACGGCAGGCATGGGACTTTTCTTTCTTCATTTGGATAAAGATTTCTTTTCTGTCTGAGTCTTACTCTCCTTCTAACTTATGTCCCGAGACAGACGTGCTTCCAGATGGCACAGACTTGCCTAGGTCATGTACCCAAATGTGACAGTGACAGTAACACTTCCAGTACCTCCACACTGACAGGAGCAGGCGTTTGGCACAGTCCTACACCAGGAGAGGTGACACATCACAAATCTCCTCCACTCTGGGTATTATGAACAGAGATAGATAGAAAACCCATAGATTCTTCTGATCTGTCTGGGGATGACTGGGCCATCTGTGTTTGTTGTCAAGAGCTAAAGGAATAACTTCACACGGGAGCCAATGTTCAGGTGGAAGATAAGATTTTAACAGTATGCAATTTTTTACCCTATATTCCTCCTGGAGAAGTTGTTTTTTTTCTGGGAGAATGTAATTAAGTAGCCAATAACAAACTAAAAGGCAATTAAAGAGTGGTGATCAAGTAGAGAAGTGCATTAATGTTTTGACTGCATTGTGCCTGGGAAGGCATATGAAATCTAAGTTGGTTTAGATGGAGAACAATCAGTTGTGCAGCCTGCTAACTCTGCAAACTTTGCTCAGTCCAGATGGTGCCAAGGAATCTGAAGCAGCTCTTCAAAGACCATAAACTGGCATAATCGAGGTCATTGCTTCACTCCCACCAGGGGTTCAGCCTACCATGCACTGACCTGCACCCATGCTCCCCAAAGAGGTTGAAAAGGTAATCATGGTGAAATTCATCTTCAGCAGCAACCCCAGGGACTAGCACAAATATCACTTGCTTGGACAAGTGAGGATTGAAAGTAAAGGTCAAACAGAAGTGCACTAGCAAACATACGGTGATTCTTCAAAGCAGGCATTTTGTTGTTCATCTCCTCCTGCAACAGCAACACTTGGAGTATGGAGTGTATATCCTGGGTCTACACCACAATTTCTTCCCTAAATATTTTGCTATTCTCACATTAAAAGCAGCTCCAGGGATTATCAACACCATCCTGATCAGATTATGCTGCAGGGCAGTTCACTCTCAATTGCAGTTGTCTATATCAAGACACCTCGAGTGTATCTTCCTGTCTAAGAAAGTAGGACATGGGGTGGAGGGAAGGGGGTACCTTCCCCTTGGTTTCATTCAGACACAGGGTCAGGATGTGGTCAAAATCCACAGTGTGGGTTAGTACAGACTTAGACAGAAGAAACTATTCAATATATTACTGGTACTATTCAATATATTCATCAACGACCTGGATGAGGGAATAGAGGGCACTGTCAGCAAGTTTGCTGATGATACCAAGCTGGGAGGAGTGGCTGACACTCCAGCAGGCTGTGCTGCCATGCAGAGAGACCTGGACAGGCTGGAGAGCTGGGCAGGGAAAAATTTAATGAAATATAATAAGGGCAAGTGTAGGGTGTTGCACCTGGGCAGGAACAACCCCAGGTTCCAGTATAGGTTAGGAAATTATCTCCTAGAGAGCAGTGAAGGGGAAAGGGATCTGGGAGTCCTGGTGGACAGCAGGATGACCATGAGCCAGGACTGTGCCCTTGTGGCCAGGAAGGCCAATGGCATCCTGGGGTGCATTAGAAGGGGTGTAGTCAGTAGGTCAAGAGAGGTTCTTCTTCCCCTCTACTCTGCCCTGGTGAGGCCACATCTGGAATATTGTGTCCAGTTCTGGGCCCCACAGTTCAAGAAGGACAGGGAACTGCTTGAGAGAGTCCAGCACAGAGCCACCAAGATGATGAAGGGAGTGGAGCATCTCCCTGATGAGGAAAGGCTGAGGGAGCTGGGGCTCTTTAGCTTGGAGAAGAGGAGGCTGAGGGGGGACCTTATTAATGTTTATAAATATTTGAAGGGTGAGTGTCAGGAGGATGGAGCCAGGCTCTTCACAGTGGTGTCCAATGATAGGACAAGGGGCAATGGGTGTGAGCTGGAACACAGGAGATTCCGCTTAAATTTGAGAAGGAACTTCTTTACTGTGAGGGTGACAGAGCACTGGGACAGGCTGCCCAGGGAAGTTGTGGAGTCTCCTTCTCTGGAGATGTTCAAGACCTGCCTGGACGCCTTCCTGTGTGATCTCATGTAGGTGTTCCTGCTCTAGCAGGGGGATTGGACTAGATGATCTTTTGAGGTCCCTTCTAATCCCCAACCTTCTGTGATTCTGTGAAATGTTCCTCAGGAAAAAAAAAGTTCATCCTTCCCCTGAACAATGTCTGTTTTCAGCTGTGTCCTCTTGACTATTCAGTACAACCAAATTAAAAGACCCAGAGCACTTTTCTGTCCCTAACTCCAGTTGGGATGGCACAGCTTGATTCCATGTTCTTAACTCTCCTTTATAAAATAGAGTGGATTAATCCCAACTGCCTTTCAAGATAGGTTTCCAGCTTGTTTAAAGTCCTAAACTACATCTGCATGTTTTTCAAGAGTTATTAGACCCAGACTAAATCTATGCCAGGAAGTGTCTTGATAATTAAGTGGTGTGGAGGAACGTGGATCATTGCTTTATCCCATGCTGTGGCCCTGTTTACTTAGCTAATGTCAATACAGTCATTTAGCCCAGTTACACCCCATTTATCTCATGATAATATCTATTCAAGAGGTTTTACTAAGCATGGATTATTCTCTGCCCTGCAATTAACACCAGCCAATGTGATACACATCCCTGCATCAGTTTTGCAAACTTGCCTTTGCTCCCTGTTAAAATATAGGACTGCCTCCATCCCTCCTCTTAGCCCTTTGGAGAGGGGTGTGTCTGTAGAGACATTAATATTTCTATTTGCTAATAAATTAATACAAACTTGTTTTAAAAGAGGATGCTTGAGATGGCCACGATTAATTGAGTAATTAAACTTACATGGATGAATAGTTTCCTTCACAAGGCAATGTAAGAAAATGAAGATGGGTGGAAGTCAGGGACAACTAAGATGTGTCCAATGCTTTAGTGTATTACATTATATTAAAAATGAATTTTTTTTGGTTCAGAAATGTTGAAAAATTTCACTTGGATACTTTCAACATGTTTGAACCTTCAGGGATTTTTGATTTAAAATTAAACTAGTCCTTTAAATGTTACTGTGAAGAAAAAGGTAGTGAGGTTGAGGGCTTAAAAAGCCCTGCTGTGAAACATAGCAGTAATTTGGGGATGAAATAAAGCATTTTAGACTAACACAATATTTTTTGCTCATTTGGACAAGTTTGCTGTGCTTGGTTTTGGTTTGCTGTCACCTCTACCCATCACACTCCACCTTCCACACATCTCTACTAAACTCTTTTTTTTTCCTTTTGATACCCTCCTTTTTGCTCTGTGAATCTTTTTTGCCCCCAGCTCTTTCCTTCTCTATTTTCTTATTCTTTTCTATTCCCTTATTTCCCCACTGCAACTTTTCTTCCTTTTCATCCTTGCACATCCCACCCACTTCTTTGTCTCTCCAACCCTTTCCAATCAGTGCAACCTTTCATTCACAAACTGCTTCTAATACTATTGAGTGAGATGGAGCCCTCTGAGAACCTGGGGAAAAACAAGTCTGCAACTTTCAGACAGTGATGTGGCTCCAACCTATGGTTTCAGGTAGAAATATTTCAGGATTAAGCATGGGCTGACATGAGGAGAACTCACATATACATGAAAGAGTCATTTTCTCATGAAGAGACTTGAACATGCATCTTCTCTGAGACTTTCCCATACAGATGGAAGATCCATATACTCTTCTGTTCAGTGCAGCCTGATGGAAATTAGTTTGACCTCTTGGCTCAGCCACTGGTAGAAACAGTTTTCAGGTTGTTTTAGGCAAATGAGCCACGTACTGTTATTTTTCAATGCAATTATTACAGCATGGGAGGATACAAGCTGTCAGGTTCCCCTGACAGTAGTTTTTAGGGGGTCATATGGAAGTCACTGTCATCATCTCCACTTGATGGCTAGGCAAACTGAGGGCAAGTTGTTTGTCCAGGGCATCTCCAAACAGCAGTAGCACGTCTAGGAATAAGACCCAGATCTCCTGAATCTATGTCTATTGCAATAACCACTAGAAAACATGACAAATGAATCATATTCCAGCTGCCAGGAGTGACATATCCATCTGAGAAGCATCATTCCATGGAAGAATGCCTTCTTGACACTGCTGATGCCAGTGGAGACCAAAGAAATGCACATTACTATGATAGTATGTAATAAGATATTGGAATCCCAAAAATATTTGTGTTTGCATAGAATATATACTTGCTCATGCTTAAATCTATAAGTAAAACTTGATATTTCCTTGGGTGCTGTTTGGAATTGTCTCAACTGCCTTAGGCATTGAATAGCCAGAAGCATTTCCTTCAACCTGTGGTTCTGCCTGCAGTTTTCTGAGGTTGAACTGAATAAAGCTGAGTTTTATTCAGTTCAGCTGAAATTTGTGATCCCTGCATGCAGCAACCATTCAGATATTCCTTTCCTCTGCTAAATTAAGTACCATTGTTCACCTTTGAGGTGTATTCTCAGTAGTTGTAGAGAGTGGAACTTCAGCCAAGCTTTTTTTGGCAGCTCCTTAGCCAAAAAATTAATGAGATTAAAGTTATTCTGGAAACACCCTGAATTATGTGATCTAAAAGTAAAAGGAAAGTAATTATCTTTTAGCAACATGGAAGGCTTTTAGATAAGTATTTTTTTTCAAGTGCAGCATAATGCCTATGATGGCCCATGATGTTTTTGATGAGCTGTAAGAATTCTGCATGATTTAAAGCACCCTCAGGCCCACAGAGGAAAATGTTAGGTGTTTTGGGGTGTTAAAGAGAGTAAGGAAGAACTGAACTGATTTATTTTTGCTTTATAATTTACAAGTCTTAGGAGGAGCAGCTGAGGGATCTGGGGTTGTTTAGCCTGCAGAAGAGGAGGCTGAGGGGAGACCTTGCTCTCTACAACTACTTGAAAGGAGAGTGTAGAGAGGTGAGAGTTGGTCTCTTCTCACAGGTAACAAGCAACAGAATGAGAGGAAATGGTCTCAAGTTGCACCAGGGGAGGTTTAGATTGGATATGAGGAAAAACTTCTTCACCAAAAGGATAGTCAAGCATTGGAACAGGCTGCCCAGGGAGGTGGTGGAGTCACCTTCCCTGGTAATATTTAAAAGACAGGTAGATGAGGTGCTCAGGGACATGGTTTAGAGGTGGAATTGGTAGTGTTAGATTTATGGTTGGACTCGATGGTCTTAAAGGTCTTTTCCAACCACTGTGATTCTGTGATTCTATAATAGCAGGAAGCTCTTTGCAGATTGTTGAGGGACTCAGTGTCCAGGGACGACCACCAGTGACACAGTGTCATCTGTTGGTCATGTTCATGTCCAGCAGCCACAAGCAGACATAAGGGAGCATGGTAAAAATCACTGTCCTGTTTCCCTTTATGCAGAAGAGCCCACTTTCCTGTCCATTTGCATGGCTGGCTGCAGAAGAAAACCACAGCAAGTGCTGATCCTTTCTCTCTATGATGGGTTTGCAAGAGCTCTGCAGGACTCGCTGGGTAAATACCAGTCTCAGTAATTTAATTCTACTGCAGATTACTTACCAAATTATACTTTGTGAGTTAACATCAAATTAACCCTTGTTGCTGCCATCTGAATCAGTAACAACCTGGGAGATGTTTTCTACCTTCTTGTCATACAACCCTTTGAAGAGCAAATCTGGACAATGTAAGGAGTCTGCTATGATAGAACCTAGTCTAGATAAACCAATACATGTTAACAGGTTTACCTGACTAAATCAGCTATTTTATTATCTTGGCTTAGCAATTTCCTCGATAAAAACACTTTGGCTCTGCCCTCAAGTCAGAACTGAGTAGTTGTCCCCTCCTGTGGCATGATTATAGAGCAGGTGTTGATGTGTGAAAGTGGAACATGTTAAGTAGATTGGTTAGAAATGCCCTGCTGATTCAATGATGAAGGAACATTTTGTGAATTTTGATTAAATATCTCTTGGGAAACAATAAAAAGAGAGAAATGTTCCATTATAGCTCAAACTTCCTCCCTGACCTTTCCAGCAGATAACATTTTCATTCTTCATTTCCAAATGATTTTTGTTCTTTTTTTTTTTCCCCCCCTCCCTCTGACCATATATTCTATTAAATCATGTAGAATGAAATTAAAAAATGAATTCAAAGGTTCACATTTCTGCTTTAGTTAAATGAAATGTTTCAATTAACCCAAGCTTTTAGCCTCAAAAGATTGGAGGATGTCTTGCACCTACCTGGTTTTCTTCCAGGCAGTTTCAAAAAGAGGGGAAAAAAGAATTTCAAACAAATACAAAACCTGGGTAGAGAGAGAAAAATCATCCCAGAATACAACTCCCATTCTCATGAAAGAGAAATTCTTGGGTGGTAAGAATTTTAATGTGAGCTGTGTACCTCTTTCAGTGTGATCACTGTAGGACACCCATCCAGTATTCCTGGAAATACTCAAATGGAAGTAACATTTTTGAGAGAGCAGGAATCATTTTCACAACAGTTCCTTCACAACAAATGGTCCCATTCTTTTTTAATCTGATATCAACATAGGATGGGAAAATTTCTGAAATAGGTTTTTAAAGAACTGTTTAAATGTTGAATATTCAGATATTGCAAAAAGCAGAACACCAGAGAGATAAAATCTGGAAGTATAGTTACAAATTAATAGCTTACTAGACTCTCTGAATACAAAATTACCAACCAGTTCTTGTAATAGTTCCTTTCTGGTATTAACCTATGTAGTTTCCAGCTGACCCATGTGTTTTTCTTAACCTTGTCCAGTTTGGAAAGCAAGTGATAACTCTGAGGACATCACCCTAAAACTTCAGTGCTGCTCTGGCACCCATAGGGACTGAGACTTTTGAATAATCAACAGGAATTTGACTTCATTACTTTCTCCCTGTGAAATATCCCTCATGGGAATGAAGTGATGAGAAGGTTACAGCACAGTGTTGGACCATCCAAGCTAGCTTTAAAAACATGGGACAAATGAAATTATATATATATATGTATGTATGTATACCTTGCACTGTTTCTGGGCTGCCAGGGTTAGAAACAGCTGCTGATGTTTAACCTGGTTATTCTAAGATAAGCCAACAGCACCTTTGTTGTATCAGACACTAGCATTGATGTTTCTAGTATCTGACCAGGTTTTAGCATGATTACTCATCTTCTTCACCTCTTAGTAGGCTGACAGGAAAGTTAAGAAACCCCATATAACATCAGTTTTGCTGTGACATCTGCACATGAAATGCTGTGCCTGATGCATTTTTGGCTTCTGTCTGCTCTGAAGCCCTCAGTGACCTGGTCTGTGATCCACCATGTCAAACATAGAGGTGATCCTCAAGGGAGTAGCTGTGACAGTAAAGGCATGAAGCCATGGCATTGTCCCAGATTTGTTGCTGCCATTGCCCTACCCATCAGCTCCTGTTTCAGTTTGTCACTGCTTCAGCTTGACCTCCCTTTCTCAGTGTATGCATTGACTTATTTTACAGGGGGTAAGAAGGCACCTTCATCATAGACCTGTGTACATGGAGGGTCATAGAATCATAGAACAGTTTGGCTTGGAAAGGACCTTAAAGGTCACCCAGTTCCAACCTCCTTGTCGTGAGCAGGGACACCTTCCACTAGACCAGGTTGCTCAAAGCCTCATCCAACCTGGCCTTGAACACTTCCAGGGAGGAGCAGCCACAACTTCTCTGGGCAAGTTGGGCCAGTGTCTCATCAGCATCACAAGAAAGAATTTCTTCCTAATATCTCTTCTAAATCTCTCCTCTTCCAGTTTATAGCTATTACCCCTTGTTTTATCACTACTTGACCTTGAAAAAAGTCCCTCCCCAACCTCAGAGAATCTCTCCCTCCCCACATCAGAGAAAGCCAGCTTGCTCTAGGACTCCCCTTTAGAACCTTGGAACACCCTCCTCTTCTTTAGAACCAGTACTTCATGCTCAGGGTACAAAATCTTTGAATGCAAACAGTCCCCTGCACATTTTGCAATGCTCACAACATGACAAAAATATTGCCATGTTTTTATGAAGAAGACACTTGAGAAGGTGTGAATAACCAAACTTCTGCAGCTGCTGCTCCCCATAATTCTGCAAATACATTTTACCACAATGTGAGTCACAGCAGCCTCAGCACTTAATATGCTGAGTGTGGCACCATGTTCAGCTCCACACTCCCTTCTACTTTTGAGGTCAATGTTGTCACTTCTGACTTATACCAGTAAGTCAAAGAGTAAGTAGAAGACAGTCTAATCACAGTTTCTGGCTAGAAAAGCATTCAGGTGGGTGTGGTGGTTTAGCTGCAGCTGGGATAAGACTGCTCATCTGCTCTCTCATTCCTCTCCATCTCTGGTGGGATGGGAAGAGAAAATACAACAAAGGGGCTCATGGTTCAGGATAAGGACAGGGAGGGATCACTCAGCAATTATGGTCACCGGCAAAAGAGACTCGACTTGAGGAACAAAAATTAATTTAATTTGTTACCAATCAATCAGAGAAGGATGATGAGACATAAAACCACATCTTAAAACACCTTCCTCCCACCCTTCTCTTCTTCTCAGGCTCAAATTACCTTGCTCTCCATTTCTCTACCTCCTCTCCAGCAGAAACACAGGGGGACAGGGAATGGGAGTTGCAGTCAGTTCATCACATGTTGTTTCTGCCACTCCCTCCTCCTCAGTGGGAGGAATCCTCACTTTCTTCCCTGCTGTGGTGTGGTGTCCCTCCCACAAGCTGTGGTTCTTCAAAAAGTGCTCCAGCATGTGACCATCCCACAGGCTACAGTAGATCAGGGACAGACTGCACCAGCACAGGCTTCTCATGGAGTCACAGACTTCTTCAGGTGCAGCTCCCTGCTCCACCATGGAGTCCTCCATGGGCTGGAGGTGAACTACCAGTCCAGCACACACCCTTTCCATAAGCTTCTTGCTCTGGCGTGAACTCCTCTGGAGTCCTTTGCTTTGATGTGAACTTCCCATTAGTTCACAGCCACTTTTGAGCACAACCTCCCACTCTGGCATTAAGTCTTCCATGGGCTACAGGTGGGTATCTGCTTCATCATTAACTTCCATGAGCTGCAGGGGGACAGGCTGCTGTCTCACCATGGGCTGCAGGGGAATCTCTGCTCCAGTACACCTCCTCTCCACTCCTTCCTTGCTGATCTTGGTGTCTGCATAGTTGTCTCTCTCACATTCCCCTCCTCTGTAGGTAACTGTCCTTGTTGTTCTAGCCCAACTGCTCTTTCCCCTTCTTAAATATGGATTCACAATGGTGCTTCACCATCATTGTTTGGCTCAGCCTAGGCTGGAGATGGGTCTACCTTGGAGATGAGGAATCTTCTAGCAACTTCTCACAGGAGCCACCCCTGTAACCCCTCTTCTGCTACCAAAAAAACACACCACACAAACACAGCACAGTTGGTCTGGACACCAATGGGGTTCCCAGCACAGGAATACACATATACCTGGGAATGAAAATGCACATGTGGTCAGGTCCTCCACCACAGCCTGTAAGCTCTGTGAGCAGCTCCTGTGAGCTCCTCTTTGTCCCACCTAGTTTTAGACACTTAACTGAGTCTCTGAATAAGTTTAAAACCTATTCAAGCAAAGGAAAACCAGCAAACTAAAGATCAAGGTCACCTCCAGAGATGTTTTTCTGCTTCTCTTTACCTGCAGACATAGCCTGGGTAACTGAATCCTAATTTAACTAGTCAGTAATAGTTAATTGTTAATTTAAGCACCTAAGTAGTGGTGAACCTAGGCCTGAAGCACAAAAGAGAATTTGCTGGCTAATTCCTTTTCACTAAAGCTTCACTTTCGAAGTTCTTTGAAATCACATCCACAGAAGACAAGCCAAACAAAATCTAAATATACTCTCCCTTTTTCACTGAGGCAGCAAAAGACAGACTCACTTGCCCACGGATATGCCCTTGGCAAAGGTGAGGATCAAACCCAGTTCTCTTGCTCTGTCTCATTTAACAGCATGAGAGGATCCAAGACCTGCAGATTTCTGTCAAGCTCAACTTCTCTGAAGGTACAAAAGGAAACAAAAGAAGCAGCTTTCCAACTCCAGTTTTAAGCTTTGTGTCAGATATGAGGATAATAATATTAATTAAAATACTATTACAGTACTTAGTGGGAATTATTTGGCTGATATAATTAGGAAAGACAACATGTCGTTTATGCCATCTCCATGATGTACAAACAGTAACAGCATCTACTGTAAATTACTATGGTAATAGCAATTAGCTATAGTTCTAATCTAACTTATTGTAATGAGCCATGAAAGGAAATACAGGGCTCAATAAGAGACAGCAGCTGTTGACTTCTGGATAGATCCCATCCATGGTCCTGGTTGTAATGTAGTATTAGAGGCTGAAGGTTTATAGGGTGGCAGAACTAACACAGGAACTTGAACACAAATGTGGATCAGGAACCATGAAAAACATAGGACAGCCTTCCAGGATATTAAAATATCGGATTCTGCTTCTTTCAGCTTGGTCTTCTGTTGGCAGCATGGTTAATATCTCTGGAAGTTGAATCTAATACCTGTTTTGTGTGGAGAAAGTCCCTCTGCCCTCTTATGCTAAGATTATCCTGTGGAGTTGCCTTCACCTCATCTGTTCCTGCTCTGGAAATCAATATTGTGTTCCATTAGATGGTGCTATTTATTCATATTCCTTAGATATTAACTTTCCAGGTGCATGAAACAGACTTTCCCTGGATGATGTGACTTTCTTGTGTCCAGAGCAGGAATAGCTCCAGGTGTGGACAGTGGTGATAGAGATGCTCTTTACATCCCATCTCCACCTGAGAGACTGCTTCTTGTCCCAAATACTCCTGTTGGTCTCTTCTTCCCCACTCCCCTTTCCCAACAGCCACCATGTTTTATCCTTTGTTCTCTTGAAGTCAAGCCATAGTCTCTCAGGAGCTCTTTGGAGCTTGACTCTGTGTTCTCATAGGGCCAGATACCTTCTTGATTTCCCCAGCAGAGATCCCTATCCAGCTATCTGGTACAGAGTATGGTGACACCAGTATATGTGGCTCCCATGGGCTACAGCTCCCTAAATTCCCTTGCCTCCCTTAGCCCAAAGGGTTTCCATTTGCAAGAGATGGAAATGGTAAGATAAGTGAATTTTTCTTTTTGATTACTTTTCACCAAGCTTAAGTGGATCTCTTCTCATGGTGTCATCAAGTCCTTTCTCATTCCAGATTGGGCCTGATAAAGTTGTTCATGAAACACAAAGATACAGGCAGCTGAAGAGAGGCTGTGTATAGGCAACATTCAGCACCTGAGTTATAGAATCACAGAATCATGGAATGGTTTGGGTTGGAAGGGACCTTAAAGATCATCTAGTTCCAACCTCCCTACCATGAACAGGGACACCTTCCACTAGATCAGGTTGCTCAAAGCCTCATCCAACCTGGCCTTGAACACTTCCAGGGAGGAGGCATCCACAACTTCTCTGGGCAACCTGTTCCAGTGTCTGACCACCCTCACAGGAAGAATTTCTTTCTAATATCTAATCTAAACCTTCCCTCTTTCAGTTTAAAGCCATTTCCCCTTGTTCTATCATTAACTGCCCTTATAAAAAGTCCCTCCCCAGCTTTCTTGTAACCCCCTTCAGGTATTGGAAGGCCGCTATAAGATCTCCCCGGAGCCTTCTCTTCTCCAGGCTGAACAGCCTCAACTCTTTCAGCCTGTGTAGAATCATAGAATCATAGAATGGTTTGGGCTGGAAGGGACCTTAAAGATCATCCAGCTCCAACCCCCATCTAGCTCCTTCCCCAGCTTTCCTGTAGGCCCCCTTCAGGTATTGGAAGGCTGCTAGAAGATCTCCCTGGAGCCGTCTCTTCTCCAGGCTGAACAGCCCCAACTCTCTCAGCCTGTCCTCATAGAAGAGGTGCTCCAGCCCTGGCATCATCCTCGTGACCCTCTTCTGGACTTGTTCTAACTGCTTCCTGTCTGTGTTGGGGGCTCCAGAGTTACGATTTAGTATACCAGAGCTTCTCAGCTTTGCTACCCTGGCTTCCATCACTAAGGCAGTAAGAGGTCAAGGGTTTGCTATGCCTTTACAGTGAACTAGACATGCATGCACATGTTGAGCAATAATAAGTGAAAATAACTCATCTGAAATCATCTATCCACTCCCATGGAGGTGACACAGCACAGAGTGTAGAACTTCACTTGACCAGTGACCCACTGCAAGGTTTTGGCAAGGGTTTTCTCTATTCTTATACTCTCAAAGCATCCAGAGATGGTAAAAGGAAATAGTTGCAGCTATGTGAGGCTGTATGAAATGTTTCTCAGCAACCCAAGCTCCTCTGCAGCACCTTTCATCTGTCTTTCTTATTCTGCTCACAATAAACTACAGACCAATTATTGCTAGCTGATATATAAATCAATGGGAAATGAAATGTGTATCTCTTGCCAGGGCAATGAGAGAGGGAAAAAAGGAGCCAAATGTACAGTTAACTCCTTTTAACTTCTTTTCATAGGTAGCTGAATGCATTTAGCTAATTTAATCTAGTCCTAAGTACTGATTGTATTTTATAGAGATGTATTTTATGGCTAGAATTATTGATGCTGAGAAATATACATTGAGCTTTTGGATGCAAAGAGACCCACATCTATCACATAACATTTTTATTGCTAAATTGAAATTTGCAATATAAAGGAAAAAATGATTCAGGGATCATTATATAAATATGCATATATGTTCAATAATATATATTAATATATACTTAATAATATGTTGATATATAGAGATATATAGAAAGACAGACACACATGGTGTCTTTCTGTTTTGATGGTTGCTGGAATGTGCCAGAATAACTGATAGAAAATTGTCAGAGAGGTCTTAATTATTATATGGAGGAGATATCTCTAGGCTGAAATATCCTGTTCTAGAGGAAGGTGTCCCTGCTCATGGCAGGGGGGTTGGAAATAGATGATCTTTAAGGTCCCTTCCAATCTATATCATTCTATGATTCTATGAAATCCCTGATGATTTCATATCATCAGGAAGGAAGGCAGTGAGCTGGTAATAGAGCAAATCCTTGGCTTCCTGCTGGGGATGTGTTGCTTGGTCAACAGTGCCTTGCATCTAATGCATTGGGAAATTATCACTTTAGGAACTAGAGATACCAGGGAGCTCTGCAGAAATGTTATTTGAATACCATAAAAAAATTATATCCAGCTCTTAAAAGGCAACAACAGCTTGGGTGAATACAGCCAACTCCTTATTTTTGCATATATTGGATTTATAAATGGAATTTTAAAAGTTAATCTGATCTAATTTAATTTAATTAGCCCTTTTTTAGCCAGTAGAAAAAGACTGGCACCTCCAGGAGATGAGTTCCTTCCCTCTATTTCAAACATTAATTCATCTCCAGTGCCTTAGATATTGGCCTAAGGGAAAGATCAAGTTACATCTTAAAGATAATTACCTCTTACCATTGATTAATAAGGACAAATAGATAATGATTTTGACCACACACCTGACATCTGGGTGCCTACAACTGGGCTAGAAGAATCCCACTTGTTGAGACCCAGGGAGACTCAGTGTATTGTAATGCAACAATATGTAAAAGCACAGTTCCAAAACCACCTAAGTTTTTTAGAAGAAATAAAATCAAAGTTAAAAGCATTTTAGGTTCCTAGCTCCATGGGATGGAAATGGAAACTACACTTTTTATCACCTCCCAGGATCTATATCATGCAGGATGTCCCAGTGTGGGATGCTTCAATATAGAGGAAATTCAAGTGAAATTAATTCTGGTGATATATATGCCTTGCTGTGTGCTGTGGAGAAGCTCAAACTAGCTTTGGAACAAGTCAGTATTTGAGAAATCATCACTAATAAATAATGTACTGTTTGTAGGAAATAAGTGGAATGGGGAAATGCAAATTGCTATCAATGCCAGCTGATGGAGTTATTCCTGGAGCTCACATAAGAGAAATCTGGTATCCATGAATACAAGTCCTTAACAGTAAATTGCAGTTGGGTAGATCAAAGACTTTCCAGATAGTGTGAAATTTTGCAGTTTGAAAGTGATTTCCAGTCCAAGATTAAGAAGGAATACAGAGGGTGGACAGAAGGTGGACAGAAGGAACTGAAACTTAAATATTTCATAAAATAAAATCTAAAGCTAAAAATTAAGCTAACCAAAAAATTGGTTGAATAAAAATTGTTTCTTTCTCCATTTTACCTCTTAAAATTACTGAAAATAATAATTGATTTTTCTTGGGAAAAAAAGTGGTACTAAAATCCAGTTGCACCAGCTCAAAAAAACTTGTTGGCAGTATTATCAAAATGCTGTCTTTCAGGAAGGAGAACTGTTTCTGAATATATATTTTCAGTAAAACTGACACCTTTTTGTGAGTTATGACAAGATTAAAAAATGTATATATTCCATCAAAACTTTCCTCAGCAGATGTTAGGTAGCAGCTGTGGAAATAGAGGGGCTGGTGTGCATATTGTCCTCTTCTGGCTAGGGAGGAGGTAAGTGTAAGCAATTCCACAAAGGTTAAGCAATGACCACACAAATGATCAGCAGCTTGGAACATCTCTCCTATGAAGAAAGGCTGAGAGAGTTGGGGTTGTTCAGCCTGGAAAAGAGAAGGCTCCAGGGGGACCTTCTCACAGCCTTTCAATACTTAGAGGGGACTTATAAGAAAGCTGAAAACAAACTTTTTGATAGGGTCTGTAGCAATAGGACAAGGGGTAATGGTTTTAAACTAAAAGAGGAGAGATTTAGACTAGATATAAGGAAGAAATCTTTTATGATGAGGGCAGTGATGCACTGGAACAGGTTGCCTAGAGAGCTGGTAGATGTCCTAACCCTGGAAACCTTCAAGGTCAGGTTGGACATGGCTCTGAGCAGCCTGATCTAGTTGAACTTTCTATGATTCTATGAATTCCTTTCTTCTCAGAACATGCCCAGGGATTACTGGAAACTCTCCTTTTGACACTCAGCCCAACTGCTTTTCCCAGTGCAGGTACTGTCTCTGTCCCCTCTCCACCCTGAGGATCATTCCTTCTCCCAAATGTTTGTTGGTTCCCTATTCCCCCCACTCCTGTCCTGATAGCCACCAGATTTCATCCTGTGCCCCCTTGGAGCCAAGTCTCTTGGTTGCTCTTCAGAACTTGACTCTCAGTTCCTGGAGAGCAGGACACCCTCTTGGTTTCCCCAGGAATGATGGGGCTGCCGTTTCCACCAGCTTCACTGCTTTTGAGAAGACTGAGAGCTCATTTCCTACACGACACAGCCATCAGCTGGCTGGATTTAAAATGACAACAGGGTTCATAATCTAGTACCAGTCATCCCAGCTTCACTAGTTTGGATTTTTATCTGTTGAGCAAAATGTCACCTGCAGGAGTTGTCTTGTGTACTGATACAGTGCAGCTTTGCTCAGCAAAGGTGAAGTTATCCCAGGGCTACTGTGGAAATAGGTTCTGCAGATTTTAAGTACACAGGATTAAGGCACTTGCATGGGAAAACTCTTTGGTTACTGTGTACCTTGTTTCCAATCCGGCACTGGAAAGCCTGGAAAGACAAACCTATGCCTGATGAAGAAATGCAATATCTGCTATTCCCTCTACTCCTCATATTTGAGTCACTTCATGGGAACTTCCCAAGCAAACCTTCCCAGAAAACCACAGCTGTTCCTGAAGGACATGGTAGCCTCCAACACAGGAACCAAGAATTTAGACAGACACTTCAATCCTGCTTCAGTAAGGACTCACAGCTGAAAATTACCTGGGCATAACACAAAGCTCCTCCAAGTGTCTCTTGCCCCAAACTTTTTGCATTTTGTTTGCATCAAGTGAGTCTGGTTACAGTAGTATTTCTCCATGTCCCTGGCACAGCTGGCTGTGCATCCACTGGTGGTCTCAAGAAGTGAGGACAAAACCAAATCCTCTCAATCTCCAGCCCTTATCAGGCTACGAGAAGAAGATGCAGTCTAAAACATAGATGCTTCTCCAAAACTTCTTTATTTCCTTTAAAACTGGCCACTGACTCTCCCTCCAATACACTTATTTGTCTCAGTGTATCTCTATTCAAAGACCTGCAAGCAAAACATCCATGGAAATGGCAAGGTTCATTCACATTTTGTGGATATCTGTCCTGGTTTTGGCTAGGACAGGGTTAATTTTCTTCTTAGTAGCGTGAAAGCTCTGTGCTTTGGTTTCAGTGGGGATTGTTATGAGAACAATGTTGATAACTACAAGGACACCTTGCTTGGGCAGCTTCCAAGAAGAGAGGACTGGACAGAGGGAGTGGAGAAGAAAAGTGTAGGAGTTAGTAAAACCCAGAACTGACAGTTGGATATGTCAATAAGATATTCCATATCATATCATGTCATGTTTAATACATTAACCAGGGCTGATCAAAAAAGGGGGGGATTCTCTCAGGAATCCCTCAGGGCTTGCTTTCCAGGGATTGCAATTTTAGTTTTGGGGTTCCTTTTCACTCCTCCAGGATCATTAGCAGCGGGTGGTGAGCAACTGTACTGTGTATCACTCATATAAATATAGTTGTAATCATTATTACTCTTCTTATTTTAAATTTATTTTTACTCTAATTATTAAATTGTTCTTATCTCAACCTGCAAGTCTTCTCACCTTTACTCCTCCAATTCTCACCCTGATTCCTTGGGTGAGGGGGGAAGGGGCTAGGGGAGAAGCTATGAGTGGCTATGTCTTGTTTTGGCTGCCAGCTAAGTTAAATTATCACAATATCACAAGGTGTTTCCCTTCATAAAAGCTTTCCATCGGGCAGAAAACAGTTAATGCTTTTCCCAGCTATTTGACAGTGCTGCAAGACAGTATCCCCAGGAAACTTTTCCTAGGGGACACTTAAGCCAGTACTCTTAATTGGGCAGGGACAAGAATAAAAACAATATAACACATGATCTAAATGTGTAAAGCTTGTGCTAGATGTACCTGCTTCCTTCCTGACAGCAGCTCCCTAGACCTGCAAATCTGTCCAGATGGGTTTTGATAGGAAGATTTTGCAGTCCATAACTATTAACCCAGGGGGACAGTATCTAATCCATTTTGTGATGAAAGAGGAATGTGACCATCTTAAAGATTTTAAGTTTAACACTAAGATTTAAATGCATTACAGTTGTATTGGTTGAGGTGTAAGGTCTAAGTAATTCCCTATCTTCTGCCAATGGTCATCCAGGGTAAATAGAAAAGAAGGGCATCTGTTGGGTAGTGCTTCCCCTGTTACACTCTCCCCTCTTATGGAAACGAGTAGGATTTATATTCCCTGAGTTGGGAATTGCACCCAGACCCTTGTGTTCAGCAGTTTTTCTACTTTCCCCATTATTCTAGTAATTCTCAACTGTGGCACATTGCTGACTCTCTTTGGTAGTTTGAGGCATCTATGGTTTCTTCCAGCCACAGAAGTTAAGCAGATGAGAATTTCCCAGACTGGAGAGAGTAGGTATTCCTCACTCCAATGTTGACAGTGCAGGATCTCCATCGACATTTTCCCTTATTAATTTATACAAAACATTGAGCAATGCTTGGAGAGAAAAGGATGCATATTTTGACATGGTGGTTCAAAAAATAAGGAAGGTTTTGGAATGGGAAATAGTTATGCCCATATTTTACCATCAGGGCACTGTAACACTTGGTGCAACATCCTTATTCTCCCCAGAGTGCTCCCAAAGTGTCCCACTGGCATCAGTAGTTTCGTTCAGGGAGGCATTTTCTTCTTTCTTATATGTAGAATCAATCTGTACCCAAGAAGAGAGCAGACAACATCATCTGTTGTCATGGGGCTACAAGGACTGAGCACAGCCTCACAGAGAGGGACATCACAGTGCAAGATCCAGACACTGTGAGGAGCCTTCTGAGACTTCTCAACCTGCAGAAGAACCTTGATGACATTTGTGGGAAGGCAGAAGGGAAAGGCAAGTCTGAATGGAGGATACCTTCATCAGAAACAAGGTCATGCAGACTGTAGCTTCTCTTGAGTTCCAGAGAGCAGGTCCTTGATTCTTGCTCCATCTGACATGTGTGACCTTGACAGGGAAAGGCAAACCCTTGCTGAAAAGCTAATTTTTATTTTCTTGCAAATCCTTCACCTGTCTGTAGCAAATAATGTTTTCAGCCTAGCTTTGTCACCCAAACCACCACATTGCCCCATGTTCTTTCTCCTTTTGTCTTGCTTCAGAACAGCCAATCTAATCTACTTTTTCAACTCCCTACCTTACCTATCACACTGTTTTGCCTCTTTTTTCATGTTCAGTGCATAGATAATAATCAACTTTTATCTGATTTTTTACTTGCTGTGTGACTCAGTTTGACTTGGAGAGAGGGGGAGAAAAAAATCATATTCTAGTAATAGATCTTTTTCCAACACTTTACTCTGCAAATGTTTTTATCTTCACTCATCTTTATTTCCCTCTGCTAAACCAAATCACTGTCTTTTCATCCATCATGGCACTGCCATGGATCACTCAAAGGACTGGCACATTTTAAGTCACTATGTGTATGCACTATTGTGTAAATGTGCACATCTCTGCTGCCAGTGAAGATAATCCAAAGGGGGTGTAAGAACAACAAATATCTCTAGCTCCAAAAATGTTGTCACCATCTTTAGCTACTTTATGAGCTGAGAACTGTATCAGGGATGGTGTATAATCCTGCAAAGGCTTTTCAAACAGTAACAGCTTGTAAAGGACAAAGCAAAGGGATGCCATCACCTACTTGTGTATGTGTGCTTCTGGTGATTTAATCTCACATAAAAATATGGAATTTTCTTTTTTTTCCATTAATTTCCAGGACTTTCTCCTCAGCTCAGGTAGCTGCTTCTTTGAACAGGTCCAGCATCTGCATGCATTAAAGCCCAGATTTTCTATAGATTTTATGCCTGTTCAGTCATCACATTATTCAGGGGCTTTTCTTTCCCTCCTTTTTTACTTCTTACCTATTCAGTCCTACTAGAGGCTTCTGACCTCTCAAGGTGGTATTGAGCTACTTGATTTTCTATCCATACAGTGTAATTTCTTCCCACTCTAAATTCAAGCCTATCATTATGCAAAAAGTAAAAAATCTTCGATACTCACGGTCAAGGTTAGCTCCAGGAAAAATAAATTTACACCCCTTTGCAAGTTACATCTGGGTGTGTGGTTTCTATATATCATTCTTTCCAGTTTTATATGAAGCACTTTATTGTTTAATAGAGCAAATATATACATGGAATAAAAGAGAATATATATATATATATATTATCAATATAAATTTATGCAAACCAAAGTATTGGCCTAAATTAAATGACAATACTTCCCATTCTGAATTCATTCAGCCTAGACAAACAAAATACCAATATATGAAGAAAAAACCTTGTAAGATTGATAAAGACGGCAGCATGATGACTTTAAAGTGGATTTTCCTACTTTAAATGCATGGGTTACATTTTCTTTATGCAGTCTTTAAATAATTCATTAGTCGCCAAGACAGTTTTATTAAGTCTGTGAGTATTGCTATAGAATCCCAAGTAGCTATAACTTCTCTGAAGCTTATGGGACCAGGCAGTTGGAATGCTAAAACATGCTTAAAATGAAATAGTCATATATTTGTGATGGGAAGTTGTATTTTGTCAAACTGTAGCTGCTTTTTATTCTCTGAGATCCTAGATAGCAGATCATGAGCAATCTATAGAGCTGATCAGCAGAGATCATTCAAAATTCAGCAACATAATTTACCATTCTTTTCTACCCCATCAAGCAGCAGGTAATGCTCACAAGGAAAGCATGGGATGGTTTTGGCAGACTATCAAGCTTTTAATTTTTATTTTTTTATTCTTTTCAGTGAGGAAAAAGGCAGGAGACTCATCAGCAGAAGATGACTGTTAATAGGATATTTAGTCTTCTAGTTGGAGGTTGGTTGCTTAAGCTGTAAACTCAGTGGTGCTTCTAAATGAAAGTGCAGTGAGCTGTATGCAACACAACATGTGCTGCAGCTTAGACCCAGGACTAATGTGCTCTTTCAGTAATTACATCACTGTGGCAAGCAACACAATCCCTATTTATTTTTTCATCACTCAATATTCTGTACTTTTTCTTTCTAAGAGACCTTGTATATACTTTGTACAGCAATCAGCACAAGGGGACACTTACATTTATGGGGCTTCAAGTTTCTACAACAGCAAGATGCACAAGTCAATTTTACACCAAGGAAAAAATCAAATCCCAACAGTGAAATCACCAACCCAGAAGCAGACTGGGAGATCTGAACAAGTTAAAAAGTGAAATCACTATGTATACCTGGAGGTGTTCAAGAAACATGTAGATGTAGCACTCAGGGATATGGTTTAGTGTGCATGATGGTGATGAGTTGATGGTTGGACTGGGTGATCTTAGAGGTCTTTTCCAACCTTAATGATTCTGTGATTTACAGGACACCCCATATCTTTAGCACAGACTGTTGCCTAACTTCAGCCATTCCAAAAGTTGTGATACTTAATGAATGAAATGTTTATCTATATCTTAACTGTTGCTGCATCCTAAGTCTACCTTAGACACCAGTCTTTTAGATGTCCAATATTAAATGAAAGGAACCTGGTGCACAACACTAATATATGTGTCTATAAAAGAGCATTTGTGAGACAATGATGACCTCCCCCAGTACACAACTGCAGCTACTCAGTCCCTGTCTCCTGGTTGAGAGGAGCATCCTCTGCAGGGCCCACTTAGTATTAGACTCAGGTCCACTCCTCCCACAAACCAATCACATTCCAGACCTGTTATCTTCCTTGATTGACACTATCAGACACAGGAATAAGTGACTTAACTCCATATCCCCCCTAACAGTGGAAATCAGTAGGAAGCTGTGCACAAAGCAAGCTCTGCCACTGCATACGTTAACCTCTGCCCAAGCAGAGAGCAACTCTCCCTTGGGTGGAGAGCTCAGCACATCACCATAAATCTTACATCACTTTACCAATTGAAATAGATTAAAAAAAAGGTTTCCAAACTGGGGAAAAATCTGAAGTTCATATCACTTTGGATGCCTATCACCTCATTCCTTGACTCTCTTTACAGTTAACAGAGTCAAATAGGCAATTATACAGTATGATTCACTTGGTCTTTTCTAGAATCTCTGTCAGGAACATAAAATTTATGTTCAAAAGGCTGTAGACCCTACTTATCTGCTCCTACCACAATTTTCATCTAAACTGATACCCTCATTTACCAGGCAAAACCTCAGTTTAGCTTAACAATTCCACCTTGCCAAAAATAATACTCCAACATTAAAAAATCCAACGGGAGCAGCCAGCCTAGGTAGGCTATATCACAAGAAAAAAATTATAATAATAGTAATAATTTTTAAAATTGTTATAATGATGGCTGCAAGTCAGCATTTCAGGACCACAGACAGGCAGTGCATCACTAGAGGAATGTTGTAACTTGAATAAAGTGTCTGCAAAGATGGTAAAGGTAGAATTGCAGAATATAGTGTTGCATGATTTATCAGCTCTACTCCATTTGTATAAAAAAAATGGTGGTAGATAAATTTAAAAGTCTAAGTAAGCTAAGAAAGCAGTGAATATCCATTGCTGGAAATTGTTCAATAGAAACTTGAGCAGAGATTCAGCTGAAAATTAAGATATAAATGCATTGGTATATCCCTGGTCACTAGGTATCCAAAATCCTATTATTATCACTGATGGGTGAACTCAGTGGTATTTAGGGAGTAATTCAGCTAAACCTAAACTTGTGTTGTGCAATAGAGTTGCCTAAACACAAGCACTTAATGTCATTTTAGCCTTCAGTTCCCACTTCTGAAGAATAATGTCTCCCTTAGGAGATACTGCCAATCACAGAGGGATGGTTTGATACCCAGCTGTAAATCAAACAGCACGAGATGCCTCTGTGTAGGCAGCCAAGTTGTAGTTATTGTTGAATTAATCCCTCTCTGAGATGTACTGTATATATCTGTTAGAGGTTCACTATCTATATTGGCAGCTCATACACAAAATCCAAACGTAGACACCAGTACTGGACACTAAAACTTTGATGTCTTCATTTCAAACAGAATCTCACTCTGGATTTTTTAATAAAGAGAACTGCTGTTGCTCACTGCAAATATCCTTTATTTACACACCAACATACAAAATTTTCTGGATGCAATTGTTTGAAGTTAAAATGAACACTCAAATGGAAAAAAAGTTATTTCTATGTGGAATTAATATTGATGCATCCACAAAGATTTCAATTCACAAAACCAATTCAGGTCTTCAAATCCTGTTCATTTACTTCATCAGGAATGTGTTTGTTAAAATAACTTTCTTGACCCACTTTTAGTTCACATCATATACCCTTTTAAACCTGCCCACTGATTCACTTCATTCATACTTTCATCTTCAAAATGTCTAAATACTCTTTCCCAAGTCCCTTGCTCAGTTTATCCTAAAACTTTATCTTGGATAAAATATATTTTTTTTTTTCCCTGCAATTCCTTTCTTCTGCCCAAAATGCCATCCCCACCTGTATGTTGTCTTCTACTGTGCTTTCTCCAGAGCTACACAAAAGAACATGATGATATGGCTATACTTTTCTTCAGCTCCATTGCCCTAGGTTCTTACCTTCTAAGGTCTCCATTGTACATCTAGTGTTTCCTTGGTGCTATATCAAACACTTTTTCTAATCCCCCCATAGCAGAAGAAAAAACACCTTAAGAAGGAGAGAAAAATGAAGGAAAAAATAAGTTTCTTTGGAATCCCTAGGTACTTCTTGTCCTCCAGTATGCATCCCCTTTAGAAAGAACAAATTTAATCACCCTTCAGATCTTCTCAGTTGGATCAAGGAATAGTGAAGCTGCCTCTGCTTGTGCTCTGGAAGTTAATGTTAATTTCAAATTATAAACATCTTCTCTATGTTGTTGTTATCTGGCACAAGCCAAGCTGTATTGCTGATGTAAAACAACGATCTTAAAAGTTTTGTTGTTATTGTGGGTTTGTTTTTTTGTTGTTTGTTTTCTGGTTTTAATTTTTTTTCTCTTCTTAGCCATATAAACAAATTAATTTATTTTGTTTGAGGTGTCTTAATAAAGGTAAAAGAGATTATTTTGGTTGGTAATCTTCCTTTGGGATGCTGGTAATCTGAAAGGAGCAACTAATATTCTGACATACAGAAAAGTGAAAACAAACCCACACTAGACTCCTAAAAGGTTTTATTGTGCCAGGATAGGTTATTGTGTAGGGTGTTGCACCTGGGCAGGAACAACCCCAGGTTCCAGTATAGGTTAGGAAATGATCTCCTAGAGAGCAGTGAAGGGGAAAGGGATCTGGGAGTCCTGGTGGACAGCAGGATGACCATGAGCCAGCGCTGTGCCCTTGTGGTCAGGAAGGCCAATGGCATCCTGGGGTGCATTAGAAGGGGTGTAGTCAGTAGGTCAAGAGAGGTTCTTCTTCCCCTTTACTCTGCCCTGGTGAGGCCACATCTGGAATATTGTGTCCAGTTCTGGGCCCCACAGATCAAAAAGGACAGGGAGCTGCTGGAGAGAGTCCAGCACAGAGCCACCAAAATGATTAAGGGAGTGGAGCATCTCCCTGATGAGGAAAGGCTGAGGGAGCTGGGGCTCTTTAGCTTGGAGAAGAGGAGACTGAGGGGGGACCTCATTAATGTTTATAAATATCTGAAGGGTGAGTGTCATGAGGATGGGGCCAGGCTCTCCACAGTGGTGTCCAATGATAGGACAAGGGGCAATGGGTGTGAGCTGGAACACAGGAGGTTCCGCTTAAATTTGAGAAAGAACTTCTTTACAGTAAGGGTGACAGAGCACTGGAACAGGCTGCCCAGGGAGGGTGTGGAGTCTCCTTCTCTGGAGACATTCAAGACCCGCCTGGACGCCTTCCTGTGTGATCTCATCTGGGTGTTCCTGCTCCAGCAGGGGGATTGGACTGGATGATCTTTCGAGGTCCCTTCCAATCCCTAATATTCTGTGATTCTGTGATTCTATTCCAATGTCAAGAAGTAATCTCATGCACTATATCTACTTCTGTACTAACGTTGTTATTATTGGTAACTCATTGATGATTATTACTTATTCTTCACTGTAGCTTTGATGCAATATAAATACTAACTTATTATCTCAAGTTTATTTGGAAATTTATTTGTTTGTTTCTTACAGATGGCTCGTTAGCCATTTGGAAACATGATTTTCAGCCTGTTGAATTTTCCAGTTGTTTGCTTTGTTGACTGGAGCTTTCAAGCATAGCAGATCACCAGGGTGAAACACAGTGTAAAAATACTTAAAGCAGCATTGAAAGAGTTAGTGAGAGAACCTTGCTGCAATGCTCCACAAAGCAGCCATCTCATGCTAGAATGAATATCCTTCTCAACACAGCTGAGTTAATTTGCCCAGATGTGGCTTCATTATCTTAGACAAAATGCACTGCATCTGACTTCCTTGCTAAGGGGACCTTATTAATGTTTATAAATATTTGAAGGGTGAGTGTCAGGAGGATGGAGCCAGGCTCTTCACAGTGGTGTCCAATGGTAGGACAAGGGGCAATGGGTGTGAGCTGGAACACAGGAGGTTCTGCTTGGATGTGAGGAGGAACTTCTTTACAATGAGGGTGACAGAGCCCTGGGACAGGCTGCCCAGGGAGGGTGTGGAGTCTCCTTCTCTGGAGACATTCAAGACCCGCCTGGACGCCTTCCTGTGTGATCTCATCTGGGTGTTCCTGCTCTGGCAGGGGGATTGGACTGGATGATCTTTTGAGGTCCCTTCCAATCCCCAACCTTCTGTGATTCTGTGATTGAGATATTGTGCACTCATCATCCATTCCAGGAGAAGAAACAATGTACTGCAAACTAGGAGCCCAAACCTATCAGATCAGAAAACTTTAGCTAGCCATAGTGATAAATGATGCTCCTTGGTGTCAGATCAATAGACACTTAAATAACATGTAGCATTCTACCCTACTCTTTATTTGCCTTTAATCTTGTTAAATTTTCCCAAAGGGGAAAAAAAAAATTAAAATAAATCCAGCATAATAAGAAAAAAGTCACATTTGCATAAACACTTTTGGAATCCATTTCACAAGCACATTTCTAGTGGAAAAGATAATTCATGCAAACTTCTCCTTCATACCTGCTTTCCAGCATGCCATTCATATTCCATTGCATATCTCCAAGATTTAGGGAACTGGACTTTTTTTTTTCCTTTCTACTTCCAGACAAATGAGAACAGTAGATGATTAGTCCAATTGAAAAAAAAAAAAAAATCTGAGGCCCAGCAGCAAAAACAAACAAATATAAAGCACATAATAAATTGTGGCTAAGTCTCACCATAGACTGATGTCATCTTGACTCTTCTGCCAGTATTAAAAAGGACTATTATCACTGCTGGAGATAGGTAGATTAAGCACATCTTTAATATTAGAGGTAGTCTTTCTAATTTATTTTAAACATTTTTCTATCAAAATGTCAGTTTATTTAGACAGAAAAAAAAAATTACTTCTCTTTTTCCCTTGAAAATAAGTAGGAAGCAAAATGAGTAATTTTTCCCCAAATTACTTGATAATTATTTTTTTGTTTAGTTTTCTATTACTCCTGAAGAATCATCAAGGTTTGGAAAAAAAAGGCTTGGTTTTCATTTTGTTTTATTCCTTTTCCTGAAAACACAGCAGGTTTTCTAACGTGCTAAGTTCATTTACTATCTCATCTACAAGTCAATGTTTTAAAAGAGTGTTACAGTAGTCTTGAATGAGACATTAACCCTGAATTATAAAGCAAAGACTTAATTACATATAGGTGGACAGTTCTTTACTCAAAGGAGAGCAGCAACATTAAGCTCTATGGATTTTTGCCTGGCTGGAAGGCACCACCATTGCCATGTCACCCATCTCCATTGGTTTCTCCATTTTTCCTGGGCAAAGCACACAAAATAACGTTTATGTATGTTGTTATACAATTTCACAGAATCACAGAATCACAGAGTGTCAGGGATTGGAAGGGACCTCGAAAGCTCATCCAGTCCAACCCCCTGCCGGAGCAGGAACACCTAGATGAGATCACCCAGGAAGGTATCCAGGCGGGTCTTGAATGTCTCCAGAGAAGGAGACTCCACACCCTCCCTGGGCAGCCTGTTCCAGTGCTCTGTTACTCTCACATTAAAGAAGTTCCTTCTGAAGTTTAAGTGGAACCTCCTGTGTTCCAGCTCACACCCATTACCCCTTGTCCTATCACTGGACACCACTGTGAAGAGCCTAGCCCCATCCTCCTGACACTCACCCTTCAAATATTTATAAACATTAATGAGGTCCCCCCTCAGCCTCCTCTTCTCCAAGCTAAAGAGCCCCAGCTCCCTCAGCCTTTCCTCATCAGGGAGATGCTCCACTGCCTTCATCACCTTGGTGGCTCTGTGCTGGACTCTCTCAAGCAGTTCCCTGTCCTTCTTGAACTGTGGGGCCCAGAACTGGACACAATATTCCAGATGTGGCTTCACCAGGGCAGAGTAGAGGGAAAGGAGAACCTCTCTTGACCTACTGACCACAGCCCTTCTAATGCACCCCAGGATGCCATTGGCCTTCCTGGCCACAAGGGCACAGTGCTGGCTCATGGCCATCCTGCTGTCCACCAGGACTCCCAGATCCCTTCCCCCTACACTGGTCTCTAGGAGATCATTTCCCAACCTATACTGGAACCTGGGGTTGTTCCTGCCCAGGTGCAACACCCTACACTTGCCATTATTATATTTCATCAAGTTTTTCCCTGCCCAGCTCTCCAGCCTGTCCAGGTCTCTGTACTCAGGTACTCTTTGTACCCAGACTACATCAAAAGAAAATGATTGCCTTATCTCCTCTGACTATCTGCTTCCAACAACTTCATTTTTCTATGACATCATTCCATTGGATCCACATTTTTCTCCAAAACTTCTCACTTATCCCTGGCTTACGTTTGTGGAATCAACGAATGATTCATATTCCAAGCTGTAATTTCCTGTTGAGTTTTAGTGACTCATTTATATGCTAGCTCAGCACCAACTTAAAACTAGACTGCAATGGGCTTATATTTGTTCAATATTTGTTTGCATTCTCCATCAAACATTGAGGAGAAATTAATCATCTTATCAGTATTGAATTAACAGTAATTGTTGGAAGGAGTCAAGGAAAGTATACTGGGTATTTGTCCCAGACTTGTACATTTGTGTTTCTTGACAATTAAGCCCTGTCTCCCTTCCCAGTCAGTTCCATATGTGGCCAACCACTCATCTTCTCCAACACATATATCACAGAAAGAATAAAAGGTAACGGGAAGGTAATGGGTTCCTCAGTTATACAAAAAAACAAACAAACAAACAAAAAAATCAAAACAGTTTTCTGAAAGTTGAATCAAGATAGAACCTGTCTAAAGAAAAAAAAAGCAAAATGTGAAAGAATAAAGATTTGAAGAGTTCACTTACGTTGCTCATTGATTCTCTATCCTTGGAAATCATTTACTCAAGTTTGAATATTTTACTGGGAGTTAAATGTTGGTTCAGAGCTGAGAGAAGGGAAGCAGTGGACTCAATACTTGTGGTTTGTGCTAAAGAAAATTGTTATCTAACAGGAGGTGATTATTCATAAAGCAGTGACAGAGGGTAGATCTCTCAAGATTATAGGAGCTTTCTATTTATTTGTTGTTTTTTGAGTTTTTCTAATTGCAAGGTTTCAAAACACATTCCCTAGTTCATGTAAACTGAGATGTATTTTGTTCATACTCATATCCATCTTTTCTTTTTTTTTTTTTTTCATTCTAAATGGAGAATTCAGGTGCCCAGTAAGCCATTTGGCTCCTTGCCTCAGTTTCCCTCCTGCTAATATAACCTAACATTACTTCTACATCTCATTTTGAGGTTTGAATCATTCACATTTGAAAAACACACGAGTATCCCTCAGTGTAAGATGCTTGGTGGTTTCAAGCATCTTGCACTGCAGTTGCTTTCTGGTTCATCACTGTTGCTTCACAAACTGTGTGTTTGTGCTCTGTAGATATGTGTTGTCCTTTAAAAGAGCCTCATCAATAATATTGTTGGCCCATCCATCACAAAAACTCAGTCATCTGAGTGGAGCAGGTGCTGGTTGTTTTCACTCACAGATCAATATTTCACATTTATTAAGGTGAAGAAATGACCAAGACAGTTTCTACCAGAAGGCACCATGAAGTGATCTACACAGGTAGGGTGTTATTAACTTGCACTGCAATTAACACAACTGAGATGGCCATTACTGCTTCTCCTCCAGTAATACAAAGTGTAAAAGCCTCATAATTTGTGGTCATTATGAACACATTTAACATTAAAAAGGGCAATTTACCACCATGTCCAGCCTTGGCTGCTACAGTTCCAATAATTCTACAAAGCCTCAATTTCCCTCCTATGGTTTTTTCCTCCTTTGAACATTTTTACATCCTCTTCAACACTCAGGCTTTGTTGCTGCACTCATCCAAGCAGCTCCCACCCACCTCCCCAAAACTGGATCCAATTTTATGAGGCCCCTAGAGAAAAGGCAAAATTCTGTGCAGCTGGTACTTACGTCAATGAGTTGTGTGTTCCTCAAAGTAAGGGCAAAATTAAGAATTAAGCTTAATTTGGCTTTGCACATAGCTGATGGAGTATTTTCCAAGGTATAAGGTATTATATAAAGACTAGACCTTTCATTGTGCTTCACCTTTTTTTTGTAAGCAGAGAAGAAAAAAGGTTGTGATAGCAGCACAACAAAGCACGTCATTAATCTCTGGACTATTTTTTCCCCCCTTCTTACATTTTCTATTTTTCAAACGAGGGCTTAATACATAGAAGAGAAAATAAAATACCAGTGTAACAACCATAAGTGCAAGGTGAAGGTTCTGCCTGTTTATTTTTTCTCTGTGAATTACTGGGCTTTGTGTAAATCAAGGTATTGTTCCCTTGGCACTTCAGTACATAGCAGAGTAGATTTAAAATAAATAAATAAATAAATAAAAATAACATAAAAAAATTATGCCTGCTGCACAGTGCCATGCAAAACTGTTAACTTTGAGTTGAGGTTGGATGTCAGCAAAAGGGCTTGATATCAACAGGAATGCAGACAACAAACTTGGTGATCCCTCTGTGTGACAAAGGTTGCAATGGCTAAAGCAGCAAAGGAGAGAGCCAGGAACAACCTGGCACGACTGAGTTATGTCTCATTGTATATTTGGGTGAACAATGGAGACATTATCCCCAGCTCACTAGGAATGACCTGCTTGCCTCCTTGAATTTCACAGAGAAAGGAAAACCTTTTTTTGTCTTTCTGTTGGCATTTGATAAGATATGTGTGGTCCTTTCTCTACTTCTATAGAAAACTGATGCGTTCTCATCCAGCATCCTGCAGACTTTTCTCCTCTTCCTTTCCCATGGGAAAATTTAAACTATTGAAACAGTGCTGGTTTATTTTCCATGGGAAATTTGCCTGCTCAGCAGCCCTTGTCAAAAATATTCTAGCATGGATATAGCCATCCACTGTGTTAATGCTCTCCTTCAGAAAGTGGGTCTGTTTCCATCTTTGGATGGAAAAGCAAAGACTCATTATGGGTTAACATTCTTCCTTGTTTTTCTTTTTGCTGGTGTTGGCTCACTCCATGAGCCTTTTGCTGTAATGAGCCCTCTTTAGCTCTGCAGTGAAACTGGAGATCTCTAGTCTCATTAATTTGGCTAATTAACCCTTCTCTTCTGTCATCTGAGCTTTATCTAAGTACAGGAAACCTTGAGAAAATGACTAACAATTGCATTGTCATGCAAACTCATAGTTAGAAGCCAGCCAAGTTCCTGCTTAAAAATATGAGAACCTTTTAACTATGTAGGCAGTGTTGTATTCCACAGGCATTTAAGAACTGCACAAGAAATCCCTTTTCATTTCCTAAAACTCACTATTTCCAAGAGGATATACACCAGCGTGCTCAGAACTTGCATCAGCCTGTAGTTAATGGAGAGAGCTAATTGTGATGGGAGATTTTCCAAACACATATTTCTGGCCATGCCTAGATGGACACCAGGTTGAGGACAGAACTTGACTGACTAGCTCAGGTCTGGCAGCAGACTATGCTTCTAAGCAGCATGGCTGCACTGTGAAATGGAGCTGGTAAGTCCATGTGGCATCACTTTGCACTAAGTGGACTGCCTGGGATCTGTTACAAGAAGAGATGTCTCCACTGCAGCACATGTCAGATGCAGAATGGGAAAGGAGGTGGCAAAACAGTGGTTCTCTCTGAGGGACCTGGATGTAATGGTAAGGAGGAAAACAAAACTTCCTTCACTGTTCCAGACAATGCTCTGAGCCCCAGTTAACCTCTGGATTTCCTTTGGGTGATGAAGGTATGCTCATTTAATCAATCACTCCAGACTTCTTGTTTCATCTTGGAGATTAATTCAGTGGAGTCAAAGCAGAACTTAAGGTACAATCATACCATCACCGAATCATAGAATTGTTTTTGTTGGAAAAGACCTTTAAGATCATCAAGCCCAACCAGAAACCTAACACTGTCAAGTCCACCACTCAATCATGTCCCTAATTACTTCATCACATCCAATGGTACAATCATACCATTGTACAATTAAGTCATCATGTCCTAAAGCAGATTCTGAAATTTAGCCAGAAGAATCACCTCAGTGCTCCACTGATTCCTCACATTGACTATCCATGGACTACACCGGGATCTAGGGCATCCAGTTGAAAGACAGCCACCTTCCATGGTCCCTGTCTCATGTCCTTTCTTCAGTTCCTGGAACCCAGAACTCTCATCCAATTCACCTGCAAGTTCAGCTTGATGTTCACTAGTGAGTGACACCCCTTCACACACTACAGCTTGCATATTCAGCCACAAAATAGTTAGGAATGGAATTTAATAAGGAGATCAGACTGTGGTGGTCAGGAGCAGAGCTGTCAGACAATAGCACCAACAGTTTGCTTGCACTCAACCAGCTCTTGCTATCCTTTTTTCTCTCTATTTCCCTGTGCTGCTACTTTTTATGTCTGTCCCTTTGATCTCCTCCTTTCTCTGCTTTTGTGTCCTTCCAAACAAAGAAATAAATTCCCCAACTATTATTTTTCCCTGTCAGTCATCTTCTTCTACATCCATACCCAAACTGGGTGTTTCAGAAGCAGTTATTGTGGCACTGTTGACCTCACAAAATTCTATTTCCCAAAAGGTCCCCAGTGCTCTCTTTAAATAACTGTCAAGTTTGACCATTTCTCACATAACTCCTCCTTAAACATCTGTGGAACCTGTCCATTCCTCATGGTGTTATCTGTAGCTTTTGCCAGCTTCTCACTCTGTTAATTTGTTATGTATATCGATTTCTCATTCCATATAGAGTAGTTTCTTATGGTGTCTTCACTTTGCTAAACCTCAGGCCAAAGCCTCATAATCTCTGCATAAATTAGCTGAAATTATTTTCATTTTAAAAAATAAGGAAAAAAAATGAAACTTTAACAGCCAAACTGACAAATATTTGGCTTTTCTTTTTTTTCCAGGTTTAATTACCTTTGAGGCAGCTTTAAGAAGGTTGCCTTTAGAAATGGAAAATGTTTCTGAATCCTTGTGGCTTCCCATGTGAATGATTCTTCACCTGCTATTTACATAATTACAGGCTTTTTGAAGGGCATATTATATAGATTTGTGTCCACAGGGACTCCTTTTCCAACATGATGCTAGGTGCTTGTGTGGAAGAGGGGTTAAAAGATCTTTTTAAGCCCTCCTATGTCACTCTCTGCTGTAGATTCTCTATAAAAAGGTGAATCAACAAGAAATTACCCATTGTGTGCCAGGATGGGGTTGATTTTAAAGGCAAGGGGATGATAATACTATGAGAAAGAACAAAATGAGTCAGAGAAAAGCATCGTTCTAGCCCTGAGGTCACTCGCTTATACTTCTCTCTCTTAGAGCTGGTGCCTGTTGGGACATGCTGGGAAGCTGGAAACTGCTCCCAATTATTCCAATAGCTTCCATTCACTGTCTGTAGATCATGATGCTAAAAATCACTGCTCTAAATATATTTTAGAAGTGATTTAGGTGTCTAAGTAGAAATTACAGGAAAAAGAAAATCCCAGAGAAACTGGACAACCATCTTTTAACTCAAATTATAGAGCTTCATATGGGTAAATCCAGGGACTTGATTTCCTTTGACGTGATACCTTATGGCTCCATTACCTTCCACTACACCAGTACCAGGGAACTATCTGCAGCTTTACTGAATAGTCATCTTTAAAACATAAGCCTTTTTTTCTTATTATTACTCTCCTAAAACAGATCTGTAAGCCATATTTTTAGCCTGAAGCCAGGCACGCTGCCATAGCAGAATATTCTCCTCTCTTTTCCACACACCTCACTCTTTTTCAAGTGTTACAGCTCGCTTTGTGCACGCTGATGCTATTCCACAATTGCATCATTGTGATCATATTTTGAGCTAAAAGATCGTCTCAACCTGGGATTCACTCCTCCAGGTTTTGCATCAGAATTGGCCCCCTCTAGACATGGAAATTATCGACATCTCTGTCACTCCTCAGGAGTGCAGATTTATGTTTCATTTATATACACTTCACTCTGTGCTGACAGATCTCTTTGGCTTCTAGGAGAAAGTCTTTATGAAAAATGTCAGTGATATCAAAATAAACGATAGTGATTTACTTATATGTCTTCACTAGAAAAGATATTCCTCCCCTGACTTTTATTCCCTGCATTACAGTAACAATCATTTTCATATTCACTTCCACTTAAACATTGATTTTCTAGTGACTGAGCTGTGCAGCATCTGTCTTGAACAGGAAAGTGAGTAACAGGTAGGTACCTTGACATGGGGTGGACAGAACCTTTGTAGCTGATCCATGTGTTAACAATTAGAAGATCAAACCTACTGGGGGTAAATTATGACAGATCTCCTAGATAGGAAAACAGACCATGAAGGAGTCTTCTGTACTACCAATGTGGTCTCTACTAGTAAATAAAAAGATCCAGAGCACAAATCAGTATTGAAAACATATAAGATGATCATCCACACTGTTTAATGGTCCACGTGTTCTTTACTATGATCTGGGGATAGCACGAGTCAGGGACTCTTCCTAAAATATACAGGGAAAGGAGGGTGGAGAGAGGTGGGGGTGGGTCTGTTCAACCAAGGAGCAAGTGACAGGACAAGAGGAAGTGGCCTCAAGTTGCACCAGAGGTGGTTTAGGTTGGATGTGAGGAAGAATTTCTTTCCTGAAAGGGTTCTGAGGCATTGGAAGGGGTTGCCCAGGGCAGTGGTGGAGTCCCCATCCCTGGAGGGACTGAAGAGTCGTGTAGACACAGTGCTGAGGGACATGAGTTAGTCAGGGACTTGTCAGTGTTGGGTTAATGGTTGGACTTGATGATCCTAAAGGTCTTTTCCAATCTAGGCAATTTTGTGTGATTCTGTGTGACCAGTGTTCTCTCTTTCGTAAGGATGGAGAAGAAAAGTCACATTTGTGGATGTGAATCATCCTGCATCATTTGGTCTTGAAGCCAGAAAATCATCCCCAGCCCATTTTATTTACTCATACAAATGTAGTGAGTGTTTTGTCAGGGCTGGATTTTCTGCTGTCTACAATAAGGACAAGTCTACTACCTGGTAGAACAGTGTTTCTGTTGATGAGGATCATGCCCACAGTGTCCATTCATCCAAAAATGCAACCCAAAAGCATGGAAATTATCTTTCCTCTCTCTTGCAGCAAGCCTTGTCTGTGACCCTTGAAAAACACTGCAGTACTTCCATTTCAAAATCCTACAGGGACAATAAAAAAGTAAAAATATTAGAAGTTCTTTGAATGCATAGAAGATAACAGTGATGATATTGCACCAAATTCCATAAATTATGCCTTTCAAGGTTTACTGCTCATACATCTAAAAAGAAAAAATAAAATTCAAATGATCATATTACAGATGTTACACAAAGAATATCTTTTCCTGTCTAATGTTAATAGGCAAAAAAGATATATTTATGGTCATATATCACAACTTTTGAATATAATATATTATTATGCTAAGAATGTAATAAAAATAACACAGTGCACTTGGAGTGTCAATCATCCATACCAAAAATTGCATCCTACACCGTGGTTCTCATATACAAAAGCCAGAGAACTGGGGTAAATGGAAAGGGTCAGAGGTAGGGTGATTGCATCTGGGTTAATTCCACAGTTGTCATGTGACATCTGGCTTCCAAGAGACCCTGTTTATATCACTTTTTCACCCTTCAGAAATTATAATCTCGAAAATCATCTTGGAGAGATGACTCAGTGTACCATAAGCTGATATCAGCTGGTGAAATCTTGTGTCTGCTGAAAATGAATGACACAGAACACATTGCCCTCAAAAAACCCCAAGGTTTTTGCCTTAAAACCATTTAGACTTGCTAGCAGGACACGAAGCCACAGTCTGAGCTTGTTTCCTATGGAAATTGTGTTGGAAGGTTGATTCCTGAAAGGTCTGAAAACCAGATAAAAGATCCAACCTGGACCTAGGGGGACTACAGGCTTTAATTCTGTTTGAAACCCTGTGCATAGGTGGAAAGGACCATTCTGTGGCTGGTGTCCTTGCACCACAAAGCAGGGCAAGGGAGTCAGGGGATGAATTCTTCAGCAAAACCACAGCATGGATCCAAATGGATAAGGGGTAAGCCAGCTCCTAGGTGACAACAGGGGCAACATCAAAGAGTTTAATCCTTTTACAGCAAGAAAATGACAGATAAGAAGAGGATTTTGTGAAAAGACAAGCCCTCAAATTTCAACTGAGGATGCCCCAGCATCTGTATTTTGATGCCCACCCTTGCTTTCCAAAAAGGCTCAAATTCCTCCTGTATCTTGCAAACTTTATGCTCTTTTCTGCCATTAAAATTTTACTAGGGCATCCAGAGGAGAAAGTCCCTCCTGTGCTGTTGGCACTTTAGGAGGAAAAGAGGCACAGATCCAGTAAACCAACTGGACGCTGTTTGCAAGTATGGTCATCTCCTGGGGTGCTCAATACTCAAGATACATCTGGGAAGTATCAGTGTGATAAGGGCTGCTGCCAGGCACTCTGCTCTGAGTGGTGCAATATTAACAGCCTGCTGTTCAAGGAAATGGAAGAAACCTTGGATTAACCAAAGCTCTGAAGACACAACAAAATCTGGAAACTCTCATCTGGGTGTCATTCAGTCTTTGAGAATAATGTGGTAAATTTGCACTGAGAAAGGTGTTAATTAAAACCACAATAACTCATGATAAAGCCACAGTAAGGTACAAGCAGATGACAGCTTCTTCAAGGGCATTTGCTTGTCTCATTATTTACATAATTCATTGTCTTTAAAGTTATTCTGATGGCTTGTTGGCTTTGTTTTGTTTTGGTTTGTTTTTTTTAATCCAAATTATTTCTGTCAAAAGAGGATTCATAGAGTGGATCTCCAAAGTGAAAGCCACATTTCCTGCTGAGAAACCTTTTCTGAGTTTGTTCATGGGTTGGACTTTCACCCTTATAAGCTCTGGGATAGCAGTTTGGACAAAGAGGAACGTTATTGTGTGTTTGCTGTGTCAGGGGACACCTTCCAGGTCATGATTTACAAGAGAGCCAGGCTTGGGGGAGCTGAGTTTCTTCCTAATTATCTGCTTTAAAGCTGATGCAAAAAGAGGGTGTAGAAACACTTAAAGTTTTAAGAGAACTGTAACTCCATTTCTTGCACAAAGACAGAGAGGGAGGACTGCAGCTCCATTCATTGCACAAAAAAAGAGAGTGTCAAAAAAAATGACAAACTTGCATGAAAAGTGCTATATTTGGATGAGACAAAAAAATGCTCAGTCCTGATTTTTTCCCAAGAGTATCCTTTACCTCAAGAGGAGTAAGTTCTGAAGTTCCACAAAGTGTCTCATTATTGACCATCTGCAAGGTTGTTTAAAAGGAGGAAGGACAAAGTCAGCAATACCTCCAGATGAAAAAAGCTTAGTTACAGTGTGTATATATATATATATGTATATATATATATGTATATATATCTGTATATATATATATGTATATATATATATGTATATATATATGTATATATATATATACACATATAGATAGATACAGATATAGATATAGATATAGATTTATAGATTTAAGTGGATAGATAGAGATAGATAGATATAGATAGATAGGTATAGATATAGATATAAATAGAGATAGATGCATACACAGATCTAAATATACATATATGTACAGTGTTTGCAAAAGGAAAGGATGGTTCATAGTCATACCATTCTGTCACAGAGCTATTCATGCATCATGATATTGTCCCAAAGGGGATGGTACAATGTTCTATCACATCACAGATTCATCAGAGCACCCCTGGGCTTTCCATATTCTTGCCCAAGGTCACCAAGACTGTCTGAGGATATCGTACGTATCCACTTCCCTTAGGTTAGGCAGGCAGGATGCTGAAAACTGAGAGGATATTTAAGAAAAAAAACCCATATTTTTCTGATGTGGCTCAGCTTTAAGTATCAACCCTAGATATGTCAAGTGTGTCCAGGAGAAGAGACTCAAGCTCAGAAAACAACCATATATGGCCAGCAAAATGCCATGGCAATCACAGAGCTGGTTTTCTGGATAAATATTGACCTCAGCAGTTGCAACAGGCTGAAAGAAAAGTTCCCACAATGTTTCAGCTCAGTATTAGACTGAAGTCTCTCTCTTAAACACTTCTGTGGCAATCAAGGATTTGAGGGGGCCTGCATCCCAAAGGTTGCTGAATAGCAAAGTCAAAGAATTTCTTCAGATGGTCTAAATTTATAGAAGTGAGAAGGGAAAGTCTCTCTATGGAGGAAGTTGCTGTAGAAATATTAAATTGTTATCATGCCTCTAGCCTTGTTCTAGCCAGAGAAGAAGGAAAGCAACTGGGAAAGGAGAGCTTAAGAGCTTGAAGGAAGGTGCAGATTGGCCTCTAAGTGATACAATAGACTGCAGAGCTGCTGTGGACTGGGTGTGTTTCAAGCCTGAATTGTTTGGAGCTGGAGCTCTCTCTCTCCTCTTTCCTAATGTCCCTGTAGGGAAATTATAAGAAACTTGCTCTTGATAAGGAAAAGGATTAAGAAGGGAATCTCTGGAGGAGATCAGCAACCAGCTCATTTTTAGTCTTCCACAGAAATCAGCCTTAGAGCACTTTCAAAGCTTTCTTCCTCATCATACATGCCTGCCTGTCTCTGCATGAAAGTCCAAATCGTGGTATTTAGAGAGCTACAGTGAATTTCAGCTACTCAATTATTCAGGAAAGGGTTGCAAGTGATTTTAGGTTCCCATAACTAGTTCTGTCCTCGGTTACACTCTTTATCCACTGTTGCTTTCAGGTCACAGATGCAAAGTAACTTACCCTGTCTCTGCAATTTGCCACCTGGCACCTACCAAAAATTAAGTAACAACTAAATGTAGGCAAGGAAAAGTCACCAAGGGTAGAATATGGGTCAAACCTTTATTGACATCTATCACAACTGCTGTGGTCTTAGATTTTCAGGCTGGCAGCAAGGACCCTGAATGCTATCAGACAGACACTGATAATGCAGGTGGTGTTGCTGAATTTATTTGCAGAGGGGGATGTTTGTTAGCATAATCTATCCATCACTGGAGGACTTTTTAACTGAGTGGGTGGATTCTTCCAGTCATGAATGAGTGTAAAGATGTGGCAAAGTTGGTGAGCTCTGTGTTGCTCTTACCTATCTGATAAATGTTATACACTAAAGAGATATATTTGTGCTATTGTCTAGCATGATGTAGCCAACTTTCTCTGCTCCAGACTAATTCTGGCTAACCCAGCCCATGTCCCTGACACAAGATGACCACTCTGGTTCCTCTGGCCTTAAAGTGGTTGTAGCTTTTAAAGGATCCTATAGGCTCTGCTTCCAGTCAAGCTGCCAAGAGTAAGAGCTTTGTTCATGAGTACCCAGGACTCAGATATTTCTCAGACAATGTTGAGAGTGGGGAAAGGAAGAAACTCAAATTTTCTTTTTAAAATATTCAGAAATCTTCTCTGGTTGGGGCTCATCATCATTTAGCAGAGCAATTCCTGTCAGAACTTCATTCATCCTAATTATTTTGTTCTACACTCTGTAGGATTTATTTTCCCCTTTTATTACAAAGTAAGTTTTCTGGTTCAAATCAAGAATGACCCTTTTCACCTGCTATAAAGTGAGAGGTTAATTGTCCACCAAAGGAGAAAAACTCTAATGACCATCCCCTATTAGGAAAGTTGGAAACAATCTGCTCTGCACATTCTCTTTTTTAATAAACTCTGCAGAAAAACTAAGCTGAGCCCACAGTGTATAGTTTTATAGCACAAAATTCAGTCCCATTTTACATTTATTTCTCACTAACTCTGCTCTGTAGTCAAGCAAGTTATCAGTGCATTTAATTTCTTTGGAAATCATCCATAAATAAATGGAGATTTCCCCTGCTCCAGTTTGACATATATTGTTTGAAAGTTTTCCTGCCTGGATAACAGAGAAACGTGTCCTGTAGTAGACAAGGACAGCTGTAGTCACATGAGTAATCTACCACTAGTCCTCAGATATAGACAGATGTGAGACAGTTTTGGTCTGAAATGCTGCCATATATCCACTAGAGAAACCAAGGTGTGCATATATGGCTTTATACCCCCTATAACTGCAATAATACACACTATATTTATATTTATATTTATATTTATATTTATATTTATATTTATATTTATATTTATATTTATATTTATATTTATTTATATTTTTATTATTATTATTATTATTATTATTATTATTATTATTATTATTATTATTATTATTATTATTATTATTATTATTATTATTATTATTATTTATTAGAAGGAAGATCCACTTTCACACATCTTTGCTCTTCTGCCCTGGAAGAATGAAAGAGCTTGAAAAGTGTTAATGCACTTACCAACCCAAGAGGAACATTGTCTCCACCTTGGCAGTGGAAAGTTTAGATGCAAAGAAAATTCCTGATCTCAACAATATTTTGCCATCTATTTGAAAACACAGAAAAAAAAAATAGGATTGAACCACCTGGAGTATTCTGAAGAGTAGGACTGAGTCACTGTTTCTAGAGAAACAATAACATGTGCCCAAAGAATTTGCATGGCAGTGTTCAAGGCCAGGTTGGATGAGGCTTTGAGCAACCTGGTCTAGTGGAAGGTGTCCCTGCTGATGGCAGGGGGCTTGGAACTGGATGAGGTTTAAGATCCCTTCCAACCCAAACCATTTAATGATTCTGTTCTATGATTCTATGAGAATGATTTATGGTTTCAAAGACATTAATCTAGACAGGATTATTTGTTGAATATCATAGCTAGCAACAGATGGAAAGGAACTTCAAAAAGTCAGAGGTAAAAACAAAGGTCTCTCCCTCTTTCTACCCAACTTAGCTAACACACTCCCCTCCTTTGGGCCTGGAACTTGATGCTCCAACCTGGTCCTCCCTCTGCTGAGCACCCCTCAGATTTGTTGACAATTGGACACTCAAACAGCACTCATGGGTCAGTTCTCAAAGTTGGCAGGACTTGAGCTCTCCTGAATGTGAAAATCACCAGCAACAAAGAGTGTCTCAGTTTCCCCAAGTTGTTCCTTCTGTGAATTCCCCTCACTGCTGAAGAACTCTGCTGTCTCTTGAGTTTTGCAGGGACTCACCATGAGATGTTACACTGGATAAGACAATACTACATCAAGCAATACGTGTATGGGGACACTTCCATAAACAAAATGAAGAAAATATAACAGCAGTTGTTCTCAGTCCCTGAGTCCAAGTGGCAAAATTAGTCTCTATGTGACTCAACTCTTTTTGCCTCCAAAGCAATGTGTTACTCTCCAGACTGCCTCCTGGGAATGGTCATAAATCCTTGTTAGGTTCAATAACATAAATTTGGCTCTAATGTTGTGATTATGTTTTGTGAAGCTCTAAGGATAAGGAAGGAAAAATCAGGTAGAAACCCTGTTAGTGATTGCTGTATTTACAAGCCTACTGACAGATCACATGAATGCAGGAGATGATAGCTGTTGATCCCAAAATCACTCCAGGAAGACTAGTCTTTAGACAGTTCAATAATCATCAGCAAGGATAATTCCTGAGGGAAGCATCAACTACTCACTTCAGTTATTCTTTTTTTTTTTGCTATTTTGAGCAAGAGATAAAGACATTTCAGGGAAGTAGGGACTCACAGAATTATGAGTAAATACCTTGTAATACTATTTTCCAGTTGCCACCACCTATTTCTCCAACTAACCTATGTCTGTGCTATTAAATAAATCAGTACAGGGACGATTCTCTGTCCCTGAGGCTAATCTGCACAAACTGGCCACATTCATATTAAATAGCATTTTTCCTTGGTTCCCTTGTAGATCTTTTCTAGTGCTGGTTGATTTTAATATATAGTAATGATATGTATGCATGTGTTCATCTTCCATTCCAAGTATCTGATTTAATGCAGATAAACAAATAATAATTGCTTCTTGCTATTTTTTCATTTATTATTTATTGCTGGGTGTTATTTATTAATTGGGATGTCAATATTAATAACCTACCACAGACTGAGGAACTGCATGCTCTGGGAAATACTGAAATATCTGAGAGTGCAAGAACTGCTGGGACAAGGTGAGACTGGAGACCTCCCAGCCTTGATGCTTCTGTGTTCATAAGGATTATTCGAAATAGCTGTGGTGTCTTTGTGGGAACAACAAAGGCTGATGAAGAGGAACCTCCCCAGGTTTAATCTTAACTCTGCTGGGTGACCTTGAGTAGATGATTCCCCAGTTTTCTGCAAATCTTCCTTTGCTGCAGAGCTCCTTTGGAACAGTGCCCATGAGAAGCCCTGTAGATGTGCTGGTGTGTTGTTCTGCTACAGGAGAAGCCTTTGTGTTTGCATGGTGCTTATCACAACAGGGCTTTCTTTGATCCATGGTTAAGCATTCAGGCTGTGGCATAAAGGCAGGAATAAATAAAGAAGGGTATCCAAGCATTGCTCATACTCCATTTATCTCAGAAAGCACAGGTGACCTCTGTGACTGAAAAATTACATCCAGAGTTATTATAGAAAGACATCACCTCTGGCACAAGATGTCCACTTCTTCACACAGTGCACAGTGCAACTCTTGACACAGGATATTGCATACACTTAAAGTGTTTAAAAAAGAATTGGATACATTCCTGGAGTTATAAATACAGGATTATAGCACACAAAAATCCTATGTCTGTGTCAAAAGACCCTGGACCACAGATCTCCTGACATGGGGAAAGTACTCTAGGGGAATATATCAGTGCATACTCACCCTGTTGTTATAATTTTTCCTATGCACATGGTCTTAACTCTTGGTGATATTGGCTATTGAGTTTAGGAGAACTTTACACTAATCCTTTACAGATATTCTTATTGATATTTTTATGGTCATTCATGACTTGCAAGACATTGTGGGACACAGATCAAACCAACAGACAGACTTACCTACCTCCTGCCTTTCCAGAGAGTGCATGCTTGGGGTTATGTTGCCTTCCAGCTAATGATTCTCATCTCTTCTCTGAAGAGCCTGGTAATCTCTTGTATTAGCATGCTGGAGAACAGCTCTGGGTTAACAGGTTCACAACACATATAGATTTTCTTCGCTAACAAGAGAAGCAAAGATAAATATGTAGCCCCTGGAGGCCTCTTCAGAAGTTGTCTTTACCTCTGTAGGTACTTCTGTCCCTTTGATATCTCAGTGCTTTGATGTTAGAGAATTTGTCAAATCCTCTTGTCTTTGGTCTTGCCCTAATTATTAGGTCTGTTAAGAGGATCCCCTTGGGGTGGCTCCACAGTTCCTAAAACAGGGGGAGTGGATGGAAGATGAAGAGTAGTTTTCTTAGCTGGTTTGTGAAATCTGCCAGCAATGGGAAGTGGAATGGGCCCTGTACTCTCTCAGATGTCTTGAAGACATAGCTACATAGGTTTTGCAAAATGAAACCCATTACTAGCATGGATTTTGATGAACAAGTCTGAACAGAAAAGACTTGAAGGGAAAATTCACAATGAACTGAATCCCATCTTCAGCCCAAGCCTTGAAGACATGGACTTACTAGAAACACCAGGAGAGGGAATATGTCTATAACAAGCCCCAGAATTTCTTACTTCTGCTCTACTTGACTCACATGTGGAGCCACAGGTCTCATGGGAAACTGCAGTGACCCAGGGAGATAGTATCATGGGTAGTATTAACTGGATAGAGTACAAGATCAATCAGAGGCAATGGAACTTGAAAATAAAATTTCTCTGAGATAAAACAGTCTGACACTCAGTTCCATTTCCACTTAAAACAGAAATGTTTCATCTTGGATCTACAGAGATCTAAAATCAAACATCTCAATCTGAGAATGTCTAAATTGATTTATTTTATTTTTTTCTTTCAAAATACCCAAAGGAGGAGCATTAATACACAGAAATCAATTATCTCCAGCCTGATAACAATTTTAAAAGCCTTCAAATCCCTTATCAAAATTTTTGAAAAAAACCCTAACCCTTTCATAATCCCACAGCTTTCCTCAGTTAGGACTGAAAACAGATATCAGGAGTTTCCACAAGATTGGTTAATCCACTTTCTAATTATGTCCATGTACAAGAAGTTAACCTGTTGTTGAAGTTATCAGTGTCAGCTTATCTCCATATTACTTCCAAACCCAAATCCCTAAAGATGAAACAAATGAGACCTCATGCACTGACCACTGATCTTTAAGGGAGCCTTAACCAGGATCCCCTGTTGAGTTCTTGTGTCCTTCTACTCTTTTCCTGTCGTCATCGCTTCTCTCTCATCTTACACCTGCACTGTAGCACATTGAGAGATGCAACCTCTTCACTCTGCATTTTTACAGTACCTACCACCTCCTGCTCTACTCCTGGGATACTTTAATTGTACTATACCAACAGAAACAATTGTCCTGCCAAAATAGCAAAGCCACTTCTCCAGAACATGGTGATAACAGCTTAACATCTATATAGATCATACAGGTTTTTAGTCTTTTCCTAGGAGATCCATCTGTTGCTGGCACTGTGTAAAAGAACAGTGCTCTGATACTCATCATAGTGGTTCTCTGGGTGTGCAAAATTATCATTTCACAGATGTGGTAAACTCTGTTTTGTGAGAAGCCAGAAACACTTCAGGCTAAGAACCTGGGCAATCTGAAAGTGAACTGCCTTATGACTCCAATTCAATGATTTAAAAGGAACAGGTTTAGAGAGATTTTTTTTTTTTTGCTGTATTTTTAACAACCTCAGTTTAGACAGAAATCATATAGAAGTTGAACATCACCTCAAGTTGCATCAAGGAAGGTTTAGGTTGGATCTGAGGAAAAACTTCTTCACTGAAACCATAGTCAAGCACTGGAACAGGCTGCCCAGGGAGGTGGTGGAGTCACCTTCCCTGGTGGGATTTAAAAGATGGGTAGATTAGTTGCTCAGGCACATGGTTTAGAGGTGGAATTGGCAGTGTTGGGTTTATGGTTGGATTTGATGATCTTAAAGGGCTTTTCCAACCACCACAATTCTGAGATTCTGTGATTACTAAATGAAGCAAGAGGTTGGAGATTAAAACTGCCTTTGCACTTAATAATTACCTTACCATTATGTCTTTTACATCATTTCTACTTGTAAAAACACCTGTCAGTTCCACCTATGTGCTCAGTGCAACACAAATAAAACCCAATAAGAGTAGCCTGGCCCACAGTCTTAGTAAACCTTGCTTATGTCTCTTTAGCTGTCCTGGTAACTCCTACCTGGAGAAAAGGAGATGTAAAGAGATTTTGGCTGTAATGAAGGATGGATATCCTCTATAGATGGGAAAAAAACAAGCAGGGTGAGGAAAGCTGTAAGGGGAAAGACCTTCCTGCTCCAAGCAGAGCTTGTTTCTGGTCCAATACACCTTTTTGTACAGGTTTGGCATTTCCAAGAGCACATCCTTGAAAATCACATTCTCAACTTCATCTTCCCTCCCGTGAAATCTGGCTTTCCCAGGTTTCCCCTTTTTTTAGACCACTTGGTGTTTCTAGAATTGCAAAATCTGAGAAAAATGCCCAAATGTTTCCTCCAAACTTCTTATTTATTTATTTATTTATTTATTTATTAACTTATGTGTGTATAGATTTATGGAAATGCTGAAGGAAAGCAACTTAAAACTAAACAAATCCATTCCACAGCCAGTCTTTGAACAAATTTTTTGCCTTAAAGTCATCAAACTGCAATTTCAGGTTTAGGGATGAAACCTATAGTTTTTACCACAGGAGAAAGGCATGGATGTCCATCTCACTTAATACTAGTCCAGGAACATATTTCCTTCACATCACCTTGCAAAATAATTCCTCATCCTCAGAAATAATGCATGAACAATCCAGTTTGGATGTTTTAAATATTTTACCCTTAAAAAAAAAAAAAAAGTGAAGAAGTAAAATCAAGTGTGTTAACTGATTTAAAGCTTTTATTTGTTTTAAGTGGTTGTCATTTGTATCTTATCACAGTGCAATAATGTGTAAGTAATTTTTACTGCATCATACAAACTGGCACTTATTTGCTATGAGTTATTTCAGGTGACATTCCATAAACACTCAGCAATCCATCAGATCCCTGTTATGTACTGGTTTCTCAGCTCAGGCTTTTTGTGAAAAATAATGAAAGAAATAAGTGATTTGAGTGATTTGAACACCTGTGAGGGATTCCTGACCATAGCAAATGCACAGACAAGATGCCTCAGAAATTCCTACCATACTTGCTGAGACATTTGAGATCTGTTCCCATTAAACCTCTTCTAATGATACTGGTGTCTAAACATAAGGCAACAAATACACTTCCAGGGTGGCTGATGGTGTATCCATCTCTATAGTCAGGGATATCCCCCTCAGATCATGGAATCATAGAATGGTTTGGATTGGAAGGGACCTTCAAAGGTCATCTAGTCCAACCTCCTTGAAGGAAGCAGGGATATCTTCAACTAAATCAGGTTGCTCAGATTGCTCAGATGGTAAGTGTGCACAGCACCATTGACACATCTAGTTTTGTGTTTTCCCACCTCTCAAACCATGAAAATATCTTCCATGATGACATGTGAGAGAGTGGCATGTGGTAGGACGTGTGACAGGAAAAGGACTGCAGATATCATCTGTGCAAGAGAAAGAGAACCTGCCACCGTGCCCCAGCTTCACGCAGCGCTGTGATTCCTCTCCTTACCCAGGATTCCAGTGCTGGATCTACAGATGAGCTGTGCTTGGCATTTTGGGTCTCAAAACAGAAAAGAGGGGTTCTCCCACATCCCTGTTTTCTTCTCTAGGAACATTCACATGCAACTCAACATCATATCTTCTTCTCAACCTGCAACCTCAGCCAGGCCAGCTGGAAGCCATCACACTGTGGTCATTTAAATTCAGAAGACATGGATCACCTCAGTTTGAGAGATCCTAACAACCTTTTATTTTTTTCCCCCAGAAGTAACTCCCCTAAGTGAGAGGAGGTAAGTATTGTTACTGTGAGTAAGACCTTTGGGACAAAGGCCATCTTCCCAAGCAGAAAGCTGTCTTTGTAGCAATTGTGGTTTCCCTACACTTCTTTCACAGTTTAGCTTTCTCAGCATCATGAAAAAGAGAAGGGGTTGAATCTTTTTTCCTGTCTTCTTCTAAGGGCTTGGATAAAATCTCTTCAGATGTACTTCACTTATCTCCTTCTCTAATAATATGGAAATCAGGAGGCTTTGAACATATAGAGAGATTCCTTAATAGCTGAGGAACATTAGCAATGCTGAACGTATGTGTGCAGTATTTTTAGAGTCCTCAGCTTTAACTATTGCTTCTGCTTCCATGCAAACTTCAAATCATGAACATAGCTCCACCTTGAACTAACATTTCTTGACAAATATTTGTATGACAGAAGCACCCACAAGCTTCAGCTAGGACTGAGGAAAGGAGCTGTTAGTAAGAGAAAGCCTGTCCTTAATATGCTTACAACCTAAACACTACTAAGGAATGTTAATATCATTGCTTTCCAGATGGGAGATGGAGAAAGAGAAGCTGTACATGTCCTATACCAACCCAGAGACTCCTGGAGTGAGAGTCAACTCAGTGTGTTCTACATCTCACCCATTTACTGGGAACATGTTGAACAGCTGGAACAGTTTCCACCAGTGTGCAACTGTACCATCAGGTATTCTGGTTTTCTCCTCCATGAGGAACCCACAGGGCTGTTGGAAAGTTGCTTTGACTCAGTCTTCATTTGTTGGCTTGAAATAAATGAGTTATCCAAGACCAGCTTGAAACCCAGGGCTACATTCATCTAACAGCGAGGTCTAAGAGTTGACTTCAGATGAATTTCATGGTCTGGTGTTGACAGAGATAAAAAGCATGTCCTTGTGTCATTGTGGAATCAGCCTCTGTCAAGCTGAGCCATTGACCTTGCACTGCTTTGTAACAGTTCCTGAGGTCCTTGGAGTAGCCCACAGTCAACTCAGAGCTGAGCTAGTCCATGAGTGATCACATGTGGGAGGACAGGGTGGGCTGAGGATCCCACAGTCAGTCCCACCATCTCACTGTGACACATACCACAGTCACTAATGAGACTCACATGTACTTCTGAAATGTAGGGGCATTTGCTCAACTCCTGGGACCAGCTTTTTACTGTCCACCTCATATAAACACAACCCTCACTTTTTACCAAAGGCTTTTACTGCTCTGTTCACCCGTTTTTTTCCTGGGGTGATTCAGATCCTTCCCTATTGTGGCAAAAATCAAGGCTGATCCAACCCCTGTTCTAACAGGAGTTTCCCTGGTTCCCCGCCCATCCCCTGGTTTTCCTTCCAAAAGGGTGATACAAGGGACTTGTTAAAAAATCATATCATTGACAAAATGTATTATACAGACAGTGACAGACACAGAAAGGCCAGGGTGTGTTGTTAGTTGTCAAGTTAAGCAGCCCTTTCACTGCAGCTTTTAACACCTATTATGGTTGCCAGGCAGTGAACAAGCTTTTGGATGATTCCACATCATCTGGATGTAAAGTGACTTGACAGCTCCAGGGCTGCTTATTACATTTGTTAAAGGAACTGGGGAAGCTGGTGCCCAGCTGCTGAGCTACAGGACTACATTTCCACCAAGGACTAACTGCTCTAAAAGACTGTGCATAGCTGGAAACTGGTCCCCATGGGTGGGCTGTGCAGGTGGATGAAGAGAGCTAATTTAAGTCTCTGCAAAAAGCAAGAGATCTCTCTACACCCTAGCACGAAAGTAACTGGATAGGAGATTCATCCATGAGGCTGCTTAATTAGCCACTCCACAAGTGCAAAAGGAGTCATGGAATCATAGAATGTTGTGAGCTGGAAAGGACCCACAAGGATCATGCAGTCCAACTCCTGTCCCTGCACAGGACAAGCCCATCGTGGTTCTAGACCACGATGAGATCTCCTCTCAGTCTCCTCTTCTCCAGGCTGAACAAAGCAAAGTTACCTCAGCCTCTCCTCATAAAGCTTCCCCTCTAAAACCTTCCCCAATTTTGAAGCCCTCCTCTGGATACTAGTAGCTTTATATCCTAGTGACAGGCAATAGGATCTTAGAGGGCATTGGAAGTACTTTATCTACCTGCTAAGAACAGATCCTGGGACACTAAACCATAGGTAGCATGGATCAAAATCCTGTAGCTGGCCATGTATAAAAGCCAAGCATGCCTCTGATGGGTAGGGCAGCAATGTGGTCCTTCAGTAGCTTCTCTAAGTGATTGAAAGGGGATATATCAGACTCTGTGTCTCAGTGGATGCAGAAGTAGTTGTTTATACTTCTCTGCATAAACAAGTGTGAGCATCTTTGCCATTCTTGCTGCTCAGGTGCTTAAGCAAGCACACAAATACCTCTGGAGTTACACACTTTCCTCATGAGCAAGCAGTAGCCACAATCAAAAATGCACAACTGGTGCAGAGAAACTAGAGGAAAACTACCCAGGCAAGAAATCACACCAATGCACTCCATTGTCCAGGAATAAATATGTTCACAGTGATCTCAGATGTATTCCCAAAGTTTTAATTCCTCTGTTATAACTCCTCTGAAAGGAAGGTGCTTTTGAATGTCACAAGCTTCTAACAACTGAAAGTGGCAATGAGTCCTTAGGGACCGTATTGTACCTGTATTAATTAGCATGGGAACAATTACACCTTGGTGAAGGGTTTAGAGGGGAAGCTGTATGAAGAGAGGCTGAAGTCACTTGGTTTGATCAGCCTGGAGAAGAGGAGACTGAGAGGAGATCTCATCATGGTCTGGAACTTCCTCCCAAGGGGAAGAGGAGGGGCAGGCGCTGAGCTCTTCTCTCTGGCCACCAACGCCTGGAGCAGAGGACATGGCAGGAAGATGTGGCAGGGGAGGGTGAGCTTGACCATGAGGAAAAGGTTCTTGAGGCAGAGGGTGGTGGAGCACTGGCACAGGCTCCCCAGGGAGGTGCTGATGGCACCAAGGCTGACAAGATTCCAGCAGCATTTGGCCAAGGCCCTCAGGGACATGGTGTGAATGTTGGGATTGTCCTGTGCAGAGACAGAATTTGGACTGGATGATCCTTGTGAGTTCCTTCCAATTCACAACATCCTATGATTCTCTGATTCTATGACCTTTGTCTGCTACATCCACTGTGAGCCACTGTTATAAGCAAATATTTTCTAGCAGGTGCTGCTGTAATGAGGGGGAACGTTGCTGTCCTGCAGGAAGGTGTAGTGATAAAGCTTCATTTCCAGTCACCAGAGACCCCAAAGATCACCTTCTCAGAAACTTCTTTATAACTTTTGCTTTGCCTTATTAAATGTAATTTATATTTTTACAGCTGTCCTGCTTTTATACTTTGCTGCCATCATCTGTGCTTTGCTGATACTGCATCCTGCTTCTCACAGCACAGGACAAAGTCCTTTCGAAATTGTTCTCCTTTCTGATAACAAGATACTATTGATATATCAACTTTCTAGGACAACACTGTCACAAATTCCACAGAGAATGGGCACCCCAGTGCCCAGTAGCATCTGTTTTTCATAGTGCTCACTTCATTGATTGGCAGGACACAGATGGGAACAGAGTCTGAGAGATTTAGCTGGGAGGATCCTTTCATGCACGAACACGAGCAGACTTGTAACGTCCCCACGGACCAGAATTACTGTCTGCCACCAAAATTACTGTACAACTGACTGTGTGTTTATTTGTCTCTGAGAAAATGACATGGCTTTTTGGAAAAGCCCAGAGACAAGCAAACTCAAACTCACCACAAGAACAAGTCATGGCAAGGCTTTTGGTTGTGATTTAGTTGACTTCTGGTTGGTACAATCATTAGTTCAGCCAGAGGATGTGCAATGAGTAAAGCTTGCTGCTTATAGTAAAGAAAAGCATCTTCCACCTCCATTCTAGTAGCTTCCTCAATGAAAGACACTGATTGATCCAACCCTATGGTGTTTTTATCCATCTTTTACAACTGGGGCACAAAATATCAGAGCCAACAGGAGTCATCATCTTTGAACTCAAGGAGAAGAGTCCAGCTCTGAGTTATTAGCATCAGACACCAAACAAAACACATTTGCTGTACAGAAAGCATCCCATTTCCACAGAGACAAGTATGAATGCCTTTTCTGGGGAGAAAAATGAGAATTGGATTCGAGAAACACAGATTTAAAGTAGCTGTAGAATTCAACCCATGACTTCAGCAGAACTAATGCAATGTTGTCTAAATAAAATAGAGAGCCAGGCACAGGTAGGAATTAGCTGGAAACCACAGGATATCCTTTTCCTGAAGCTGTTCCTTCCCAGTAATTCAAACTGAAACCTGAATTCAGACACCAATTTAGCAAGGTTTATATCCCACTTTGAAACTTCACACTGTATAGCACAGCCATGGCCCCAGGCTGTGCTGAAGCAGCTGTCACCCTTTCCTAGCTAATGTTGAAGACAAGTTTATGGGTGAACATTAATTGTAGAGAAATTCTTTATTTCTAGAGAAAACAAGAGAGGAAAAAAAAAATAAAACAAACAAAAACCTGTGGTCAGTTCCCCTCTAAGCTCCTGTTGGAACAGGAAGCCAAGGAGGGGAAAGGGGAAGGGAAAGGGAAGGAAAAAGGGAAAGGGAAGGAAAAAGGGAAAGGGGAAAGGGAAGGGAAAGGGAAAGGGAAAGGGAAAGGGAAAGAGAAAGGGAAAGGAAAAGGGAAAGGGAAAGGGAAAGGGAAAGGGAAAGGGAAAGGGAAAGGGAAAGGGAAAGGGAAAGGGAAAGGGAAAGGGAAAGGGAAAGGGAAAGGGAAGGGGAAGGGGAAGGGGAAAGGGAAAGGGGAAGGGGAAAGGGAAAGGGAAAGGGAAAGGGAAAGGGAAAGGGAAAGGGAAAGGGAAAGGGAAAGGGAAAGGGAAAGGATGAATTTCACTTGCAAAGAAGGGTATGTGTTCGAGGTCCTGATGGCAGCTCTACTACCTGGAACAACTTACAGTCAGGGATGTTCAGCAACTGGAAACAGCTTCTGTGCACTCACTCAGAGGAGTCCCATGTGCATCTTCCACTCCAAGTACCATTTTGACTGGAGTCACTTTCAAGAGGACAAAGGTTCTTCATTATTCCAACATCTCTTTGGGTGACATGAACTAAGTATTTCCCAGGAACTACCCCAGATATTTCACTGGTGTCCCAAGATATGTCACCATCCTGTTAGAAACTCCAACAACTAGGCTCCTCTCAAGACTGGGTGCATTAAAAAGAGCATGGCCAGCAGGTCTGGGGAGGTTCTCCTCCCCCTCTACTCTGCCCTGGTGAGGCCACATCTGGGGTGCTGTGTCCAGTTCTGGGCTCCTCAGGTCAAGAGGAACAGGGATCTTCTGGAGAGAGTCCAGTGGAGGCCACAAAGATGATGAGGGGCCTGGAGCATCTCCTGTGTGAGGAGAGGCTGAGAGAGCTGGGACTGTTCAGCCTGGAGAAGAGCAGCCTGAGAGGGGATCTGATCAATGTCTGTAAATATCTGAAATGTGGGGGCCAAATGGGTGGGGCCAGGCTCTTTTTGGTGGTGCCCAGTGACAGGACAAGGGGCAATGGGCACAAACTGGAACACCAGAAGTTCCAGACAAAGTTAAGGAAAATCTTCTTCACTGTGATGGTGACAGAGCCCTGGGACAGGCTGCTCAGAGAGGGTGTGGAGTCTCCATCTCTGGAGATGTTCAAAACCCACCTGGATGCTTTCCTGTGTAACCTGGTGTAGGGAACCTGCTTTGGCAGGGGGTTGGACTGGATGATCTCCTGAGGTGCCTTCCAACCCCTACCATTCTGTGATTGTGTGTGATTCTGTAATTCTGTGATTGGAGAAGTTGGCACAAGTGACAGAGATACATTTCCTATTGCAGCACATCTTCTTGTGGAAGACAAGAGATTTGAGTCCTCTTCCCTCCCTCCCCCAAGGTCCTGCAAGGGAAGGCATATTCTTCTTTCATTCCATTCCATCAGAGTTGGGTCTTAGTCATTATCAAGGGCAAGTTCTCAGCTTTCTGCTTTTTTCAGTCCCTGGAACAAGCTGGACTCTGCAGTCATATTTTTTGCCACCTCATAGAGGTTCATAGCTGGGAGGTGAAGCTCATTGAATTCTAGAGTATAATTTTAGAAAAGAAAAATGAAGTGTCACTATTTAGCTTGGAATAGAGTGGGGTTTCCTCTTATTCTCATTTTCGAATGCTGCTAGTCCAGGATCTTGAAAGTACCCTCAGGACCCACTTATTTAAGTAATGTGTGTCTGTAGTGTGACCCTGCAAGTAGATCAGGACTTAATATCCTGTTGTTCTGTTTGCCAGATGTAATCTCTGAGTACCTGCTTTTTGCTCCTGCACTGTTTAAATAAGAAGTAATTATTTGTTATTAAAACTCGATAACATTTTAATAATTAAAAAATAAATCCTATCTGCTTGGTTTTCCCCAAGAAGAACGGGAAAAGATCCATTAATAGAAATAGATGACATTTTTATTTGAAAAAGTATATTTATTTATGTAACCAGGGGTAACCACATTAAATTAAAGATGACTAAAATTGAGCAGAATAACATAAAAAATGTCCTAGTATTCTAATTTGTAGTTTGTACCGTGCCAGTGGGAAACCCAGGGTTGAAGGTGTTGGAAAGCAGCATAAGAGGACCAGATGTCATTAACCTGAAGAATTCATAGCTACAAGAAATGGATTCAGATGCCCACAAGCCATGTGCCAACAGATAGATACACACTGGAGCAAGTGAAGAAGCTTCAAGAAAAGAAATGAGCACTGTGCTGTATAGGAAAAGTCTGTCTTACAGTTGTGAGTTATTTAGGTGATCTAAGATGGTAGCTTTCTTGTATCTATGACAAAATAGAGCTATTCTGATAACCATAGAATCAAAGAATCATAGATTCTGGTTTGGGTTGGAAGGGACCTTAAAGCTCATCCAGTCCCAACCTCCCTGCCATCAGCAGGGACACCTTCCACTAGACCAGGTTGCTCAAAGCCTCATCCAACCTGGCCTCCAACACTTCCAGGAAGGAGCAGCCACAGCTTCTCTGGCCAACCTGGGCCAGTGTCTGACCACCCTCACAGTGAAGAATTTATTTGTAATATCTAATCTAAACCTACTCTCTTCCAGTTTCCCTTTGTCCTATCACTACACTCCTTTATAAAGAGGATTTCCTCATTTTTCCTGTAGGCCCCCTTTAAGTACTGGAAGGCCCCTATATGGTTTCCTAGAGCCTTCTTTTCTCCAGGCTAAACAAAGCCAACTCTCAGCCTGTCCTCATGGTGGAGGTGCTCCAGTCCCCTGATGATCTTCATTTGCCCAATGTAAAGCAGGCTGATCCTTCATCCTCATCAAATCTGCTGATGCAGACATCCAGGTTTTGTGAAATCTAGCCCCAGATGTCTTCCACCTCTCCATGAATGTCATAGACTTGTTGGGTTAGAGAGGCAAAATTATTAAAGGTACAGTTCAACAGTCAGGGTACTCTTGTGGAACCTGAACTCTAGATACCACACCTGAAATCACATCCCTTTTTTCTGACCTTTTAAGCTAGGACCTTGCTAGCTTTTGGAATTTGGCTCAATGACAGTCTGCAGGAATTTGGCTATAAGAGAAAATGGAAATCTTTTGATTTTCTATGAAATTAATCAGTGGATTATCAGTCTCTGCCATTGGTCCTGAATCTTTAATCTAGGAAGAAAAAAATAAATAAATAAAAAATCCAAGAATCCCAAATGATTCATGGAATAGAAAGGCAGAGTTACAAGTTTGCAAGTGAAAGATCTCACACACTAATCAGTTCCACCTTTACTGCCAACACCAAATCTAATAGCACTGTGGCATGATCTTCAGAAGTAGGCAGTGACCTTCTGAAAGAGGACATGATGACTGTCACCCTTTGTAAGTGTCAGTGCCATCAGCTGCTCTTACAGGGGAAACCCAACATCCACTCTTGGCAAAGAAGAGAAGGAAAAAATTCTTTCTGCCTGCTTTACCTGAAGAATAATTTATTTTGTCATTTACTGACCTGAGCAGACACTTGAACAAGGGTTTCTGCTTATTTTGAAGGAGGCTTCTCTCTTTGGTTTTATCCTTTCTCATCTCTTGGTAAAATAACCTTGTCTGAACTTTGCCTGTTGCTGTGTCACATTGAACCAGCCAGTTTGAACCCATTCATCAGCCTCTCCTGTCTACAGTACATCATCTAAATGTAAATGAATAAATTATGCCTGTTAATTTCTCATGAAGGTAGTAGGCACATATTAAAGAACACAACGTACCAGGTTTAATCAAGACAGAAGAACAGGAAGAAAGAGGAAACATTTTTCTGAGTGTCTGGGATCAGGGAGACAAGGTGAGGTTGTCAGAGATCACTCCAAGGAAACCTGGTTCAAAAGGAATAAACCATTTCCACACTGATGTGGATGGAATAAATAATTAATAAATAAAACCAGCAACTGGGAAGTGATTTAGTTAAAAGTGGAACAGATTTTTTGATTCATGGGAAATTCCAGCTCATATTGAATTTTTCAATTCTGAAAATGAATATAAAATGAAAATTTTTATAACTTCAAACAAAGACATTAGAACAGAAAAAATCTGCCTGAAAGGAAAGGTTTGTTTCAGTGACATCAGAACACACTGTTTTGCTTTTTTGGGTTTACTTTTGTTAGTTTTTCTATTTTTCAGTTCTTAAAATACGTTTTTTTCAGATAAAAGAAAACGATCCATTTCAAACAGGTAATTTCAGTTGAAGTACTGAAACATTTTGTCCTTTTCAACATTGTAAAGAAATTTTTGAACACTTGAAGTTTGTTGCTGAAAATAATGTTTTTTTCAATTGTTTGGCTTAAGCTAGAGCAAAGTTTCTCTTCTCCCTGAAGTCTGCTGAGGAATTTCTGCACCACTAAAAAGAAGATAATCTCACTCTTACCTCCCACCTCTTCCCTTTGGCTTCTTACTCTTGGTAACTCCAAACTTTTAGAAACTGGTTAATGATGTGTCCTACACTACAGCTGTGCTGCCCAACACATCTAGGAGACATCAGATGAAACGGACACAAGAGACATTCATGTACCTGTGATGGACACCATGCTGCACCAATCCTGATCTGCTTTGGGAGTGGTCATGTTGTAGGAGTGATAAAGTAGCCACTAAATATCCCCTCCTGAAATTATTATGTTATTGTTTTAGTATGCAGTAAAAAAATTAAAATTAAAAATAAAAATAATAATAATAAAAAATAATAAAAAGTAAAAATAATAAAAATAATTTTAAAAATAAAAATAATAAAAAATAAACAAATAAAAAGTGAAAATAATTAAAAATAATAAAAATTAAAAATAATAAAAATAAAAAATAAAATTAAAAATAAAAATAAAAATAATGTAAAAATAAAAAATTAAAAATAATTAAAAAATAAAATAAAAAAATAAAAATAAAAAATAAAAAATAAAAATAAAATAAAAATAAAAATAAAAATAAAAATAAAAATAAAAATAAAAATAAAAATAAAAATAAAAATAAAAATAAAAATAAAAATAAAAATAAAAATAAAAATAAAAATAAAAATAAAAATAAAGACAGCTAGAAGCCAGACAGGATTAGAACAGGAAGCTGTGTTTGATCTGCATGGTCATTACATATGCCCAAATAGGACTGGAGAAAAAGACATAGTGAAAAAAAATCTGAACAGTTCAATAGTGATCATCAAAAACATTTTATTCATGGAGTGCTGCTTCTGATTCCCTACATGTGATATGTTCCACACGTGTCTAATAACTGTGTCTAATGCTTGCCAAATAAAACATCAATCATCTCTCTGACAATTCATCTCCTCTGGACTTATTCTGTCTGCCACTTCACATCATGTCTGTGTACATTTACACACACCCCTGTGCACGTCATCTGCATGTGTGACGCATTGCTCAAACAAAAAAAGAAGAAAAAACATTAAAAAAAAAATTCCTCACCTCTCCTAAAAAAATATTTTGAACACTGTGTAGCATTTAAAAAAAAAGGAGCCTTTGTGTTGTGAAGATAAAGTGTCAAGGCTAAAAATACCTCCTGCTGATGGGAAGAGGATGCAGATTTAAAGAGGCGGTAGATGGAAGCGCTGTATTTTCCTTAGGGGGTACTCAGCTCTGGTTAGTCACCAATAGATTTTCCTTCTGCACTGGTGAGAGGCTGTAAATTCCAAGAGGAGAGCAGAGCTCAGAATATGTGCAAGAAGGTTTGGCCTTGTTCAGGGCTCTGCCTTGAGTCAGCACCCACCCACAACCCCAACCCATCCTATGTGCTGTCTATCAGGAGTGCAGAGGGATTCATGGAGGTCACCTATGCTTCAGTAATCCATGTGGAGAGCAATTATACACCAAGCTGAGTTGCAGCAGTACAGGGCTCAGGCTAGGTTAGTCAGCAGTGTATTTACCCAACGCCCTGGGTGTTATTTTGAAGGCATGGGGACAACCAGCAATCCATAGCAAGATGAAGTATGCTGGGAAGTTTGCTTTCAGGTGGAATTCTTCTCTTTTATTCAGCTGAAAAAAAATAACCAACAACCCAAACACCCTCCCAAAAAACCCACCACACCAAAAAAAAACCCCACAAAAAAACCCCAAAACAAAACAACCAGGAGTCCAGGCAAATCCTGGCCTCTCTGTGATGAGTAGGGAGGAACAGGTATCTTCAGATCCTGAGGCTGGAGGTTATCTCTTCCCTCCTTCTCGTGGCACATTGATTTCTCTACACATAGAATTATAAAAAGGCCACCTGGTTTGATTAAGGACTGAGTTTATCTCACCTCATCTCAAGTGTCTACAAAGTCCATGTCTCCATGATAACCAGCTGTCTTCTTACAGGCTAAGGATTTGCTAGTAAGTGTCAATGAAATTTAACCCATGATCCATCTACCAAAGGCAGGAATCTAATTCAGACTCAGATATACCAAACCCTGAACACCACTGACTATTTAATTCCTCTTCATTGACTGTACAGGTTGACTTGCTACAATGAGGACATTCAAATTAGATTACTCCTCTTCCCACCTCCCCTACATCTAAAGAGCTCACAGGGGTACAAGGAGCCTGTGGTAAAACCTGCTTCTGAACTCCAGCACTGTAGGCTGCAGAATAAGTTGTCTTCGTAGGACCAGGTTCTTGACAAGTTATATCAGAGCTTACATAATCCATCAGATCCACATGGGGCTTGAATGGTTCAGATGACTCCTGGTAGCAAATGTAAATGAGATTTTTTTTTTACAGAGTCTGAGTTTATTTCCTGTACAATGACCTCAGCCTGGTATGGGGTAAGATCTTGCTCATCAATGATTCAGGGAACAGGCACAGGGAAGGGATTGAGATTGTGGATCTACTGGATCCCTGGATTTTCCCCTGGAAATTGTAGAGCATGGTGGGCTTTGGTACCAGCCTGAAGATATAGCTCAAGACCTCTGTTGATAGAGTCACAAGGGTTCCTCTCTGAGTTTCTATAGACACTCAGGGTACCAAAGCCAGGTGGAAGAAGAAAGGTGGATCAACAGTTATGATCTGTTCTTCAAGGAGTAAATGACACTGAGCAAGAAGCCTGTTCTGAGCCTTCCAGGACCAGCAGGGCTCAGGTAGGTAATCACTCACTCTTTGGCCACTAGTTGGCCAAAATCCTGGAAATCAGCATGTGGAAGCACTGGGATTTTCTTTCTTTTCTTCCTCTGTTCTCTTTTTCCACCCTTCCACTTTCCAAGGGGTCTGCTCCAGAGAAAGGAAGGAAAAAAAGACCCTCAGGAGGGCTGGGACATGGCAGTGATAATAACAACAGCACAAGCACCCATGTCCTACATCGAAACACCATGCCTAATCCTAAGAACATTGACAGAGGGGAACACATATACAGCACTAAACTTGAGTCCATCTGATGCTGACCCTGTCTCCAACTGCTACTGGGTGTGCATGCACCTAAAAAAGTCTGTGAAGTGATGTTCTGCAGTAGTTGTTCATCTAGTTTAACCCTGCCAATTTCTCATGACCCACAGTTAAATATTCAAGCACCTTGAGTTCATTACAGATATGTAATAATTACATCTGCTTGCAAATATCCTACCAGCCAAATCTCAAAAGCTAGGAGGACTCAAATTTCTATTTTTTTTCTCCATTTTACCTTGCTGTGGTTTTCCTCTCATATTTTCTTTTTGCTTCTGTGCACCACCCTTAAACTAGTTCCCACAGGCTGAAGTCCAACTCCCACTTCCTACCTCGATCTAGATTCAGTTTTCCCCTCTTGCTTTCTCCAGCAATTTCTAATTTAATTCAGTGTTCAAGTTACTTCCTGTTGGGCCTTGAGAATTTTGAAGGAGAAGAGAAAGAAGAAGAGAAGAGAGGAGAAAAAAAAAAAGAAGAAAAAAGCCTTGTAAAGATTAGTTTCTCGAGGGGGAACAAAAAAGAAAAAAAAAATCAGTCTGGAGGGAAAGTTTAATTAAAAAGAGCAGAGTTTTTAATTACCAGGGAAATCTACTTGAATGATTCATTTGCATAATCCCGGTGGCAGTGGGAGAACAGGCAGGAACAAGATAAGGTTTCTTTACAATCCTTCTCTTGCTTTTCCATATCTCTCCAAAAATGACTCTGATCCTTCACTCCTCCTCCCGCTCATTTCCTGCTACACTGTGGTCCTACCTGATTGCACATTTTGGCCTCAGGCTGCCTCCTTCTTTAGCTCTTCCCTTGTTATTATATGATCTGGTTTTGGTACAAATGATGCACCTTTTCTCCTGCTGGTGCTGTCTAGGTGAGGTGTAACCAGTCCCTCCCTTCTTCCACCATACCCAGATTCTGTTGGGTTGTCCTCGATTGCTGAGCACTGGCATGTGTCATCACTTGATGACATTCAAAGTGAGAGCAGAGAGAAATTTGTCAATAGAGGAGCCAGCTAGAATGTGAAAACACCTTTAGCCAGCTCTGGTGGTCAGCAAAAGAATGACTCATGAAAATTAGATTATCATGTCTCAAAAGATGATACTTGTCTAGACTAAGGTAGACTTGACAAGCTTTCCATACACTTTATCCACCACACATTCTTCTTACTGCCATTGTCAAACCTGTTGCAGTCACCTCCAGCATAGCACAGCAGCTGGCCAGGATCCCTCTTGCATGAGATGTGGGGACACCAATGCCACAGGATGTGTCAGTGGCAGAGAAAGCAAGGTGTGTACCTAATGGACCTCACTATCAGCCTTGTCCTCTAGCTCCTACTTGGTGACATCTTCAACAAGCTGTGGTGGATGGAGTGATGCACTTCACTCCTAAGAGGGCAGTAGCAATATGTTTATTGATATAAAACACTGACTTGACAAAGTTTGATACTAAATGAGACAGTGGTTTCACAAGATCTGATAGCAAGGTGTACCTGATTATTTACTGCATAGAGGACAGGGTCACCAAGGAGACCCTCCCGTTGAGTCACAAGGTTGAGAGTGGACCTCCTTGCTTTCTAAACTCATTCTGCAGGAAAAACCTGATTGTAGGTGATTGTGGTGCACAAAATAAGCAGAATGGGAAAAGCCACTTTATATCCCAAGCAGGAAGGGCAAGGAGGTTAGTCATGTGGATGGAGCCATGATGCCTCACTTGTCTTCAAGGCAGACGAGGAGTTCTGGCTAATTTTATTCCCATGTGTGGAGACAGCCAGTTCCATAGGAAGAGACAAGTGAGGGACAGCTGCCCAGAGGTGAGAATGGAGTTCTCCCCACCAGACCATGGACAGACCTTAGGTATACTGTACTCCAAGAGTTGGGTAAGTGTTGAACCATACACTGTGCTCATCACTCCTCCAGACAAATCTGGATTTGTGCATGATTGTAGAAATCAATGTTCATCAAGGAGATGCATTTAACTCTCCTGGATCACAGTGCTTTGCCCCTGGAAGTCCCTCTTTCTCCCCCACTGTATGCTGGGCTACCTTCTCCCTTCCCTGCTTTGTAAGCCAGTAGGAAAAGACATTTTTGTGCTTTTTTTACAGCAGCTATTGAAAAGGTCTTTTCTTGTTGCTCCTTTTGACTCTCTGAAGTTGGAAAATTTATGGGAACCCTATGGCAAGAAGAGGGTTATCCAACCTTTCCTCACTTCCTGACATCCTTAATATTAACATATGTTGGGGATGCTGAGAATCGAGAAGGGATGCAGCAGGTCAGATGATAAGCAACATATATCTGTACCTAAAATGTAAGAGAGAAAAAAACAATCAGTTTAAGAAACACAAAGAGGATAAAACATAAATTTAGAGAAAAAGGAAGATAATTATTGAGATCTAGGGAGGAGCAGGCAATATTGCTCACCTGGGAGTGAAGGGATCAGGTGTGTTCAAATCAGGATGTCACCACAGAGCAGTTTATCCCTCCAGCCTACTTTGACCCATAGAATGGAGGTGTGGGGAGTAAGAGTTCAGTGTCTCTGTTTTTAGGCTGACAGATGAGATGAGAAGCATGGATTTTTCTTGTTTAATTAAGATGAGGGGGTGAGAGGCACCACAGGAAACCACCAGAAAATTGATTTCTCCTCACATATCCGCCTACACATGCATCAGGATGTGTGCAGCGTTGTGTGAGGATGCCTAGAGAGCATATTTTGGAGGATCTGCATGTGTATCGTGCATGTGCTTCTGCATATAAAACCAAGCAAGGTTTGTAGGAAGAGTTAATGCTACTTCAAAAATTAATGTAATATCTATATTGAAAGTATACTGAGGGTAAAAAGAAAAGCAAAATAAGCTTTGGGGATAAACAAAACACCATGGGGTCTGAAATATAAGTATGTAAAATGATGGTTGCCTATATGGATTCAAGGAGCTGCACAGATATAGCAAGCCCTGTGTGTGTGAACGTGATAAATTATGTGGGTGCATACAATTTATTTAAGGAAATGGCCTCAGGTTGTGTCAGGGAAGGTTTAGGTTGGATCTGAGGAAAAACTTCTTCACCTAAAGGGCAGTCAAGCATTGGAACAGGCTGCCCAGGGAGGTGGTGGAGTCACCTTCCCTGGTGGTATTTAAAAGATGAGTAGACAAGGTGCTGAGGAACATGGTTTAGAGGTGGAATTGGTAGTGTTGGGTTTATGGTCGAACTTGATGATCTTAAAGGTCTTTTCCAACCACTATGATTCTATGTTACACTCACACACAGAAAATAAGAGTGCTCAGAGACCTGCACCAGTGCATGTGCAAGTCCAGTGCACGTGGCTTTAAGGAAAGATGTAGATGTTTTGAGGAAACAGGGATATTTCTGTCTGTAACAGTCCGTGGGCATACTGCAAGCACCGAGTGTGTACGTGTGAGTGCAGTAAGCCAGGATGACTTGTTCCAGGTTATGAGGGGGAGGTAGAACCCTGCACACAAGCATGTATATGTAGAGACTGTGGTCCATGTGGATGTGTGGTGAGCAGCAGACACATGGATGGTTGTGCCTGCCAAGCCCCCTGCATGCACGAGTGCAGTAGGCAGCAGGTGGGCTTGCTTACGTGTTTCTGTGGGTATGATGCAAGCATCTGCATCTACATTATAAGCATAAATGATGAGTGTGTACAGTAAGCAGAAGTTCTTATTGATGGCTGGGCATGCTGCAGGTGCATAAAGAACTAGCACAGGCTGCTTGTGCATGGGCTTGTGTCTGGTGGATGGATGTTCTCACCACAGCATGCAACAAAGGGGAGAGAAGGAGATCTCTGACCTTTGCTTCGTCTTGAGATGATTTATGGTAATGAGTAATTCCCAGTTTGACCTGCATGGACTGCTGGAGAAGGGAAAAATGAGAAAACTAGAAAGGGAAATTTCTGCTACCTAGAAAACATCAGCTGCCAGAAGTGCACTGCAGCTGGTAAAGTGTTGCAGGGACCATCAGTTCCTGTGCCCAAAACCAGATCCTAGAACTGAATTAATATTAATGACATGTGGAAGATCAGGGAGTGGGATCCAGAGAGGAGCTGGATAAATAAATTTGTTAATGGTGTAACTCTGTCCTGCAGGTTCCTCAGCAGATTCACTGGCTATCTGTGATGGGTTGACCTTGGCTGAACACCAGGTGCCCACCAAGCTGCTCTATCACCCCCCTCATCAGCAGGATGAGGAGGGGAAAAAATAAGATGGGAAAAATCCCACACTCATGGGTTGAGACAAAGGCAGTTTAGCAGAAACAAATCAAAGCCATGCATGTGGAAGCAAAAGAAGAACAAATTATTTATTCTCTACTTCCCATCAGCAGGCGATGTCTGGCCACTTCCCTGGAAGCAGGGCTTTGTATGTGTAGCAGTTACTCCAGAGGATATATGTTGTAAAATAACAAATGCCCTCCCTTCCCCCTCTGTTCTTCTAACTTTCATTTCTGAGCAGATGATATATGGTATGGAATATCCCTTTGGTCAGTTTGGATCAGCTGTCCTGGCTATGTTCCCTCCCAAGATCTTCCCCACCACCCCCAGCCTGCTGGTTAGGGGAAGAAATGTTGGAGAGACAACCTTGCTGTTGTGCAAGCACTACTACTACTACTACTACTACTACTACTACTACTACTACTGCTGAGTAGTAACCAAAACACTGGTGTGTTACCAACACCTTTCTAGCTGCTAATACAAAACAAAGGAAGAATTAACTCCATCTCAGCCAGACCTAATAAGCCATAATCCTACACAACTAGAGCTATAGCTTGGGTAGCAGAGCTCAAGTTTTCAGTCCTCCAATGCCATCCTATAATTTCCCCAATCAAGTACAATCCAGTCTTTCCCCATATCTATTTCCCATCGAATTCCTTCATCTTGCTCCTTCCTGCTTTCTGTGCTATCTTTAGCCTTCATCCCATGACAGTCTGCTCTGCCTCCCTGCAATGCAGACAAGCCCTCTCCTCTGCTCAGACAGGTATTTCACAAAGCAACTTAGACACTAAAGACCTTGAACCTCTTTTCAATTGTAGCTGGGATCAACCAAGAGGATGAACAGCTATTAGGGACTGACACAAAGAGCTGTCTAGGTGTACCTCGTGTGTTTCCTTTCATCAGGAAACCAGGCTGCAAATGCAGCCAGCCATTAGTGATGCACTGCAATGAATTCTGAGTTAGTGGTTAAACATGTGAATCAAAATAAACCTCCACCAAGCCTGCTCTTGCAGTCTCAGCATTCATGACTGTAATTCTGCAATTACTGATCCCTTTGCAATGCTCCCTCTTGTGTGAGGCTCATTGTTACAGGGTTATGAAATTCCTGACATTAAATCTCATCTCAGATGTCCCTGAGATAAAAATCTCTCCTTCTCTATTAAGTAGAAAATCATAGAATCATTTGGTTGGAAAAGACTTTTGAGATCATTGAGTCCAACTGTACCTGTCCATTGCTAAACCATATCTCTGAACAACTCATCTACCCATCTTTTAAACACCTCTCTTCTCTTAGTGTAAAACCATAGCCCCTTGTCTTGTGACTTTCTGCCCATGTAAAAAGTTGCTGTTGTGTAGATAAATTATCCTTTGAGAATTATGCAGGGAACCCCAAAAGAAGGGTTTGGGTTTTTTTTTGTTCTTGTGTGTAAGCAAGAAGAAAAAACTTAAGTTAGGCTAGATATCACCTTTCATGGAGTCAGGGGGAATATCTAGGTAGGAGCTCAGCACTTCCTTCTCTTCATCAAGACTTTTGCTTTTCAGCCAGCCCATTTTTCACCCATACAGAGAGCATAGGAAGGTCCACTCCTTTCAGTGTGTTGTATTCTGATCCTTGAAGATACTTTGCATTTATAGCCCATTTACAAGGGAAACTAAGTTGTCCTGTTCCCTTCCCTGTTGTCCCTGAATTCTTGGAAGCTGGTTCCTCAGGGTTCTCACCTCTACTTTTGAAGAAGCTTGCAATGTTTCTGACAGTCACAGTAGCCAAGTGACAACCTGTTTTCTAGGGGATGTTTTAGAACCAAAGAGGATGATGCACCAGTTCAATGCACGTGATAATCTCTCTGGGCAACAATAAAACTTGATAATGGTTTCCAAAGACTTCATATAGTTGCTAAAACTCCTCAGACTACCACAGTTCAGGCAAAATGATCTATTGAGTCCAAAACTGATGTCATGTGGGACAACAGAAATGAGATGGTAATTATCAGCTGGTAAGCCTGAGCATCCATTCTGTACAAAATAGTGAAAACTATGTTACTAGATGCAATCAATAAAGAACCAGAGGGTCAGAATACAATTAATGTCAGTCAATGTGCTTTTGTCAAGCCAGCCTGATTGTGTTTCTGATGAGATAACAAGATCTGTGATACTGGTAAGCACATCAGTGTAAGATTTTTCTAAAGGGTTTGATTCATTTTCAGCAGTCTGTTTTTTTTTATATATATTTTTTTTATAAAAATGAATAATATAAATACAGAATCAATTAAGAGCTGGTAAAATGACTAATTTCAGAAAGAGCTTGTCGATGGCAATCATCACTGAAGCAGGTTCTGCAAGAACTATTCGATATCATTATCAATGATTTGGAATAGAATAAAGAGTAAGAATGAAGATAATAATAAAATCACTTCTAAAAGACAATTATTGCCTCTCATTAGGGCAGTGATTCTACAGAGAGATCTGAATTGTTTGAGAAACTTGACCAATTCCATGATGAATCAAGTTAGCCCATCTGAATGCCAATTTTTATATCCAGAAAAAACCAATGCAGACCAACTAATCCAAATAGGATTGCCACTCAGAAAATGAGAAATTGTAAAGGATTTAACCTCCAGGGTGGACAGTACAAACAATTCAACGTGAACTGCTTTCCTAGATTAAATGTATAATAAAAACTATGCATGTAATGAACTAGATGATCTCCAGAGGTCCTTTCCAACCCCTACCATTCCATGATTATTGCAGGATTAATTAAATTAATTTGGTCCTTATACATAGTATGGGTGAGACTGATACTGGAATTGTGTGTTTTAAAACCCTGCAAGAGAGAAAAAGAAGAAAGGCCAAAAAAAACAAACAAAAATTTTTGTTAACTGGCAAAAAGTTTTCAGAATCTGTTTGCTAAATTAAAAGTTAGAAGTGCCTTGATAACTTTGCTGAGCAAAACCAAGACACTGTGTGTTACTTAAGAAAAGCCAGATGAGACAAACATTAGGAAAAAAATCAGTGGCTGGACTTTAAAGCATCACAAAAATGGGTTTGTGCAGATAAATTAGCTGGATATGCATATTTCTATTCTGAATATTTGTGTCATGTTTCTCATTTGATACATTCTCATCCATGGATCTGCATTCACCCAGCAGACACTGATCCCAACAGCAGGAGAGATTAATCCCTGGTACTTAACACCATATGGCAGATTCAGGTGTTAGGTCTTTCCTGAGAAAGCAAACTGGGGCTGAAGCACTGTTTTCTGACAGTCCACACCCTTAGTACACTCTTGGCACAATTTTGGTCAAGCCAACTAGCACTTTTCTAGAAAGAGTCAGGACATATACTGGAGAATATCAAGGTCCTGTGGCTGTTCCCAATATGCTATCACAGAATCACAGAATCACAGAATGTCAGGGATTGGAAGGGACCTCGAAAGATCATCCAGTCCAACCCCCCTGCCGGAGCAGGAACACTGAGATGAGTTCACACAGGAAGGCGTCCAGGCGGGTCTTGAATGTCTCCAGAGAAGGAGACTCCACAAACTCCCTGGGCAGCCTGTTCCAGAGCTCTGTCACCCTCACAGTAAAGAAGTTCCTTCTCAAATCCAAGCAGAACCTCCTGTGTTCCAGCTCACACCCATTACCCCTTGTCCTATCATCGGTCGTTACTGTGAAGAGCCTGGCCCCATCCTCCTGACACTCACCCTTCAAATATTTATAAACATTAATGAGGTCCCCCCTCAGTCTCCTCTTCTCCAAGCTAAAGAGGCCCAGCTCCCTCAGCCTTTCCTCATCAGGGAGATGCTCCACTCCCTTCATCATCTTGGTGGCTCTTCGCTGGACTCTCTCAAGCAGCTCCCTGTCCTTCTTGAACTGGGGGGCCCAGAACTGGACACAATATTCCAGATGTGGCCTCACCAGGGCAGAGTAGAGGGGAAGAAGAACCTCTCTTGACCTACTGACCACAGCCCTTCTAATGCACCCCAGGATGCCATTGGCCTTCCTGGCCACAAGGGCACAGTGCTGGCTCATGGTCATCCTGCTGTCCACCAGGACTCCCAGATCCCTTTCCCCTACACTGCTCTCTAGGAGATCATTTCCCAACCTATACTGGAACCTGGGGTTGTTCCTGCCCAGGTGCAACACCCTACACTTGCCCTTATTATATTTCATCAAGTTTTCCCTGCCCAATTATGGATATGGATGAAGGCACCCTACACAAAGGAGAGGAGAGTGTAGTCACATGGATGCTAGCTGAGATACCTTGTGCCATTTTGCATTAGAGCCATGGAAAGAACAGACCCCGTTCCTCTGTGATTTATCAGGACAAGCATAACTCCAGAATAAGTCATCTTCTCAACAATGAATTGAAGACAATCAACCATCCATGACAATCACCAATGAATTGAAGACAATCAACCATCCATGGTCTGTATGACACACTCTGCAGCTGGCTCTCAATAATATGGAAATAGTGCAAACCTTTTTTCATAACATTTATTTCCTTTTACTTTATGATTTCCAGAAAACTGGGGGAAGCTGTCTTTGGATCTATGGAGTCTTTCTCCAGCTCCATGTAGCTTAGTTCAGAAAAGTAATAGATACACATCTTGAAAAAATTAAACCAGAATTAAACTCGAAGTCAGTGAGTAATTATTGTTGCAAATTGATCAAGGAAATGATATTGCTTAAGAGCAACCATCAGAGTGGTATTCATGCTTAGCTCAAGTAGAATGGAAGTAGGGATTTAAAAGTGTTATCTCATGGTCTCTGGTTCTGGTCACTCTTCCAGTGTCAATCTCCTTTTCTGGGAGAAATTTTGTTTAGATCTTGGTAACAGCCTTGCCACTTATCCTAATGCAGACAGTGAAAATTAAATAGGTCTATGTATGTTGCCAACTGACTGGCCATGTTTGACCTTGTCTACTATAAATGCAGGTTGTGATATTCAACCATTTCTTACAACATTAAGAAAAAGCTTGTGCCCTCCAGGGCAATCACTGAAGACACCTGCCTTTTGGAAACCATCATGTTTATCATTTATTTGGATTATTCAAAGCAGTCTCTCCTATCAGCTGGCAGAGTAATTTTAATCAGCTGGTATATGTCACATATCTCAAAAATATAGAGTAAATTCCATTAAAAGGATGAGGTTTTACAAATAAATATTGAGTGAAATACATATATCAGGATACAGACTTTTTTTGTGTGTATGTGTACTTTTACTCACGGAATTCTGTGCTTCAGAAGTGAATGAAATAAATTATTACTGCTTTTCTCCCAAAACTAAAATGTGTTAGGGAAGTTTTGGTGAAGATAAGACAATAAAATGCAAAGTCTAAATATTGCCTGTGGATACCTGCTTTCTGAGTAGCTAGGAGACCTCTGCTTCCAGCTCGTTTCTTCTCATGGCACAAAACTCACATTTAAACTTGTAAGGGACCAGATCTCAATGCCCTGACTACACTTTGCTTTCAAATATTACAGTCACCTTCCTTTCTTTTTTTCATCCACAAGCTCCCAAAAGCAGATGCTCAGGAGGCTTTCCAGTATGGATTTTTCCATTTCATCAATAACAAAAGTTCTTCCTTCCCAGAAGGTCCAGGTGTGACATATCTTCAAAATTTGAGTGTGCATAAATTAACTGCAAAAAGCTTATTTTGGCTCTTTTTAACTTTCACTTAGATGCCTAAAAGCTCCCTCCTAACAACTGTCCTGATTACAAGAGTAGTCTGTAGTCTCTATGCCAAATGCCAGCCAGGAACAGAAATGGTCAAGAAAAGAGCAGACAAACATTGTCATGAATAGCTTGCAAACAGCTGTTCTTGCCTTTAGGTCTTCACTCCTAGGACTAAGTGACCTGGTTTCCTCAGCTCTTCTTTTTAAGGTTTGTATTGTTATGTCTGGTGTTCATTGATGCATTTGTAAATGTTATTTAAACTTGGTTAAAATGAATATTAGTTATTAATTACCCCTTGCTTTGCTGCAGCTATTGTATTTGTCAGTAGAAGCATCTGAAGTGGAGACAAATTATGCTAATTCTTTTGTGAAAGTGATTAGGCAGGGGTTTTGTTCTATTCTTATTTTGTTTTAGGAGGATTGTTGGGGGTGGTTTTTTTGGTTTGTTGGGTTTTTTTTGTTCCAGGCACTGATTTTGCTGAACCTCTAAAACATTAACTTGGCATGCTGTCTTCAAATAGCTTTGCAAAGAGGATAAAGATGGAAATAAATAGACATATGGTGCACATGAGCCTAATTTGTGCAAAGTTGCTCATCCTGGGCAGATGGAAATGGATGTTTGAGTACCTTGGTTAGAAAGCTGCCTTAAAACCTTACCTTCTTTTTATTTTTGCTTTGTCATCAGCTTGGCTAATGAGCAGCTCCAAGGCAACTTTTCTTGCTGCTCAGACTCCTGTGCAAATTAATTTTCTAGTCATGTGTCCTCCTTGTCCCTCCTCTTCCAATCCGTTGGTGAGTTTAGATGACAGATCGATTACTTTAATGGCAGCAAATGTAAAGTATGCCCAAGCTGTTCCCAGTGTTAATGCAGAAGAGGTTAGTCTGATATAGGAGACATAGAGAAAGGGGAAGGAGAAACATAAATGTACCTGAAACTTCTCCAATACCCAATGGGTTATCCTTTTAGCTCTTTCTCCATCATCAGTGAATCTGCCAAACTCTATCAACCTGATTTTTTTTTTTTCTCTTTAGCATTTCTAGATATTCTGTCTGAAATTATGACTCTGCACCAGGCACAGTTCATGTCAAATTGTTAACTGCTGGAGCTTAGGGGAGTTTTTCAGGAACTCATCCTCCTTTGTCTTCTTTTTTCTTTTTTCTTTCTTTTTTTCTGTCGTCCTTTTTCCATTGCATCACTGATCCATCAGACAGTGGCGCTTTGATCATCACATAAAGGCGTAAAGTCAGTCAACAGACTCATGCCAAATGCTTGTTTTATTAATCAGCTTTCCACTGGGAATCAAAAGGAAAGACACTGGATCAAAGAGAGTGTTACCAGTATTGTGGAGTACTCACTCCACCAAAACCCTCCTCTGAAAGAGTCAGCAAGACTGTGAATTCTCAGACCTAAAGTAACTGAAGACTTGAGCAGGACCAGGTGCCATCTGGTTATTTAAATCTCTGAATACAATCCCCATTAGAATGTCCTTTAACCACAGCCCACAGCAATTCAGATGTCTGGCTAGTATTTTGAGAAACCAAAGCCCTCAAGGAGGAAAAAATACTTTCCTACTTTAGTTATATCTCATCTCTGTACATATTGAGACACTGGAACAGGTTGCCCAAAGAAGTTGTGGATGCCCCCTCCCTGGAAGTGTTTCAGGCCAGGGTGGATGAGGCTTTGAGCAACCTGGTCTAGTGGAAGGTGTACCTGGTGATGGCAGGGGGTTGGAGCTGGATGATCTTCAAGGTCCCTTCCAGCCCAAACCATTCTATGATTCTATGATTTTCCTCTACACAGAGGTTTAGAAGTATTTGGTCATCAACTTATGCAAACTGAGGCTTTCATCTTCCCTGCTGGTGAAAAATAAATAATAAAATTATTATTAAATCAATAAATATCTTTGTGCAATAATATATATTCAATGGTATATTAAAACAGAAGAATACTAAACCCTTAGAATACTAAGTCCTAAAATTCACTACTCAGGTACAGTTTGGAGAAAGAGCAGTAGTCTTTCAGCAAAGGATAAGACACACAGATAAAAAACCTCATGGACATTGGGAGATTTTCAGCACAGCTCTACCAAGACCTCTGTCACTCTCCTTAAAGCAGTCTTCTCTTCTGAGGCTTCAAGGTGGTTATTCTAGCATCAAGGTGCCTGCTCATTTGTTTTCCAAGGCAGCATCAAATGTTTAGTGGATATGTGTAAGTCCAGCAATGAAAATTATTTTGTAAGTAAGTTAGCACTTAGAAAATTTTAATCTTTATCTCTGATCAGGGCAAATGGTAACCAAAAAGGTAAAAAGTAAAGGTTACCAAAAAGGTAAAAGTTAACCAAAACCTTGAAAAGGTAAAATGAAATGGAAGCAGTAGGAAAACTTAAGGCATTAGAAGTATCTATGTGGCTTGGGAAAATCTAAGTTAATACCTGTAATTGCATTTCTTGGGAAAAATATATTTTCTTCATGGATTTTCAAGGGCTTAGATACATGGCCAGGCTAAGATGGATTCACATGGAGCTGTATGCTATTTTAGGAGGTAAAGAGAACCCAGATGCCTTTTCTCTAAGCTGCCTTTTCTCTAGTCTGTGTACAATGGATAGTAGCTAAAGCCCAGATGATGCCCAGCAAGTGGTTGTGCATAGTAACTTTAGCCTATGCTTGAGCTTTGATCTTTAAGCACAGAAGAGTTTGACAACAAGAAGGGAGGTTGTGTGTGCAACTGCCCCTGGAGTTTTAGCAGATCAAACCATTTTAAAACCTTTTTATTCCTAACTCAAAAACCTTTGGCTTCTTTTTGATGATGTCTTTGGTTTGAGCAAACATACGAGCTTTGTCCTTTGATTTGGAAAGGTTTCCTCCCTTCCCAGTCATTTGGAATTAGCTGGTATCTGAAGTTTATTATTATTTTTTTCATTATTATTATTTTTTGTGATAAATCAGAGAAAGTTCTTTCTGGAGAAGCCCCCTTAGTCTGTGTTCAATAAAGCAAGGAGCTCTTGGCTGTCACTTGCCCTCTGGCATCTTTCAATGGCAGGAAAGAAGGAAGAGAAATAAACACAACCTTTGGATTGGAGCAAATCCCCAACTTCCAGTGGAAGCTACTTCATGTTGCTCAACTTTCACCAGGGGGTGAATATAACAGCTTGTTGCTTTTTTTCCTGCCAGAGTCTTCCCTGGAGAATGACATGTAGCTGTTCTTTGGAGCTTCTGGCTAAAAATAAATGCAATTTGTAGAGGCAATTTATATTCTCCTAACCCTGCTGCAATGCTCCATGCTCTCACTGTGTAACTGGCTGGTTTTCCCTCTCAGCACATTGCACATACCACATAGTGGAATAATCTCACACAATGCCAGGGCTAGTACAGCTCATAATAATGATGAAACATTACATATAAAGCCAGTGCTGCACTCTTTAGAGTCATGTTGTGAAATAATTGCAGTAATTCTCCATCACAGACAAGGTTAATTAGTGTGGCATCCCCTTCCACTTTCCCAATTTTCTTCTTCAGCACCAGGAAAACAAACTGATTCTTGTGTGAATTACAGATATTTTGGTCCTGAGTGCAGCAAACAGCTTCCTAGAGCAGTGTTAATTTGAACTGGTGGGATTATTCCTTGGTTGGTGACTTCTCAGGGTCAGCTCTAGAACTAAGCAGAAGAAGGAAGAGCCTTAGGAAGTAGCATGGTCATTGTCTGATGCCTACATTGTCTATTGAAGTTTGCTGTTGCTGCCAAGGGAGAAGCTGGGAAAATGGGATGGGTTTTGGCGGGATGCACTCTCTAACTGAGCTCTCTACTACCCTTTAAAAGACAGGTAGACAGGTGCTGAGGGACATGGTTTAGAGGTGGAATTGGTAGAGTTAGTTTTATGGTTGGACTCAATGATCTTAAAGGTCTTTTCCAACCATTACAGTTCTGTGATTCTGTGATTCTCTCTCCCTACAGCAGCAGAAGAAACAAGCCTTGTTCTTTAGAGCTCCCCATTCACTCTCTGCTCTCCTCCTCCTCTATTTCTTTTTCTTTTCCCCAAGACTGAAGACAGCAGAGACACATAAATCTTCAGGACAAAAAAAAATATTTTTTTTTTCCTTTGTTACTAACCTGAAAGTATCCAGGTTTCTTCAAGTCTGTCATTTAGAAGCTTTACTTTCTGCCTTGTGGGATCTTAAATGATTAACTGTTTGGGCAGGTCAACCACTTTAGGAAAGAAATCTGTGTACAAGAACAACAGCAAAGCTCTCTTGCCCTGCTATTTTCAACAAAATTAAACAGCATAACATGTCTTCCCTTTAACATCTGCATTTTCAGCCCAAACTAAAGCCAAACCACAGCAACTTCCACCAGCTGAGAACCAGTAAACGCATTATGCATAGTTGCATTCTCTTCTTAGTACCAACAGTACATGTAGGTGTGAATATGTTGATCCTCATATTTCTTAGTATAGGTATGACTTTAATTTAGTTATTTTCAGTCAGTAATTACATCCCTGCTGTATTCTAGTGTGGATTAAAAAGGGTGCTAAAGGTTTTATCATGCCTAGCATTCCTCATAGTGGTGGTCATATGATAGGCTAGCAGCCTTTGTTCAACCTCAAATATCACTTTAATGGGCTCCCTCACATGGATTATCTTGTGCTGCTTTGGTAACTGAACACAGGGGAGGATCAGGACATACAATTATAGAAACAGAAGATATATTGTGGTTTGCAGGATGAGGGACCTGCTGTAGTGGAAGGTGTCCCAGCTGATGGCAGGGGGGTTAGAACTGGATGAGCTTTAAGGACCCTTCCAACCCAAACCATTCTATGATTCTATGGAATAATGGTTTTTAACCAAGAAATCCCTCTTATTCCACACATAAATGCTGGGAAATTTAGACCTTAGTTGGAAAACTGTTTGTTTTTTTCACTTCCCTCCATCCTTCCTGGGATCAATGTGAGAACAAGCGAGCTAAAGCAGGGAGAAGCTCAGTCGTGATGGAAACGATGAAGACATCATTAGCTTACATCTGTTGCTCAGTGGTGAGGTGAGAGGAGGGGAGTTTATTTCCCACGAGAGTTCCCAAGCGCTACAGATAGTTCTGATTTCTCCTGTCCCACAGCACTCATATCCACATGTACATTAGGCAGGGCATTGCAATATTTTCATGGAATCATAGAATGGTTTGAGTTGGAAGGGACCTTAAAGCTCATCCAGTTCCAACCCCGCCATGAGCAGGGACACCTTCCACTAGACCAGGTTCCTCAAAGCCTCATCCAGCCTGGTCGAGAACACTTCCAGGGAGGAGCAGCCACAGCTTCTCTGGGCAACCTGCTCCAATGTCTCACCACCCTCACAGTGAAGAATTTCTTCCTCATATCGAACCTAAATCTACTCATGTCTAATTTATAACCATTACCCCATTGCCTAATCATTTTCCTTCATAATGTCTCCCAAGGTTAATCTTTTTATATCATTCATGCCCATTAAACATGTTGATTTTGTCTTGTATTTTCTTTTTTTTCCTGGTTTGTTTGATTGGAGGGTTTTTTGGTGGGGTTTTGTTTGTTTGTTTGTTTGTATTTTGGGGGTTTTTTAAATGTTATCCTGCAAGACCTCCATGTCTCTATCTTGAAGAGATATTTTCAGTCCTGACAGGAGAGCAGGGTAGGGAGTCAGACAAGCAACTTGAGAAGCACTTTGCTGAAGTGTTTATTATTACTGAAACCAGTCTTGCTCCTAATGAGTTCCTGTGTTATACATCTGAATGTCAGCCCTGCTTTCAGGGAACCAGGCTGCCATTCATCACTGGTTAATCTTTCCTTAATGGGCAGCACGTGAGGAGCAGCCACCAGGAGAAGTGGGGCCATTAATGGGACAGCAGAGATGAAATGGAGGAGCTAAACTGAAAGGCCTCATTAAGTGTATGGGCAGCCCAAGGAGAAAAGTCTTCTTAATGTCACTGCTATCATGCTATCTGTCAAAGCTGGATCATCTCACACCGAGTGAGGTTTCAAGTCACCCACACACACCCAGGTTCTGTGAGAAAGGCCTTTTTATATATATATTTTTAATAGCTGAGCATATAAGAATATTTGTGCAGTCATAAAGTAAAGGAATATTTTATAGCCTCTATTAATAAAAAGGCTGCACTTGACATAAAAGAGAGGAGAGCAGATCATGCCAAATGGCTTGGCAAGCCCTGAGGCATTTCCAAGTCTGGTCGTTGCAACACTTAGCTAAATTAACAAGGGAAAGTTTCAAACCTAGAGTTTTTCCTACTGCAGGTAAAGATTTACTGGGTGTTAAATACCTACTCAACACTCTTTCTCACTTTGACCAGAAGCCATGTCTTTTATAGGCCAAGGGAAAGAAAGGGATGATTCTGCTTCACCCTTTCCTTGCTGGATTTCCATGGCCACCCTTTTGTCCACAAGTCAATCCACACAGGTTGAGGAAAAAGCAGGGCTATAAGGAGATATCTCTGCTTCAGGGTCCCTATATAAAAGTCTGGTCTTCCTGTTCTCTGCATTTCTCAGGTGTTTTTGCTTGTGCAGAAGCAGAATTGCACAAACCCTTCTCTCCTCAATGGGTTTTAGATGGTGCAACCTGTGCTTCAGGTGGGTTTGTTCACCAGGTCTAAATCTTCCTTTAGGGACAACAGTAAGTTGAGTGGGAAGTTTTCATAAGCTAAATTTTGTTCTCTTTTGGTTTTTGTTTTTATGTTCCTTTTCCCTCCATGAGGGCATTCATTAAAGGAATAAAAAAATACAAATAAATATTTTTTTTTTTAAAAAGGTAAAACTATTGTCTCTCCACTGAGAAGAAATACTTTCTAGTCCTCCAAATCTTGGGCTCCTTTTGATCCCCAAACTTTGGCTCCCTCTTCACAAATCCTGGTTCTCCAGTGAGATATAAATTCTCTGAAGCTATTTTCTTCCCTTCCTCATAGTTTTACTTCTGATTCCTTCTGACATATCCCCACTGAACAAATTATACACCCAGTAACCAGGCCAGGGTATCACATTCCTGTATTATCCAAGTTGGTTCAAAATCCCATTTTGTTTCACATTTTTATTCTTTTTTATTCTGAGGTAATCTGATTAGTAAAGTGGCTTTTCTTCTGGCTGGAGGCACTATGCACCCTGTCTGGGACCATAATCAGAGACAACATTCAAACAAGGAAAGGAGGCAAGGAAATTTGAATTTATCTCCCTGGCCAAACTACATCACCAGCCTTTTATTGAAAAAAAGATTGAACCAATAAACAAAGTCTTTTGTCCAGAGAAAGAGCAAACACTGAAGTATAATGAATGTAATAGAGTTAATAGACAAAGTCATTGCTGCTTGTCAGCATCCTGTGACTCTAGGTCACACCATGCACAAGTGCACACCTTGTCCTTAAGCCATCAGCCTCGTGAATGCACAAGAGGACATTGACACTGCTAATTAAATTTGGATTTCATCCCACTCTTCAGTCCAGTCCTGCCTGTGTTCACATTGGTATGGCTTGTAGTCAAATAATATCTTAGCCAGAGCCCTGGAGCTCTTTGAAGATGGGAAGTCTGAGCACACTCAACTTCTCTTACAGGTTAAGTTCTCATTGAACCTGTGTGCATAAATCAGGGACAGATTTGGCCCAGTCAACCAACAAATCTCAGCTCTTCCTAGGCATATGTTGAGCTATTCTTAGGCATACTGTCAACACTTGGAGCACAAAGGACAAACACTCAAGATATATGCACTGAGAAAATATAGGACATAGGGTTTGATTTACTTCATTCCACCTTGAGCCTATTCTTCACCATATATGCACAGCACAAAGTGAGTGAACAGAATTGCTGCAGTGTGTTGGCTGTTATTTTTTACATTTTTTTTCTACCACTGTGTTTTAGCATTTGGGTGACTTCTCTTTTTTTTTTTTTTGAAGAAAGATTGGTGTAAAAGAATGACTTGCATTTGTACTTGTCACTCCTCACAAAATTACTGTGTTGCTTTCTCATAAAACAACCAGAATTAACCAAAAGATTCATGAGATATTGCTGGGCAGACACAAAAAAACCACCACTAGGTACATTTTATAGTATTTTAAAATGGAAAAGGAAATTAAACAGATTACATAAACTCTTTTAAATCCTTTGAAAGAAAACCTTTTGTGTGTATGTATTAAATCAGAGCATGGCCTTTTGAATTAGAACTGGTTAAAGCTCTCATTTTGAGAAAATGGGAAAAAAGAAGGAGTTTCTAAATGAATATGACCATGTTGAGATGTGTTCTATTTTCAATCTTCTACCAACTCATATAGACATAAGCCTCTGTCCCAGCAAGGCTCATGAATGGAGCAGCAGAAGGTGATATACGTTAGTACCAACGCAGGTTGACAGAAAGGAGAGGAAGGATCCTAACTTGGAGTTTCCATGGTGGTACTGCTCAGGATGCGTTTAAAAGTGAGGCAATGCTGATGGAGCAACATGAAAGCCTGGGTTTGGAGTGAGAAAGGCTTCAGGACTTCTGGGATCTTCTGGAGAGAATCCAGTGGAGGCCACAAAGGTGATGAGGGACCTGGAGCATCTCCCATGTGAGGAAAGGATGAGAGAGCTGGGACTCTTCAGTCTGGAGAAGAGAAGACTGAGAGGGGATCTGATCAATGTCTATAAATATCTGAAATGTGGGGAAATGTGGGGGGAAAATGGATGGAACCAGGCTCTTTTCGGTGGTGGCTGGTGACAGGACAAGGGGCAATGGGCAAAACCTGGAACACCAGAAGTACCAGACAAACTTAAGGAAAAACTTCTTTCCTGTGAGGGTGTTGGAGCCCTGGGCCAGGCTGCCCAGAGAGGCTGTGGAGACTCCATCTCTGGAGATGTTCCAAACCCACCTGGACACTTTCTTGTGCAACCTGGTGTAGGGAACCTGCTTTAGCAGGGGGATTGGACTAGATGATCTCCTGAGGTCCCTTCCAACCCCTACCATTCTGTGATCGTGATATAACCGGCCATGCAGGACTAGCTCTGGAAGGATGGAGATTGTCAGGACATCACTTGAGCTCTGTAAATGTATCCAGCCAAGTGGTACTTAGAGAAGGGACAAGAAGTGGCATTAGAGCTAACTCCCACTGTGGCTGGGCATCTGCAGACCTGAAGGCTTTTCCTGGCCATTTACTCTCCTTGACAGAAAGAAATGGTTTCAGTTGTGAATTGTCACTTCACATTAAAGCAACTTCCTTACGCTTCTTTGAGTGCCAGTGAAAGAAACACAAAAAATACCAGAGAATTGACTGAACATGTCTCTGGGTCATTGGTGAGAACCTTTTCATTAACAAGAGCCAGCTGGCTAGCAAATTAAGTGCCTCCTATTGCTATCTAGAGTAAAGAGCAGGGACATTTGTTACCACTCTTTCCAGTACAGTGGATCCCCATTTAACATGCTGGAGGCAGGAAGGTGCTGGATTGATGTAACCTCCCTGTGGATTTCCAATAGACCTCCAGTTTTCAAAACTCATGGCAGTTTGACATCTGGATTAAATTCCTGCTGTGCTGTGTGTGCAGGCAGAGGTCTCAGAGGACTGAGCTGGTAGCCAAGGAGTAAGTGAGCACTCTCACCCATGTGCATGAAGGTTGAAATGAGCTACAGATCATCAGCTGAGGTTGCCCTCACCCTTATTCAGCTGTTCAATCATACTCAACAGGAGGGGCTGCTCCTGCTGTGCCAGTATCTAAGAGTGCTTCAGAGTCTTTAAAAAATGTTATTATGTCTGGTCTTTGCTGTAGACTCAACTTGTAAATGAAAAGCTTCTCCTACTTTGACTTATGTCTACATAGGTAGACCCAGAGGTAGCTGGGCTGAATTTTAACTGCATTTCAATACCTTGCACTTTTTGCCAAGCTCTGAGCCTTCTGTCCCAAAGTAGAGGTGGAATTTAAGCTTGCCTTCATTTCAAAGAGAAGATAAAATAACTTCTTACATTCATTTGTATCCTCTAGATTCTTATCTTCTTGCACATCTTGACTTCTGATAGCATTGGTCTCTAAGCAGTGAACATAATCTCCTAGTGCATGGATGCTTTTCCTCACTAATGTCAAGCTAGACACCAATGAACTAGTCACAGGTACATCATATCAGCTCACTCTGAAGCAAGTATTTAGCCAATACACACATGCATTACCTAGTGCAGGATAGCTCAGATCAAGGGAGGTTCAAAGTGACATGGCTCTCCTGAACCTCCAAATGGAGTAAGTTCTTGAGATCTATACTGCACAGAGAGCACTGACTGAGCTTTTGATGCATGCAAAAAGAAGAATCCACACTACTCCATCAGAGTCTGATGTTGGAGTCCACAGAAAAAAAGAAGCCCTTTCAGTCACTGGAAGAACTTGACCACGTTGTCTTAGACCTCTCAGACTCACTGTCAAAGAAATGGTGATTGAACTTATCTGGGGTATCTTCCTTGTCTGGAAGAGAAATGTCTCAAAATAATAGGCAAATCCTCTCCCTTTCTGAGACTCTGCTTGTTCTCCCAGTCTTTTTCATTCTTATCTGATTTTTACAGTCTCTGGGACATGGACCAGATTGTTTCTGGACCTCAGTCATGGGTTTCTTCTGCTTAGACCACAGTCTCAGCAGCATATTCATGAAATTCCAACATTAAATAGAAACCATTAGGTGTGGGCATAAGGAGCAAGTTGCAAATGAAAGCAAGTTTTTATTGTGCAGTGATTTTACTGTGTAGAGTGAGTTATTTAATTAATATTTGGAAAATGCTTCAAGACTCCATCAATTAATGGAATGAGGATGTACAAATTATCTATAACTATTATTACCTCCATAATCAAAGAACACATTTTCTCTCTCTTTCTGAGACATTTGGGTAACGAGCTAATAAGGGGATTCCACTTCAGTAGGTGTGCTGAGTTTTAACACTCAATTTTGCCAGGTGAGTGATAAACAGCTTTGAAATATTCCTCACTCTCTTGGCCATAAACCTTTTAACAGTTTCAATTTTTTACAAACCATAGACCCTGCATTACAGTCACCACTACAGGCAGTTTAACTCCTTGTGCTGCTTAATACACTATAAAATGTCTCTACTAAAGAACATTTCCATGGAAACAGTCCATTAAAAATGAATTTTATATCTTATGTTTTCTATAAATGGACAGCTCACTTAATGGCCTTTTACTATTGCACTTTGCCAGAATGGTTTCAAATTTAACTGTATTTAATTCTTTTATAATTTGAAACAGCATATTTTTTATTATTTATTTATTATTTATTATATTATCTTGGTTCAATGGGCTCTGGTGTATTCCAGAGCACAAAGAAGCTGAAAATGTAGACTCATGTCCCACATACAAACAACCTAAACACACCTATAATGAAATGGGGTCTCTCTGCTGATTTAAAGACTTCAGAGTGTGCTAAACTCTGTGTATGCAACTCCAAAGCCACCATAGTTCTCATTTCATCAAACAGTGCAAAAGATGCTGTTCACCAAAATGAGTGACCATTTGTTCACCAAAATGAGTGACCATTTCCAGACAGACCAGTCTGAAAATATTTCTGTCTTCTTCTCTTGTCAAGATGATTTGCCAAAGGGAAGAGTTGGGTTGACTTTATCTTAGCCTGCGAAACCCTCCTGAAATAAAGAGGTAAATTTGCAATGGAAACCAGAATCTTCTTCAGCTGCAAGAAAAAAACAAAACCAAAAAAAAACCACCAACCACCAAACAAATTCAGCACTTTGCTCTTTTCTGGGCTCTTCAGGAATGGATTTAATTCTTGGTTTATTGTGGAATTTATAAGTATTCTCCCAAGGGAAGTCTTGGCCAGTGCTGTCTCTGTGGTTCAGTTTCCACAGAGCTCCAGAGCTTAGACAAGTTATTACACCAAAGAATCATAGAATCATAGAATGGTTTGGGTTGGCAGGGACCTTTAGAGGACATCTAGTCCAACTCCTCTGCAGTAAGAAGGGACATCTTCAACTAGATCAGGTTAATATTCATCATCTAACAACTAAGGTCATAATCTCCTTAAGAGAAATACTAATTGAGTTAACTTTAGATGAGCCATTATTCATTAATATCTCCATAAACTTGTTGTCTTTTCTCCTCTAGAAATTTTTTCTCCAGGCTCAATTTGAGGATCTTGTGTTGAGAAGTCCTCTATGTCCATGTGGAAATCTTTGCTATGCTGATTTTTGCATGAGCCATACATGTCAGTCACACCCAGTCCCCCTGGTGTCTTCCAGAGTTGCAAGACTGTCTGGAAACACACAGCAAACAACAGACAGAAATCTAGACACAAAAAGCTTACAATTAGAAGAACCCATGTTCCAGCCCACTGACCAACTTGACGGCCTCCATGAGACCTACTCCAGTCTGTCAATGGATTTCCCCTTCCTGAGCAAAAAATATATCTCACAGAGAAGGAAAACTGCCAAATCTCTGAATTATCCCTGGTGCACACAGCTGCTAAATAGGCTCCTCTGTGCTCCTGTCTTCTTTCCTCTGTCCTTTAACCATTGTGGCTTGGATTTCTATTGGAAAACCCTATTATAAAGCTGAATATGGCTTAACCACCAGCTGAGCAACTGCAGTTCATATTGTTTGCAATAATTGCCCAAGGGACTAGGACCTTTCCTTTCCTTTCCTTTCCTTTCCTTTCCTTTCCTTTCCTTTCCTTTCCTTTCCTTTCCTTTCCTTTCCTTTCCTTTCCTTTCCTTTCCTCCTCTCCTCTCCTCTCCTCTCCTCTCCTCTCCTCTCCTCTCCTCTCCTCTCCTCTCCTCTCCTCTCCTCTCCTCTCCTCTCCTCTCCTCTCCTCTCCTCTCCTCTCCTCTCCTCTCCTCTCCTCTCCTCTCCTCTCCTCTCCTCTCCTCTCCTCTCCTCTCCTCTCCTCTCCTCTCCTCTCCTCTCCTCTCCTCTTCCTCTCCTCTTCCTCTCCTCTTCCTCTCCTCTTCCTCTCCTCTCCTTTTTTCTTTTCCTTTTTTTCTTTTCCTTTTTTTCTTTTCCTTTTTTCTTTTCCTTTTTTCTTTTCCTTTTTTCTTTTCCTTTTTTCTTTTCCTTTTTTTTTTTTCTTTTTTTTTTTCCTTTTTTTTTTTTTTTTTTTTCCTTTTCTTTTTTTCCTTTTCTTTTTTTTCCTTTTCTTTTTTTCCTTTTCTTTTTTTCCTTTTCTTTTTTTCCTTTTCTTTTTTTCCTTTTCTTTTTTTCCTTTTCTTTTTTTCCTTTTCTTTTTCCTTTTCCTTTTTCTCCTGAGATGAAAAAGCATGGGTCATGATCACACACTCAGAGTGAGGGATACTAGGAGGGGAGTCAGGTACTTTCTTCCATTCCCAGTTAGATTTTTTTTCACAAAATAAGAAGTATTTATCCTGCTGTCCATGTCTGGATGACCAACCACTGGAATGTAAAAGCACAATGAATTTTCTGTCTTATGTTTTCTATAAATGGACATCTTTAACAGCTGACAGGTGTTAAATTTTGCTTCCTTTTAACCGTGAAGACATCAATGGAGCCTGACTAACAAGGGCCAATTCATTGGAAAACAATCTTAGATAGAAAAGATGCTAAAAGCAGATATGGTGATGTTCTCCATACAACCTTAAAATTGTATTCTTTCAAGATTTATGATTTCCTAAAGCTGCCTCTCTGTTCCTCAACATGCAGACCAAGGTATCTCATTGTGGTCTAGAACTTCCTCCCAAGGGGAAGAGGAGGGGCAGGCGCTGATCTCTTCTCTCTGGCCACCAACGCCAGGAGCAGAGGCCATGGCAGGAAGATGTGGCAGGGGAGGGTGAGCTTGACCATGAGGAAAAGGTTCTTGAGGCAGAGGGTGGTGGAGCACTGGAACAGGCTCCCCAGGGAGGTGCTCATAGCACCAAGCCTGACAAGATTCCAGCAGCATTTGGCCAAGGCCCTCAGGGACATGGTCTGAATGTTGGGATTGTCCTATACCAGGGCAAGACTTGGGCTGGATGATCCTTGTGGATCCCTTCCAACTCACAACTTTCTATGTTTCTATGATCTTCATTATCACCAACTAATATCAAAGTGTATGGGAGAGCCAGTCACAAAAAGCATTAAAAATAAATGACTTATCTAAAGGGCAAATTCAAGATCTTTGCAGAGTCCTCATTATTCAGCTTCTGGGGTATTTCTGGACTTGCTTGAGATATTTAACATGCAAATGAGTTTTGCATCCAGAACATGACCACTACCAGCATCTTTCTGATGTTTCAATGATAAAGATAGCTTTCTCATATTTGTGTGTTTGTGTCAAATGGGCAGTGGAAGTTTTGGTGCACAAGTAGGTCAAAGCTTAATTTTCATTTCACTCACTATAGCAATTTTGATTGGTTTTATCCTTGAAAGAGAATCATGGAGTTTTTGGATCACATTCCTAAAAAAAATAACATTAAGCAACCTGTAATGTTGCTGTCAGAGACAAGAGGCACCCAAAGCTGTGGGAATGTGGTCTCTGATTCTTAGGGGTATCAATTCTCCTGAAGATGTTTATCTCTAATTATAGAGGGGAATCAGAGGAACAGGATTTGGGGCTGTTACACTTTTATAAGCCAATAAATTTATTTGATCTGTGGTCCACTTTTGCAAAAGCAGTCATTGTATTTGGTACCTTAATATACACATACACAGATATTTCTGTGTAGGGCAGGAGGATCTGAGGCAAACTAGAAGAGATTTTGGTCCATGAAGTAAAGGGAGATGTTGGTTTGTTGCTTTTTTGTTGGGTTTTGGTGGGTTTTTTTGTGAAAAGAAAATAAACTCATTAACAAAAATGAATGTGTCTACTGACTCATAGTGATGAGTTAGATCACAATAGAGGAGGTCTTTCTAAACTCATACTTCAGATGTGGCTGCACGAGGATGGAGTAGAGAGGGACAGTCTCCTCCCTCACCCTGCTGCCCACCTTTCTTTTGATGCAGCCCAGGGTACAGTTGGTCTTCTGGGCTGCAATCACACACTGCTGGCTCATATCAAGCTTCTTGTCCACTAGGACTCCCAAGCCCTTCTCAGCAGGGCTGCTCTCCAGGAGTTCTTCTCCCAGTCTGTACACATACCTGAGATCACCCCAACCCAACTGCACAACCTTGAACGTGGCCTTTTTGAACTTCATGAGGTTTACACGGCCCCACCTCTCAAGCCTGTCAGGGTCTATCTAGATGACATCCCATCCAGCATGTCAACCACACCACACAGTTTGGTGTCATTTGCAAACTTGCTGAGGGTGCACTTAATCCCACTGTCCATGTCACTGACAAAGACCTTAAACAATGCTGGTCCCAATACCGACTCCTGAGGAACTCCACTCATCACTGGTCTCCACGTGGACATTGAGCTGTTGACTGCAATTCATTAAGTGCAAGCATCCAGTCTATTCCTTATCTACCAAGTGGTCCATCCATCAAGTCCATATCTCTCCAATATAGAGACCAGGATATGATGCAGGACAGCGTCAAATGCTTTGCACAAGTCCGGGTAGATGACACCAGTGGTTCATCCCTTATCCACCAATGCTGTAACCCCATTGTAGAAGGCCACCAAATTGGTCAGGCACAATTTGCTCTTAGTGAAGCCATGTTGGCTGTCACCAACCATCACCTCCTTATTTTCCATGTGCTTTAGTTTAATTTCTAGGAGGATCTGCTCCATGTTCTTGCTAGGCACAGAGGTGACACTGGTTGGCTTTTAGTTCCCCAGGTCATCCTTTTTTCACTTATTAGGCTTATATTTCCTTTATTCCAGTCAGTGGGAACTTCACTGGACTGCCACAACTTCTGAAAAATTATGGATAGTGGTTATTACATGAGCATCTCAGCTCTGTTAATATTAAATGCAATCAATATTGAAACTATGTCTTTAGATAATGAAAATTATTCTGAGGAATGAAGGGAGAGGTTTTTGAGCATTAATGATATCAATGATATCTTAAGAGAGTTTTGAGAGAGGGAAGTGCAGTATGGGTGCTATTTAGTAAAAAGAAGTATTATGCTGTAATTTCTGCAACTATGATAATTTATGAGTATCAAAAATAGATGTGGATATTAACCTTTGAGAACATATCACATATTACATATTAAGATGAAGATAGATGTGTCTGTGTGGTACAAGGCCAGAAATCACTGTAACTATCAAAATGTGCTTATGAAAAAGCAAATAACACTTGGGATGAGAACATGAAGAGGAGTGGAAAGGGGGAGAATTTCAATTTTCCATGAAGCCTCTGGGATCTGAGGGCCTGTACAGAATTTATTATGAAGCCCCTTCTTTTCAAGATGAGTTAAAATACATTCATGCATGGAAGGATGCTCTCCTGAAAACTGTTCTTCTTAAATATCTGTGTGTCTTTTTAAAGGGATGGGAAGACAAGAAGCCAGCACACTGGTCTGAAATAAGAAAAATAAATGTATCCAGAAAGCTTATTAATGTTTGTCAGCAGAAATCAAGATGGGGAGTCTGTCTGGGCCATGTTGTTAAAGTCTGGGTGTATTTTGTGCCTCTGATAAAATGGATTCCAGGATTTTGTTTTTACCTTCTGCATCATTTCTTGCCATGCAAAGGCAAACCAAGCACATGATGAAGAAATTGCCACATGCAGGAGGATTCCTGCTCTGTTTTACTCTGCTGTTTCCATTTTTAAAAGGCAGAAAGGGCTAGATGTCTTGGTGGTGAAGATGGCCACATTAAAGAAGACAGTAGTTGAGAAATCAACCTAATAAAGAAAAAGAAATTGTCTAAGAAGAGATCCTGATATATTGACACTTCATTAATATTAAAACAAATTGTTCTATCACATTCCTAAAGGAAACCCTTGGTCCCTTGACCAGCAGCACATGCCTACTGGCTGGTGATGGTGTGAAATGGGCAGGAGGATTACAGCCTCTCCAACTCCCCAGTAAATCCATTCTTGATGCTAACTAATCATCAGGCTTCCTTGTTATCCCAAAAGCTCTTCAGTTCTAACTGCTTTGATGTTTTCACTGGGATCACAGTGTAAGTTTGAGTGAATATTTACCTTCCAATAATTGCACGTTATTAGTCCTTGAGGTCTCAGCTGCCTCAGCAAGCACAGTTAATTTTCATGATGTTCTACTACCCTGGAATTATTTAAAAGTTGGCACTGGAATGTCAATGCAATTAGATTATTCATTGTAAAGTAACATTTTGAGCACACTTTTGAAATAGTAATTTGCCTGGAGTATAGTTTGGGACAATTTAGATTTTGGAGAGAAGAACAAACCCATATGAAGGAGCCCAACTCCTTTGCTCTTCTTTTTCTTTTTCACATTTTATATTTCAAACAGGTTGGATAATTTTTTCTGCCCCAAGATAAACACAATTTTCAGTCTACTAAAACATCCTTAGCTGTAAAGTGAAATGTAAGGTGATCTGAATGTTGTGTGAAAGCCCATGGGGGATGTGCTGCAAGGCCATATCTCCCACTGAATTCTGGTCTCAAATGATGAAGAAAGCTTTGCTTTTGGGTGGTTCACAAAGAGCCATTGGGTAAGTGGTAGATATTTCAGCATAATGATCAGGTAAGGTGGCTGAAGTCCAAAAAGAGCATTATTGATGTTTCAGGATCATCTTTCTTCATAAAATAATCACAGAATCATAGAATGGTTTGGGTTGGAAAGGACCTTAAAGCTCATCCAGTTCCAACCCCCCTGCCATAAGCAGGGACATCTTCCACTAGACCAGGTTGCTCAAAGCCTCATCCAACCTGGCCCAGAACACTTCCAGGGAGGGAGCATTAGCAACTATTTCAACAAATACTTTCTGTCTCATCTCTAGAACAATCAATAAGAACAAAAGCTAATATTTTTAAAACCTGTTCTTTTTTAAGGGATTTCTGGGTGGAAAGTTTCTTTCCTCCTGTGACAACTGGGTTTGGCATCTAAATAATTTATCTGTAAAACACTTATACTTTGTCTACTCTTGTTTCTGCTTTCAGCCACTGTTTTTTGCCTCTCTTTCAAAAATTATCTCCTTCACTTAGATATTTGAAGACCTTCCATTTAGAGAGTAATTAGAAAGACTTCTAGACCTCAGCACATCTCTCCAGCCTTCAGCTGCTAGTCCAGAAGGGGAGATTACCCTTATCCAACCCACTCTTGGATAGTCATGGCTAAATGAAAACAGCCCTGTGGACACTCCAGCTGACCTAGATCATGTGAATTTGATCTCAAATCCAACCCCAAGGCCATTGCTGCCATGAAGAGTAGAAGCAGCTTCTACAATTGATCTTGAAGACATGGAGTTCACTGGGTTCTGTTCAAAGAAGATTAAAATTGCTCAAGCTGAGTACTTAAAATCTAAGTTCCTCTATGATCTAGGCCATCCAGTAGAGTTTTGAATAGCAAATGCTGAACAAATAGAGGGAAGAATTAAATAATCTTAATTGGGAGATAAAAGGTGTGTTAGGACTGAAGGCTACATGGTTGTATCATCCCAACTCTTCAGGCTTCTTTCATCCACACATCCAACTATTCACAGTATCACTATAGTCCTTCACTGCAGTGGCCAAGTATTTCCAGAGCAATTACCTTCTCAGGGTGACACTGTTCATGAGAGCTGGGTCTGTTCACCCAGAGGAAAAATTAAACAGCAGAAAAAATATGAGATTTTTAACCTCTGGAGATATTCAAAACTAGACTGGACAAGTCCCTGAGCAATATACTCTAATTTTTAATTTGGATTTGGCTTCAAAGTTAGTCCTGCTTTGAGTAAGAGATTTGACCAAACACCTCCCAAGTCCCTTCTGACCTCAATAATTTTATTATTCTTCTATGAGGAGTTACCAAAGTCTCACTGAGTTTACGTCAGCAATGCCTGTGCTCCACAGGTCTTGTGTGTCGCTATCTGCTTTTGGGTATCTACTACCTCCAATGTGGTGGAGCTTCACTCTTGCTAAGAACAAGCAATGTTGATGGCACAGTGAAGAAATCAGTGTGCTGTGAAATTGTTTTCTAAAGCAAGTGTACCTCCTTTCCTCTTCCCAACCTTGCCAACCTTTCTGATCCTTCCCCTCAGGTTTTATTTCATAGAATCATGCCTGGTGAGGCTGCAATGCAGCCAATCCTGATTGTTGCTGGTTTTCAAATCATTTTATTTAGGGGAAATAAAATGCAGAAGGGGGACTTACCTGCTACTGATGTGAGATATAGTTTTTTATATATAAAATCCATCTCTGCTTAATGACCTAAGTCACCTGCTTAAGGTAGATAAGAGCATGTGGTCCTCCCAGAATAACAGAGAATGAAGAGGTTCTTCAGTTAACAGTTACCTCAGGTCTATGTGGTAAGGAATAACAGAGGATCTACACAATTAATTAACAGATCAGGATAGCTTAGAGCTTCTCAACCTCTGCAGATCACTTCTGCTTTTTAAACCTACTCATCCTGAAAAAATCACCCTTGTTGGGAGTGAAGCAAGATCATTCATACATCCAATCCTAGGTAAGTCTGCATTTGCTCATCCATCTCTATGCATTTTGGTGAATGTTAAGCATTCATTTTTATACTATTTTAGTGCTGTAAAATAGCTCCTGGTTCATTTGTTTTGCAAATGGTGGGGAAGGCAAACAAGTCTGAAGACGTGGCTGGAAGTGCTGTATGAAACATTTCCAGTTTCACTTCTGCAGGTCTAAATATTTTGAAGATCACCTCCTAATTAAGCAATTATTGAAATAGAAGTGAAACAATCTTACATAGCTGGATGAGGAGAGGCTGAGGTCACTTGGTTTGTTCAGCCTGGAGAAGAGGAGACTGAGAGGAGATCTCATCGTGGTCTGGAACTTCCTCCCAAGGGGAAGAGGAGGGGCAGGTGCTGATCTCTTCTCTCTGGCCACCAACGCCAGGAGCAGAGGACATGGCAGGAAGATGTGGCAGGGGAGGGTGAGGTTGGCCATGAGGAAAAGGTTCTTGAGGCAGAGGGTGGTGGAGCACTGGCACAGGCTCCCCAGGGAGGTGCTCATGGCCCCAAGGCTGACAAGATTCCAGCAGCATTTGGCCAAGGCCCTCAGGGACATGGTGTGAATGTTGGGATTGTCCTGTGCAGGGATAGGAGTTGGACTCCATCATCCTGGTGGGTCGTTTCCAACTCACAGCATTCTACAATTCAGCAATTCTATATTTGTTTCCAGTTCTGCATTTCTGTTTGCATGTAGATTTTGTATTTTCTCCTGGTTTTCAGTGCTGAATGCTGCAACTGAACAGTGGCTGTGACTCATGCCAAAGGTAGCAACCATCACTGTGGTAAGCAAAGTAGAACGTACTCAACTGTGGTGGATGTATAAAAGTCAATATAGGATGATGCAGCCTGAAACAGCAGATTCAAGGGGAAAAAAAAGGTCAAAACATGTAGCCAGTATATCAGGAGTGAAACAGAGCAAGCACATTGTCCTCTCTGGTCTGCATGGACTGCTGTGGTCTGGAATAAGAGTTCCATGGACCACTTTCCTTTAGGACTTCTTAGACTTGGCATCATGCAAACCATTGCAACATTACTTCTCAGTCACAGCTGGTTCAGATCCAGCCAGAGCAATGCACATCTGCTTGAACCATTTGCATAATCATTCCTAGCCTGTTACCTTAGAATGCAATTTAGCAGGTTAGCAGCTCCTGTGTGTTGAGCTGAACTTGGGCTGGGAAGAGAAGGTGGCCAAATGATGGAGATGGGCAAAGAGCCCTCTTATTCCAAAGTAAAAGTCTTTGTATAGGAACTATTTCATTTTACCTCCTATCTGGTGTTTCTTTAGGTTCTAGCTTACATTTATCTGCTCAGAGAAACTGCTCCATGAGCAGCTTCACAGATACCAGCAGAGCAGCAATAGCATGAGCCCAAGAAAAGGCAGTAAAATTGGTACTAACACACAGCAAAAATGTGTGTTTAAGTACTTTTTGCTCATCAAAACTGTTGGACTGAAACAATTCAGGGCCATTTAATAGCTGAATTCCTCAGATGAAAAGAAAGATTTGAATAGTGATGAGGTATTTTGTCTTTCCTCATAGAAAATATTTAATTTAGAAATTTAGCCCCAAACAACAAATCATTAAGAGGCAAAAAGCTTTTGAATCAGGCTGGGTAACTGTTTCACTCAACCCAAGTTTATTGAAACAAAAGAAGGGGTTTATTTTGGGTTCATTTAACCCAAGGGACTGTTTATCCTGCCTGCATTATTCCAGTTTATCACCTCAATAAGAGCAAAGAAGGAAGCAAAAAAAATTGATGCACCTCTTATATACAACCCCTAATTTGTAATACCAGCTGGAAACCACTAAAGTCTGACCTCTTACTGGCCTAGATCTTATAAGTAATCAACAGCACCTGTACTGAAAGGGGCCTGACTGTTCCTTGTTCCCTTGTGTAGTAGTTCAACTTGGCTGGCAGCCAAACACCACACAGCTGCTCGCACTCTGTGCCATTCCACTCCCACCACCCAGGGAATAGGGGAGACAATTGGAGAGGTAAAGATGAGGAGACTTGTAGATAAGAGATAAGAATAATTTAATAATTGGAATATAATAATAATAATAATAATAATAATAATAATAATAACAACAACAACAACAACAACAACAACAACATATGAATGAGTGATGCACAGTACAATTGCTCACCAGTTGCCAACAGAGAAGTAAAAAGGAACCTTGAACCCAGAACTGCAGTCCCAGAACAGTGAGCCACAGAGATCCCTGAGAGAATCCCCAGCTTTTTGGTCAACCCTCATTAATATACTGAACATGACATTATATGATATGGAATATCTTTTTGGCATATCTAAATGGTCAGTTTTGGGTGTTACTAATTACTACTTCCTGCCCCCCTCATCCCCCACCCAGTTCTTTGCACTGGCAGACTAGCAAAACGCAAAGTCCTTGGACTTCCAGTAACAACTAAAAACATCAATATGTTATCAACGTTCTCATAACAAATCCCATACTGAAACCTGAACACAGCTACTCTATCCACTAAGAAAACCAACCTTATCCTAGTGAAACCAGGACTCCTTGTTACTTTTTTGATGACTAAAGCAAGGATCTGCACTCTTCCTGAGTGTCTGTTTCCTTGTACTGCCTCTACCCTTGCATTAAATCCAACGAAGAGCTCAGACCCCCAGCCAAGTGCTCCTGTTTCACTCCCCACCCCATTTTGCTCAATTATGGCAATGACAAAGACATAAAAAATTCATAGCAGCTAAGGGCCTGATTAGCTCCAGCTTTATTATCTAATTTGGAATTCAACGCTTTTATTTTACTTTTATTTTACTTTTTAATGGACCAGTTTTAACAAAGTTTTCAAAGAGGGACTGATAGAGACAAAGCAGCACACCCATAAAACAGGGTTTTATTGGAGGAATTGTTCTTTGTTGGCTCTGCTGCAGCTTCAGGCAGGTGGTGACTGAGGAAGAAGACATGGGACTTAGGGTGGGTCCAAGCAGGGATAGCTCTCTGGCAGACCAGCTGAGCCTAGGAGAATGTGGGGGACTGCAGAACTTCTATGTATAAGTGAGGCTAAAGCAGTGTCTTGGGCTACACAGACTATGAGCAGTATCCCAGCACTGGGCAGGATGAGTTAGCATCTCAGGAGGCCTGGAGTAGCCAGGAGATTTGTTCTTCCCACGCCTTGTTTGAACCATACCCTGAATTCCCACCAAAGGCTGGTCCAGTGGACCACATAGGAAGCACATATGTGAGAATCTGGCTAGAATATGGTTTTGCAATGCCCCTCACCCACATGCTTTTCACCAAAGCATTTGTCCCACCTAAGCCACACAGCCCAGTGGGCCATATGGATCTTGACAGACTTGAGTCATCCTTGTAATTTCTTCCTTTCCAGGCTTTTCCCTTAAAAATCCTCCCTTCTTTTTCTGTCTTCCACTAGATTAAGTTTCACACCTTCCACTAGACCAGGTTGCTCAAAGCCTCATCCAACCTGGCCTTGAACACTTCCAATGATGGAGCTTCCATAACTTCTCTGGGAAACATGTTCCAGTATCTCAACAACTTCACAGGAAATAATTTCTTCCTAATATCAAATTTAAATCTCCCCTCTTCCAGTTTAAAGCCATGACCACTTTTTCTATCACTCCCTGCCCTTGTAAAAAGTCCCTCCCCCGCTTTTTTGAGTCTTTGATCATCCAGAGAAGGGCCTGATGATCCTCATGGCCCTCCTCTGGGCTTGCTCCAGTAGGTCCATGTCCTTCTTATGTTGGGGACTTTGAGTAAGCTGATCGAGTGGAAGGTATCCCTGTCCATGACAGGTGAGTTGGAACTGGATGATCTTTAAGGTCCCTTCCAACTCAAACCATTCCATGATTCCATGGTCTTCTGCAGGATGACAGGTAAATAAGGGAACTCATCCTTCCTGCAACCCCCAGGTCCTGTGAGGGGGCAGAAGTATTCACATATAACTCAGTGTGTGTGTGACTTCTGAGAACCTCTCAGGATTAGTTACAGTTTAGAAATCTTTAGGTGTTTATTAACATTTTTGTACGTCTCATATTTCAGTTTATCTGTTGCATTGTTGGTATCAATCTTGAATGTGAGGTCTTTCACTGCCAGTTAATTAGATGTTGTTAATAAATCAATAAACTGCTTCAATTCTGAATGGGTTTAATGTGAACTGAGCAGTTTTTTTTCCCTGCCATGGGTACTTTGCAAAGCTAGTCAGAGACTCAAAGGTTATTTGGATACTGTACTGGTAATACAGCTCCTGGTATGTTTTTGGCCATAGTAATTTATGTGCTTGAGCCAGTTGGATGTGAGGTGCATGGCAGTAAGGGTGTGGGGAGGATTAGTCAAAATTCTCAAGTGCATAATGGAAAAATATTGGGAATATTGAATTTGTGTAGATGAAACAACACTCAGCACAGAACAGCAGGGAGCCATCAGCCTCCACCTCTCTGAATTATTTTCTACTTACACTTTATATAAATAATAAATTAACATCCCTTGGGACATACTCTCCACAGTTCATCTCATAGGTGAAATGGGGTTGTAAGTCCTTGTACTAAAGACAACTTCATTGCTCATGCACAATGGGGCAGCTCTAACACCAATAATTGCAAGGCTCTGGCTATAAGTGGTCCTAAACCTGAGGTCAGCACATTCTCAGAGCATGTGTTAGAAACTCCAAGTTTAGTGCTGGTTTTGACAGGTAGTTTCATACATGAACGTGTTTAAGACACCAGGTGACTGAAATGTTCTCAGTACTACAGAATCAAACTCTCTCCAGGAAATGGAGGAGACCTCATGAGCTGTCACATCATTAAACTGTTGTTTGCCCAGCTCAATAATGGAGCTAATAATTTACTGAGATACTAATTTGTGGTTTAGAGTTTGTAAGTCCCTAAGCAGATTGCTCTGGTGATTGCAGAAAGCTGAGAAGTTCTGGCTTGCAGATAAGGTAAGAGAAAGAGGATGAAGGAACCAACATCACATCAAGGCATTTCTACCTCTGTGAGAGCTTCAGGTGCTAGAGATTCTGCTCCAGTTTCAAAGCTGCTGTCTAGAGCTCCTCCATTTATCCTGCTTTTCCTCTACAGCAGTAGTAATAGCATCCTATGGTAAAAAGTTGTTGAGATGAGTGATTTTTCTATTTGGGTTTATTCATCAGCCTGTTGGCAACTGAGGGTTTGAAGGGTGATAATTGTCACCTCTGGTACCCCTGTAGGAATCAGTGTCTTACCTTGGAGTAGCCATAAAACCTGTGATTGACAGTGAGTATGGCAATTACACGTGGCACGAGAAAAGCCCATGAGGTCTTTCTGTCTCTTGACTTTTAGTGGCTGGCCTCTGCACACATTGACCTGGAATGAAATATGATGAACAACAAAGGAGATGCAGAGGGGGGGTAAAATTCCCTCTGCAGACACAGAGCCAAGCTACTTAGATCTATAGCAGTTCTCTTCCCAGAGCATCGATTGGGAACATTTGTTTCCTCTTTAACGTCACCGTTGACATTTCATTGTTACAAACCTCGCTCCCTCTTAAATGTCTCTCTCTTTCAGGGAAACATTAATGGTGGCTGAGAGATTATTTATGTCTCTGGAGGTTATAGAATGAAAAAAAAAAGGTTTGTGGGGTAGTTTGCTGCATTTTTCTCCGCTAATGCTTCAAGCCTGTGGATGAATCGCTTCCTCTTATCACATCAGCTAAAAGTTGTCTGCTAAGTGTTCAGTTATCAGTTTGACTAAGTCCTGACCTAAATTCCTCAAATCTTGGAGACACCAGTATTTGAAATCAAATCACAGCTTCCCTCTCAGATGTTTTTCCCAAACTATCTTTGCAATAAAGAAAGAGCTCTCAGTGCTAAGCCAGGACACCAAGACTTCACTCCAGACCTGTCCCCTTTTTCCCTGCTTGTAGCAGGAATGCATTGGGCAGTGTGTAACCACACATAAAAATTATAATCTCCAGCTCCTAAAGACTTTCTTGTCACTTTGTGGTCACCTTATTTAGCAGTCTGAACTAACTGAACTTTGTATCACATTTCACACAAGAGATGTGTCCTTATCTTTGTACTACATCTCCAGTTATTCAGTCAGATTGGTTGCAGTCAAAAACACTTCTATGTCCCATAGTATCTTTTGTTTTTAATAGATCTTCATTCTAAAAAGCAGGATTTTCAAGTGAGTGAGGTAAAATGCAATTCTACATTCAGGATCCAAAAGAGAAGAAAAAGTGAAATACTCCATGAGAGAGAGCAATCTCTCTCTCTTTGGTTGCACCAACCTGTTTGTAGACCTCTGTCAAGAGCAAGAGCTCTTCATGATTGAGAGAGCTATTAGAGCAACAGGCCTTGTTCAGTTACAGCTGTGGCCAATGGCATCCTGGGGTGCATTAGAAGGGCTGTGGTTAGTAGGTCAAGAGAGGTTCTTCTTCCCCTCTACTCTGCCCTGGTGAGGCCACAGCTGGAATATTGTGTCCAGTTCTAGGCCCCACAGTTCAAGAAGGACAGGGAGCTGCTTGAGAGAGTCCAGCTCAGAACCACCAAGATGATGAAGGGAGTGGAGCATCTCCCTGATGAGGAAAGGCTGAGGGAGCTGGGTCTCTTTAGCTTGAAAAGAGGAGGCTGAGGGGGGACCTCATTAATGTTTATAAATATTTGAAGGGTGAGTGTCAGGAGGATGGAGCCAGGCTCTTCACAGTGATGTCCAATGATAGGACAAGGGGCAATGGGTGTGAGCTGGAACACAGGAGGTTCCACTTGGATTTGAGGGGGAACTTCTTTACTGTGAGGGTGCCAGAGCACTGGGACAGGCTGCCCAGGGAGGGTGTGGAGTCTCCTTCTCTGGAGACATTCAAGACCCGCCTGGATGCCTTCCTGTGTGATCTCATCTGGGTGTTCCTGCTCCGGCAGGGGGATTGGACTGGATGATCTTTTGAGGTCCCTTCCAATCCCTAATATTCTGTGATTCTGTGATTCTGTGTGCACATCTTAGTTCATAAGATTGGAAAAATCTGTGTCCTTTTCTTGTCTTTTCTTTTTGAGCCATTTGAACACGGTCAGGTCACATTGGAAAGACCATCTTGGCAATTATGTGAGGTTCTTATGTATGAAAGTAGTGATTATCACAAAATAGCATGAGTCCAAGATCAAGAGCTTTAAGAAAAATATCAGTCATCAGGAGGCTTTTACTAAAATTCTGAGAGCTGGTAGTACTCTCTTCTGTTGAGGAAAAACTATTAGAACAGCACAACTTGCATAGATATTTATTTTAAAAGATACAGATACTCAGCCTGCCTGATCTAGAGACTCACATTTAGTCCTTGTCTTTTAGTCTTTGTTTCTTAGTCCTTGTTAGTGAAGCTGGACATGATGGCAGCCTAGGCTGAACCTGAAGTTTAAATGCTTTGAATTTGTCATAAATTAACTTTCCAGACTCATTGGTACATGAGAGTGTCATACTAAAAGCAAGATCACAGTTGAAAGCATAAGGAGGTGCTTAAGTCAGTTGGCTTTCCTAGATCTCTTATCTCAAAAGAAAATCAGTTTTGCAGGCAAGTAGCCTCCCAGCACGCTGCATCTCACCACATTTGCTTCCATTTATAACCTATTAATGCTTTCAATTATCACTAGAAGATGAAGGACTTTCCAACCTCTCTTCCAGAAATGTGGTTTTGTTTTGGGATTGTTTCTGCTCCAGGATTGTTATCCAGGAACAGGCTGGGTATCAGTCAGCAGGTGGTGAGCAATTGCACTGTGCATCATGGTGCATCACTTAAATATTCTGTTATTACTGTTATTATCATTATTATTCTAATTATTATTTTATTTCAATTATTATTATTTTTTTTAACCTCAACCCAGGAGTTTTTTCACTTTTACCCTTCTAATTCTCTTCTCCATCCTACTGGAGGAGGGTGAGCAAGTGTCTGTTTGGTATTTGGCTGCAGGACAGGCTAAAACCAACACAATTAGGTAATAAAATATGTATGGGAAAAAAAAAATGTTTTATCTTTATTTTCTGCTTCTAAAGACTGAGAATGAAAAATATCATAGAATTTCAGCCAAAGAAACCCTAACAATGTCCTAAAATAGAGGCAACTACTCACCTTTTTCTGTCAATTAAGTTTATGCTGCGGTTACAGCACTGCAGGTTGTGAAACAGATTCTCTCAGCCCACATTTTCATAGCTGCACCATTAGTAAGCCCCATCCTACCTGATTGTCCAATACAGTTTGACTCTCTCCAAAATCTGTTCTACTGGAGTGAACTTAGAAGCATAGAGCAGAGTTCAGTTTGTTTCTTGACAAAGCATTATGAAAAGTAAATTTTCATGGATACATGTATCTGTAAAGCTTTAATACGTAGGTATATTCATCTCCAGCTTCAAGGAAGAACAATTTTCTTAGGAAAACAAATGGAGTTGCATAAAAAAAACTCCATTATAAACAATTCCTGCAACATTGGAAATGTCAGCTATTATGCATTCAGTGTGCTGTTACTCCCACAGGCATTTCCCTTGACTGATGTTTCCCATGGCTGAATAAAATGCTCCAACCATTATTCACAGTATTTTACTTAAGTTTTTTTTTTTCTTAAGCAATCTCTTCTCACCTTTGTGAACAGGTGACTTCTTGCACTCATGTTGTGACTAACACGTAATAAGAGTAATAAAATGGATTAAAATCCACCTAACACACAGATCTCAAGGAGATGCCTATGGATAATCATTAATGAACAGAAAAAGCAAAAAAAAAAAGCTCCCAGTAGGTTCTACAAGGTTTGGTCCCAAACATGATGTTATCATCAGCAGGTTGCTAAAGGCAAGTAGGAATTTACTGATGGTAAAATGTGTGAATGATGCAAAGACTGAGGAGGTGGTTAAGTCCTTGTTACAGGAGAAGCATCAGTGGGGATCTGATCATTATTCAGCTAAATGAAAAATGTGGGCCCATGGAAGCACAAGATGAACTCTGTACATGTGGAGGGAAAGGGATTTGACAGAGCATTGCTTTCGCAATCCAATGGGACAACTGTCCACATCCCACAGCCATGTCAAGACATCTTAGGTGATCCCTGGAGGTATGAAGAAATGATGTACACGTGAAAGGGACTCTTCTTCTCCATGGATGTTAGTCTTCTCTCTGCTGGTATTGTGTGTACACTTGGCAAAGGGTTTGAAGAAAACAAACAACGAAGGGATGTGGTTTTGAAGACTGGAGAAAATGCCCTGCAGTGAATGACCAAAGTTACCTGATTTCTTATCATGCTAATATGACAAAGAGGTGACCTAATTATTCCAGACAGGTATTTTCTTCAGTATATCTTTCTTTTTCTCTCCTCATGGGGAATGCAACAAGAGCTAATGCTTCATGGTGCTGTCTGATGAATTCTCCCTGGAAACAAAACCAAATTAAACCACAAGCTTGATCAACCATTGGGGTGAAACATCAAAGGAAGAGGTAGAGTGTCCATTTCCTTCTGTCTTCAAAGAAAGACTTAATAGTCTGGGGAAAAAAAATAGGGAGGGACTTTTTATAAGGTTAGTTAATGACAGAACAAGGGGAAATGGCTTTAAGCTGAAAGAGGGAAGGTTTAGATTAGATATTAAGAAGAAATTCTTCACTGTGAGGGTGGTCAGACACTGGCACAGGTTGCCCAGAGAAGTTGTGGATGCTCCTCACTGGAAGTGTTCAAGGCCAGGTTGGATGAGGCTCTGAGCAACCTGGTCTAGTGGAAGGTGTCCCTGCTGATGGCAGGGGGGTTGGAACTGGGTGATCTTTAAGGTCCTTTCCAACCCAAACTATTCTATGATTCTATAATTCTATTATTATCTTTCTAGACATTTTATCAAATGCAGTTAGAGTCAGCAAGAGGGGAATAGAGTTGAGTACAATGTGAAATATAAAGAAAAGTTGGATGGAAACCCCAGTAGCAGGAGTTAATGAAACTCTTCTGTCCTTACCTAGAGTCTAGAGTTGATATAACATAAAAGAATGAAGGCAAACAAAATGACTTGCTTCAGGTCCTGCAGCAGATCTGAGCAATTAAGTAAATACTTCTGCCAGAGTCAACCTTTACCTCTACAATTACGTGCCACCATTCACATTTTCATTTCTTCTTGTCTTAAAATTCAAATGGTCAGACTGCTGATCCTCACTATGGAAATAATATAACACTTTTTATGGTCCTCTTGGTTAAAATTTTGTGTGATTTTTGTAAACTCACTCTTAATTTGTTGAGTATTGCAATTTCTTGTGCACAATCTTCTCTGTAGTGGGAATGCAGGATGCTTCTTGGCTCCAGAGTGCAATTACATCAACTTTGACTTGGCACTAGAGCACCTGGGTTTCTTCTCACTTCCATTTGAGCTACCTAACTCAGGTAGGCAGTGTTAGAAGTGGGGAAAAAAACTCCCAAGCAGATGTTATTAAAAAAAATTATAGGATCCCAAGAGATGGAGGGAAAGTGAGGAAGAGATGCTGGTAAAGAGGACCTGTCACCACTCAAACTTCCTGCTTTCACAGCTGGAGCATGTGTCCTGGCTCCTCTCTTGTGCTTTCATGGAAGAGTAGCAGGTGCTGAAGCTGTTGCTGCTGCATAAACTGCAGACCACCCTCATGACAGGCATCCCAATAATGAGTAAGGTAGAGCATGTGTTGCTAGCACACCAGGATATCAGCTACCCAGCCTCCTTGATTTTCATGGAAGAGGTAGGGAAGGGCAGAGACAGAGAAGCAGCATTTGCTGCTCGTGAAGACCATTCTCCAGTGATTTTTCCCAGCCAAATTAAGAGGTGCTTCCACTAGAAGTGAAGGAAAATCTCATTCATTACCCAGACTTGCTGGTCCTAGCAGTGAAGATGGATGTTACAGAGACATCCACTAGGTTTAATTTTCATTCTCTTCTAGGGAATATACCCAATGAGGAGTTCAGATGCCAGAGAGAGGAGAAAGATCCACAGATCATCTGAGAAGATAAAGTTTGGCTTTGCTTAGCAAGCTATGTGCTGAAACAGATCAGAACTTGGGGCCCAATGACAATTGCAGTTCTCACCTGAAGTATGGGTTCAATTATCCATTGCTGGGCCAGCACCAGTTGAGTTGGCTGAAGGGGAATCAACATTGGTACTGGAAATGTCTGAGGGAGGCTCTGGTTCCAAGGAGCTAATATCCTTTGGCTTTCACTTGCAGCCAGCTTGTCCAAACAAGGAGAGAAGTAACTTCTCCTCTGACTTTCCAAAGAACTAAAGAATAAATTAAAATTCTGCCAGCACTTTCTTTGAGGGTGCTGTACCAACTGAATAATGAAAATAGCCAGGGAGACGTCCAAACAAGTCCTCCTCCCAATTTACTCTTTTCTGTTTTCAACCATGTGCTCCTGGAAGTTGGTGAAACAAGCAGTGCTGAGAAAAATGGATTTGCCTAACAACCAAAACCAATTATTCTGATTATAATTCCTAGTCTTTCTTTATGAGAGTCATACCCACTTAGAAAAATCTCACTGGATTTTGTGATTGGGAAATAAAAATTACTACTAATAATTTTGTTATGAGAACGAGGTGTTCCTCATGGCTGGGAAGTGGTCAGTTGAAAGTGAATCAAAGAGAAGAAAAAAGTAATTCAAATAACCATATTCTTGCTTTTGTTGCTGAGGATTTATAAAAATACTTGGAAGAGAATAGAAATATGGAGAATTCTGGTAACGAAGAGAATTCACTCTTGTTCCAGATGGATAGGAAATGTGCTAGAAAAAATATACCTCTCCCCATTCCCAATACTAATCTCAGATTCCAAAGGAAGACTATAAAAAATGACATTCATAAAGTGATTTTTTCTCCCAGTATATTTCTCCCAGCAGCTGTCAACCTGAGAGATTAAGATTGCCATATTCACAACATAAATTATAAGCAGACATCAAGAGATGAAAAAATAACAACAGATTCTGTTAAATTCACAGAATATGGTATTGATATTATTCTTGCAGAGAGTTTCAGGAGGGGAATTCAGACTTGTCCCAGTGATGCAAGTTTGAAACCCTGTGCTTTAGTTGATCCAAAGACAGTTTGTCATAAATCCAAGTGGTTGTCTCATGAGCTGAAGTATGAGGATGGTCATAGGTATGATGCTGACCAGTCCTGGCCTGAGAAGCTGGCAGGAGAAATAGCACCATGATACCCATGCTATGAGGGCTTTGGTGCACCCTAAAATCTGCTGGTTTGAGTCCATGTATCTTTATGGCAATACAGCTGAAAAAGGTTGTGATTTCATATGGAAGCTTCTTACTGAATAATTAAATTGAGATTATATGGGGTTCTTCTTGGTTCCCCCTTCTCCCCTCTCTAAATGAGGTGACTATTACTAGACAGGAATTTTTATAAAATCTTATTTCCTTTCCCAGAGATTTCTGGTGGTAACACCAACTGTGGTCACACAGTGACATCCTTCCACAGGTCCATCTTGTAGGTGTCCTGTCACAGCCACAGACCTCTCCCTGTTCAGGTTGTTGCTTCTATCCAACTGTGCCACCTTCAGTATTCTCTTTGACAGGAAACAAACTTGAACTCCTGCTTTTGCAGACTACACAAAGCTCTTTAACTGCTGTTGTACTGCTGTGGAGCGAAGTGGGAGAGAATACAGTGGATTTACTAAACCCATTAATCAATTCATTACAGCCCAAATTAATTTTTATGTACATTTCGTCTTACCCATCAAAACACAAAGCAGATGTTTCAGTGAAAAGGGAGTCTACTCAGATTATCATCATATGATGTGAAAGGAAAGCGTGGGGAGATGGCAGTCTTTCATTGGGTAGCTTTTCAGGTGAAAAATTATGACTGAGAATCACACAATGACTCTCTCTGTTGTAAAACCAATCCTCAGCAAATGGAAATTATATATTGGGGGGAAAAAAAAGTAAAAAACAAGAAAAAAGTTGAGCACTTTAGTTATATTGTTTCTGACTTGTCATTCTTTATCAGGCAATTAAGTGCAATGTGACATTTTCTTGACAAAGTAGCTCTGTACAGCTGTGGCTTTCTCCAGACGAAACATAAAGCAAATTAGAATGTGTGCATCCATAAATCTCCATGGCTGCAGCTGGAACAGGACTGGAAAGAGGGGGAGGAGGGGGTGATGACGCACGGAACTTTTTACAAAAGATCATGTCATCTCCAGTTTAGTTTTCTTTTTGCTTTATTTTCTTTGTATTGTCTACCTCAATTTAAAAATTAGAATAATTATGTTGTCCCATAATAGTCTCTTCTGTCTAAGGATTTCAGCACATGGAAGCCTGTGTAGAGCATCTCACAGCTCCCTGGTTTGGGTAGCAAGCCACTGTTTCATGGTGTGAAACTGATGGGCCAACTGAGACCCTCAGTAATGAAGCAATTTGATTAAAATTAGAATTGTGGTGCAAAATAAAACTAATACCAAAAATAAAAATAACACCAAAAACCACATGAAGACCCCTCAAGTACATCCTGCTGCCCCAAGGTGAGATTAGCTTCACAAGGTCAGTTAATGACAGGAAAATGGGGAATGGCTTTAAGCTAATAGAGGGTGGGTTTAGATTGGATATTAGAAATAAATTCTTCACTGTGAGGGTGGTGAGACACTGGAACAGGTTGCCCAAGGAAGTTGTGGATGCCTCCTCCCTGGAAGTGTTCTCGGCCAGGTTGGATGAGGCTTTGAGCAACCTGGTCTAGTGGAAGGTGTCCCTGCTGCTGGCAGGGGGTTGGAACTGGATGATCTTTAAGGTCCCTTCCAGCCCAAACCATTCTATGATTCTATGATTAGCTAAATCTTAATCCTTCTCTAGGCAGAATCCAGGTTGTCCATCCAAACTCAGTTCATTAATTCAAAATCCACCCTTCCCACCTGAGCCAGATGAACGTGTGTTGGCGACTTTCCATTCAACAGACACACTCTGACCCTGGCAAACATAGAGTTGCTGTCCTAAATTGCTTTTTGCCTAATGCAGATACAGTCACGTTCTGGACTGATTTGTTTGCAAACCTTAAAGATGGGAGGAAGTGAGGAGATTCCAGGCCTCCCCTGGATCTGTTTTCCTGAAGCAAAACTGATTAGCCATTTCCCTGTGCTAGCTGGCAAACCATCTCAATGCTGTGTTTACATAAATCACAATAAGCTTAATTCAGGCAGCAAGCCATGTGCAAACAGAAATCACTGCCAGATGCTCCTGCAGACGAGGACACTGAGGAAACCATCAGCTAATTCAGTCACCAGCTCCCACAATCCCAGATTTTCTGTGGGTAAAATTCAGATGACAGAGCCCAGGAGATATTGGTACCAAGGTTTGTAGATCTGCAGCCGTTAAGTGCATCCACAATAGCGTGGCAGAGAGCACTTAGAGCAGTAATATTTTATTTTGTGAGTGAATACAAGTGTTTCTCACTTATCCTGCTGTTACCTTAATTTTCTCCTATGCAAGGTTCATAACATGTTGTCCTAAACAAACTATTCTGCCAACAGTTCTCCAATAAAACAATGCTATCCTCCTTAAAACTAGGATTAGTAGAAGGTCACAACACTAACTGGTGAGCTTGAAGGCAGGAAGCCCAGATCCACCATCAGCAGCCTGGAAGATATCGACATCTCTTCCTTGAGTTACAACGAGGACTGCTGAGTTGCGGGGGAATTTAATCTTCACTGTGGTTCTTTTGCTTCCAGAAACAAATATTATGTCTTGGAGATGAAGTCAGTTGTTGAGCAGTTGTGTTAGGTCCTCTACATCTGTGCCAAGTCCCAAGTAAGGGGGCCTTGTCAAGAGAAGTTATTCTGCCCCTCTACTCTGCTCTGGTGAGACCCCACCTGCAGTATTGTATCCAGCTCTGGGGTCCTTGGCACAAGACAGGCATGGACTTGTTGGAGCAAGTCTGGAGGAGGCCACAAAAATGTTCAGAGGGCTGGAACACCTCTGCTGTGAAGAAAGGTTGAGAGAGTTGGCGTTGTTCAGCCTGGAGAAGAGAAGGCTCCAGGGAGACCTTATAGTGGCCTTTCAATACTTAAAGATGGGGTTAAAAGAAAGATGGGGACAGACTTTTTAGCAAGGTCTTTAGTGATAGGACGAGAGGTGATGGTTTTAAAATAAAAGAGGGAAGATTTAACTAAGATATATAAGGAAGAAAATTTTTATAAGAGTGGTGAAACAGTGGATTGGGTTGCCCAGAGAGCTGGTAGAAGTCCCACCCCTGGAAACATTCAAGGTCAGGTTGGATGGGGCTTTCAGCAACCTGATCTAGTTGAAGATGTCGCTGCTCACTGCAGGGAGGTTGGACTAGATGACCTTGAAAAGTCCCTTCCAACTCAAACCATTCAATGATTCTGTGATTATAAGCATTTAGCAGTACCTAGGCAGTCAAGGATCGAAATACTGGATTCTGCACCTAGGAAGGAGTAATTCCAGGCACAAGTACAAACTGGGAGAGGAGTGGCTGGAGAGCAGCCCTGCAGAAAGGGATCTGGGGTGCTGGCTGCCAGCAGGCTCAACATGAGTCAGCAGTGTGCCCTGGCAGCCAAGAGGGCAAACCACAGCCTGGGCTGCATCCAACACAGCATGATTATCTCATGGTATTCAGCACTGGTGTGGCCTCACCTTCAGCACTGTGGACAATTCTGGGCCCCACCATTTAAGAAGGATGTGAAGGCCCTTGAATGTGTCCAGAGGAGGACAACAAAGCTGGTGAAAGGGCTGGAAGAATGTCCTATGAGGAACAGCTAAGGACTTTGGGTTTGTCTAGTTTGGAGAAAAGAAAGCTGAGGGGCAACCTCGCTGCTCTCTACAGATTTCTGAGGAGGGGAAGTGGGGATGGAAGTGTTGAGCTGTTCTCCCTGGCATCCAGTAATAGAAAGCCTGGGAATGGTTCAAAGCTGCACTAGGGGAGGTTTAGACTGGACATTAAGAAGCATTTCTTTACTGAGAGAGTGGTCAAACACTGGAACAGGCTTCCTAGAGAGGTGGTTGATACCCCAAGTCTTTCAGTGTTTAAGAGACATTTGGACAATGCCCTTAATAACATGCTTTACCTTTTGCTCAGCCCTGAAGTGGTCAGACAGTTGGACTAGATGATCACTGTAGGTCCCTTCCAACTGAAATAATCTATTTGGTTCCATGAACTCTTGGCACATCAATTTTGTAAACGTATTTACAAAGTAGGCAGAGATATGTAACTCCATACTACTGTGCTCAGTTGTAAACAATTTAGGGAGGCAAGTGCTGCTCCTTAAACTTTTCAGAAGGTAGAATACACACTAGTCTTAAACACCAATATCCCTGAACAGCTTATTTGGTTTATGGATTAACATTGCTTTGGCTTAAGCAAAACTGAGCATGGAGTAACTCAGGTTATTTTGGGGCTCTCTGTACCTTCAGGCAAAGGTGTTGCTTGTCTTGATAAAAATCATCTGTGAAAACACACACAAACACATAAGAGAATGTCACCAGTTACCACAGTCCCCAGAAAGATCACCCCATGACCATAACCTCTCAGTCTTGATCCTTTAGGAAGACCTGTGAAATACCATCACAAGGCTGAGCCTGAGAAGGAAAACCCATGATCTAAAAGTCATAGTTTCCCTTCTCCCTTCTTTATCCTGAACTTTTTGGACAACAGGAGATCCATGGTGTGTTCAGTACAATGGACAGAGTCTTGGAAGCCTTGGGAGAAATAAGAAGTGCATAGAATCATTGAATCATAGAATGGTTTGTGTTGGGAAAGACCTTCAAGATCATTGAGCCCAACTGTAAACCTAACATTGCCGACTTCAATAAATAATAATAATAATAATAATAATAATAATAATAATAATAATAATAATAATAATAATAATAATAATAATAATAATAATAATAATAATAATAATAATAAATGTAAGCTTATATTAGCTCTTGAAATTCTCCTGTCCAGCTTCATCCCACTAGACAGAAAATATACAAAAAGCATGGGAGCTCATAGCCATCAGACCTAGATGAAGGCTGCAAAGCAGGCTGCACTTGGGGAACAGAGAAGAGGACATACACAGCACGAACTGCAGACAAAGAGCTCATAGCTTAACATGGGAAGACAAAGCACAGACAGGGAAACAAAGGTAATGAAGTGTCCAGGACAAGAACATCTGAGAAGTCACAAGTCATCTGTAAGGTTTAATCCCTGAGACCACACTATCTCTATCCCACCTGTTCTACCTAAGGAGATTAGGGCTGGAGAAAGAAAAAACCCATTTTCCCCCAAGACTGATGGAGAGAAAAGGATTTAGCTGATGTTAGACAGAAGCTTGAAGTGACTGTCAAGGTTGTTCTCACCTACAACCTTGGTTAACTCTGTGCTAGTAATTGTCAAAGCAAGAAGAAAAAGTTATGCATCAGTCTCTGTGATTAAATGAAACCATGATGCGTTACATTCAGCATCCCTCATTAACAACTGTTATTAGATGCTAAAGTTTGTCAGATGCCACATGCTTCTTACCAACTACAGTCAGAGGAATCAGACTTCAGAACAGTGGATTTTAATTTGAGTAGGGAAGGAAACTTGTTTCTTGATGAGTGAAAAAGGAGGAAGCTAAGAGGAGTAATAAACAAAGAGGAGGAAAATAAAAGTAGCTCAGTCCACAGGTGCAATAAACACTTTTCATAAAATATCCTGGTCATTTCTGATTTTCCAATGAAAATAAAAATTCAGACCAAAAAAAAAAAGTAAAATATTCAGGTTTTATATCACTTCTTAGACATTGCTCAGCCTATTTAGTCTCTTAGTCACATTTCTGTTTTGCAAATTTAATTCAATTGATTTCAGTAATGTACCTTTCCCCAGTTTAAAGCAATGGCAGGGAAAGAGAAACATGTTCTGAATTAATCTCAGGAATGAATTGATGATAAGTTGAGAGGGAGAGGAGGGTGGTCCCAGAGAGCAAAGGACTTAATTTCTCAAAATGTAGCTCTAAATAATTAATATCTTGTTTCAGGTCCCTAGTAATATACTATTGCTGTAGGATTCAAGCTTTCCATGGCTATTAAATGTGTTACAAGGGCTCTACATGAGTAACACCAGCTCACTAAGGACCTAATCTGAACTCTGCTCGTCTCTTTGGTATGATTGCATCCTCATTACAAGTCAAAGTAAAGCATCCTCTTGTGTCCTGTCAGCTTTGGGAAAAAAACTAGAAAATTACACTGTTTTGCTGTTTATTTTTGAAAAATCCATTGGTTCCAGCACAGAAAAAAAATGGTATAAAATATAGATATTGCTTTGTAGTTATAATTCAAATTAATAGGGCTCAGCAAGCTTTGTAGGGTTTGGGGCAGCAGGACGTGGAAACCAGGATTTTATTTGATCTAAGGAAAATCAATTTAAGGAATGACAAAGGTCAATGTGGGCTCCAGGGCCCAGGACTGTTGAAAACAGTAATTAATAGCAATTGGAGTTCTCAGCATGGACGTTGTCTCATCCTCACCTGATTCTTGTCAAATGGATGCTGAGGACATCTGAGCAACAAGTACTGGATTTGAATTAGTCAGTTCATGTTCATGTTCAGTCTATGCAACAAAAAAAGCCTTCTATTGAAAACAAACAAACAAACAAACAAAAAAACCCTATCTGTAGCCCTAGCAAGCATAGATTGAACTTGCCTGGGATGGAGAGCATTGTGGCAGAGTGAGGGGAGGTCTGGTGGCTTCAGGGTTGTTCTGGTACTGGAAGGTCCAAAAAACTCTCATCTCCCCACCTCTGCTATCACAGGCCACTGTCAGAATTATGAGGCTTATAATAAAAGACATAAAACCACAGCTACAATGAGTCACAGTAAGGGAGAAGAGTGAGAGAAGCCACTGCTCATATCATTAGAGCTTACCAAAAGGATTTGTTAATTCTGACTCCTAGTGACCCCAGGACAAGGGCTTTGTTCTACAACATAGGGAGGAGTGCAACATCCCCAGTAGTTGGAGCTGGGAGATCTCTTCTAACTAAACTTGACAGCTGGTTCAAACACAAAAAGGATTGTAGTTACAGGATGGAAAGAGCACTGGAATCAGGAAGAGAAGAGAAGAGAAGAGAAGAGAAGAGAAGAGAAGAGAAGAGAAGAGAAGAGAAGAGAAGAGAAGAGAAGAGAAGAGAAGAGAAGAGAAGAGAAGAGAAGAGAAGAGAAGAGAAGAGAAGAGAAGAGAAGAGAAGAGAAGAGAAGAGAAGAGAAGAGAAGAGAAGAGAAGAGAAGAGAAGAGAAGAGAAGAGAAGAGAAGAGAAGAGGAGAAGAGAAGAGAAGAGAAGAGAAGAGAAGAGAAGAGAAGAGAAGAGAAGAGAAGAGAAGAGAAGAGAAGAGAAGAGAAGAGAAGAGAAGAGAAGAGAAGAGAAGAGAAGAGAAGAGAAGAGAAGAGAAGAGAAGAGAAGAGAAGAGAAGAGAAGAGAAGAGAAGAGAAGGAGTAAAACCCTGAGGGCCATGACATACTATAGAATCAATCACAGAATGGTATAGGTTGGAAGAGACCTTAAAGCTCATCCAGTTCCAACCCCCCTGCCAGCAGCAGGGACACCTTCCACTAGACCAGGTTGCTCAAAGCCTCATCCAACCTGGCCTTGAACACTTCCACATCCATTTTGCTTTGATTCCCACAATAAGTTGATTTTCCCACCATGAAAAAAGGTGTCACACTGTGTTTGTAGTTCAGGCTTCAGTGCTAAATGCAGTTTGCTTTTGCTAGTCGATGGCAGGAGACAACCACCTGCCATAGAGCAGCTCGGATGCTTTTCCTTCAGACAGCTAAAGCTAGATGAGTTGAATCCTATTTATCCTGGCCTTGTTTCAACTTTAATTTTGACATCTACATCCTTATGTAATGAGAACCTTTTAAGAGTCCTTTTGGCTATGTAAAATATGCTACAGACTGACTGCTACAGCTTCATTATGTGAACAGTCACCTCCACGTTGCATCATGTGGTGCACTTTTCACACGTGGAAATATGCATTGCTGCAGGGTGATTAAGTGTAAAAGAAGAAGTGGAGGCATCTAAGTATTGAAAATTTTAGATTCTCACAGTTGCTAGCATTAAAAATATAATAAGGAAAGTTTGTCTGGTCACACGCTACGTGAAGTGAGAACACTTCACTGTTATCAGACAGGTTGTTAAATGACCTTTAAGTTTTTTTTTCTCTTCTCCCCAGCAAAGCACATTTAATTTTGCATATTCTCCTGAATAAAAATCTCTCTAATAATTACATTTTCCAACTCCTGTGCATTTGTCCCTAGATGACTCCTAAGTAAACCCTAGTAACTGCTGGAAGCTTGGTTAGTTATAACCATTTTAGACTACAGCCTTGGAGAAAAGAAGATTACTCACCAGAGATGAAAAATGACCTGAGGGCATTGACTCTCTAGTAGAGCAGAGGACACAAGCTGACTTTTTGCACAATGCTATTATTCTCCTTTACTCTTTGGCTCCAGCTATAGCTTTTACTCTTCCTATAACCCTAACCTTTCCCTTGCTGAATATGACAATGACCTCCAAGCCTATGTGGGATTTCTGCTGTTACTGTGGTGTGAGTTGCAGTATCTCAGTGACCTTTTATCATCCTCCTACCAAGGATAAAGTTGCCTCTGTAAGACATATAAAATGGGTCCTAAAGGTCCTAAAGTTGGTGTGAGAAACAAGTTCTCAGGATTTCACAGCTCCATCCCTCATTAAACCTGGAGATACTGGCTTCTAGCAGCTTCATGATATCCAGGGAATGAGCTTACCTGAAACTTTTAAATCTATCCTCTGTCATCATTGGTGCTTCTGCTCTTGTTGCCATTTTCCTATGACCTACTCACACCAAGCCAATTTTGCAAGGAGGCAACTACCCTTGTATAGATGTATTATGTCAAGGAACAATTCAATATACACACAGCTGGATGTCCTATGTCTTTGAGGAATGTCTAAACTTATTCTGGGATGTTTTTAAGGGGACTGTAAGAACACATGAGGATTATTAAGGGTTGCTTAGGGCCAAAAAGCAGGAAAAGTGAAGGATCAACATGAATTGCAAGCAAGGAAAATGAGAGGGGCAAGGGGACAAAAGAGACTGCTCTGGTGTGAACAGGCTACAGGGCAGTATGGGTTGATCTGGCCAGCTCCTGCCCCAATCTCTGCAGACCATGTTCAATATTCATTAAATCCTATTATTTCTAATGATCTTCTGGGTGAGTGCAGTCTCTACTCTGGTGGAGTATATGAGAACAGTAGTGAAATCCAAATTGAAGTAGCTGTTGAGTAGGAGGATAGACACATGTGCCAGCAGCTAGAATGATGCCATGAACCATCAAGGCTCAAATGTCCAGATGGCAACGACCAGGGGGACCTGGGGATTTGAGGGCCAGCTACTACATCAGCCATCTAAAACTGGTTACTGGAGAAACCTGTGTTGTGTGCATGCATATTCCTATAGCAGCTTCAGTCCTGGTCAACTGGAGAGGAGGAACAAGATCAGTCCATCAGTGGTGTTCATGTCTCTGGGAGTGCTATGTATTTAAGTAGATGCTTGTGGGGCATTGTGTTGTATTTTCTGTCTGTACTGATCTGTGTGGTTGGCCATGTATATACATATATGCATACCTATATATGTATATATATATAAATTGAAATATATTGGGGCATTCATCTGGAAAATGTGCTCAATTTTACTGCTGGCTGTACCTGGGGACATGGAACTACAGCAGCCTCTCACATATTGGGTTATTGGATTTAACAACCTCTAACAGACCTTAAGGGACACATCAGGGAGACCATAACAGACCACATCAGGGACAGTAAAAGTGCTTTATACCAGGCTGTAGAGAAAAAAGCCAAATTTAAAAAAGCAAGGAATGGTATAATCAGAAAATGCTTGTGCAATAGTCAAGCATCAGCAAAGTGATTTCTATCTTTGCCCCTCTGAGCTGTGTGCTGACTGCATTTTTAATCACTTGTCTCATGATTACCAAGAAGTAGATTACTCACTCTGTGAGTGACGTTATCCCTCTTATGACCTGGTCTTGTTTCTTCTAGTTGGTCTGATTCTCTTGCCTCCAGCTGAGGAAAGATCTTCCTGTTCTCACTATTTTCTAGAAAAAATTTACTCCTGAGACTTTATTTTTATTATTTCTTGACATTTCCTATATACCAACCTGGTTGTCTATTAGACTGGTGGCATACAACCCATGGTCTGCCTTCTTGACTTAGGGATTCTCCAGGTGGTACCTAAGAAATATTGTACTGCAACACATTTTTAAATTATTTTTAAACTGTATTTTATAAAAAGAATGTGTCCTTTTGGCCTCCATTTCCCTAACCTGCCCAAGGTCTCTCCTCATGAAAGATGCTCCCTTTATGGTTTTGTTCTGCTCACTGAAGTGCTGAGCTTGTCTTCCCAAGCAGGAATATTGCACACAATTAGGCCAGGTGGGATCTTATCAGTACAAAAGCAGAAATATCTCCTGATTTCTTCTGTAAACATCTTACCAAATCCTCTCTAGGACTGTGCTCAGATCTCATTTCCTCTGACAGTTCCAATGGATGAGTCCTGATGTTAGAGGACAAGTTATTTGTTATTATTTTCCCAAATGTATGAGTTCACTTGCAGCTTTGTTACCTTCCATCTCATGTTGATGACTATATTTTCCAAAGTGGTACAACACTTCTGGTGTGATATTTTCATCCTCTTCTGAACTGACATTTCCAAGCTTTGGCACAGATTACCTCTGGTACCAGAAGGTTGTGTAATCCCTCTGTTCCTTATCTAAAAAAAATGAAGAAGGTAATGAGGCATCTTAAAACTGTCCTCTCTTGCTAAATGGTCAGATCTTCAGAGCAAAGACCATCTTTCCCCAGGTGAATATTCAGTGCCTGACACACTGTAGCCTTGAAGGAATCAATGCCTTTGGGTTATGTCTCAATACCAATTTAACTACACCAGAGAGGACAGGAGAAAAGTTTCTGTGTCAGGAAGGATTTCCAAGGGTTCTTCAGTGAAAACAGATTAGAAGCTCTGTCAACTTATCTCCCATGAGCAAGGTATGGACACTACTCTGAAGCTGACAGAAAAGTTGTGTTCAAAAAGGGTGGAAAGCCACCAATTCAACCAGCATCTACCATTTATACTGGTACAATGGTTTTCCTTGCAGAGCCCTATGTCAGAAGATGAGAAAGTCTTGTTCCTTTGGATGAGTAGGAGTGAATGAATTCTAGGAGTACTATGTCTCTTTGCAAAACACATAACATGGTAGAAGGCTCTATGTATCTTGGGTCTACCAGGGACAACAGCCCCAAGGTGCAAAACCCTCTTTTCAGTTTCTGGAAGATACACTGCCTTGAGGCAGAGGGTTGAAAAAGAGCATGCAGAACCCCTGCCAGTGCCTTGGGTGCTCCTGATTGCCACACTTGCTTCTCAGAAAGGTTCAAAATCCACTTTCCTCATGGATATGCATTGAGAATTTGGCAGAGCTAGAAATATCCCTCCCTTTTTTGTACTTATTAGTTAGCCTTGGAGTTCCTGCTCTGAGAGAAAAGAGGAGGTAAGGAGCCTGATTTTCTCTGTGCATTAACCCAAGGAACAATCTTGGTGCAGCTATTAGTCCATTTTCCAGTGGCATATTAAGCCCAGTTTGCAGATGGTAAATCAAGGCACACAGAAATTAAGGACATTTTCAGGGGATTTGACTGAATTTAGGGGGTCTGACCATTACTGAGACATATTTCCTAAAGGCTCAGTGCACACAAACCAGAGACATCATTCTTATTGAAGAGTTAACAGTTTATGGTGCAATATCTAGGAGGGCTTTTAGTAAGAAGCTTATCTCATCTAACAGAGATGGATACAATGGTCAGACCTTGAGCTCTATGACTTCTCCATTGATTACAATCATATCCTGGGTGTCCAGGTCAGAGAAAGACAATGACACTGTAGGCACAAAGTTAGGGAGTGCTCACCTTTAGTTGTAACTGAGATCACAGGCATTTCTTGAGTCTCCTGCTGAAAGAAGCTGAATACAGTACAAAGTGTAGGAAAAAAACCTAACCTCAAAAACTCAGATGCATGCAAACTGAGCTGAGGCATCCCAGATGAACAACCTGGAGAGCTTTTAGATGCCCCATCCCTGGAAATATTCAAGGTCAGGCTGGGCAGGGCTCTGAGCAATCTGGTTTGGTTGGAGATGTCCAAACAGGGGGGTTGGACTAGATGACCTTTAAATGTCCCTTCCAACCCAAACCATGCTATGATTCTATGATCTCTGAGCCAAATGTGAAGCTAGGGTCAAGGGTAACACAGAGACTATGTGTGACATGTTCTGTTGCATCCTGAGAATCCCTTTCCTCTTCCCTTTGTCCTCTTGACCCTCTTGTGCTGCTCCCCATAGCTGAGGACACTTGCAAGTTAAAACTCCCTCCATTCTTCCTGCAGCACTGGAGCAGTTCCCACCTCTGCTGTCAGGTTGGTGTTGCTCCCCAAACCACTCCCTCCTCTCTGCACAGTTTGGTGACAAGAAATCTGACAGGAAAGTGGCTGCTTGGAGTTGTTTTGCCACCAGCCTTGACAGAGAGCTGGTTTGTAAGGCACGGACACCCCCTCCTGGCTACTAAGCTGAAAAGGAGAATCCCAGATATCAATAATCATGAGCTTGTTTCAAAAAAGGCAGCCAAGCATTCAATGATCATGGCAAAGCAGCTCTCATGAATACATCAGGAGAACATCCTGAGCATTCAGGAGAGGTGCTGGCACAAAAGAAATTGCTTAATGCAGCAAGGAAATAATTCAGTCATAAAGGCAGTTTATTCTTTGTGTACTTCATTTTTATTTTTTTTTTATTACTGCCTAAAAAAATGAAAGAGAGAGAGAAAACAGTAATAATGGCATTACATAAAAGGGAAACAGATCAGAACATGCTGATCCATCAGCCAGGATGACAAAAGACAAGATGACAGTGAAGTGGAGACAAGGAAATCCATGTTGAACATATTCATCTAATAGGAAAATGTCGCTCTGCTAATGAGACAGCCAAAGTGAAACTAACACTCAGAATTAAAATCTACAACCCAGAGCAAAACAAACTAGATGGTGCTTTCAGGTATGGGCCTGAGAAGAAGCATGAACTATATTAAATATATGTCAAGAAATTAAATGTTACTTTGGACCTGCTGTTAACATGTGAACACCTAGTGCCAGCTCCACCAAAGTTATGTCAGAAGTGATCATTCAGTGATGTGACATGGAAACTTAAGAGTGGTCACACAAAGTTGGCCCACAGATCCATGTAACCCCATACCTACTCCTCATTAGGATGTTCTTACAGCTTCTAGTGATCTCTATGTTAGAAACTCCTGAGATAGGCACCTGATCTTTGAACTTTGAAGATGTAAATTAATTTTCTTCCATGGGCTTGCCCCATTGCTTTGTGAACTGCTTTAAATACGTAGCATCTGCGACCCCCTGTAGCAAAGAGCTCCACAGCTTGATAAGGCTTTGTGAAGAACCAAACTATTTTCTTTGTTCCTAATTTGCCACCTCCAAGCCCTCATTTTTTGTACTGGGAGACTCTAGAGAATTTTTCCCTATCTATTTTCTCTAGGTCACTAAACAGTTTTATAGATTTCTTTCATGCCTTTTCTTAATTATTCCTTTTTTGAGGAAGGCTCCTGAGCTGAAGACCCCTGTAACATGGAATGCACTGAAAGGAGTCCTCTGTCTATTACCTCTGCTTCACAAAAAGGTACTTGTTTTTCCTTTTTTCATGGTCTGCAAGGGTAGGTGATGGGAGATAGTTGTCTACACTAGTGAAAAGGTAGTGGGAGGCAAAAAATAAGAAATATGAAAAATGTAGTATTCATGTTCATTCTCTCCTGTTAAAATCAGCAAAGATATCCCATCTCAATCTCCTGTTTTTTTACAGTAGGTGGGGGAAGAAGCAGCAAGCGTTCCCACGTGTCTTATCAAACAGGCTGAAACTAGGGTTGACATACATTAACCATAAAAGGACTTAGGTGGCCTGAAATGGGACCTGGCTTTTCACATGGACTTCCATTGTGGCTGCTTGAGATAAAAAATTGGCACAATTACCTGGTGGGGTCCTGGTGTGATGAGTTACGTAGATGTTGCCTTCAAAGAGCAAAATTTTCTCCCCAGGCAACACAAAGTAATGTCTTGTTGCTACTTTTAGCAAGGGGAAAACGACTCTGTGAGAGACACACTCTGCACTCACTGCTCACACAACCTCCCCAACCTGAGAGATGTTGTGTTTAGCCATGATAAGAGTTGTATGGGAGGTCAGGAAATTTATACTCATAGACCTGTTATGGTGTTACATAATATGAGAAGTTGGATCAATTTCCATAACACCATGACTCAGTCTCACCTAATAAAAAGACAAGAAGACAGAAATAGATGTTATCATTTCTCTTGTCTTGCTGTGTATCTGTAAACTCAGTTCAAGTGAGTAGAATAAAGGGTTCACTTGTAATACCACTATCTACTAGCTCCTGACATGACCTTCTTTCCAAAAGCTGTGTATAGCCTTGAGACTGAGTCATTTATATCAAATTTTGAACTTTAATCACTACAGTATTGTCATCTGCTTGTCTTAGACCAAGCCTAGGTCATTAGCTGTTTCTTCCTTTCAACACAATACAATGCTTCATGTAGGGATAAGTGAGGTACAGAAACCCTCACCAGACCTAATGAATCACAGAATCACAGAATGGTGGGGTTTGGAAGGGAACTCTGGAGATCACCTAGTCCAACCCTCCTGCCAAAGCAGGTTCACCTAGACCAGGTTGCACAGGACTGGATCCAGGTGGGTTTTGAACATCTCCAGAGAAGAAGACTCCACAAATTCTCTGGGCAACCTGTCCCAGGGCTCTGGCACCCTCACAGTAAAGAAGTTTTTCCTCATGTTTAAGTGGAACATCCTGTGTTCCAGCTTGTGCCCGTTGCCCCTTGTTCTATCACTGGCCACCACTGAAGAGAGTCTGGCCCCATGCTCTTGACACTCACCCTTTTGATATTTATAAACACTGATAAGGTCCCCTCTCAGTCTTCTCTTCTCCAGGCTAAACAGACTCAGCTGTCTCAGTATTTCCTCATAAAAAAGATGCTCCAGCCCCTTAATAATATTTGTGGCCTCTGCTGGACTCTCTCCAGAAGTCCCCTGTCTCTCTTGAACTGGGGAGCCCAGAACTGGACAAATGCAGCCTCACCAGGGCAGAGTAGAGGGGGAGGAGAACCTCCCTTGACCTGCTGGTTACACTCTTCTTAATGCACCACAGAATTAAGTGGATGTTAGCTCAGACGAGCATGATCTCAAACCAGTTCTGATCTCTGAATCCCTATTGCAACCTCACAACAAGATCTTTCATCAGCCTAACCCTACCTGAGATTCAGGTACACCTGTGAAAACCAGAAAGTTTTCCTAGAAACCTCTGAATTGCAAAACAATCCCAACCACTGACTGAAAGAGAACGAGCAGTGCAATCAAGACACTTTGTGGTCTTTAGAAGGTCAAGTTTATCTGTACTGCTGTCAGAATGATCAACTGGTGGCCAGCTGCCTGGCTTGTTGCAGGACCATCTTATCATTACAGGACCCCAGCAATGGCACTTTGCTCAATGGCTTAGTGCCATAAGCTGGCATACAGCCTGCCCCAACCTCTAGCTGCTTTGGAGTCTCCCACACACCTGCTATGAACCTGTCACATCCCTCAGCTGCTATTACCTAACAAACACAGTTCTGGGGTGAACCATCTCTCCCAGCCTGGCAGTAATCTTCTGTTTTCACCGTAACATTTTGACACTTTTTTTTCCTAATGCTGAATTCCCATTATGATAATGATGAGAATTACTTTGGTACATAAAATTTCTACCAGGCTTATTCAGACTATATATTTCAAGGCTGTGATACTCTTTGTGAGAACACCTGAGGTGGATCACAGCAGCTATTTCACAGAACCTTACAGCTTCAAAAAAAGCAGTTGAGGACAAGAAGAGACAAGCACTGCCAAAGAGAATTTAAGGTAATAGAATTTTAATAAAATTTTCACACTGGGAAAGATGTATTTTTTAAAGTAAGAGAAATCCATCACTGTGAAACAGCTGACACCCAGGAAATGAAAGATGTGTTATCATTTGGGATGTATAAATAAATAATGTGAACACCCTTGTAAAGATGAGACAAGTGCTTGTGGCTATAAGTGCAGAAGTTACAGGCATGAGGTTCTGGTACAATTTTTACACACAGTTAATGTGTCCTGACAGTACATCCAGTTCCTGCTGGCTCCCTATCATGGAGATCCAGAAACCAGCCAACACAAAAACACCAAAAGTTGACCTTTTACCTCTAGGTACTGCAAGATCAGCTATAATCTCTGCTCACAGATAAAAATTATGTCTTCAAAGGCAATTATGTGGTGGGTTGGTCTTCTACCTTAAAACAAAACAAATTCTAACTTCACAGACCAGGACAGTAGATGTGACATTATTAAAGTCACATATTGCAAGGGCATGAATATGAGTGGTCAGTTCCTTACGCTGCTGGGGCAGTGGAAGAGTTTACAGTGGGAAAGTCTCTTTTACCCACAATGATGACCATCATATCATCTTCTCCATGGAGGCCAGCAGGTCTTTTCTAGGTGTTGAAGTTGACAGAGTGTGTTGGCGTTGGCACAGTTCATTGCTATGGCTGTTTCACTGCCTCAAGGATCGCACTGCCCCACTCGCACACATCCTTATGGTCTCTATAAAGCTTTGAGCTGAATATTCAGAAATGGCTTCAGCAAAAGACATCTGCTATCCTCTGGCTGCTCCAATTTGGAGTCTGCAGGATTCAAAGGACCTCTACCATTGTTAGTTAGTGCCAATCAGACTATAAGTACATCTCCCAGGCAGAGCAGCAATGACCTAATACCCTTTTTAACACTGTCAGACCCAATTACTTCTTACCTTGACTCCCCTGCTTTATTTACTCTCTTCAGGCACTTTGGTATTACACAGAATTACCTAGATTCCAATCTTTTCCAAAAGACCTTTAAGATCATTGAGTCCAACCATGAACCCAACACTGACCAGTCCCCACTGACCCATGTCCCTCAGCACTGTGTCTACACGACTCTTCAATCCCTCCAGGGATGGGGACCCCACCACTGCCCTGTGCAACCTGCTCCAACCCCTTCAGTGAAGAAAATAAGAAGTTTCTCAAGCAAAACACTGGGATTTGTTCTGGTTGATGAATGTCTCATAGGCATTTAAACTTACATTTGCTTTTTGGGTCATAAAACACAGTGAACATGGTAGTAAGTAGCTTTTTCACAGGCTAATGTTTTTCTGAATAGGCTAACCAGCTGAACAATTGGAGCTATTCATCAGCAGTAACTTTTGCATTGCTTTCTATTACCATGTCACTATATTCACAGCCAGGGTGTTGAAAATGCATTTACATAATAATCCTGATGTTGTTTTTCTCAAGGTTAGTGGACAAAATGAAATATTGAAGGAATCCAATCAGTGGTGTTGTTTGTTTTATTAAAATTCATGGTCTGCCTTATCATTTTTGTTGAGCAAAAAAAGCTTTATTAAAACTGAGAGCTCTATCAAAGGCAGATAAAATTTAGAGTATAAGAGTTTTAATCTCTATTGCCTTTTTTTTCTTGCTAAACTGATTGCAAAATGACTTTGCATCTTCTTTTCCTCCCTTCCTTCCATCTCACATGTGTTTTATCTTCACAGTAGCAACAACAACATCTCATTGACTGTTGGAGCAGAGGACCCAGTGTGTTCAACTTCTCTGACCACCTACCACATCAAGGATACAGATATCCACTGACAACTCCCTGTAAGAAAGAGTCACGATGCAGAATTTATGTCTTATTCCAGATGTCATGTTTTTTTTTTCTCACTCCTGTTTCCTACCTTGGATATTTCATGTTGGATTCCCCTGAGGGAACCGGAGCTGAGGGAACTGAGAGCTGAGATCTTCTGTTATTTCCAGTCTTTTTGAGGTCAGTAATCATTGCAGTCTGGGTATAAGTTCTCCTTCTCTTAGCCCACTCCAAGATAGCATGGGTTATGCTTTTACTAACTGTTCCTACCTCTGGGGAAACATACATGGTGCAAAAATTGGGGTCACTAAAATAGCTTTGTAAAAGAGACCTGATTTATGGCTTCTTTGGGATGTTTTCCTTTGGGCTTAGATTGATTTTCCTCTGAGAGTAGAACAGTGCTTCCTGATGGAGGATCAGCAGGAAGCTCTCACCTACTCCTTTGGTCTGCATACTCCATGCAGCTGAAGCATCCTCAAAAAAGAAGCATGTAATCCTGTATTTTAGTTGACAGCACTGCTTCAGTTGCTGCACTGAATCTGATCTACAACTGTGTCAGGCAATCTTATTATCTTCAGCAGAATCAAGGAAACACAGAGATGGCTTCAGGGTTTAAGGTCTATATTCAGATTACCTCTGATAGCTACTGAGTTGTCGTGAAAACTTATGACCCACAAAACACCTCATAGCAAGTAGTTTGGGAAAAGGTCCTAGACTGAGAAATAGAGCCCTAAAATTCCATAGCTATTGCATCATCTTAGGGAATTGACACAGTAATTGGGGGAAGGTTTTTAATGTCTTCTCAAGGCTAGGTCTTCAGCAGTCACCCCAGAAATGGACTTCAGTTCAGCTGAAGCCTAGTTTCCTCTCAGGCCAATGATGTTCCTATTGAATGCAGAAGGGCTCAGAGATCTTTCCAGCACGTTCCTAGATCTACAGACTGTGTATGCAGTGAATGCACAAGCACCAGCAAGATGTTTCCAGCTGTCATTGTCTTTGTTTAGGATGCTGCTGCCCTGCTCCCGTTGGCTGATGATTTATTAAGAGCTATTTATGCCCCAGCCAATATTTCCTTCTGTTATCCTATCCATTTGCAGTGTCCTCTGCAGCTCCACTACATTGCTTTGATTTATGATTCATGCTATTTTATTTTCTTCTGACTTCTCCTATATTTATGTATGTTGCCCTGAAGAACCGATTTGCAAATGTATCAGTCCCAGCAACTTCATCCAGGCCCCCTCTCTGCCTGAGCACAATATCATCTCCTTCTTTTGAATAAATCATTGCTTTTATAGAGAGTAATAAATTTTCATAAGAATTTTTCATGTGATACCCTGTGTGGGGGTCATTAGTAAACATCTCTCACCTGTAAATGGGGATGATTTGAATTTCTGTAGTGTTTCTGTTAATAGGCAAAGGTCTAGTTAAGACATTAATAAAAAATAAGTTGTGGTAGTTAATTTTCTTTAATGGGTGTGGGGAATACTTTGGTGTGTAGTATTATTAGATTAAAATAAATTTATAGATTTTGAAAAAAGTCTTGTTTTCATTGTCTCACAGGAGGAAACACTCCTGAATATGCAAAAACCCTTGATAGCTGAGCTGGAAAGAACTTTTAGGACATTGAGACCAGAGAGGCAACAAAGACTCATTCCCTGCAGCTATTTCCCAGTATATATCTAAAATAGTTTAAATATTCTAAGCAACAGCACCCCCTTCCCTCCCGTTTCTCAGCCTTGTGGGTATTTCCACTCTGACTCCATCTGTCTCCTTTCCTTTTATGCCACTTAGTAGCTGCTCCCCAGATCCATCATCCTCTATAATGTCTTTGGCACTGATGTCTAAAGAATATCAGTGGGTTTTGACCATGTGGGTCTCCCTTACAGTGTCCTTTTTCACAGAATCACAAAATGGCTTTGATTGGAAAAGACCTTTAAGACCATCAAGTCCAATCATTAACCTCACACTGACAAGTCCCTGACTAACCCATGTCCCTCAGCATTGTGTCTACACGACTCTTCAATCCCTCCAGGGATGGGGACTCCACCACTGCCCTGGGCAACCCCTTCCAATGCCTCAGAACCCTTTCAGCAAAGAAATTCTTCCTCACATCCAATCTCAACTGCCCTGGCCACAACTTGAGGCCATTTCCTCTTGTCCTGTCCCTTGGTCCTTGGTTGAACAGACCCACCCCCACCTCTCTCCACCCTCCTTGCAGGGACTTGGACAGAGCCAGAAGGTCTCCCCTCAGCCTCCTTTTCTCCAGGCTCAACACCCCCAGTTCCCTCAGCCGGGAACTCAGCACACTTGTGCTCCAGACGCTTCCCCAGCTCCGTTGCCCTTCTCTGGACACGCTCCAGCACCTCCAGGTCCTTCTTGGAGTGAGGGGCCCAAAACTGAACCCAGAACTTGAGGTGTGGCCTCACCAGTGCCAAATAATAATTATTCTGTGGAGTAATAATTATTCTGCCAGGTAATAACTTCACCTTTTTAACTCAAATGAGAGATCTGTGCCATATTGAGGCCTTGACTTGACATTGTATGATGGAGAGAGAGAGTCCCTCCACTATGGCCCTTTACCTGGGCTATCAGAGGTGTTGGAGGGGTCTCTTCTTTCTCATGGTACATTGCTATGGTTGGTCTTGTTGCAATCCTTGTTATCATATGCCAGGAAAGAAAACCAGAATATTGAACTTCTGCTGGATGTCACTGCTGTTTTGTATTCCCATGACTCTCCCTGGAATCAAAACATCTGTCAAACTGAGAAATACTACACTCCTGATAGTAAACTAAGGAGAATTTACACCAGTGGGTCCCACAACTCAGCCCTACAGCTGAAGTTGATTGTTTCTTCCAAATATACAGTTACAGACATCCCATGACTCACTTGGACCACTGGTTTCCACTGCTTTGCCACACTTTTCCCATTCCCACAAGCACAAATACCCTTCATGCTGTCCCCCTGTATGCTTTTCTTATGGCATGTAATGACTTTAGCTACTAAACAGCTCAGCTAGTCTCCAAGTCTCTGGTCATCTTCTTAAAAACCCTTGTTCATTCCTCTCACCTCCAGTACATGACAAATGATCATGTCATCCTTCTACTCCAGGATCCTGATCTGTGTGACAAAGAGTTTCTAATCTCACCCCATTGTTCATTTCTCTCTCCCTTTAATCTCAATCAGCTCAATGTGTCAACGGCACTTGCTGAAATCACTTATCACAGATGAAATTTATTTAGAATTAATCAGAGACAATTTGAGGTGTTTATTAAAGCAGCAACAATCTCAGCTTGACCTTGCAACAAGATTTCTGTTTCAAAGAAACAACTTCTTTCTTTCTTTTCTTTTCTTTTTTTTCTGACAAGCAGTTGAAAAACTTTCATTAGAGAACTAACGAAGGTGAAACTAGCTGCTGCTCTGCAAGGAATTGCCAACAACAAATAATTCTGCTTAACAAACTTGACATTTTCTCTCTCTTTTTTTTTGTTTGAGAAAAGAACATACAAACTTTGCATAAATCACCTGCCCGGACACTGCCCAAGTAGAGAAAGGGTCTCATTGTGTTGGGTTCCCTTCCCAAACCTCATACCCTCTGAGAGACAGGAGAAGAGAAGTGGTAAGACTATATGGTGGTTTAATTCACAGGTAGACCATGTGGTCCTGTGCTCACTCCCCACCCCTGGTGAGATGGGAAAGGGAATCACAGCAAATGGGGCACAGATTAGGATGAAGGACAGAGAGGACTCACTCACCAGTTATGGTCACAGGCAAAACAGACTCAAATTGGGGAAGAAAAATCAATTTAATCTGTTGCTATTTCATCTGAGTATCACAGTGAGACATAACAACCACATCTTAGAACACCTTCTCTCCACTCCTCTCTTCTTCCCAGGCTCAAATCACTTTGTTCCCCATTTCTCTACCTTCTCCCACCCAGCAGCACAGGGGACAGGGAATGGGGGTTTCAGTCAGTCCACCATTGCCACTCCTTCCGGCATGAAAGTCCAGGAACAAGATGTTCTGAAGCGAGCTTCCCATGGAGTCACAGACCTCTTCTTGCTCAGATCCTGGGTTTGTCATGGGGACATCCATGACCTGCAGACAGACCTCCAGTCCAGAGCACCTCCTCACCCCCTGGATCTGGGGATCCACCCCTGCTCTGGTGTTGAGCATCATTCAAGGTCTCAATTCTGTCACACTTGCCCTCAGGCTCAGTTTTCTGCTCCAGCATGGAGTCCTCCATGGCCTACATGTGGGTATCTGCTCTACCTTTGAAGTTTCGTGGGCTGCAAGGACCATCTTTGCCTTCCCCTACTCCATGTACTGGAACTGGATGTTTGAGGTTCTGTCCTCCCCCTCCTCCTCCTTCCTCCTGGCAATGAAGCTCTCTCTTTGTTCAGGCCGATGGTCTTTTGTTCAGGTCAATGGCTTCTCCTCCATGTTCACTTCATCTTCTTCTTTTCAAGACAGTCCTTCCACTCATGAATATGGATTCTCAGAGGCGTTTCTCTAGTGCTAATTGGCTCAGCCTGGGCTGTGAGGGTCTCTGCCTTGGAGCCAGGGGAGCTGTCACTCTCACAAGGTGGCCCCTTCCCCCACTACCAAAAACGGCTTCCCCACACACACAAACCCAACACAGACCAGTCACATAGAAATGCTGTCCTGTTTCTCCTTCCTTGCTAGATCATCTGCAACCATCAGTAAGACATGGTTGACTCTCTAGTACTGAAAATGTGCTAATTAAGCTTGAATGGTTTTACCAAGAGAAATATAGAGTGAGACCTCTTAAGTCCAGCAGAATTTGGACCCCTCAACTCAATAGTCACAGTCAGTGTCACAGGATGGTTTTACTGTTAATATTTGTTTTTCCCCTCTTTCCTTTACCTAAACCTAAGCAATTCAGAGCTGCTACAGATTTGAATGACCTCATGTATTAATTCTGATCCAATAATTTGTGGCCCTGCTCTATACACGTAAGGCAGATGGTCTGCCATGTTCAAAAGAAGCACAAATTGAAAACCAAGTCTGTTGACTCTGCAGGGAAGGACTGCTCCTTTTGAAACCTCAGCATCTGTAAAGACCTGTCTTTCTGGGAGTCCAAAAAGGCTTTCCAAGCTGCCAAGCCACTTAGCAGCTCCCTGTCAGCCAGAGACGATTAAACATCTCTTGTTAACAGCTCTCTGTTGTTAGGAGAGCCTCAGTGCAAGGCACAGATCAGCTGGCTCTCTAAATGAAGTAGCAGCTTGTTCAGAGCTACTGACCCCATGCTTCCAAAACTATTTCTCCTTTAATCAGGCTTGTCAGAGTAGACTGGCTCTCCCAGGGACATATCTGAGCTTTGGTCACTGCCATGCACAATTCCCTCACTCCTCAGCTTTCCACCTCCTCTAGCCAAGAGCTCATCCTTTCTTGTATTCAGAATTATGCTCATCAATCAAGAAGATAAGACAGATGCAAGCTCCTGATTATAGTGTAGGCACAAAATTATTAAGTCCCATCAAATCACTACCCCAGAGAACAATATATCAAATCCTACAGAAATGCTTTTTGTCCTACAAGCAGAGGGTTTTCCAAACTCAGGGATTTCTCCAGAGACATCAGACCCTTGGTTTAACTCAGACCCTTGTTATAAAATAGAATTCTAACTCAGACCCTTATTATAAAATGGAATTCTTCCAAATAGGAAACAGAAAGGGAGCCATCTGAACTAATGTTGAGTCTATACACCATCAGTTGTGGAGAACAAAAGAAAGAATATCTGTTCCCTTTTTTTTAGGAATCTGTCCCCAAAATATTCTTTTCTCCAAGTTCCCAAGCAGTTTGAGGATAAATGAGAGTATTTGGGGCAAGTAATTATTTTGCTAGAGAAAAATAATTTCCTACCTCTTTCTTTGTACATATTTAGCCTTTGCATCCATCTCTTTATCTTAAACTGGCCAAGCAAATTGCATTATCATGTTATGTTCCAGGAGAGAAAAACCTGCACACTGTAAGAAGATGACAGAGAAGAAAAAAATAAGTTTGTTGGAACAAAGAAGTCCAGCAGTTACTTAGAACCCAGTAATAAACTGCTAAAATCCATGAGCATGGCTACCTCTCTTCATAATATCCATAATAAACATAATAATTAAGGCAGGCAGAATATGTGGAGGGTGACCCTGAAAGCATGTTTCATGCTACAGCAGCTGTATAATAAGCACAGGGATATCTGAACCATGTTAACCATCAAATGATGCACCAAGAAAGATCCTTGAGAGCTCACAGACCAGTTCTGTTGCATCACAAGGTCTCTGCTCCTTGAAAATTGATTATGCAATTGAGATTTATAAGTTAACCCATGAATGACTTTTATTTCCACACAAATCTCCTACTGGACTGTGCAAATTAAAAGTTTATGTATGTGTGGAGTTATCTCAGTTGTAATTATACTTCAACAATCTCATTTGCATAAGTCAGAGATTGTAATGGCTTACTCAACTAAGCATACCCATGCAGTTAATTACTTTTTTCCAAATGAAATGCCAAAATTATTTCCCAGCAGAGAAAGGCAATTGCTCATCCAAAGCAGCACAGGATGCTGTTGGTCTTAAAACAATTAATATGAAATTAATTTTAACAGACCACTGAACCATAATCAGTGAGCAATGCAAAGCATAATGTGACCAAATACAGCAGCTCAACTGGCAAGTCCACTTCTCTTCTGTCTTTCACTAGGAAATTCTGAAATGAAGAAACACATGAAGCACCTTCATCTTTAGAAGACAGCAGTCCTGGGCTGGTTAGAGGGGAAATCTGTCCCTGAGAAAGCAGAAGTGGAAGCACATGTTACTACAAACTCAAAAATTAGCAAAGGCAGATGCCTCATATTCCCACCTTATCTTCACACCACACAAGAAGGAGTGGGAAAGTTTAAAAGGCTTGGAGAAGACAGAGAAAATACTGTGTCCTGGTTGAACAATCAAGACAAAATAATGTCACGTGCAAAAAGGACGACGTGACGCTATGAGTCTGAGATTGTGCTGGTAAATTCAGGACATGTGGCCACCTTTATTTACTAACTCAGATTTAGATGCAGTTTATCTTGAATTGGGTTGGTCCACAGTATGATGTTGACTCTCCTGTTGGGAATGTTGGGAGAGTTGCCCATGTCTTTGGTCTGAGCAAAGTTCCTGGTAAGATAAAGCAGACTGTATTATGTCATTAGCACAGACTGGCACAGCCACTCCTTACCCTTGCATTCATACTTTGTGCCAGCTCTTCCATGTCCCATGGTTTTTGGACAGCCATCTCCAGGAATTACACAACAGGTAGATATTATCAGGTTTTCCAGTCCAGAGATTTTGGGCAGCTTGTCAGGATCCCTTCTGGCAGAGTTACACCAACATTACAGTCTTTTTTGTTTCAATCTGAACTCCAATTAATTTTAAAACTGCCAAATCCACTTTGAATAGATTGATCTTTCTCTGCCCTACTCAACTTTCAAGTAATATCACTTGGAACTATTACAGAACCTATATCACCACCGTGGCCTATTGAAATCTGTCGTTGCCTCAACCAGAACATATTTAAACTGAAGAAAATATTAGTTTCTGCCCTGCAGGCACTCAAAGACTCTTGTGAAAGGGGCTTTGTACTACCAGGCAAGTTTTCTACAGTGAATCCAATTCCAGGGGGCTTAATAGAAAAACTTTTAGGCTGGAGGGGATGCACAGAGCTCAGTAATCCATAAAGATACATAGCTACAGCCACAGTAAACTCAGGGCAGGCTGCAAACTTTGTGGCAGGATGTAGTAAGTCTATTCTGATCTCTGTTGGCATGGATTTATTTTCCTGAATGTCTCTGTGTAGACAAGCTGGGAATGAAACTGCTATTACAGACAGGGAGTTAGAGAATAGATAATTGCTTTGTGATCTGAAGTCCTTGCAGCTCCACTGCGCCAGCATGTCAATAATTCACAGATTAGAGATGTGGGGCTGTGATTTCCTCTTTAGAAAGTGTTTCTCAAGTAGTCTGATTTATTTGTTTTTTAATGCATGGATTATCAGTTTAATTTCCATGAGGTTTTTAATCTGAAATTTAATTTAGGAGATTTTGTCAATTGATTGTTAAAATTCATTTTGCTAGGTGCACTCAGAGGAACTGTCTTCCAAAAATACATCTCTTGGTTTTTATTGCAAAACTCAGACAGATTCTTATTATACCAATCTAGACATTTCCAATCCCTTAAAGCCACAAAGGACCTTTTCTCATTTCCTCTCTGTGATTCCAGCAGAACTGCAAAGGGCTTTCCCCAACAGAACTATAGGAACGACATTCAGGACAAGGTGTGAGCCTATAAAGTATGGGGATGAGTGTGCAAATCATTCTGACTCAGTTCACAATGCACAATGGAGAGTGAGACAGAGAGCTTGAACAAACCAAAGGTCCTTTGACTCTGAATCCCATCTGTGACAGTGATCATAGACTCAGAGAATAATTTTGTTTGGAAAAGACCTTTAAGATCATCAAGTCTAATCATTAACTTCACACTGACAAGTCCCCATCTAAACCATGTGTGTTGGGGTGGGAGATGTTTTAGCAGGGGAAGGGGCCACCTTGTGAGAGTGACAACTCCCCTGGCTCCAAGGCAAGCCAATTAACAATAGAGAAATGACTCTCTGAATCCATATTTGTGAGGGGAAGGACTGTCTTGAAAAGAAGAAAGTGAAGTGAACCTGGAGGAAAGGCCATTGACCCGAACAAAAGACCATCAGTCTAAAGAAAAAGAGAGCTTTGTTGCCAGGAGGACTGAGTGCAGGACCACATGGTCTACCTGAGGGTCAAACCACCACACCATGTCCCTTAGCACTATGTCTACATGACTCTTCAATCCCTCCAGGGATGGGGACTCCACCACTGCCCTGGACAACCCCTGCCAATGCCTCAGAACCCTTTCAACAAAGAAATTCTTCCTCACATCCAATCTCAACTGTCCTGGTCACAACTGGAGCCCATTTCCTCTTGTCCTGTCCCTTGCTCCTTGGTTGAACAGACCCACCCCCACCTCTCTCCACCCTCCTTTCAAGTAGTTGTAGAGAGCAAAGGAAAGTTGGTCAAGGAAAGATGATAAAGACCAGACATGCTAAGAGTCATCCAAAGGGCATGGAGCAATATGGTACAGAGAACATACTTTAGGATCTAAAAATATTACAGCAACCCTGAAAACTTTCCTAACTAGCATTAATTGGTTTAGACACAGTTCCCCGTGGAGGGAACCCCAAACCCTTTCCCACCCCTGTTAAGCTGGGCTCTCCCAATGGCTCCACAGCCTTTCTCTGTCTCTGGCTTTTCCATTCCCTTCCCTGTTGCAGAAGCAACCTAACCTCAAAGTCATCCTAATCTTTTGGGTTCAAAATCTGTTTCTGCTCACACTTTTTGTAAGGTTTTAGCTACATCTGACTGACAAGAATAAAGATAATTAAAGCCTGAAAAGAAGTATCTGGATTGCATCAGTACAGTGTCATAACACTTGCAAAGCTAAGATCAAAATTGGTGTCCATGGCAAGAACAGTGCAGTGGTGACATTTTGGTGCATTTAACTTTTCAGGATGTTGCTTAATTTTGTTCATATTGGAGATCTTGTGTTTTCATTTACTACTTATCTTTCAAAGAAAAAAAGCAATCAAAGGCAAATTTTAGTGATAGCAGGATGTTTTCTTCCCCATTAAATGGAAATTGAAATGTGCTTAGAACAAATAACTGCAGGTGCAGAGCTGCAACTTCTCCCATCCGCTCCTCAAGAAATGCACCTGGAGACACTTCCATGACTCTCTGAACCCTGTCTCAAGTCAGCTGAAGTGTCTGGGGATGGGGTGTGCTACTTCTAACTTTCCTCCAGCAAGATTTACCCTTTTTAAATCTCCCTGTACAGGGTATTTGAGGGGCTTGAGGGAATGTGAACAGCTGAAAGAAGCTGATTTAAATCAAAACATCCTCAAAGGCTGGGATTTGTGATTCTCCAATATGGTGTATCTCCTCCCAGCTGGTTATCCTTTACCTTGAGACACACATCTCTGATTCAACCCAGCTGCCCAAATGTAGGCATCACTGGTCACCAATCTGGCTGTGAGCAAAGTGGATGGAGCAGAAGACGGAGGCTGAGAGATGAGCTCTGAGACCTTGGCTTGGTGCCACATGCTATTGAACATTGAGGACCTGACTTGCATTTGATTTCAAGTCTATGTCAATAAAAAGACAAACTCCTCAGCACAGAGAAGTGCCCTGCTTTGCTACCAGCAGTACCCAGTTAGAAGTTCACTGTGGATCCCTATGGAAAATACTAATTTATGAAGCCTGGACAGAAAACAGGTGAGAACAGTTGCTGGGAGGAGAGAGGTTTTATGCTGAAGGTTTCTTTAGGGAGGGATCTGACTTTCATGTCAATTTTCTCATACTCTGGTCAGTAAAGTAAAAGTGGAGGTGTGTTTTTGCTCTATGTATTTTTGGAATGGTTTGAGAAAAGAACCTGTTGACTGCTCCACATATCTCAAAAAAAATAGAAAAAATATGATAAGACCTTGTTTCTTTCCTGATTCTGTAATACACCAATGAAAGATCTCCTACTTATGAACATTATGAGTTTGGGATCCTATTCCCTCAGCTCTTAAAATATTTTATCCTAACTTTCCTAGGAGTTAGGTGGTTCAATATTTGCTGTTCCATACAAAATTTAGCAGTCTATTCCTACCTAATTTTTCTTCCCTCTTAAGGTTACCACTGAAATAAACAATGCCAGAATCTGTGATTCCTTTTGCTGCACAGATGTGCATGAATTGAGGTTACTGGATTCATTTCAAGCAATCCAAACAGTCCATTTTGCTCCTGGGAACTGATCTTTCTTAACATTATGCAGGGGCAACCCAAAATCTAGTATGAAGGATACCAAATTTCCTATTATCAGCACTTACCAAGGTGGTCTGGAAGGAAATTTCCACTGTGGACTGAAGTGTTGTCCCTTTAAAAACCTTGATGATTCATGAATGTATCCAGAAACCCTCTTTTGTGATCAGGATGAAGAAGTCCTGAAGTGGGGAAAGTCTCATACACACATACAGTTTCTTAATAGAGAAATTAGAAATATCCAGCAGAATAATTGCATGACCTTGAGAGGCATCAGCCTCTCTCAATCTATTTGCAGGTTTTGGATTGGTTTTTTTTTGTTTTTAAAGTCATTTCTCAAGAGTTATTGCAATTTTAACTAGATTGGACATAAGTGTTGATAGCATCACAGACCTTAACAACACCAGAAAAGTGAAAATGAAAGAAAAGTGATGCTCCATTTTGCATATGACACGCTAATTAATTTCCCAAGCTATTACCAAGAAGTCATTAACATTGTTATATCATAATTAAAGCACATTTTTTAATTTCAGACTTGGTTTGTTCCCTTGTTTGGTTGGATTTTTTTTTTTTCACTTTGCTCCTGCTGCCCATCCATTGTGAAAACCCTGGAAGGAAAGAAGGGGATCAAGCTGTCACACAAGTTTCATACTCAAGGGCTCATACTGACTGGCCTTGAGTTTTTTGCATAAACATTCATATATGTGAACAAAAAGAAACACACTCTTAATACTAACACCAAAACCAAATATTTTATTGTCTACATTGTCATGGTGTTAAGTTCTTCAACAGAGAGCACTCCCCTCATAGATGCTTCTAAGCTAACCCTATGTACAAATAAAGGGAGTATTATCCCATTGATTGCTGTAATTAAATGATTTATCCCATCCACTTGGAACTCAGTGCTCATCTGAGACCTTCTAAACCCCAAGCTTGGAGGTGTTTTTGTCCATTCACCTCACTAAGGACCCAAGGGATAATATCCAGTGTTCAGCCATGATATGATCCCCTAAGATTCAAAGTTCAGAGACAAGCCAAGAGTGGCTCCATTTCACCAGCACTCAACTTTGTTCAGCTTGGCAGGCAAGTTTGATTGGGATGAACCCAAATCCAGTAGCTGCATCCTTATTTTGCAGAAGTCCCTCCACTCCCACATGCCAAGTTAGTGTTTAAAATACCCAGAGTTTGATATTCAGAGGCATCATTCCCAGACCTATCAAACAAGGACAGCTGCCTCCACTCAGCACTCAGACAGCCTGGACCACATTTCACCTGCATTTTCCAGAAGGAGAAAACCCCTTGCAAAATGCAGTAGTGGCACGCTGCTGTCTCAGAGGGAACATCTTTCATCCAGGCACCTATGTGGCCTGAATCACAGAATTACAGAATGACAGAACTACCTAGATTGGAAAAGACCATTAAGTCCAATCATGAACCCAACACTGACAAGTCCCAGACTAACCCATGTCCCTCAGCACTGTGTCTACATGACTCTTCAATCCCTCCAGGGATGAGGACTCCACCACTGCCCTGGCCAACCCCTTCCAATGCCTCAGAACCCTTTCAGCAAAGAAATTCTTCCTCACATCCAATCTCAAATGCCTTGGGCACAACTTGAGGCCATTTCCTCTTGTCCTGTCTCTTGTTCCTTGGTTGAACAGACCCACCCCCACCCCTCTCCACCCTCCTTTCAGGGAGCTGGAGAGATCCAGGTCTCCCCTCAGCCTCCTTTTCTCCAGGCTCAACACCCCCAGTTCTCTCAGCTGTGAACTCATCACACTTGTGCTCCAGACCCTTCCCCAGCTCCATTGCCCTTCTCTGGACACGCTCCAGCACCTCCATGGCCTTCTTGGAGTGAGGAGGCACAGAGCATGACGGGGCAATGCAGCACAGCAGCAGGCAAAATGTCCAACAAGCTGGACCTCTTGGAGGTGGAGAAATTCAACAAGAAGAAGCTGAAGAAAATCAACACAGAGGAGAACACATTGCCCTCCACGGAGACTGTTGAGCAGGAGAAGGAATGTGTGAAGTCTAAGAGTGAGATGGTCTGAAACTGCTTAGCCTGCAGAGGAAAAAAATGATATAATTTATCTTGATGGAGTGGAGGTTGTGACATGTTGGCAGCCTCAGAAAAACATATTTAAAGTACAGTATATTTAATATACTGGTCTATATACAGAACTTCTGAGAGGGAGAGAGAGAGGGTGCTGGGTCTCTTCTTTGTGTGGTTATGTGTATTTGCATGTAAAGATTTTCACATCCCAATTACTGCTAGGAAACCACTGGCTCCCAATCTGAAAGGAAATTTCAGGATTTTACATTTTTCTTATCCCAAATTGGTTCATAAATACAAAATAATGAAAATTACTGTGGACCAGGAATCATCAAGAGCTTCAGAAGTGGGTGGGATCAAAATTCATGTCAGTCATTCTGCAACTTGTTTTTCCACCTCAGCTTGTAAAAAAATCTTCTTATTCTGTTTACAAGTATATTTTTCTTCTTTTTCTTCTTCTTCTTGCTCCATTGACAAAACACACAGTCATTTCAGCCCTGTAAATGGAGCTTTTATGTTTTCTCTGGGCACAGCTCCACTGAGCTTTGCAGCACATAAAAATAATCTTACCCAATATTTTTTGCAATGAAAAAAATGCTTTTTTCCCACCTAACAGGTTCTGCCTGGGGATATTCCACCCAGCTCAAACTCAGGATTGCTAGGAACATTTTCCCAGCTCTTTAACACATAGACATGCATGCTACTGGAGGAGAAGCTCTATTCCTTGTGTTGCAACATAGAGTTCAGTTGATATATTTAATGCAGGTCGGCATGAAAATTGCTTCTTTGCAACTTAGGTGGATGATAAACTCTATACCTTGTGGTAGTTAGAATTTCACTGGAATGAAACCATGCAACAAGCTTTGTCTTTACTTAGAAGAGTGAGTGAAAACATTTATCATCTGTGATGAGTATGCTGAGCAAAGCAGAGGTTTTCTTCAGTTTCCCAGCAGTGTCTCTCTCTTTATAAGGAGAAATGTTATCCAGTACTATGTACACATCCAATCAGTTAGTCCTGTCTTCTATGAAAGGTAGCAGCTTTTGAAAATTAATCCATCCAACATTTTAATCTCATGTGCAGATGCAAATTAGACTTTAATTGCTCACTAGCTAAACTGATCATTGAAATACCCATCAAATTGGATATACCAGGGAGGTACAAATGATTACACAGTAGAGCTTTGCCTCATTTCTGGTAATGGGAGATGAAATATGTTTCAACAAAGTCATTTCTTGCCCATCAGTCCCCTGCAGGGGTCTGGCTGAGTCCTGCTCATTTAGACTCTTCCAAACCTCTTAACTCTTTTGATTCCCAGTGTGTGAAATCACGTGTGTTGGATTGTCTAGTTGTAGATGATCATCAGATCCCTGAAGTGCCTATTCTTCTGTGTCATACAGTGAGACAGCTCTGGCTTAGCCCAAGAAATACACCCTATGAAAAATGCTCTGGGACACCAGGAGGATATTAATATGATGTGTGAGATAAAAACATCCCCTGTGTGATGGCCATGATCTGTAGTGCTCATGGAAGTAGATATCCTCGTAAGCCCTTGACCTCTATTTCTAGCTGATGCTCTTCTAAGAGAGAAATGCCAAGGTGAGAGTGGAGCACAGAGGCAACATGAAGACAGGAGAGAGCAGTCAAAGCTCAATTATGTGTTTATCATCCCTGAGAGTTGATGAAATTGTTATGATAACAAATGTACTTTTTAAAGGCATTCTCCTAGCTGCCAAGCTATGGAATGAAGGTGAAGGTGGGGTGATAAGGCTGCTGCACAGAGTTAAAAGCCAATGCATTTAACACATGACATGACATAAATCATCAGTGACAGCCTGCAGCCAGGTAGCTCCTTTCATCATAGCTTTCAAAGCAATTAACAAAGCGTGGTCAGTGAATAGCAAATTCCAAGCCCAGGAGGGGTGAAATGGTTGCACAGAAGTCACTACTCAGTTCAAGAGCAGAGGAAGAAGTGGTAACCACCTTTCCTGAATAATAATATGGATTCATTGCAAGTACTCCACTTCTCCTAACCAACCATGGATCCGAGCTCTAGAGAACAGCCTAGACTTGGTTCAGGGCAGCAATGATCTACAAGCATTACTCTGATGTACACATTCTTACAGGGCACTATTCCTGTCTTCTTGTGCACATAGAACAGAAGTTTCACTGGATGGATAAACCTCCTAGAAATTTGAACATTGATCTAACAGGTGGGGAATGGTATTCCCCTTCACTTTGGAGGAATATTTTACCACTACTTTAGCTAAATTCCTAAGCAGACTCTGCTTAATCCCCAGACAGGTGGTAACTGCCTTTCACTGATGCCAAGGGATGTGAACTTCTACAACTGGAAGGGACAACAGGGAACCAGTCACAGGAAGGTCATTCTACTTTCAGATCACCAGGATAAGATGTTTTAAACCAGAATAATCCCTAGACAAAGCAATAAAAAAGAAGTTTCCTTATGCCAGATCCTGAGAATAAGAAAAGAACTGAAAATCCTCCACAAAGCCTGTAGTCTCCTGGTTCATCAGCTCATCTATTTGTGAGGGACGTGATGCATCCTTATAGGATAAAGCTTAATGATATAAAGTACATGCATGGATATCTTTTTTATAAACTTTTGTAACTCTGAGGTCTATTTTGGACCTTTTGTGTTCTAACTTTAGCCTAACTTGGCTTTAAAATTTTTAAAAAGCCATTGGCTCCATCAAAGTAATCTGATGCTGTTGATTTGTTGATTCTTAGACAGTCTAATGAGACAGTCTGGGCATGATTCAGTCTGGGCATGATTCAGGACACCTAGAAGAAAATAAGATGCCTTAGGGATATCTCCTGTCCTCCAGGCACCAAACCAGAGGAACATGGTCCTGACTCATACCAGCTTAACCTGCTCTTGGGTGTCTAAGCTGAGACTTGGCAGCTACACTGAGGCATCTGAATCCCAACCCATTCAGCAACTACATTTTCAACAAATAACTCCATATTACTCATAAGCATTATGGAGTACATCTATGCTTTATGCCATTGGCCAATATAAAAGGTGGGAATCCATATGGAATAAGTGTTTTCTGGGGTGAAATTTTACCTAGGAAAAATGACTATGATGTAATATTTTATGAGCAATATTTTGTTCTGCCCATAAATCCTTTAACCTTGCATGTGCTGGAGGGGTTTTCAACACTTTTTTACAGCACTTTTTTACAGCATGTTTACAAAGTTTACATTCTCTTTTGCACTTAGAAAAAAGGAGAAAAGGAAGGTCATGGAAGTTACTCAAAGGCCATGGAAGTTACTCTGCTGGTATCTCACACTCCATCTGCCAAATATTAAATCCTTTTTCTCTTGTGATCCTAACAGAAAAGGATTTCCTAAGCATATACTACCCATTGCAGTCAACCACTGCATTTCCCACGTGTTTCAGAGCAAACAGCTGAGCTGGGTGTTAGACTTAGGTATAAATGAATGATTGGGGCAGATGAAGGTCTGATCAATGGGTAGAAAAATGAATTATTATTCAAAGCTGGTTTTGTCGACAGCAATCCTGAGTGGCTGAGAGACAACACTCCTGGCAGGAGCGTGGGTTGAATCTCAAAATTGTGAAGGCCTGTTTCATGGTCAAAAGAGAGGAAGAATGTCTCTGAATTGTTTGGAAAGAAAACTTCAGAAATCAAGTAGCTGACAGGTTTGTTTTCCATCTGGCCTTGGGTAATAATAACCATGGCCAATTTTGAAGGAAGGACAATGCCAGAACCCTGTACATGTGACTAGAAAATGAGTTCTTGTACTGCAACAAACAGACCCCAGAATCCAGTGAGGTTTCAAGTAGAATCATGGAATGGTTTGGGTTGAGAAGGACCTTTAAAGATCATCTAGTTTCAACCCACCTACTATGGACAAGGATACTTTCCACTAGACCAGGTTGCTCAAAGCCTCAACCAACCTGGCCTTGAACACTTCCAGGGATGGGGCATCCACAGCTTCCACTGGGCCAGTGTCTCACCGCCCTCACAGTAAAGAAATAACAGGGTACGTTTCAACACATAGAATCATAGAATCATAGAATGGTTTGAGTTGGTAGAGACCCTTAAAGGTCATCTAGTTAAACCCCACTGCAGTAAGCAGGGTCATCTTCAACCAGATCAGGTTGCTCAGAGCCCCATCCAACCTTACCTTGAATGTTTCTAGGGATGGGGCTGCTACCACCCCTCTGGGCAACCTGGGCCAGTGTCTCCCCACCCTCACTGTAAAAAAATTCTTCCTTATAGCCAGTCTAAATCTGCCTTCTTTTAGTTTAAAACCATTTCCTCTTGTCCTACTGCTAAAGGCCCTGATAAACCATTGTCCCCATCTTTCTTATACACCCCCTTTTGAGTATTGAAAGACCAATAAGGTCTTCCCAGAACCTTTTCTTCTCCAGGTTGAACAACCCCAACTCTCTCAGCCTTTCTTCACAGCACAGGTGTTCCATCCTTCTGATCATTTTTGTGGCCCTCATCTGGACCCACTCCAACAGGTCCATATCTTTGTTGTGCTGAGGACTTCAGAACTGGACACAGTGCTCCAAGGGGTTCTCAGCAGAGCAGAGGGGCAGAATCCTCTCCCTTGACCTGCTGGCTACCCTCTTTTGATGCAGCCCGGGATATGGTCATTGGCCTTCTGGGCTGTGAGCGCACATTCCCAACTCATGTCCAATTTTTTATCCACCAGTACCCTCAAGCCCTTCTCCACAGGGCTGCTCTCGACCTCTTTATCCTCCAGCCTGTATTGATACCAGAGATTTCCCTGAACCAGGTGCAGGACCTTCTTCTTGGCCTTGTTGAACCTCATGAAGTTTAAATGGGCCTGCTCCTCAAACTTGCCCAGGTCCCTCTGGATGACAGCCCATCCCTCAGGTGTGTCAACCACACCACTCACCTTGGTGTCATCAACAAACTTGCTTAAGGTGCACTCAACCCCACTGTGTATGTCATTGATGAAGATATTAATGAAGACATTAATACACTGAAAACAGGTTCTGCTTTGGCAAAACCAGATGTCAGGTAGATTTAAGGAATCATCTCAGAACAAAGTTATCCCTAAAAATTTGCATAGTGCTATAGTGCTCAGCCCTGAACCAGGAGACCAGCCCAAAGCAGGATGCCATATAACTGCACTTACAAGTGCTGAGCTTCTGCTAATCAGCCTGGGAAAGCTGTAAGATCACAGAATCACAGAATATTAGGGATTGGAAGGGACCTCGAAAGATCATCTAGTCCAATCCCCCTGCCAGAGCAGGAACACCTAGATGAGTTCACACAGGAAGGCATCCAGGCGGGTCTTGAATGTCTCCAGAGAAGGAGACTCCACACCCTCCCTGGGCAGCCTGTTCCAGTGCTATGTCACCCTCACTGTAAAGAAGTTCCCCCTCAAATTTAAGCGGAACCTCCTGTGTTCCAGCTCACACCCATTGCCCCTTGTCCTATCATTGGACACCGCTGTGAAGAGCCTGGCTCCATCCTCCTGACACTCACCCTTCATATATTTATAAACATTAATGAGGTCCCCCCTCAGTCTCCTCTTCTCCAAGCTAAAGAGCCCCAGCTCCCTCAGCCTTTCCTCATCAGGGAGATGCTCCACTCCCTTCATCATCTTGGTGGCTCTTCGCTGGACTCTCTCAAGCAGTTCCCTGTCCTTCTTGAACTGTGGGGCCCAGAACTGGACACAATATTCCAGATGTGGCCTCACCAGGGCAGAGTAAAGGGGAAGAAGAACCTCTCTTGACCTACTGACTACACCCCTTCTAATGCACCCCAGGATGCCATTGGCCCTCCTGGCCACAAGGGCACAGTGCTGGCTCATGGTCATCCTGCTGTCCACAAGATGTGTTAGCCTAGAGAAAACCCCATACTAGCTCAATAATTTGGTTTTCACCTTACATTCCTCACCCAGAGCATGGGCAAAGCAAGCTCACCTTCCTAAAACCTAGTGCAGACTATCCACCATCCAGTTCCTTCTGCTCCTTTGGTTCTGCTCACAAGGGTGGGATTGGTATTCTCCCTGCAATCCCATAAGAGGGATGATGGCAGTGAAAGTGATCCTATCCCATTTTGCTTTACGTTATTTCTTAGAGAAAAATAAAATGCCAATTAAAAAATATTTAAAGCCCTATTAAAAACAACTTACTAGCTTGCTGGGGGATAAAAAACCAACACTGGATGTATTTCATGGCCTGTGAAATATACAGCACTGTCCAGTGGGCACTTGAGCTCTGCTATACTAGCTCCTGTTTTGAATGAATCACCACCTGGTGCTATAGATGATCTCGGTTAATTACCCCCCCTTGACATGAAACAGAGCAGTTGTTGCAATTTTATGAGTCACAAACTGTGCTGGTAATAATAATAATTCTGCCATGAAGCCTTAACTTTATATCTTAATTGGAGAGAATGCTGTTCAATAAAGAGGTACGGTAGGACATGTGGAGGAAGTGATGTGGGGAAAACTGGTGCCCATAAAAACTTCTACAAATTCCTTGCAGTGCCTGAGGTTCACAATGCAACAGGAAGAGCAGACTTCTTCTGAAAGAAGTACTATAATTTAATATATAATGTACCATACATGGACTTTGGAAAGTAAAAGTGGACCTGGGTATTTAGGTACAGTATGTTTGGACTCGATGATCTCAAAAATCTCTTCCAACCAAATGATTCTATGATTCATTTATCTACCTTCAAGCACTTAGGTCAGGACTGCGCCCACCATAAACTCTCTCTTTGCACCATTAAGAGAAATGGCTACCCAAGGAGCTACTCAGTCTCCTAAGATCCAAATCAGTCTCTGAAGGTACCTCATTGCCTGTAGAAGTAGCTTTATCTCATTTAGCTGTCCTAGACAGGTGCATGAAGTCCTGCAGGGTGAAACTGGACTTGAAATTGAGGTATAGATTTCAGTTCATGTCATTGAACAAATGCTTTTCCATCTCTACCATTCTTCTTCTGATCTGTCCCATCATAGTGACTTGTTCATCTTCCTGAGTGTCACTGGATGGTAAAATCTTTGAGGGGGACAGGATGCAGCAAAAGAAGATCTTGTTCCCTGTTAGATCTCCTGATGTTTGTGTCACTAGTAGTTGAATCTGTGAAGGTTTCTCTAGGCAAGGAGGCATTACAAATACAGGAGAGGAGATGGGTCCCTGATGGACCAATAAAGGACAAAGTTTTGCTAATACATGAAGTCAAATGCCTTTTTGTGAGGTGGTATTTGGACTCACAATAGCAGAACAAATCAAGGATGATGGAGTTGCAACCTAGTGTGATCCACCTGTCCTTACCCCACCTAGCAGTGTGAAAACACTTTTTCTCCCTGACTACAAGATTAGGGAACTGTGAGAGAGAAGATGAAGCACTGAGAGCCCCCTGTCAGCCTCTCATCCCTGTGCATGGTTATGCTAACTGCAGCCTGTGATCCTTTCATCCTGGATCGATCCTTTCATCCTGGATCAATCTCTTCCATGTTTTCTGATTCTCCTCCTTGAAGCCTTTCCTTCAGGTACCCTTTAAAGCTTTATATCCTATCATGAAAATGGCAAAGCAGAGGACTCCCCATGCTTTCATCTTCCTGTTCCTGGTATCAGTCTGTCTGCAAGCTGCACTTCTTCCTTCTCAGAAGCAGATGCTCTTCTCAATGATGCTGCCCTTATCACAGATTTCACATTCACTGGCAGCTTTCCAAGGACAAGTTAGGAAGGGGCTCATAATTTTCTTGGCTTAGCTGAAATGTGAACAATAATGGCTTGGAAATAAAAACTATAAGGAGGAGTTAATAGCTTTCTTACACAGTTGCAATGATAAACCATTAGCCTGCTGCTTAGCTCCACTACATGCAAGTGTTGCTTGCATAGACCTCAAGGCAGCTTCAGCAGGCTACTATATTCCTCCTGATATAAACCATTTTAATATTAAAGTTTATCAAAATAAATGGATGAAAATAAGAAGTGGATCAAGGAATGGTAAGAATTTCAGTTTATTTTTTTTTTTCTAAGAAGAAATTCAATTATTGCTGGAAATCTTCAAATTCAGAAAGCATCTGAAAATGGGAAGTACTGTCAGGGGTGACTTTGCAGGAGACATGCATTAGCTCAGACTTTCCCTTGTTCTCAGACTAACCAAGGAGAGAATGGAATATGGAGCAAAAAAAGTCTTGCAAGACTAGATCTAAGTTTTCATAATGATTGTTCATGGTGATAACCCCTGCTGTGCTTCTTAAAATAATTCCTTTTGACTCGTGTGCCAGCTCATGAGACCAGATGGTTTATACTGATTTACAACTGAGCAACTCAATGCATTCTCAGTTCACCTATGAACTTGGGTGCACAATACTGCAATGCCTCCTTTCTCTATCCTTCCAATCCCCAAGTCATTGGCAGATTAGAGTCCATGGCTGCCTGAAAGCTCTACACAGTGTCTGATGCATAAAACCAAGATCTTCACTCCACACAGCAAGTAGAGAGAAATTATACATCATAATCCACAGTGATTTAGGCCCATGATGTTTGAGGTAAAAGACATCAGGAAACCTGTTTAGAAACCAACTAGGTTGAAAGAGCAGAGCAGATCCCCATGTTTGGTTATATAGTCCATGGTATAAACTCCACTGATTTACAGGCTGCAATAGTACAAACAGTAGTAGCAACAAAGACAGCCAGTTCAAATGGAGACACTACTCTGTAGAGACTTGAAGTAAGGAAGAGAAATCCCATCCAAACCACCAAGAAGTGACTGCACCGTGGCCTCTGTTGTTAACATGATGATGGCTTATTCTCTCAGAAACACAATATTCATAAACAGATTTTTTTTATCCTCTTTTAGTGCATAGTTACTGCCATACCTGAACGAGACAAGAAAAATGGGGAGTAGCACCTGCCAAAGTTCACATCTTTCCACATAAGGAGATTTGTGGGCATACTGGCATCAATCATGCAATGACCACCATAGCAGAGACAGGGCTGTATAGCATGGACCCAAATCCCTGTGGTATGCACATGGCTCTGGCAAGAAGTTGGATGTCTTTAGAGCAGGATAGCTGTACACTATAATGTCTAATAATAGGATCTAAGCATTTCAGAGCTCTGCTTTCTCAGTAGGCATGGCTTGCCTTGGTACAGCTGGAGCAGTCCTCTCTCTCATCCCTCTGCCACATCTATTTCTAGCTGTGTATGTGAAGCAGCTGCTGAGACAGAGCCTGTAATGTAAAGGAAAGAAACCAGGAACTACTTTTACTTAGTCAGCTGTGCTCCATACTGTGGCAAATACTCCAGAGAGAATTCTCTGCAGTGGGAGAAGAAACCTTATGGCTGTGAGAATGGGTCCCTATAAGAATCTTCAGAGCTGTAAATTGGTGGAACCCTGAGTGCTCTAGACAAGAAAACCTTGTTAAATATTTCAGGAAAAGATTGTGAAAGTACAGAAATGAAGGGAAATTACAGCCTCCTGTTTAATGACTGGTACTCAGCCTACTGAACTGTCTTTCCACTTTTCCATGCTCGCCCAAAAGCATCTTTGCTCATGTGGTACAAGTTGATCGTGCTTTATGGCTCTAGTTTTATTTCCCTAGAACATAAATTACAGGATTTTACTTCTGATATAACTATTAAAGATTTGTACTTAGGCAGCAGTAGGTCCATGACATGGATCTGGGCACCCAAAGAGGTTGTTGTGCAAAGGCAGAATTATCCCCAAAAAAGCCAAGAATAAAGGACAACAGGTGAATGCACAGGACAAAAACAAATCAAAGACATCTGAGACAGAACAGTTTGAGGAGTATCCAGTGTAATATGCCAGTGATATCCCCAGTGTCACAGGAACAGGTTAATTGGTGTCCATAAGGTGATGTGATAAAGGTGAGGCACCTCACAAGTTCAAATATCAATAAACAGAAGTTGCAACGCCTCTCATTGCTGAAGAAAAGCATACAAAAACAAAGCCAAAATTCAAGATCTCTGAACATAGGAAATTCCTGTTTTCTTAGGAAGGAAAAACCATTTCAGAGTGAAAAGTAGAATTTTTCAGGTCTGCTGTCAGAAGGCAGAACTCCATATGCTGCCCCAGCCTCCTCTTCACTCATGCATTTTCAAACCTAAGCTTAACAACCACAGACTTCACAAGGCCCACAGTCTCTTCAGCACTTCACTGAGCTCCCAGAAACTCAAGGGACCATGTAAATTCTTCAGAGATTAAGAAACAATCTCTCCAGTTTCCATCTTTACTACAGAAATGTTAACAAATTTAAAACCTCCCTGGAAGTGTTCTGGGCCAGGTTGGATGAGGCTTTGAGCAACCTGGTCTAGTGGAAGGTGTCCCTACTGCTGGCAGGGGGGTTGGAACTGGATGAGCTTTAAGGTCCCTTCCAACCCAAACCATTCAATGATTCTACAACCCCCAAAGCAAGGTATTAAATGAGCAAGACTTTTCTAAGAAGTGGTAAGACTTTATTTTTGCATTTATGACACAGGAACCGTAATTGGACCTTACTCCAGTCTCTGCTAAGAACTTCCTGCAGACAGAGTTTTGTCTGAACCTCTCACAAAAATGAGAATGAATTCACACCAGGGTTGTCTACTAATGTTGTTCAGTCATCTCAAAGGCTGACATTTCCCTCTTTTTGAATCTTCTTCTCAACCTTAACAGAATGCTTTCATCTGATTATTAGGGAACATTGTTTTAGGTTTGCATCTCTTCCTGTGCTTCGCTCATGAATGCTTTGATTTATTGCTAGAAAAGCTGTAGAACAGGTCTCTTCCTTAAGCTAAAGAATTGATGAATCGAAACCTGAACTCAAGATTTATAATATGATTAATGTCAGTACAACTTGGTGAATCAGATACTCTGGAAGTTGCTTGCTTTGGCCACTTTCTTTTATGCACCTGTGTCTTCATTGAGCAGCATGTTCAGGACTTTAAACAAATATTTCATGTGTGGTTAACACATTTGCAGAGAAATTTGCCAATAAAACTTTCTCCTACATTGCCATAAAGTACTTTTTTTTTTGTTGTTGTGCTACATGATGCCAGGAAGGTAACAGAATTAACTGTCATGGTTTATTAAAACCCCCTCTTGGCATATGTCCAATAGTAAGGGCGAAATGTAAGACAACAAAAGAGATATTGGTAGAGATTTGTGGATTTCCTAGTTGGATTTTGTTGTTGTTATTTTGTAGTCTAAACCAGATCTACTCATGGAGGTGGAACTCATCTATCTCTTTTTAAACCTAGTATGTTGAAAGTGAAGACTTCTCCCATTCCTGGGTTAATAATGTCAGTTATAAAGTACAACCAAAGTATAACCAAAGGTCCACCTTATTGAACTGACACTGGATGTAATCTTATTATCCTAAAAAGAGCAATCTGGAGATATAGAGAGGTGTCCTGAAAGCAAACAATGGACTTTTAAGGGAGAGTGTGGAATCTGGCAACCTCCTTGTGAACATGGACATCCCATCACGGTCTCTGACAACCTAGTGCCATGCAGACACTGAATGAATCCATTACAGGATGACAGCAGCTCCCTCACAACTCATAACTTATTTCTACCCTGAACCTGTCTTTCCTTGACCCTCCACCTCCATGTCCCCTCTGTGCTTCATAATTTATTAATGGCTTTGTCAGGCAGGATGATTCATCCCAGAGGAAGGCGTGAGTTTGAGAATACACATATCAAAACAAAGTGCAAGCTGTGGAGCACTGGGTGAACAGTGCATGGAATGAGAGTAGAAAAAAATCAATGGGTTATTGAAATTGTAATTGGAGGAACTTATTTGTTTATAATAACAATGTTCTAAATCAGAAGTCCCAGCCTGAGAAATGACTATCAGGCAGGAGGGAAAGGGGAAAAAATCAATTATTGTGGTGACTTGATTCTCAAGTCACGCATGGCCACAGTTCAGTCATAATCCTTTCCTCATAAATTAATGCTTTTATCACTCCCAGGAGTGAGAGGGATGAAGAGTGTAGTGGCCTGGGTGGAGAGGGAGTCATGTGTAGTGATGAAGTGGGGATTTGTAGATGAAATTGAGCAGTGTTGGTTTTGTTTGAAGTGGGAAGAAGGCTACCTCACTCAACGGATAATGATCCCTTCGGGCCATAGGGGGACATCTACCTTATAGATTGCAATGATGATGGGTTGATAGCTGGCTGGCTTTGAACTAGCTATTGTAGACAGAGGCAGCAGAGAGGCTGAGGTTACACACATAGGTGTGTTCAGTAATTACTGGGGAGTCCATGCTGTGCTAAATGAGGGACCATCAGCTCCCTACTGCCAGGATAGGAAGAGCAACACTGTGCCATGGGAATCAGGAAATCTGCTTCTTATTCTTCTTGAGGGCACATAGAATCATAGAATAGTTTGGTTGGAAAAGACTTCTGAGATCATTGATTCCAACCGTACCTGTCCACTTCCAAACCATATCTCTGAGCACCTCATCTACTCGTCTTTTAAATACTTCCAGGGATGGTGACTCAAGCCCTTTCCTAGGTAGCCCATTCCAGTGCTTGATAACCCTTTCAGTGAAGAAATTTTTCCTGATATCCAACCTGAACCTCCCCTGGCACAACTTAAGGCCATTTCCTCACAGAGCAAAATGGGAAGTCTCCCATCTCCACGTAAGCAGCAGGGAGATGTTGGTTTCTCAAACATGACTCCAAAATAAACATGGGGAAAAGGTTGTTAATCAAGGAGTAGAACATGGGGAACTTTCCTTTCCATCTGAGCTTGACAGCTTTTGAAATGCTTCTTTCCACACTGAGTAAATGGCAGTTAACAAGCTCATGACAGTGAGCCCACAGAGCTGTGCACCAGTATGGCTGCAGGAGGTCCTAGAAATGCCCACTGCATAGAATGCTCTGACTGCCTGGTGATGTCATGGGTAGTATCTGTTTGAAATATTTCCTCGGTGATGAAGTTAATTTCTGGCACCATCTACTCAGTTACAGGCATTGGTGAATTAGGGAATGGTCTGGTGGAGTAGGTGTACCTAATTTCTAAGACAGGGCTGTTCCAACCTAGAATTCCAGATTTTCCCAGTATCTGTGTTGTTTTCACTCAGATATGCACTCCAAGGCTTCCTTGCTCATGGGCAAGGATCAGGTTAAATATCCCTTCTTACCCATTTTTCTGTCTACAATGATGTTACCTCCAGTCACCTTGGGATTCTTTCATACAGGAGAGGATATTAAGTGGTGTTTGTTCTCAACCTAAAACAGGCACCTGTATTTGATCTGACAAGTTGTGCCCCTGAAAACTGGCTGTTTTGAGCACTGCCATATGAGGATAGCTCCACTACAAACACCAAAAGGATGAGGTCTACTTTTTTAATATTAGAGATCCTCATGATAGAGGTCTGGTTCTTCCAGGGACTATTTTGAAATCACTGGAGAGAAACATGTTTTTTTAGGGCCTGATTTATCTCAGCTATGTTGGGCTGGCACATCACACCCAAAGAAACAGCAATAGAATTGCTGAGCAACCCTGTAGAGAGGGATCTGGGGGTACTGCTTGAAGGCAAGCTGAACGGGAGCCAACAGTGTGTCCTGGCAGCCAAGAGGGACAACCTTGTCCTGGGGGCACCCAGCCCTGCACTGCGAGCCGGGCCAGGGAGGGGATCGTCCCGCTCTGCTCTGCACTGGGGCGGCCTCACCTCCAGCACTGGGGGCAGCTTGGGCACCACAGGAGAAAAAGGATCTAAAGCTGCTGGAGAGTGTCCAGAGGAGGGACACAACATTGGGGAAGGGTTTAGAGGGGAAGGGTATGAGGAGAGGCTGAAGGCACTTGGTTTGTTCAGCCTGGAGAAGAGGAGACTGAGAGGAGATCTCATCATGGTCTAGAGCTTCCTCCCAAGGGGAAGAGGAGGGGCAGGCGCTGATCTCTTCTCTCTGGCCACCAACGCCAGGAGCAGAGGACATGGCAGGAAGATGTGGCAGGGGAGGGTGAGGTTGGCCATGAGGAAAAGGTTCTTGAGGCAGAGGGTGGTGGAGCACTGGCACAGGCTCCCCAGGGAGGTGCTGATGGCCCCAAGCCTGACAAGATTCCAGAAGCATTTGGACAACATGTGCCCTCAGATACATGGTCTGAATCTTGGGCTTGTCCTGTGCAGGGCCAGGAGTTGGACTGGATGATCCTTGTGGATCCCTTCCAACTCTCAACATTCAATGATTCTGTGATTCTATAATTATCTATTGTCTATTACCTCTTCTGTTTGTGGACACACATATTCAGTCAGACAAGTCTCATCATTGGTACCTATTCCAGATCCAGGCTTGAAACCCACAACAGAGACAGAAAGCACATAGGTCATGAAGCTCCCTCTGATTCCAACAAATCCCTTGGTCTTTGTTGATCCTTTTGCTGATGCAGATAAATTTTGGGGTTTTCTGCCAGCAGCTGTTTCCCAGCAGGCTAATTTGAGCTCCTTTTAGGTGAGTAAATTCAAATAGGGGAAGAGACCCATCTAACACCAAGCTAAAGCAAATAACCCATAGGTTGCTTCCATTTGAAGGTCTGCAGAGTACAATTTTGGCAGCAGCCACAAGGTGACAAGCATGTCAAATAAGGGTAGGAACATCAACCATGCTCTTTCTTTAGATGGCAGGCTGCCCTGTAGCTGGACAGAATTTCTATGTAAGCTTAATACCCTCCTGTATTTGCAGGCAGCAGAAAAATAAGACCCAATACAGCTTGGCACCTAATGAAGGATTTATGGTCTGTGTGGTTATCTCACCTCCTGGAATGTCAGCCTCTGAAATTCAGGGAGACAGTAAGCCCCAGGGTCAGTTGTTGAGGGGTTTTTTTTTCCAGATATCTTCAGCACTCTCACTAAATCATTCCTTATTGACCTTCCCTGCCTTGGCTCCCCTTCCACAATCCAATGGCACTAATAAAAGCCTTTGAGTCAAAAAAAAAAGGAATTTTTTCATGCTATCCAAAGAGGCTTATGGATCATCTCAGCTGTAGGCTTCCTTTTCTGGATGCTGAATCACCTCTCACAGCAACACACTGTCGTATCTTGATGGGAAACAACATCCACAGGGCAATTTAAACCCCAGAATTTGTACCTTTCTAACTCTCTAGTAAATAGATTAGAAGAAAAGAGGTTCTCTTTTTTTAATTACAAAAATTTCATCAAGGTGCTGCTGTGAAGTCCTTTAAAAATAAAAGCAAAGGATTTGGGACAGATCTACAATAGCAGAAAATGGGCACCTTTTTTCTGCAATTTGCTGCCATTCACAGGATAAGAGGCTTGAAAAAGAGTTAAAAGCCCTGCTGGCTGCTATGACCAATAACATAAGACACTGTGGAAACCCAACTGGCAAAAACAAATCTGATATTTGACCCTTTAACTTCTTTTCATTCACTTTGCCCTTGCAAATGTTTCACAAAAGATGAAAGTCCACACTCTGGTCTCACATCAGTCAGCTCAAATCACAGTGAAGCAAGTGTTTCCTAAATTGGCATTATTTTAAATGATGTTTTTAGCACTCCAGATTCCAGCTCTTGGGATGTTTTCACTCATTTTAAAGGTAGCTTTGGAAATCAAATCCTGCAAAGATGCCTGCAGGGCACATACCTTTATGCTGGATAACAAGAACACCATGCTTGTTAACTAGCTTAGATGTGGCTATTAGATGTACAGATATAAACTTGGTTCTTCATTGTGTCCAGCACAGCTCACAAAAAAAAATATTTTCTTCCTCTAATCCACCACACAGACCGTGTAAGCTGCAGTAGAATTAATTATCTACCTAAAACAAGGCAAAAATTAACCTGTTTTCTTCCAGATTCAATTTAATTAGTAGCCTACATTCTATGCCTGAATCCTCTTATGCCCAGGACATGGTTTTCTGGAGGACCCATTTAATCAATAAGCTGCTTTTAGAAGACAATGTCTCTGAGGATAGAAGAAAGTCTTTAAAGAAAGGGATAAAGGAAAGAGTCAAGCCATTAATTACCCAGAAACTTCCCTCATTGGTTAACACAACTTTCAAGCACAGCCTGGTATATTGTGATGGACCCATCTGGATTATCAAGTAATGAACTGGGAATGAGTTATGGAAATATTGTAGGGATTAGATTTTCATTTAGCACAGCCCTCTTTAGCATGGGACCAGTGAGCTGTGGGATCTGGATCAGTTGTTATGATTTTGTGGACCACCAGTAGATCATAACCCAGCAACCATCTTTCAAGTTGATGCTTTGCACCAAGGGTAGGGGTAAGGTAGATTTAAGGGTGGTTTGTCTTTTTAGTAGTAGAATGTCTTGCTTGGAGTTAGAAAAAGGTGATTCAATCTGCAATTTTATACTAATGCCATAAGAACATTGCCATCTCTCATGATTTCATTATTTTATCATGTCTTACATACTTTATTATTATTTTCTTAAAGTTCTCACCACAGAATTTGAGTCTAACATCTATTTAACACACACTGTGAAACGCTTTAGCTGTGAAAAAAAACTTGGAAACACAAGACCTCCAAAGCTGGATGTCAGATAAAAATCACTCAAAGGCTATTCTATTATTATAGCATTTATTTTTATGTTCTACACCGTGATTTTCCAACCTAACCCAGGATTTAAGAGTGGGTTTTAGATTCTGTATGGCAACAGATTATGTTCAGACTTCAAGGACTTCGAGTTTGTAAAATCAGTCAGGTAGACTTTGCAGGCTGTCTCATCCTTAGCAGGAAAAGAGTTGTTGAATAATAATAGTAGTTAATAATAATAATAATAATAATAATAATAATAATAATAATAATAATAATAATAATAATAATAATAATAATAATAATAATAATAATAATAATAAAAAACAATACAACACAGAGCAGTGCCAGCTCTGTTATCCAGTGAGAAAAAAGGACTCACAGTAATGGGGGGTTAGGAAAATTCCCCTTGCTGGGTCCTAGTAAGATGAAATATCAAGTTCAGAGGGAAAAAAATAAAACAAAAACAAAAACAAAAGCATTATTATTCTGGGCTGCAGCCCTTTTTTGACTGCCCACTTGTGCCAGATCTTTGTGGCTATTTCAGGAGAGCACAAGCTTTTGGGACATGACAAATTCTCAAGTGTGCTGCAGCATTTCTGCTGTCTTTTTGTGCATTCCCTCTTCTAAACACATCTCCCTCTGCCTCGTGCACAGGGTAGGGCATTTGCACATCTGACTTGGACACATCAATGCAACTCAAAAGTGCTGAAAGAGAAGCAGCAGGTCTCAAGAGGAGAGGAATCAGTTAATGATGAAGGAGGTGTTTAGCTCTTCAGAAGGGAAATCTTGAATGGATTAAAGGGAATGGCAAAAATCCCAACAGTTTTAGTAAGGAAATAAATTCAAATCTAGTTTTTCATCATATTAAGAGTATGGATTTGAATTTTTAATACATAAAAGAGCATGTACAGAAATCACAGTGGTAGGTACAGAGATATATATACATATATATTGTTAGTGGGTATATATCCCAGTTGTAGTTCCATGTAAATTATACAAACTCATATTTATAACACTTGTGAAGTTATAAAATATAATCTTCTTCTTTTATTTATTTACTTTTAATTTGTTTTATTGTACAATAAACCCCAGCAATCACCCAGGGTATCTTAATGCCATGATTGCTCCAAACACATTCATGTGTTTGAAAAGAAGCTACTCCAGATGAATTTGGAATGAGCAGGAGAAGGAGCTGCAGGATACAACCTAGCAGCATACAACCCTTTTTAAATCTTTATGATCTGTATCTCATAGCAAACAGGAACAAAACTGTCATGATCTTCAGAGTATGATCCAGTTCTGTTAATCAGGATCTGCTCTGGAAAGGTCTGACTCCTCTTTGAACTGAGTAGACATCATTTTGGTGCAGAAGTGATAATTTCAGTTTGCTGCAGAGGACAGAATAAGTGAACCTGAATATGATAACAGCCAGAAATCCTGAATAGCATTAATAAAACCTCTGTCCATATCAGGAATATCCTCCCAACGAATCAAGGGTTTAAAGGCTGCAGGAGCTGTTGTTATTGTTCAGTTGTGCTAATAAGAGGAAAAGTATTACCAGCTAATGGCTTCATTCACGTGAGGCCAAATAATCTACTCAGAGCTACAAAAAGCAGAATCTTCAGGCTGCAAAATATTTTCCTGTTATTCATATTTATAATACTTTCCAGGGTAATAGTCATGATGGCACTCAGTTAATAGCAGTAATGACATTCATTGCAGGTGTTTCTACTTAAATACTCATTAACTCTCTAATTTTACTCTTTTGGCTTAAATAATATTTCCATTCTGTTGTGGGCTCCAGAGTAAGCAGAAAGTGATTTCAGAGAACACTTCTGTGGTTCCCACTCTGATTGAAAAGCAACTGAGTTTTCCTGTTCAGGAAAGCACTAAGGTCCAGTAGCTGTGTCTTTGGCCTGGGCTTAAGATGATGCTCCAGAACTGTAGAGTCCTTACACAGCATTTGCAGCCAGTGGTTCAAGTGAATAAAGATCACAGGATGACTGCACACATCCTGACTTCTTCACCTGGATGAGGTGAGGAACCAATGTCTGAGTAAAAAGTAATTCCTGGAAAGTGAAATTTTCCTTTTCTGTATGCAAAAGTTTGAGGATGTGATTTGAACATGAGGGGCTTGTGAGGAATGTTCACAGTACCTGCATGTCTCCTCCTATACATGACAAATACAGTAAAAAGTGTACTTACTTCTAATAATTTTATTAATTGTAAGTGTGCATTTGGTTAAACTCTGCTCTAGAACCTATGTATGAAAGTTAAATTCTTCCATCCAATCCATGAAATCTTAATAGGGATTTTTCTTACTCTTTTATTGCAATTATGAATATCATACAGAAAGAAAAAGGTTCCGGGTTTAAACTTGCCATGCTTCACATGTTTTAAAAAATAAATGGCTGGTAAAGTCTGTAGGTTTACTGTAACCCCCCTGGTTACCTCCCTGCAGCTGAGGTGATGGAGAAGTACACATAAGCACCCTGCAACCTGCTTCAGCACTCAGCTGGTGCAGTTTGATGGAGGTGGTGCAAGTTGCTTTGACTGCTGGAGATGGAGTATGTACTTCCTGCAATCACAGAATCAGAATCCTAAGAATGGTTTGGGTTGGAAGGGACATTAAAGATCATCCAGTCCCAACCCCCCTGCCAGCAGCAGGGACACCTTCCACTAGACCAGGTTGCTCAAAGCCTCATCCAACCTGGCCGAGAACACTTCCAGGGAGGAGCAGCCACAGCTTCTCTGGGCAACCTGGGCCAGGGTCTCACCACTCTCACACCAAAGAATTTCTTCCTCACATCTCAGCTCCATCTCCCCTCTGCCACTTTCAAGCCATCACCCCTTGTTCTGTCACTCCCTGCCCTTGGCCAAAGTCCCTCCCCAGCCTTCCTGGAGCCCCTTCAGGTACTGGGAGGCCACTAGAAGGTCTCCCCGGAGCCTTCTCTTCTCCAGGCTGAACAGCCCCAACTCTCTCAGCCTGTCCTCACAGCAGAGCTGCTCCAGCCCTGGCATCATCCTCGTGGCCTCCTCTGGACTGGCTCCAGTAGCTCCATGTCCTTGTGCTGTTGGTGGCTCCAAAACTGGAGGCAGCACTGCAGGGGGGGTCTCAGGAGAGCGGAGCAGAGGGGCAGAATCCCCTCCCTGGCCCTGCTGCCCACGCTGCTCTGGGTGCAGCCCAGGACACGGTTATTGGCCTCTGGGCTGTCAGCGCACGTTGCCCGCTCATGTTGAGCTCCTCGTCCATCAGCACCCCAAGTCCTTCTCCTCAGGGCTGCTTTCTGTCCAATCAGCTCAAATCCATCAGCTTTGGGTGCAGAATCATTCATACAAGTGAATACTTCTTTTGTGTGTTGAAAATAACATCTTCAACATGTTTCCAGACTATGTGCATTTGGGCTCTTGTTCAGGGTCGCCCAATCCCTTATGAGCAGAGACAAAAAAAGAACAATCCCACATCCAGTCTAGCCCAGTCCACTTTCCAGCTCTCATAACTACTGGGCTGCACCATCTCCCTCAACCCTGTGGCACAGATTTCCCAAGCAATTGCTAATTTACATTCCCAGCAACTCCTTCTCCTGCTCATTCCAAATTCACCCAGAGTCATTTCCTTTCAAAACTCATTAGTGGCATTTATCCTCATTTAAATGAGAAGAAGCCATGTAGGTAAGATATACAGATGGCATATTGTCTGTGGAGAATCGTTAAAACTTGGAGAAGATTTAAAAAAAGAAGAATAATAATAGTGTGTTGAGTAGATAAAAACTCCCACAGCAAATTATCTGTGGGAGAAAGAAAGACAAAGGTCTGCTGGAAGGCAGGACTGGCTCTTGGGAAGGAGACAGGCAATTTCTGAAGGAGCAGAGGGGAATCTGTAGAGAGCACTTCACCTCTCAAAATGACAAGAAAATGAAAAAGCAGAATAAAGTGATTAAACAGTTCGGCAGGCAAAAGTGAACTGATGAGCTGGTGAACACAAGATCTATGGAAAAGAACTGGTGCTCATACAGAAAAAATACTTCTAGATATGGGACCTAGAAGTGTTCCCCAGAGCTCAAATCCTACAATTTTGGCCATATCCTGGCTCAATGTCAAAACAAGCCCAGGAGCGTACCAGACAGGGCCAAAGACTCTGGATCACTCTCCAAGGGATGCTCTTCCATGACCAGATACCTTCTAATTTACAACATAAATTAATTCACCCCACATTTCTACATATTTCTTGCTCAATCTTTCCCTTTTAAACTATGTTTTTACTTTCTTTTCTATGTGTTTAACCCCTTGGCTCTCCTTGAAGAGCATAAAGAGGACAGTCATATTCAGCATGTGCTTTTGGAGGATACCTCTACCTACTGCACCTATGTACTTGAATTCCATTATATGACTCTATCAGGTAGCATAGACATGACAAAACAGATTCATTCACACCAGTGAGGAAGTAACAATGAATTTCACATCAACATTAGGTTACTTAGAGCAGCTTTCAGTAGCCCTAATGTCTGGGTGTTTCTGTTCCATGGGAGCCATACCAATAGATTATTATCTGGTCTGGGATAGAACCTATCTTTTCTCTGTATGTGTGTATAGCACTTGCACAATGCAGACATGGTCCATGTTTGGTGCTTCTAGGTGTTTCCAAGTAGTCTACAGATTTATTGGATGAAATGACTTATGTCAGCTTCTCCAGGCCAAGCATTCTCCACCACCTCCTTGGGGTATTCCTTTATTAGAACACTGAACTGCATAAGTCCTGCAATTTTCCACATTTTTAAATTATTAATAGTGTTCCAACACAATTTTCGGTCCAACCCACACAGAGCTGCACTAGCTGGTACCTGGGCAAAGCTCCAAGGACAGACAGCTCCCAAAAACTGGCTTAGCTGGATGGAGACAAAGCCAGAGCACCTTCCACAAGGGTACTGATCACTCACATACTTATGGCTTTCACAGAGTGACCAACGTTGGCTGATCTAGAGAAGTTATTTTTGGAGGTTTTGTTGGTTTTATGAGGAATCTCAACAAACATCTGAAAGTCTTCATTTGATTCTGAAGAAAAGTAGAGACAAAGAGCAGAAGATTAAACTGTTCCTTTCTCCCAGCACATTAGATTGCCCCATTAATGTTCAGTGTCTCACTTATTGTAGAAGCTGACTTTTACTATGATTTTTATCTCTATAGATGATGAAGACAGCATAAGGTCAGGTTTCTTTGTCCTCAATATAGATGTCTCCACTGTAGACATCTATATCTCAGAAAATCACCCTTTGTAGTCCCTGGCCACTAGCAGCAGTGAAGTTTAAGGCACAATTCACTAATTATCAATGTTTCTTCAGATGATTTGTGCCATTTGCTCCATTTACTCTATTGACTAGATGTCCCATGACTGTAATAGCAGCCAAGCAGCTCAGAGACATCAGCTCTGTCCCACCATTGGGTGTAGATGTTTTCTGATAAGCAGAAATTATCAGTTTGTTAGCAGAGCTGGGGCTGTCCAGACTTTTTTCTCTAGAAATTATCACATTGAACTTTCAAAGCCTTAAAAATGTCCAGAAGCATTAACAGCAACCTGGAACATAACATACAAGTCCTTCTCAACTCTGTGGTGCCTCTGAAGGCAGGGAATAAAATGAAAAGTACCTTGCAGTTAGAAGGGATCTGTAGAATGACCTTTTTATCTCCAAATTTCACTCAAGAAGGGGTCTGTAGAATGACCTTTTTATCTCCAAATTTCACTCAAGAAGGGGTCTGTAGAATGACCTTTTTATCTCCAAATTTCACTCAACCAACTGCTCATCTGTTTGTGCATCAGAAACTAATACAACTCTTCTGCTTGCATCTCAGTGTCTCATTTCAGTCAACCTGACTGGTTGGGGACAAATACACTTGGTGCTATGCAATTCCACTATTGATTCTGCTTATGCTTTAAAATAGATCTTTTTCTGTAAAGCTCATTCACCTATCAACTCTCCAATGCTATCAGTTACTCTGTATCCTTGTTTACCCTCCACAATTTACTCTCTGTGATTTATATGCTCACACTGTACTTTGCAGTTGATAAGTCCTTGTTATCTCACAAATTGTTTTCAAGAACTTTTTTCAAATGACATGCAGAATAAACAGAGGATCAGCCTCCACTGTAGTGGAACTGTTCTACCTGGAGTTGTTAGAGCATTCACACACATCACCATTCCCAGCAGCTGCCTGAGGAAGCTAGGAAGTGTGAGCTGGAGCTACCTACTCATCCTAGGAGAAAAAATACATTTTTTATGTATTAATGTGAATTATTTTCCTGATGGCAGGTGAGCAATCATGTAGGAACACCCTTGGAGAACAAAAGGAGTGATAGATTGAAGAGCTGATGCGTGGTGGTTATTGTCCAATGCACAGTGCTAGGCATTTCCCAAACACTTGCAATTAGTGAATTACTGTTCGTGCTACCACATTTTGATACATGTAAATAAGGAAACTGAGGCAGGGGAAGGTTGAAAAAAATATTTCAAAAGTGACACATGGAAGAATAAGAAATAAAAGTCTGTTTTTCTGACCCACTTGCTGTTGCTACAAGTGAAAGAGCATTTTTCTGTTTGTTTTTGAGGTCTAATAGATTCCTTATCCTTCTTGTTTTGACAGTTGCATCAGGTTTTCCAGCTCTGGAGTCCCTGATCATAACTGCTTCTACCTCAGTCATGAGACTGCTTTGAAACCCAGGGGATGCTGCTGCTGCTACTACTGAGAGTAATAAACCAAACAGTCTCTTTACTTGATTTTCCTTGCACTGACTTCACATTTTCAAGCTATTTTCTCCAGGCACATGAGTGAGAAACATCCTTTAAAAAACTCAGCTCAGATTTTTGAGTAATCCCATGTCCCCAATAATTAGAATTTACAAAAGAGCAGATGAGGACTCTAGGGCTTGCAATAAAGAAGTGTAAAATCTATCTATACCTAATTGAACATACATCAAAGCACATTTGGTAGCAGAGAAAGAGTGTGTTCTGTCCAGGGAAGCCTGGTTATTGGGAAAAAAATTCAAGAAAACAAAATGACACAAAGTAAGGCAAAACTGAAATTCAAGATCTTGCCCATGCATTATGCAAAGAGGTCATTTTCTGCACCAGACTTCTGAGAAAATAGATTTTTGTGCAATGGAGTCAAGCTATTTTACCCTCTTTAGTAATCAGCTGTAACTAACAATCAGCTAAACTGCCTTGTCATCCTCTGTCATTCACTCTGCCCACATCCAGCTAGAACCATTAACTCTATCTTACAGCTTCTTTAAAAGTCCAGAAAGGTGAAATCAGTCATAAATAATGGGGTAATAAAGTCTGGAAGATATTTTATAATAAGGAAATACTATTGAATGTGTCTGCTCAGAAGAAAACTCCTAAGTATTAAAAGCAGTATGCAGCTTTTTTAAAATTTCCATGTAAAAATGTTATTAAGTACTAAATGTATATGGCCACACAGGAAAAGATTCATCCATCTGTTTGCAAAACCAGGTCCTAACAATTAGGTCAACCACAAACATTCAAAAAACATGAGATAAGATTAAAAATGACAGGATTTAAAAAATGCAGTACAGGTTCATTTAATAACCTCCCTGGGTTCCCTGCTTGTAGGATATGCTCTTTGCATGCAGTTCTCTTCTGTCCTGTGGTCTCAAGCACAACACATAAAGGCCATTCAAAGCCACTCTTCCTTCTGTCCTAAGAGATCTTCATTTGGGGCAGAAGTCATCAATGCAGCAAAGATTTGTTACCAGAAACAACAGCCCTCATTATACAATGGTGAAAGCCAGCAATCCTGTGATCAAGCAGGGTGAAATTAGATCCTGGGAATGAAATTATCTCAAATTTAAAATACATCTTAAATGCCTTTTTAATGAGGAGTCCATAACTAGCTCAAATTTGCCAGAGTTCATTGACCTTTAGAGCAGCCAAGGTACCCTAAGAAGATATTCCTCAAAACAGGAGGGAATATTTCCCCTCAGGGGTTCTGGGCTTACCACAGATCTAGGAGCCTCTTTCCAAGTGAGAATCATATTTTATTTTTTGTGATTTAAAAGTTAAAACGTGGAGCCACCATTGTGTATCCTGCCTTGCAGCTCAGAGAAACAGAGGAAGTTTAATCAAAGATTACAGTCACTTTTATTGAAAATTAGTCTGGGCTGTTTCCACTATTTTCCACTGTAATTAGCAAGATAAGGGAGCTGGGATTTGGCCAAGAGACCATCAAGACTCAGTCCAATAACTCTGCCATTCAGAGTAAGAAGATGCTGGCACCTTTTTGGCTAACAAGTCCATCTCACTGTGAGCTATTTTTAGCAGTCTGAATTAAGGGTTACTGAGCTGCTTTAAAGCCACTGGGAGAGAAGCAAGGCAGAATGTGCAACTCCCATCTCAAACCCTGCATGGTTGTAAGAGATGGAGGTGGGGAAGGCTACTCTAGAGTAGCCCACTTTTGCCTTTTCACCATTCCTTGCATTTAGACAACACAATTTACAAACCATGACTAAGTACAACCACATTTCTAACTAAACATTTCCACTGCTGCATACATTTGTGATGGATAAGTATTGTTTGCCTTTTTCTTTTATGTCTACAGAAGTAAACTGAGGCACCCAAGAGTTGGTCAGTGTAGTCTGAGTTGTAGTTGAGTCACCAATCAAAAGTGGTTGGTGACAAAGCTGGCATCAAAAACAAATGGATCTGATAACCTGCTGTGGGCCTTAGGCACTGTGATTGTCCATGGCCATCTCACATGGGCTGAGTATCTTGCTTTTGAGACCTTTGAGATCATCGAGTCCAACCATACCTGTCTACTACTAAACCATATCTCTGAGCACCTGGTCTGCCCATCTTTTAAATACCTCCAAGGATGGTGACTCAACCCCTTCCCTAGGCAGCCCATTCCAGTGCCTAATAGTCCTTTCAGTGAAGAATTTTTTCCTGATACCCAACCTGTACGTCCCCTGGAGCAACTTGAGGCCATTTCCTCTTGTCCTATCACTTGTTACTTGGGAGAAGAGATAAACACCCACCTCGTTATTACCTCCTTTCAGGTAGTTGTAGACAGTGATGAGGTCCCCCCTCAGCCTTCTTTCCTCCAGACTAAACAATCCCAGTTCCCTCAGCCATTCCTCATAAGATTTTTTTCTCCATCCCCTTCCCCAGCTCCGTTGCCCTTCTCTGGACACTCTCCAGCACCTCCATGTCCTTCTTGTAGTGAGGGGCCCAAAACTGGGCACAGTATTTGAGGTGTGGCCTCACTAATGTTGATGTCACTCAAGCCTTAAGAACATTTTTGGCAGTTGATAACTGCTTCTATCATTGCCTGAAGACACCAACAACAAAAACAAAGCTAGCCTAGGCCATGTTCATTACAAAACACTTTCCAGCCTGTCAGAATGAAAGTCCATTTTAGATGTAGCCTTTGAAAGAACTTGCTGGCCCTGCTCAGATCTTCCGTCACATTTGTAGCAGCCATATCAGGACGCACTCCATCCCATGTTTATCCTCTGTTTGCACAATACCTCACCAGCAGCTGAGCTGAGCACATTTGGCAGGACATTGACAAAACAAATTTCTTGAGTACACATCATGCCTTGCTCTACAGGATATGCTTTGCCTGAGCCTTATCTGAGCTGGAAAATTTACGATATAGCCCCTGGATTATCTAATTTAAAGAATATTTGCAGAGCTACCTTTCATCTGAAAATCTTAGCAGAGCTCCTAAATCCAGCTTTCCTTGAGAAACATCAAATTATTGACTAAGCATAAAAGTTGTTAAACCTTTCAAACTCTGTTTGGTTGTTGACTTTATGTTCTCCTGTGATTCAGTCTTTATGGGCAAATGCACAGACAGTGTAAACTCCTTGTGATATTTCCAAGTAGAAAAACAGAAGATAATCTTGGAACATTTCATACAAGGAGTGTGTGGAAATGTGACATAATTTGCTGACTGCATAAAGTAATTAAATACACAGAAAAGATCTAACTCTCTCTAACACTGATCACAATTATCCATTATCCTTCTCTTGGCTTAATGAGTGTTTATACTAAAAGCCTGTTTGAAGTTTTAACCAGAGTGCTATGACTGACATCTAGATAATGAAACACAGTGATTTAATATCCTTGAATTTCCTGTTCCCAGAATGATCCCAAAGTGCTCTGTGTTTTTTATTTTACAATTCTGAACAATGGCATCCAAAATATTGGTTTTCCCTTTATTTGTCTCCCTTTCATTACTTTATCTTAATGAACTATGAAGCCATGATCAGACTTGGACAGGAAGGCGAGTACTCATAGCAGAAGATCAGAGGAAATTCTTTGTCTCTTGAAAGGATCCATTTTATGAAGCTTTGCCCTCTCAAATAAGACATTTAATTTAATTTATTTGTGAGGTCTTGGTGCTTAAAGGAGCACTATCAAGGCCTTCAGAGAAGGATTAATCTCAGATACCTTAGCCACTAAGTTAGTATAAGATAAATCACCATCTGGAAGTGCCTGTTTCTCTCTAGCGACTACAGAAGGAGCCTAGACACCTATCTAGAATGAGTCATCTAATTTATAGATGGTAAGTTAATTAAGGTGGACACAGCTTTTAGACTTTAGGACTATATTTTCTTACCTGCATGATAGAATAAGGTACTGTCACCTCATTTGCCCATTATCAGTCCAGTCTCAGTCTGAGTTTGACTGAAGCTGTTCCATAAAGGCACCTCCCTTGATTTAAAAGCATGAATAAAAATTCATTACTTCTGAGAATCTTTTTTAATACATATTATTAGTCATATCTATCCATATTTGAAATGTTTGCCTTGTTTGTTATTGGAATTTTTTTAACCTTGGTTCCAGCCATTTGCTCTTGTTACACTTCTCCCTGCAAGATTAAAGAGCTGTTAGCTATTGTGTTGTTTGGTTTTGGTTTGTTTTGGGTTTTTTTCTCCCTTTGAAAGGATTTATCTGCCTAATCAAATCACTTTAACTTATTTTGTTCAGATAAACAGATGGAACACTCTGTACATAAAAACAGAAATTAACAGGAATGGCAACTTCAAAACAAGGTAGAACTCTCTCAGCTTTGGGAGTTCAGCTGTAGGTGACATGAACTTTTCTACTTGCTTCCTATGCTCCCTATGGTTCTGGAAGGATCTGAAAAATGGTGGGATGCATTTCTATCAGTCTTCTCAGAGGAAGTTGCAATTCCTGAAAATAGATTGTAGTGCAGAATAAGGAAAAAAAAGTGACAAAAACCTTTTCCAGTGTGATATTAGCTTTTGAGCTGTTTTTTTCTTTCATTTTTTCCTTTTTTCAGCTCATCTAAATTTTTCTTGAAAAGTTTCACCAATCCAGTCTAACAACTCCTGTCATGGGCTTGATAACAAACCAGTAACAACTGGCTAGAGGGGCTGGTCCATGGGCTGTCAGAGGAGGACCATGACAGGAGGCATGGAAGGAGGACCATGACTGGAGGTGAGTCCTGGGGTGAGATTTCCACATACATGACTGGAGTTATTCCCAGGAGATAAACATCCCATAGGCAGGGAAAACTTCACAAAGGTAATTTAGGAACTGCCTAAATTCCATGATCAGTCTTCCCAAACTACGTCCTTCACAGCTCCAGCTCCAGTCACTACAATAACTATGTATCTCTGAATATTTTTTTTTAAGATATGGTGGAACAGTGAAAAAGATGATAAATTTTCTTCTTGGTTTGGTTGGTTGGTTGGTTGGTTTTTGTCCTACATGCAATAATTCACTAATATATTGATTCTGCCCATTTACTCTGCTCTGGTGGGACTCCAGAGCTGGACCCCAGCACAAGAAAGACATGGACCTGCTGGAGAGAGTCCAAAGGAGGCCACAAAAATGGTCAGAGGGCTGGAACAACTCTGCTGTGAAGAAAGGCTGAAAGGGTTGGGGTTGTTCAACCTGGAGAAAAGAAGGCTTCAGGAAAATCTTATTGCAGTCTTTCGATACTTCAAGGGGGTCTATAAGAAAGAGGGGGACAAACTTTTTAGAAGGGCCTGTAGAGATAGAATGAGAGGAAATGGTTTTAAAGTAAAAGAGGGTAAGGATGATATTTTTTAGGATGAGGGTGGTGAAACACTGGCACAAGTTACCCAGAGAGGTGGTACATATTACTGGAAACATTCAGGGTCAGGTTAGATGGGGCTCTGAGCAACTTGATCTAGTTGAAGATGTCCCTGCTCACTTTAAAGGTCACTTCCAACCTAAACCATTCTGATTCTATTAAAGCATCCCCTGGCATCAGCAGTGAAGGTAAAATATCCCTAGCAAATAATCAACAGGTTTTTTTATTCTTAAGCATTGTACCATGGTTCCTCCAGCTTATCCTTTGCCAAAGTAGGGTAGAAGCAGGTCTCAAGCTTCTAAAAGAGTGCTTGAAAAGGGTGTTTTTCAGATTTTGAAAACAATCTTCATATTTGCAACAAAATCATAGTCCTGATGCTTCATCAGCAGCCCTGAAGTCAAATGGCTTTTCCCAAGCCAGCAGGTATCTGTGGACCCATCCACATGGACTTGTACCTCTCTCATCTTGTCTGGTCATGTACATCAGCTACTTTCTGCCAGCTGAATTCCCAGGCAGAAAGGCTCAGGAAGAGTTGGGCAGAGACTGCTGACACCTGAAACACAGCCCCATGCATCTACTTTTGCTCTGCCTACTTCCTTGGCGTGCAGCTACTTGAAAAAGGAGCCATAGGACCATATTCAGTGTTTTAAGTCTGTTCCTCATTATCTAGGTACATTACAGGATGATGGAGATCTCAGACATATATTCTGAAGATTGTAAGGGAACTGACATGTAATAAGACAGTAAAAATATTTCAGCTATAACAACCTTCACCTTTCCCTCCTCTCCCTTCAATACCTATCTTATTATTCCATTTCATTGTGTTCCTCAAGGGATTTAGTCTGCTTATTACAGCTGGATAATTCTTTTATCATTCCAAGGCTATTAGATCTCTCCCTCTCTAAATCTTTCTCTTTAATTATTCTCACATGCTTTCTCTTTTTTATTACTAGTTTTGAGCCAGAGGTTCACTCAGCAGGTCCTGGCAATTGGCAGCAAAGCCTTCACTTACCATCAATCATTCTCTCTCAGATAGCTTTGAATGGGAGAACTGCTTTCTATTCCCACGTCATGGGATACTCCAGAGGGTTTGAGTATGGAGAGAGTTGTGCTGGAGCAAATCAGCACTAACTTAGTGGAACATGCCAGTGAGGCTAGTCTGTAAAATGACAGGTGCCCACAGAGGTTGGTCTTGCTTTCTGAAGATCCCTGGTTCTGTAATAGAAAATACCAGTGTTAAAAGCTTGATTTGTATGGGTAGGAGGGGGGCAGACTGATGAGTTCCTGTGTGAACTCATCTAGGTGTTCCTGCTCCGGCAGGGGGTTTGGACTGGATGATCTTTCGAGGTCCCTTCCAATCCCTGACATTCTGTGATTCTGTGATTCTGTGATTCTGTGATTCTGTGAAAAGTAGCATGGTAAAAAACAATCTATTTGTGTTTGGAGAGGTGGGCACTTTGGGTAGCCTTTGTTTGTTAAGGATGGATGGATGGGTGGATGGATGGAGGGATGGATGGATGGATGGATGGATGGATGGATGGATGGATGGAGCTACTGTTTATTCTCAAGTCTGAGATGTGCAAACAAATATTGAACCTAGTCCAGCCTCTACCATTCCTTGTGTTTTCTCTGTGAGCAGTGAAAAGGAATGGTTAAGAAGAAAGCACTGTCCCCTGTCATGGAGTGTTGAGGAAGGTAGATGTGAAGCAGTTTTGCTTCTGACATTTGTATGCAGAGTACTTGAGAAACAGGCATACTGAGCCTTCTCAAGAAGTTTAAGGTGGCTCCATTAGCTAAGCAGTCCAAGACAGATGACCTTGGGCAGCATGCCGAGATCCCTGCAAGCATTGCCTACCTTTGAATATCCCTTCTCCTTGGGCTGCATTCCAGCTATGAACTGGCCTGTCATGATAAAACCTGAGCTCCTTACAGCTCTCCACCAGACTGTAATTATTGCTGTGTAGGACATAGTTTGTCCTTTTTCTGTTTCTTTTACTCTGATTCTTTCATGACTGCATTCAGATACTGCATTAGTTATTATCTAATTCCTCCTTCAACCTAAGAGGCTCAAGAATTTGGACACAGGGTGCCACAGCAGCAAGCATTGCTTACACATAAAAGATCAGTTCTTCCCACAGTTTGCAACCTCATTCTACCAAAAAATACAGGAAAAACTGAACAAGAAGGTAAGGAGAAGGAGGAGAACATAGCAGCAACAGAAAAGTGAGGTCAGCAGATTCCAGGGTGCAGATCCAGGAGAAGTAGAAACACACACTTACTTTCCCCCTCTTGCAACCCTCTTCAAGATCTCACTCTAGACACATTTACTCTGTGCCCCCTCCAGCTTTGTGGCCATTTAGCTTTGCTTCACTAGGCAGATTTGATCTGAACTTATCTAGGGATGAGCCTGAGTTAGCGTAACAAAGTGTTTGAGGGGTGCTATGCAGAGTTTCAAACTTTGGATGGAGACTTGGAGTGCCTTCTGCTGGTGTGGTGGGCAGGTTTGGAGTGTGGTCACAGTGACCTGATATTTGCTTGGAAATTTCCCAGTAAATACCCCGGGATGGGATGTCTGCAGTCCTGTGATGATGCCTGGCATGACAAAAATTGTAGTGAATCACTAGCCCACATATTCTATGTCAGGAGAAGGGTGTTCAGCTGCTGTCTTTGAATTCTGCCCTCCCACAATGAATACACTGTATCTCAGATTTTCCCATATAAAAGTGATAAGTCTTCTGAAGCCAAAATAGTCTCTTCTTCCTAAAAAATAGCCTTTCTTCTCTGTTATTTCGTTTATCTTCCCCATGAATTCTCTAGGTTTCACATACCTCTTGCCATGACACTTAAATAGCTCCTCTTTCTTCTGTCCATCTGTGTAACTATGGTCTTGGTGTCTAGACCATAGACTTCTTCATGTTCTTCATACCCATTGTCAAGGATCTCATGGTTTGGTTTGTTGACTGATGCCCACACACGTGCCATGTGGGGTGTCATGCTGTGTTTGGGGGTTGGCACATCCCCATGGCCCAGAAAGGGATGGGTCACTACCATGAATGCAGGTTTCAAGCAGGACATCAGGACACACACACCAGCAAACATCCTCAGGTTGTTATCACTGTCCTACACGTGAGATGTCATCCCAATTGCAAGGAAGAAGTATCAGGCAAAAAAAAAATTGACTGGGACTCTTCTACTGAAGACCTTAGATTGGCAGGATCAATAGCAGAGCAGGAAGGCTTTAAAATAATGGTGGCAAAGGGCTGCAAATTAGCTCCATTTTTGTGGGACACAGAATGGGGGAATAATTTTCTGCCTTGCTTCTTGCCTTGGCTGTTCTTTCAAACTCCTTTGTTGCTTTTTTTTTTCAGTGTGTTTCAGCTACCCTGTAAGAAGCTGGAATACACAAGTGTGGCATAAAACCAGACCTGTCAATCAGTGCAATCATCTGTAAGGCTTGAAAAAACCCCACTATTCATGAAAACAGAAGACTGCAAATGGTCATTAAGAGATCTGTGTAGGTGCTAGGACATGGGGAACCTCACCAGGGAGAGTTTTAAAACAAAGTGATTTTGATGATGAAATATTTGAAGCAGAACACATTGGTTTGTGTTTGTGTGCATGCAAGAGGAACATGTGTTTTTGCAAATGATCCTTTTCCAGTTAACAACAGGAAAGGCTGGAAGGCTGTTATGACACCAGGACCATGGGCTGCTGATTTCTGACAGTGCAATGTTCATTTGGCCAAAACCCTGTAATTACAGTTTATCAACTCAAATGGTTGTCCTGGAGGAGGAAGCCACCCCCCTCAGCTCAATGTTTGCTGAAATCAATTGTGCTCATTCATTCAGGATATTGATTTTTCTTCAGCCCTTTGTTCCAAGCCCTCCAGGCAAGTGGGTAAATCAAGGCAGTTGTCGGACTCCTGCTGCATCCCTTTAATATGCCTCTGACAAGGCACATTTGCTCTGCCTTGGCTTGGGGATGTAGCTCTGCTTTTATAGCCAATCTTATTTGGAAAGCAATCATCCAGTTATGTTCTGCCAGAGGCAAGTGTGTTCATCCCATCAAAAGCAGTGTGCTCTGCACCCATGTTTTGTCAAAGGTTGACAGGCAGCCCAAGATACCATGCAGTTAAGACCCTCCTCTTCAAAGCCTACTGAAGATTGCTAAAGGATTCACCCTTTCACTGGAAAGTTTATGTGCCTGAAGTCTGATGGGCAGGAATAACAAGCCTGAGAACAGGAGCAGGACCCAAAACACATCTCCAACCTCCTCAGTATCAACCCACAAAAGTCTACACCCTCCACTTGACCCTGCAGCTCTTGCCCTGGGACAATAGAAAGGTGTTTTTTCTCTCACACACACCAAAGCAGGAGATTTAAACTATCTGCAAAGCCACCAAAATCCAAGCCTTCAAATGTCTTTCTGAGTGCTCCTAGATTCAGAGCTTAAAACAAAGGTAAAAGGCAGTACCATTATATCTGTGTCTACAGAGAGGCCAATTTTTTACCACTCAACCCCAAGTTGGGCTATGGAATACTTATGACTCAGTGAACTGTGCTATCATATTAGCTCATGTTTTCTTCTCACACTAGAACCCAAAAATGTCCCTACAGTTCTCTGACACAACCTGTGTCCCTTACAACTTGCCAACATCTCCATGATTTACTTTCCAGAGGTTTTAATTTGAGTTTGAGTGTTTTCCTGGTAAGCTGTTCAATCAGCTCCATCAGGTTGACTCAGAGCTTCTGACAGGTATGTTATTTTTGGACAACTACAGCTTCCCAAATGCTGATCCTTTACATTAGAGACCCAAAAAACATATTCTAGCAGGTAAATAAGCATTTGATTGTCACCATCATATAACTTAAGCACAGATATATTACCTTTTAATGGCAGTTTGGATTGTGTTTCTCCAAATTCTATTATTCCTTACAAGTTTCTGCTGGTATCTCTGCATGCTACGAAGTCTTGACTGTAGGGTTTTATAAAAGTCATAGGAAAAGGTTTCAGAAAGCTCAAATGAACTTTCCAGGCCTGCAAGGTTCACTGAGCAAATGATCTACCAACTCATAAGATACTGTGTTTGATGAAGTATGAAATGAGTGGCTTGGAGACAATAGATAAGGGTTAATTGTTCTGTTTCTTCCAGTGTGATGATGAGAGGTCATCAGGAGGAAGAATCAGAAGAAACAAAAGCAGGTGGTTCTTCATACAAAGTGTAGTTAAGCTATCCTAGGATATGATGTATGCTAAAAGCTTAACTGAGTTCATGCAATAGATGGATAGCTCCTGGAAGATAAATCCATCAGAGGCTGATAGGACACAGAAAGCATCTCTGTCTCTGGAAGTCTCAGGGATAAAAATGACTGAATGGTGGGAAACTAGAGGAAAAAATAATTATTCTGTGCTCACTCTCTATTTATGCTCTTCCCATGCTTAGAGTGTGCTTTTGGTCAATCAGAGCCAGGATAGTGTCTAGATGGGACTTTATCTGACAAAGTATGGCTGGTTTTATGTTTTCTTGTGGGCAAGAGAGATAAATGAAGTTACACAAAAATTATTTGGTAGAGGAGAATGGGAGTGAAGAAGAAAAAGAAAGACTGAAGAGCATTAGTATAGAAATCATCAGTACAAACACAAAGCTCAGTGACCCATCTACACCAGGGTCAGGTGGGTCAAAGAATTTCCTCGATGGTTGTTAGAGCCCATGTGTTTCATCCTGAACTTTCTCCACCCATGGTATGTCTGACTATTGAACTGATTACAGGCCATTAGCCATGTTAACATATCACTAGTGCCTGAGCAGGAGATGCTGAGAACCTGTATAACAGCCCACCCTTCCTGTTACACCTGCCTCCTGATGTGCTTCTTCTTGAGGTGCTGGGTCTGCTCTTGTCAGGCCTGAAAGAAACAGCTGACTCTTGGATGTCCTCTTTAAGCATGTCACTCTGCTTGTAGGAGCTACACAGTCAATGAACAGGATACCCAGAGAGCAAATGCTCCCCAAGCATCTCCTGTTTGAAAGACAGTGATTTACCTGGTAAAACACTGACCCAGCAGTCAGAAGACCAGCCTTTTATTCCCACCTCCAGGTTTAATGTTCTCAATAACTCTGTACAAGCCCTTTTTTCCTCTGCATCTCCTCCATGCTTTATCTTCTCCATTACTCCTCCTCCTAGCTGAACTGTGAGTCCTTCATGACAAGTTTTTCACTGTGTTACTGAACCCCTGTCAATGGGAAGAGCCTCCTCCAGTTTAGCCTGTTAAATGAAAAGGGAGATTATGTTCACTGACTGCCAGCAATGGTCCTGCAGAAGAGAAATACTTATGATGCCCTCTATCATGGGGGACTGCTCAGGTGTTCTGCAGATGCCACGAGTCACATGGAATAGACACCTTTTCTCTCAAGTGCATGAAGGTGAATGGCTCAAACAGACTGTTGATGACACTCCATGTTCCTCCCATGCTGCAGACACCTGCTGTCAACCTGGAATGGAAATCCTTTTCTGGCCAGTGCATCTGTTATCACTTCCCAAGAAGAAAAAGTAATTAAAAAACAACAAAATTATTAAAATGTGATGTTTCATGTGCTTGCCCATATCCATCCATACTGGACTATATCATTGTCAGGGAGTCTTTAACATGGGAGGTTTCTGTTTAATTTCCCTGAGAAGGGAGAAGATCCCTTGGACTTACCCCAGAGGATCTGTTTCCCCATTACCTCTCTTTCTTATCTCTTTGCTGTTGCTGAATTTTGAGCCACTGGCCTCATTGGGCTGCTGGAAATGTTGACACTGCAGCTCTATATGGGTTCTCAGAAGCAGAAAGGAGCTGTAGATGGGACTCTTTCATCTGCCAGAGGGCTGTGCCATGGACCATGCAAAAAGCAGTGGGAAAGATCAGGCTTACAAAGATTTTCTCCAGTAACCTGATGGCTGCTGCACTGAGCTAGCAGCCAAGACATCTAGGATTTCTTTCCAGCACTAACATAGCATGTGATAATAGAATCACAGAATGGTCTAGGTTGGAAGGGACATGAAAGATCAGCTCGTTCCAACCCCCCAGCCAAATCAGCAGGGACACCTTCCACTAGACCAGGTTGCTCAAAGCCTCATCCAACCTGGCCTTGAACACTTCCAGGGAGGAACAGCCACAGCTTCTCTGGGCAACCTGGGCCAGTGTCTCACCACCCTCACACCAAAGAATTTCTTCCTCACATCTCAGCTCCATCTCCCCTCTGCCAATTTCAAGCCATCACCCCTTGTTCTGTCACTCCCTGCCCTTGGCCAAAGTCCCTCCCCAGCCTTCCTGGAGCCCCTTCAGGTACTGGGAGGCCACTGGAAGGTCTCCCTGGAGCCTTCTCTTCTCCAGGCTGAACAGCCCCAACTCTCTCAGCCTGTCCTCACAGCAGAGCTGCTCCAGCCCTGGCATCATCTTCGTGGCCTCCTCTGCACTGGCTCCAGTAGCTCCATGTCCTTGTGCTGTTGGTGGCCCCAGCACTGGAGGCAGCACTGCAGGGGGGGTCTGAGGAGAGCGGAGCAGAGGGGCAGAATCTCCTCCCTGGCCCTGCTGCCCACGCTGCTCTGGGTGCAGCCCAGGACTTGGTTGTATATTGAGTAAGGTCCAAGATCTGGATCTCCAAAAATGAACTGAGGTAATGCCACACCCTATTTGGTTTCAGGTGCAGAAATATTAATTAACTGCAATTCAGCAGCCACTTTTCTGCTCATAGTCTCTGTGTGCCATTGTTTCCTACTATATTTCACCAACTACCAGCTATTTGGTCCCATGTTATTCTTGTTAAGACATAAGAACAACAGCAATAGTAGTCCTGCAGGAGAACATGGGGACATCAGCACTGAATTGGGACTCTTGGTGCTGGGAGTAGAGTTAAAAGGTTGTCTTTCCAGAAATCTTTGCACAGAAAGCAGTCCCTCAGCATCCTTTTGCCCTCTGCGTTCTCCTGCATTAAGAGTTATTCTCAAAAGCTGAATCACATCTGTTTTTTTTCTGCTTCTTACATTGTCTTATCCAGTGACACACACATAAAAAAATTCCCAGCAAATGCAGGCCTGATAAGAATTTGAAATAATTTTGAATTTCAACAAGATGGACTTTTTCTTCACTTTTTTTTTTTGTGTCCTCAGATTAGCTCCTTAAGTGAGATTTTCTTTTTTTTTTTCCTAATTATTTGAGCCTTATGTTTACCCATCACTTCCTAAAATCCCTGGAGACTTAGTGGACAGTTTCAAGCAAATTTGACAGCACCAGAAATCTTAAATATACAGGACCCTGTATATTTGTCAATAGAAAAAAGGAGACCCAAATTTTGATTCCCACAGAAATTGAGGTTATCAAGCACAGCCTTTTTTACCCATCAGAAAATCCACAAGAGAAATTATCAAAGGCATCTCAGCTTGACTGGCTCCACAGCTTACAGTAACTTTTAGACTTGTTTTTTTTTTTTTCCTAGTTGGGCTCTCATCCTTTCCAATTTTCCATTTTAATTTCTGACTTCATTTGAATATATATATTTTTAATTGGCTCACTGTATCAGTGGCCATCATGCTGGCAATGTGTTGACTGATCACTCCATAAATAGAGCATTTCTAATGCTGCTGGAGGCACTTTAGCATTTTGAATCACTTTCCACTCTACTGTTTCACTTTAAAATAACAGAAGTGATGGCATGTTTTTTCTTTCTGAGCTGCCAAACATGGAAAGATTGGGAGGTCCTTGGCAAGAGATTCATAGAATAATTTCCAATTCTTTCTTTCTCTTCCTTCCTTCCTTAAAAGAAATGTCCTCCAACTGACATTTGAGGACCCAAAACATTTTAAATGAGATTGTATAGCCCCTGGAAGTGACCATGCTTGAAAATTTGGACCCTGCAATTGAACAGAAATTAAAATAGGAAAAAAACCCATCAGTTTAATTAGATATTTAGAAAAAATTATTCAGACATTGCCATGGAAGATGGCTGGAATGACATTAGGAAGAGTTAAAGAACAAAAGTCTGATTGTAGAAGATATATAAACTTATGCATAGCAGGGATTCAAGTAATTTTTAGTTTCAGTAAATAAAAGCTTTAAAAGTGGGCAGACCTGTCACTTTGAGATCCAAACCACTGCCTTTGGTATTGCAGGCTTCCTTTCAGCTCTCTGAACAGAAGTAACAGTGCCACAGCTCACATTCTTCAAGAGTGCCTTCAACCCTCTTGCATGTCCTTTTAGATAAACACAATTATCACCACAAGCCAGATGGTGAATATCCACCACCATCTTTACATTACAGTGGTATATCAAAATCATCAGTAACAGCCAAGATTTGGTAGTGATCCTTTTGCAATGAGGTGTGGCACCTGCCTTACTTGTGTCTCCATCACATGTGCATAAAGAACTTTGAGGTGGTTATTAGTGACTGGTCAGTATTTGAGATGCCTTGGACTTTTCTTCAAAACTCCAGTCTTTGCTATTGTTGGAGCCAGGGCAATTTTAGATGGACCTATTGGATACCTACTATCAAGATCTGAAGGTGGGAAGTTGTAAAATCCTATTCACACTGGAGGAAAAAGAATCAATTCAGCAGTTTAGATAACTAGACATGGCAATAGTCTATCAGAAGCTGTAGGGTGTTCTTCACCACAGGACACTCTATTTTTAATATTTAATATACTTTCTAATAGTGTTCTCCAGCTCATCCAGGAATTGTTGGATCCAGTGGATAAAATCCTCTATCTTGTTTTATTCTGGGGATCAGAAGAAAAACGTCTGAAAAATTTATGACATATAAATATATATTTATATATATTTCCTATATATTATATTTTATAATATAATATATATTATATTATATATTTTGTATTTTATAATATGATATATATTATATTATATATTTTGTATTTTATAATATGATATATATTATACTACAGGAGTAGTCAAAGTTCATTGTATTCCAATGCATATTTTTTGCTGCCAGTTTGATATCCAGAAGATTTACTGGAGTCAACATTTGTTTGTATTCTCACAGAGTTCTAAAATGTTTCCCATCCTGATTTAGAAATTGAAATGATGAATTATGATCTGTAATCCTTAAAATGAATAAATAAATAAACAAACAAATAAATATTTCTGTTGATTACATCTAATATTAAAAAGAAACAAATCAGATTTCTTCTTTGAATTTATCTGTCTTCGGTTTCCAGATAGATGCTCTCATACTTTTATTGGCTGGACTAAATAGTCTGGTCTTGATGTAAATTTTTACAGACTGTGATCAAAAATTTTCTTGACCTTCTCTCTGATAAGTAGCCTCTGTTCCTTTCATTTTAAGCCAAATCCAATCCTTTAATGATTCTCATAGACTTTCTCTGAACCCTCTCCAATTTCTCAACTTCTTTCCTTTGTAACCCAGGTCATAATCTCACCAGTGACAAACACAGAATTAACACAACCTCAGCCAAACTGAGGATTCATGTTTACGCCTCAAGGAATGGCATTAGTCCTTTTTGGCTCTGGCACTGAAGTAGGAGCTCAAATTTGGCTGATTCTCTGCCAGGAGTCTTTCTGAGAGTTACTGCTTTATATAATCCCTATAAAGAATCCATCCACTCTATATGTTAATTTATAGATGGAGTCAGCCCCTGATGGATGACTGAGCTGTCTTATTTGCTCTTAGATGTATGTAGAATTTTGACCTCATTGAAATATACACTATTTGTCTGAATACAGTTTACCAAATCACCCATGTGTCACCACACTGACAATCCCATCCTTCTTACTTAATCTCCTCCAAATTTAGTGACACCTATAAAATTTGATAGTGATATTTTACTCCCAGCAACTAACCAGAGGGAAATATTTGATAGTGAAGAGCCAAAAATTTATCTTTTCCATTATAAATAATTATTTGGGACCGGATTGACAGAGCCTACATTATCTTATAGAAAAATGGTTGCAGAGAGGATTTCCCATTTCTTAATGGAAGACAAGTCCAAATCTATTTTCTGCTGAGAAGAAGACAACTGTTTTCCTTTCAAAACCAGAGAGACACAAGCTGGTTAAACAAGAACTTCAAAGGCACAAAGACGTCATCGCTTAACAAGAAGACGTAATGACACAGTAGCGTGGGCTAATGACAGCACCTCACTCAGTGAATGACAGGACTGAGCTGTCTCTACCTTGCAGATGCTTTCAAGGGATATGTATCAGCCTTAGCTCTATGCCTGGTCAGATCTTGATGCCTTTTTTCTGCTCTCTTTTCTCCAGTGTTGTCAATTCTGCTTCCCAAGGGCTGGGACATTGGTGCAACTGAGGTTTGGATTAGTAAAGGATCAAATCTTTATGGTTATTCCTGTCCTTTTCCGTGTACAATCCACAGAATCCATTGTACTGGCTCATGTGTCATGGAAAATAAAATGGGAATGGGAAATATGAATCCTTTTTGTGCTGGAGAGCCTCTGTTCAGTCTGGACTCTCAGCACCAGACTAGAGCCACACCAGCTGCTGACTGGAGAGTTTATGACATTTCAGATGTGTGTTTGCTGTTACCTGGCTGAGACAGGTCCTGATCTCCATTGGCTTTCTGAAATCACTGTCTGCTGGCAAGAAAAAAAAAATAAATCTCAAACAGAAACCTCCACACTATCAACAATTCCAGTGTCCTGGTTTTTAGCTGGAACCAAGCTGGGTTTCTTTTTTAGTAGCCAGAACAGTGCTGGGTTTTGCTTTCAGCCTGGGATTTGTTATCAGAGAAACACTGAGAACATCCCAGTGTTTGCATTTGTGTCTCTGGAAGTGAAGGACTTCTTCAAGTTTTGTTAGTCTACAAATGCAAGATCTAAGGAGATGAGGAATATTTAAATCAATGAGTTAAATTGGCATTTGGCTCTGCCAAGGGGCTGTTCCATCTCCTGTCCCCCATGGGCAGGAGATTCATGAGGGGCTCTTCCTCTCTTGCTCTCTCTGGCTCTCACTCTCCCAGGATTGAGGTTTTGGTTCAGGATTGTCACAAATCCCACCCTAGGTGACCTGGAGCCAGGTATCTACTCCCTTTAAAAGCAAACTGAAGCCTGGAAGGGAGGAGGAACACACCAAGGACAGGAAGCAGCAGAAAATTATCCAGCTTTTCCCAATTTTCCATTAATTGTTACATCTTTTGGATGATTTTGGACTACAAACACAAAGTCTCTTAATTGCTTTTATTTATGGCAGTAGCTAGCTATGAATCAGTGCCCTTATTGTTCTGGGTGCTACATAATAAGCATATATAAATGCATTTATATGATCAGCTAATAAAAAGATAGACCCTGCCATGAAGAAATGAGGTGAGCATCTAAGACCTACCTTAATTATAGGTATAATTACTACAGTTGGGCATTCTTTAATGCAAAATGGAGACTGCAGAGAGACTCTAGGAAAGCACTCAGACTAGTTTATTAGCCACTTATTCTGATTTTCTCCCTGCTTTTCAGGCAATATCTGTATGGATATAAGTACTTCTCTAGAGGTATAACCATATACACATGAAAAATAATATTACTTTATATCTGTATAGTGACAATAGCATTTTCAGTGTAGCAGACCTCAAATAACCCTGTTGCTATGGGTTTTGAATCCACCAAGCTGGTGTGAAATGCAGCCCTTTACATTAGGAAACACCCAGCAAATTTCATTCACAGCATACAGAGCCTGCACATCAAAGTTCATTTAGATAGTCAGGATATTACTTTATAGCAGAAAAAAAACATTCTTAATTAACACATTTTATGGATGCTATTATTCCATAGTAAACAAGTCATATAACAAATTAGTCTCTGAATGGATTTAAACTCACTTGAAACAAGGCTGTCTTGTCCTAGAATATACATGTTCAGAGGAGAACTTGAAAATGATGAGTCAATCTGGATTTGTTCCACAGAGAGATCATTTCAAAGAGAGGAGTATTTAGCTTTTTAAACTGCCCCTCTTGATGGACTTATGTGGGTGGGGAATGTTTCAGATTCATCAGGCTTGGTTTGAAAACCTCCTCCAATTTTTTTTGGCTTTTGGAGTATTTTTTTTTTCCTCACCAAACTGGAAATAATTGTCTGTGATAGCTGAATTAGTCTGTGCAATTTTTATTAAGAACATTTGTAATTTAAATTGGATCTGTAAAAGGAGGGGGATAAAAAAAAATAAAATATGTTCATTTCATGCTCATTACGTATCTCAGTGAGACTGATGACATTTTAATATTAACATTGTTATGGGCTCCATATAAAAAAATTAAATCTACTTAATATTCCAAACTGCTGATTGGAACCTAGTTATTCTTGAAAATGGAAAATCAATTGGTATTCTAATTAAAAAGAATAGCAGAGAAATAAACAAAATAATAAAAATTAAATATATTCCATATATTAGAGAGAAACCTGTGTTTGCTTCTTCTGAAGTGTCTCCTCTCTTTTTCTTCAATTTTTTCCCAGTTGTCTAGTTTGGACTTGAGCTGGAAGAAAAAAGGGACCTCAAAAAATGAAGGAAGCACAACCACAACATGGTGCCATTAAGGAACATATATTGAAAACTTAATGAAGTGCTGCAGCAGGAAATAAGACATGTTCTCTGTCTTGCAGAGAGCCACATTGACTCTGTTAATGAAAAATATTTTCATGAGAAAGTCCTAAAGCTATTCTTGTTTGCTTTTATTTGCAAAGGAAAAGTCAAACAGAATTCCCTTATCTCAACTTTGGTTAAAAAGAGGTTTTCAAGGTAACATTTCTGCTTTCTCCTCTTTATTTTATGTTTGCATCCTTTTAGCAAGGAACAAAATGAAGAAAAAGATGGGGGAAAAAAAGAAAGAAAAATAGAGCAGAAGGAAGAAAAAACCCTAAATATTTTAATTCAGCATTTTAAAAATAATTCATATTGATAATAACATAACTCTTACTAAATGATAAACTTAAATAAAAGTTTCCAGAACTAACTTCCTTTTTAGATATTCTTATTATATCAGTCCTTAAAATGAAGGGTGTGAGTAACCAGGACTAAAGCCCTTTTTGCTGACCACAGCACAGTTTCCTATTGACTGTAGACAACATTGGATCCCACCAGCTGTGGATGGAAATTGTAATGCTTCAGAAGTATGTAAGTAGCATCAGAACTTCAACATGAACATGAAGCCTTTTATCCAGACAGGGAAGTTAGTGAATAATGTTTTATTCCAAGTGCTTGGCCCACTGTTTTATAGAAACCCACTTTCCAAAAGGATCTGCTTCTACCATTCCAGACCAGTACACAGAGTGTATTAATAAATGCTGAACCTAGAAGAAACCATAATTCACTGACTACAACTATCTTCTTGTCAGTGCAAAGTGAAGAGATGGTGACAGACATGAGTGCCAACAAGGAAATTTCTGATTTGATATTAAGTGGAGGAAAAACCAACAGAAGGGTGGGTAAATATTGAATAAGGTGCCCAGAAAAGCCATCAGATCTCCATACTTGTACAATAATCAAATCCTGGTTGGACTCCTGAGCAACCTTGGCTGACTTTGAAGATGAAACTATCTTCAAGATCAGCTATGCTTTGAGCAGGTTGCTGGAGTAAACCTCCAGTGTTCCCTTCCAGTCTCAGATAACCTGTTATTCATCCTCATTTCATCTCATCTCATCTCACCAGCCTCAGATTACCTGTGATCATTCTCACTTCATCTGTTCTCTAAACCCATTACAGGTCAAAGTGCTCCATGCTAGAACATTGCTTTGTCCCCTCTGAACTTCACTGTGACAGTGAGGAAGTGAATAAAAAAAGAAGGATTAAAAGAAGCAGAGACACAGAGAGCAAAACCAGCTCTGGAATGTCACAACTGGAGTGTAAACTCTGCCTGAGTTTTTCAGTGTACCTCCCTGAGCAGTTTAAGGTGGTGTAAACAAGTTCTTGCTACTAAGAAAGGGAGATCTTCCAATTTTCCACTCTTACCCATATTTTCCTAGGAGATTGAGATTAAAACAAGTAGTGGAAAAAGTGGGGTGGAAAGAAGAATGAAAGGAGCATCTTCTAGAAACATCAGGCTGGAAAAGGATTATTAGCTAATTCACCTAAAGATCAGTCCTGGGATTGAATTTATTTATTTTTTTTAATTAATCATGATGATCCAAAAAGCAGAAGAGTTCAATCCACAAATCTAGAAGGTATTTTCCCTAACAAGAAGGATCAAGCTATGATAATGAGGGAAACAAATGACCTTGAAGATAAAAGTATTCAAAATGAGATGAAATTTAACAATATCAGTGGCAAGGACCAGTAGCAAGAAAATGTTCTCTAGAGAGGGACTTAGCTGGAAATGATGGAGAAGAAAATTCTGAAGATGTAAATCAAACATTCACTGCCTGCAACACAGGTCATCACAGGTTAATCACCTCAAAATCCCTGTTTAGTCAATAAAGATTGACTTCCTGTATTGACAAAGTCAATAACATGAGTCACCTAATCAAATGCTGGTGTCTTCTTCTAGTTGAGAAGAAATAAACAGCACCTGAAACAGGACTGACTTTATTGACTCATATTCTGTGGAGTAAAGGGAATCTCGAGTAACTTGTGCCAAGACAGATGCCTCCACTCTAGTTACTCACAGTTAACCATACTCATGTGAAAAACACAGCTCTGGGGAGTAGTCATTGATATATTGGAAGGAAATAAAGGATGAATTAGATTATTGAAGTCTCAAGTACAACTTCATGTGGAACATCATGTGCAGCTCCAGCGACCTGTGTTCAGAAAAAACAAATTCCTTCATGACCAACAAAGGCTAAGAGGTTTTTCTGGGGAAGGAGAGCTTCTCTGACCTAAAGAGATTGCTATGTGAGCTAAGTTCATACAGCTGAACAAAGCAGTGACTGGGCATGGATTAACTGTTGTCTATAAATACACTTGGGAGGGAAATGCCAAAGAATGAGAATTATTTGAACTAAAGGACATTATTAGCAAAAAAACAAATAGTCCTAAATTATCTATGCATAAATGCAGGAGAGAAATTAGAAAGAGGCTACAGTTGATTAGAACAGCCTTCCATTTGGAGAAACAGGGGCAAAAACTCTTTCTGTTAAAGAGGAAACTCATTTATTTAAAAAGGGATTTGGAGGCATGGTGGTCATTGCCAACCAGGCACCAAATACAGTGCACCACAAGACCAATGTTATTTCTAGGTTCTCATATGTCTTCTTTGGTCCATGAAAGACCTTTAATGACAGATGAACATGCTGCAGAGGTCAAACTAGTAATTATTCCAGGCTCTATCACAAAGTGCATCAAAATTTAAATACAGGGAAAATGTAATAACCTCAGATTGAAATTAGCTGCTGCCTCCGAGTTAAAATATGCAACGTGGTGGGGGAAGGATAAAGTGATTCTGTAATACCTGCAATTGGTCAGGGCTCCAATATTGTGTTCAATTAAAAAAAAAAATGCAATTCCATCACCAAAATCTGCAATATTGCAGTGTCAGACCTACCACCAGTTTGGAAAAGTCCCTCCAGGAAATCCTCTTTTGCTGGTAACATCTTACTTTTGTTGTAAAAACAATATTTATTTATTTATTTATTTATTTATTTATTTATTTATTTATTTATTTATTTTCCCCCAGTTACTGTTCACAAGATCATCAGACCACACCCTATATGGACATGTCACTCTTCTGAGACATTACCTAAATACTCCTCAATAATCCTTTCTGCATTTTACACCTCTGTTTAACAATGGTTTCTTAAGCTTTCTGCAGACTAATCTAGTGAAGGAGAAAATCAACTAAATAAACATGGACAGATTTTACCCACTTGCTTATCTGACTTTATTATTTATGCTAAATTGCCTCTAAATTCTTTGCCCAGCCTTCAGTTTGGCTGCCACTCAACCAAGGTGCCAGAAGAGTTGAAAGCCATGATGTCTTTTGAGCTGATAGAAGGATAAACCCCTTCTGACACAATCAAGTGTCTCTTGCTAATTGTTTCTGGCTCATCCTGACCAGCAATTAGTTTTAATAGCTCAGCTAAGTTAGCTCTGATGATGTGATATCAGTATCAATCACATTAATGACCCATCTGCTAGGAAGCCAAGGCAAACTATTACCAAGACCAACTTCAGCCCATAAGAAGTCTGTGTGGTCATCACCACATGGCTGTACTGTTATTTGTAAGTTAGAGAGCAGTTGATTCCTGTCTGAGTGATGTTTTGAACCAAGCAGAACTTTACATCCACCCTGTCCAAATGTAGGTTCTTACCATCAGCATTTACTCTTGTCCTGCTGCAATCAATCATGAGAAACAGGGACTTCCAGATGGCAAGTTAGGCCACCGATGAGCAGAATTGTCCCTGGGAGGCATTCATCATTCATTGATGGAAGCTGAATAGCCCCATAATGGAGATACTTTATTTCAGTGCTTAAAACCAGGTGGGTTGAATCTGGGCCTCTGTGCATTGGGAGTGTGAGAAGAGCTACATCCAGCAACATCACACTGTTATAAAAGTCTGTTGGTTTTAAATAATTTTCAAGCCCCTATTGCTGGAATGACACAGTACCTTCTATTTATTAGAATATTTATCCTCATATCCCCACTCAGAATAATGCAACTGTTATGATTAGACTGGGTTGAAGCATTAAAATTGTGTTTTGTGGGAAATGTCGATGTTGTAAAACTAGGTTTTGTAAAAATTTAAAAAAAAAAGAAATAGATATTAAAATACAGTTCTAAAAAAATAAGGTTTCTGAAAAAGACTCTTGTGGAAATTTTTCACAAAATTCTGGGTCTTTTGTTTTAGGTTCCGTTTATTGCTGGTATTCAATGTGCATCCTATTTCATGGTGGCAATAATTAGTGTGCTGTCTAGATTTTTAATGACATTACCCATACCCAAGTCTCAAAACCTTTTAAAAGTTTACACAATTACCCTGTTTTACAGACAGGGAAAATGAGGCACAGAAAAATAATTTGGTAATTAAGAGCTCAGTGATAATTTCTCAGTAAATTCTCCCCTCTTCCTTTAAAGCATCTATGTCTATTTTTGATTTAAATCTGTTACCTCCTTTTCCTCCTAGGCCACGTTTTCCCACAGCTTCTAATGGGATGATAGTCCTTCTCTCCATTAATGAATGTGCCAAAACAAAATCACTGGAAATCACTGCAGCAGGCTTGATTGGCATCAGAAGCTTAAAGAAAATAAAATCTGAGCATTAAATCATCCTTCTAGGACAGCCAGAAGTACTGCAGATGAGCTTAAAAAGTATTTAATCATCATGTAAGGGGCTCCACGTTTGTTATATGGCACAGATTGTAAATATAGGTATGTAGCGAAAACTTGATCATAAGATGTTCTAGCTCTCAGCTGAGTTCCTTCCATCTTCCTCTAGATCACTGGCTTAGACAGAGGATGGAGGACTTGAGAAGTTGTGTACCCAAAAGAATTGTCATTTTAAAAAATTGCTTGAAATGAAAAGGGTCAAAGAATCAGAGGATCCCTCCCAAACAGCTGCTGATCAAAGAGCCACAGAGCGAACAGAACACAGTTACTAAGAGAAAAGCTATGAGGAGGGATGGTGGATTCGAGATGTTTCAGGTGGAAGGCAGCAGTGTTAGGAGTTAATGAATTCCCTGCAAAACAAAAAACCCAACACAACCCACAGGCAAAAGCCACTCTCATAGAGCTGTATCGATTTTTCACCACACTAACTTCACATTAAGCATGAGCAGGTCACAGCCGAGTCAGAACAAATGAAAATATAATTGGAGTCAGTGTGGGAGAGTGGACTTTTTGTTGGTACATTAAAGCTGAGTCTTTGCTACAGAGGCAGAAGCAAATGTTTCACTTTTACATCACTTTTCCTCAGCAGCTTTATTCGCCCTCGTTTCTCAGCACACTGATTTTTAAAGGCAGAGAGAAAAATTCTCATTTGCCATGTGCATACAAACTTGCTCTGGATCCAGCATATGGGAGAGCTGTGAGGTTCCTCTCTGGGGATAAAATACAGCTGGAGGAACACACAAAGTGATGACAACTCCTATGCCTTGCTCTAAATTCTCTTCCTCCTGCACTGGGCACTGGTGAGGCCGCACCTCAAGTGCTGGGTTCAGGTTTGGGCCCCTCACTCCAAGAAGGACCTGGAGGTGCTGGAGTGTGTCCAGAGAAGGGCAACGGAGCTGGGGAAGGGTCTGGAGCACAAGTGTGCTGAGTTCCCGGCTGAGGGAACTGGGGGTGCTGAGCCTGGAGAAAAGGAGGCTGAGGGGAGACCTTCTGGCTCTGTCCAACTCCCTGAAAGGAGGGTGGAGAGAGGTGGGGGTTGGTCTCTTCTCCCTAGTAACAAGTGACAGGACAAGAGGAAATGGGCTCCAGTTGCACCAAGGGCAGTTGAGATTGGATGTGAGGAAGAATTTCTTTGCTGAAAGGGTTCTGAGGCGTTGGAAGGGGCTGCCCAGGGCAGTGGTGGAGTCCCCATCTCTGGAGGGATTGAAGAGTCGTGTAGACACAGTGCTGAGGGACATGGGTTAGTGGGGACTGGTCAGTGTTGGGTCAATGATTGGATTTGAAGATCTGAAAGATCTTTTCCAGTTGAGGCAACTCTTTGATTCTCAATGATTCTGTGATATCCTGCAGCCTGAGGGGTACAGTTCACCCTTGCTGGATAGCTGATGTGGGGCCAAATCCCAACATCAGAAGAGTTAAACACTGGACATATATTTTTATTAGTAAATTACATAATTCTGTGAAGAGTCCTAGGCACTGGCTTCCAAACCATTACGCTGTTAGAATAGGCCATGACAAGAGCTTATGTCCCCTGTGCACTTCTCAGTCATGGGCCAGGACTTAGTACAGGTCTAAGACCATCCCAAGCAAACAGTATGGATGAGAAATACCTCATTTTGGAAAGCAAAAGAGGTAAATAATAGCAAATAATCTTACTATGGGCCCAATGGCATGAGTTCCAGTGAATGTTCCTTAAGCAAGTTTGACTTTCTCACATGGGCTGGGTTCCTCACCCCCAGTGCTCTCACCCTTCTGAGGTTGACTGAGAGCTGTGTGATCCCTCTGCTTACTCCACTGAGCACTTGTGCTCCATAGTGTAATGGTGCCTGTGCTCTCCCTCTTGCCTTTAGCAAAAAAAAGACTTTTAGAGTTTTCTGCAAAAATTTTCCTGCCCTAAACTCCATTAACAGAAAAGGGAGAAGGAACTCCAGATGGGTTGACTTGCTTGGGGACAGAAGTCTGCATTTCAAGCAACCAAATATATTCATCCATAATAAATCACTACTCTTCGATGGTGAGCACACAGAGAAAAAATTACAAAGGCTTTCCCAGTGCAGTTGACTCTTACCAACACTGTAATTCTCTGAAGAGTTTTATAAGCAGAATGCAGCAATTTACATTGCTAAAATGTAAATAATACGTGTTTAACTGCATGTGTACATGTGTGCACACCCACATGACAAGAGGCATGTCACATGTGAAAGGGACTGCATACCTCCATGGGGGTATGCTAACACATGTCATTTATATCCTGAATGGCTGTGCAATAACCTCAACAGTAGCTGGAAGTTTAGTGGAGTACAATCTATTGAGCAGAAAGAAAATCCATTCTCTCCTCTTGAGGTTTTTATAGCAAAGGTGATGAGGAGCCCAATTCCAGCAACATGAGAAGGTTCTGCTTACACATCTCATCTCTTTCTAGGTATTTTAAACTGCACTTGTCATCATGGTATCTGAGCTGAGTATCTCAAGCTGACATCAAAGCCCAAGCCAAGCATTAATTCAAAGCTTTAATGCATTTTTCAGTGTGCTACTACATTAGAACTTGAAACATTTTTCTGAGCTGATGCAATTGCTGAGTGCTCTGATCAGAGAACTATTTGCTTCTTCATTTGGATATACTTACTGACTGAAGGCCAATGGCATCTTGGCCTGTATAAGGCCAGTAGGACCAGGGAAGTTCTCTTACCCCTATGCTAGGCACTGGGGAGGCCACACCTCAAGTGCTGTGTTCAGGTTTGGGCCCCTCAGTACAAGGACATGGAGATGCTGAAGCATGTCCAGAGAAGGGAACGGAGCTGGGGAAGGGTCTGGAGCACAAGTGTGCTGAGTTCCCGGCTGAGGGAACTGGGGGTGTTGAGCCTGGAGAAAAGGAGGCTGAGGGGAGACCTTCTGGCTCTCTCCAACTCCCTGAAAGGAGGGTGGAGAGAGGTGGGGGTTGGTCTCTTCTCTCTAGTAACAAGTGACAGGACCAGAGGAAATGGCCTCAAGTTGTGCCCAGGACAGTTGAGATGGGATGTGAGGAAGAATTTCTTTGCTGAAAGGGTTCTGAGGCATTGGAAGGGGTTGCCCAGGGCAGTGGTGGAGTCCCCATCTCTGGAGGGATTGAAGAGTCGTGTAGACACAGTGCTGAGGGACATGGGTTAGTCATGGTTTAAGGGACTTGCCAGTGTTGGGTTAATGATTGGACATGATGATCTTAAAGCTCTTTTAAAATTGAGGCAATTCTGTAATTCTGTGAATTTGAGTGCCTCTGCTTAGGCTTAAAGTCATGTGGTTTGTGTTATTTTTTTAAACAGAATCACTGAAGAGCCAGGAATGTTCATACT